>JAJOZX010000047.1:1752500-2442500 GCA_023014485.1 Bathynomus jamesi | reverse complement strand
TGCACCCCACCGACCTCTTTCCCCAACCTCCACCCTTATAGAAAGAGATCTTTAATTAGCTTGATAACTATTTATATTAAGTTTAAAGTTTTATTAGGCATATTTATAAATGAGTAATTAAAATAAAGTAAACTAAGATGTTCATCGTTTAATGTTCAAACTTAATTATAGGAAGGTTATGCTTAAGGAACATTAACTTTTCTGCCTTTTCTGCTGCCAGTCTGTTTCTCTTTTCATCATATATTAATCCAGCACTGCTAAATAATCTCTGGCTTGGTACGTTTGTTGGAGGACAGGCTAAATGTTTCCTTGCAAGTTTACTCAAGTATGGATAGATATTCTGCGTATTTTTCCACCAACTAATAGGATTGTCACATGCAGCCAGGCGTTTTTCTTGTGATAGCTCTCGATCATTTTTACTACATCTTTTGACATCGCGTAGGTCTCGTCATTGCTGCTTGACTCAAGAACTGAGAGAGAGATTCTGTGATAGATTTGCTTGTTGAAGGTGTTGGTTCTGTCACTGAAACTTTTATTCTTTTGGTGGGTGGCGAAGCGACAGATTCAAGAGATTGAAGCTCTTCAACTGCTTTGCCAAGTGATGATTTAACTCGTTCTAATGTACTAGGTGAAAATAACTTAGCTTTGTAACGTGGATCTAAGTAGGTTGCAAGAGAGTAACTTCATACAAGAACAGCCTCTCGTCTTGTCGCTTGCATCACTTTTGCGCACAATGAACTAGTTCTATTAATATAGTAGAATTTGATAATTTCCGCTTATTAATGACGTTTTATCTCAACGGTCCACATCCGCACGATATCCGCAGTCCAAAGTGCGGATGCGGACGCGGACGCGGATGCGAGAAAATGTGCGGATGTTCCGCGGATGCGGATGCGGATGCGGATGTGACCTACATCACTAATATATATATATATATATATATATATATATACCATCCAAACAACACTGAAAAATAGGAAAGGCAAAGTGTGTATTGTTCCCAAACTAAGGGCCCCATAAGGGACACCCTCAACACTGAAAGAAAATAGCTTGTTTGTCAGGGAGCCAAAACTTTTTAATCAGCTTCCAAAAGACCTCAGGAACGTCAGAGAGGTCAAAGTTGAAATCTTCAAAAGAAGACTAGATGCCTGGCTCAGGACAGTACCAGGACCAGGTGGTCCGGGTGTACCTGGCTATGTGCGATGGAGAGCGCGAGAGAGCAACTCGCTCCTCCACCAAACCAGGCTTAGAAGCGGGGCCACCAGCTTGACCTGCGTGTGAAGAGAGACCAACGCGAGGAACTGCTACGAGGTTACGAGGTATATTCATAACTGCGTTTTCCCAGTGCCTTCAAGTTAAGCGATCACGTGGTGCCCTGCGTTAAGTGTATACCCTGAAAGTAGGGTATGTCTGATTTTTCCATTTATAATTCACATTTAAATCTATTTACGAATTATTTTTAAATTAAATATTTCACTGTATTTTCATTTATCATTTGCTGGGTATTCGCATACCCACATATACCCAAGTAGTCTTTAAAAATAATTGTCTACCAAATGCCTTCGAAAAACGAAGGACTGTCTCCATATTTCTCTTGCTTTACCTTCAAATAGGTCCTAATTAACTATGAGTTGACTGCTATTTCTCCATTCGTAACCCAAATGGCCTTTCATTCATCTCTTAATAAATGTAAAGATTGAAGATGCAATATTTTTATTACAGTTATACGATATACACGGAAACTGTTAAAAATAATTATTTTATATCGCATTACGTCATTCAAAATAGATCGTTTAGGACGATATATATATATATATATGTGTGTGTGTGTGTGTGTATATCTACGGGTATTATTAAATACTTGAAATTAACCCAAATCTACCTAACTGTCAACCAGCCAAGCAGCAACCAAGCAACCAACCAACTTTATAGAGGTACCTGAATGCGGTAGGTCTATTCGTCTTCTCCAATTGGTCTCGTAACGTCCGTCCAGGAAGGACCACACACGAAAAAAAAAAGTTTTTTTTAGCCCTGACAAAGGGCTTTGATTGTAGACTACAATTATCTTATTCTTTATTTCAATTTGACGTATTAACAGTCTACAATAGCCCTATTACACCCTACAATGACCTTACAATTACCACAATAGCTTACAATAACTTGACAACAATCAGAACAGTTAGGATATTTCGAAAAAGTGATAATGAATATATATATATATATATATATATATATATATATATATATATATATATATATATACGATCACTACCAAAGAGGCCCCTGGGGCTTTTTCGCTACTGACCCGTTGCCCACGTGAGGCTTCCATCATGAAAAAGAAAAACTTCAGTCATTTACTATTACTTATTCGGACTATAGTGGATTTAATTTTCTCAGAAGAGTTCTTTGTTCCATGCATGGTCTGTGTATAACATAAAAGTTTCTCAGGAGACCATTATAAGTTGTAATATATATATACCCACAAGGAAAAAGAAAAATAATTTCAAGGCCTTGGAATCAGTTTTCTTTTTCCTTGTGGATTTACATCATTCATTCATTTCACGTGTTTAATTGTGTGTGTGTGTGTGTGTGTGTTTCTGTACGGGAGACTAATGACAGGAAGCAGTAAATAGTTTTAAAAATTAATATTTATGAGCTCATTTTGTATATTTAAAATCAAAAGTTTGGTGCATCCGTTTGTAGAGAAACATAAGTAGATTCATTCCACCCAAAGAGGTACTACTGGAAACCACAATAAAATTATGATAATCTTTTCTCGAAATTAGAATTTTGCAAAGACCTTTCAAACTATTTTTGATTTTTCATTCAAAACAAAATTGCGATACAACGAAACAAAGAAACACAACACCAATTTTATCACGACCTCTGTGATGCTGTAATAAAATTATACCAACAAATACCCATGTATATGCCCATATATTATATATATATATATATATATATATATATATATATATATATATATATATGTGTATATTTATATATGTATATTTTAAGTTCGGGAAGAACCGATTCGCCTCTATTTAAAAGGGCATATCTCGGCGGAAAAACAAAGAAAAAGTGAGAGGAAAGACAGAGGAAAAAGAAAGGGTGGAGGGGACAGTCGAAGTGGAAAAAGACCAAGGATGACAAGGACTGCAGGGTCGAGCCCCATCATCCTTGGGTGCTAGGGCCGGGAGGGCGCACGTGAAACCTCCAGGAACAAGCACGTACAAACGAACACAAAGAGCACGAGCTTAGAACCCCCTTGTGGGGATATATATATATATATATATATATATATATATATGTGTGTGTGTGTGTGTGGAATAGTTTTTTGTATGAAACAAAAATTTTCCCACGAGGACTCGTACCCGGGATCTCTTGAGTAGGAGACGCGAGGGTTACCAGCGCACTACGACGAAATGAAAGGCAGTACAACCTAACGTATATTTAAACGACCGAGGAAACATTTAATGCTTTCGCGTTCAGAGGCGTTTCACGATGTTAACCCTCTCGCACTCGACGTAATAGCAGCATTTAATTAAAATCTCTCTGGTGTAGTAGTGGGGTCCCATAGATGGAATAGCACGCATTAGCACGCATGCGAGATGGTTAACATCGTAAAACACCCTCTGGACGAGAATGCGTTTAGCGTTTCTTCATTCGTTTAAATATACGACAGCTTAACTTTCATCTCGTCGCAAAGTGATGGTAGCGCTCACGACTTCAACTCAGGAGGTACCGGGTTCGAATGTTGGTGGGAGTACTTTTGTTTCATATATACATATGCTGTATATGCGCCTCGGTGGAGTAATGGTTAGCGTCGCTGACTACGAATCCATCCATCGGCCCCGGGATCGAGTCCTGGTGACGGCAGGTGACGCGCAGCAAACCCAGCTGTTCATCCTTCCAAACAATAAAAATTGGTTGGTAGGTAAATGGGTATCTTGGGTAGCCTAGTGGTTAAAACGCTTAGCTGCTGGTGGGGCGTGGTTCGGATTTCACGTTAAATCCATCGGCCCTAAAGTGGAGTGACAAGCTTGACCTTTGTCAGAATGAACAATTCGGGCGGGAGCTAAACCAAGGTTATATATATACGAGTATATATGGAAACCCTGAGTTATATGGAATGGAATTAAATGGAGCTACTCTCAAAGATTAGTTACAGCAACATATGTGACTCCGCCCACTTTTGGGTTAGCTTGTTCACCCCCCTTTCTTCTGTCATCTTGTGTTTGGCAGCAGAACTAAATTCCCTCCCAAAATTCTCTTTTAGTACTGTATTTATTATTATATTTTAATATTTATATTGCCATAAATTAATAAATTAGTAATACAGGACTATAGCTTTCGAAAGATAAATGTTAAATTTTAAAATTTTCTTTAATAAACTTGCATGTGATGCCACTATACCTTTCTTCAAAGTGTAGTTCCTGTTCCAGACACTATGTGGCAGACTAACGCGATTAATGAAAAATATCGTCAATTTTTCTGTCTTCATATGTATAGTCTTTACTACTCTTTAGTGTCCAGACAGTTGGGTTATTTTTCTAGCCGTCAGGAGTGTGATTGGTTAGGTTATGCTAAGTTAGGTTCCCAGTTTGGAACCCAATTCTGAGGGGAACCTCTCCTTAACATATTTTGAGATGCAATACGGAACCAAACAGTTTAATATTTTTGTTTTAAGGGAACTTTACTGCTAACAGAATAGGTTAGATTTCTGAAATACGAATGGTTTTTTTACCAGTAGCGTAACAACCTAACAAAAGGCTCGGGTAGATGACTGGGGCCCTTGGTGGAGCTAAAAAATTTTCACTGTTGCTCACTGAATTAGTGGCTTAAAATTGTCAGTTTTAATAGGGAAAAAAACAGACAAAGTTCAATATAATATAATGAACCATCAACCATTATATTAAAACAAATAGGTATGGATTATACAAAATGTAGGTATATAAGCAGATATACAAGTACATTTAGGTATACAAACTGAGTAGCAAAATTCAAAATTTCTGTCTTCTGGTTAACAATATTAACATCCAAACTACTTTTCTAATTTTTTGTTTGCAAATGAAACAATAACATTCGCAATGTTTATCTGTTTTGCTTATATATGTACAGGGTGTACATAAAGTCAGGATCTATTTTTGTGAAGCACTTGGAAATTATATGGAATTCAATCATAAAATGATAAAGTGGTAACATTTATTAAATAATTAAGAGTAGGATTCGACGTGACGCCCATCAGTATCCCTGCACAGCTCAAATCGTTCCGCAGCATTTCTAAACACATTCTGGAGCATTTGCGGGGTTATGTTATCTGCAGCAGTTCGTATACGTGTACGTAAGTTTTCAAGACTCGTAATCTTCGTCTGATAGACGTGCGATTTGATAAAGCCCCATGCAAAGAAATCCAAAGGGATTAAATCTGGTGATCTCGCTGGCCAAGGTCTGTTGCTTCCGCGTCCGATCCAGCGATTTGGAAAACGTCCATTTAGATAATCCTGAACAATTTTGGCATAGTGACAAGGAGCACCATCATGTTGATAGACGACGGTACTAACAATCCTATCCCCAATCAGCTGAGGTTCAAGGAATTGCTGCAACATGTCTAGATAAATAAGCCCCGTAACTGTAGCTTCAGCAAAGAAAAAAGGACCATAAACCTTAGATTTTGTTAAACCCATCCAGACATTAACTTTAGGTGAGTCTCTCTCCCAATTTTGGACGAAATCATTCGGTCTTTCATCTGCCCAAATTCGACAGTTATGGCGATTTACTTCTCCACACGTTTGGAAAGTGGCTTCATCACTAAAGAGAATGTTGTCCATTAAATTATCACTCCAGATTTGTTCTACGAGATCAGCACACACAGCACTTCGTCGAGGGAAATCTTCCTCATGTAAATCATGTAAAACCTGCAAATGATAGCTTTTCTTCCGCAAATTAACTTTCAGAATTTTGTGCACAGATGACGTCGGGAGGCCGAGTCTGTGTGATGCAGCACGAACGGACGTACGTGGCTCCTCAGTGATAATTCCGCGTACTGCATTCACCGTAAGATCTGACATACACGGTCGTCCTGATCTTGCTTCATCATTTACAGATCCCGTTCGTTTAAATTTGTTCACCAATTTTCGTATTGTCTTGTCTATTGGCCCCGGCTTATGAAATCTCCTTCTAAACTTCTCTCTGATGTCATTGTATTTCTTTCCCTCGATTCGCCAAATTACTATTGCCACACGCTCTTCTGTATTCATTCTAAGGGCTTCTGAAAAGAAAAATAGAAAAAAATAATTATTTCACAAAAATAGATCCTGACTTTATGTACACCCTGTATATATATATATATATATATATATATATATATATTCTTATTATGGATGGACAGGAGTCAGGAGATCCCCTGTTGCTGGAGGCCCGTGTGCGGCTGCATCCCCTGCACCCTGCTAGTTACGCCCCTGCTTTTTACGAGGCAAAAGCAGAATAAATACCTGGTGGTTACCCAGTCTTTTCGACCTGTTTAGGCATATAATTGGATAAGCTGAATGTACAAGGTCCTTAAAATTAAAAAAAAAATAAAACTTGAGTTAAATAGAATGAAATGGTATTAAATCATATTCACTAAAATAAAGTCGGACTGGAAATGAGTCGAACAGAACTAAATCGAATTGGACCTTATTCACGTAACTATATATAAGCTTTAAGTTTTTCAGGTTCCGTCTTACCTAATTTGTGACAAGAATATAATTTATTAACATTATGCAGGGCCGTTTTCCGTGCATGATATATTACTCCAATACATGGTGAATACCCACATGTTAATTGCGAGTGAGTACCATAATTATCTGAGTAAAAGGAATCTCATGGTTTCAAAAGACATCATTCCTCAAAAGAGTTAAGAGGAAACAGCGTCTAGTTGTAGTGCTATACTTCTACAATAGGATAAATTCCTTTATAACCCTTTTAGGCTCACTGCGGGGCCGCAAATGGAAATTATGAGCCAGGAATATTTTTTTTTTATCATTGTTGTTTGCTTTAAGTTTTGAGCGCTTGTGATGGCTTTAATTAACAACTGAAACTCCAGTAATAGCGATAGTAATTAATAGTAATAGTGATAGTAAGACTATATAATAGTTTTTCAGATGAAACGCTTTAAATTCGCGGAGGTCAACGCCTGTATGTTAGGTTGAACACAGGTTGTAAATCCACAGTTTACGAAGTAAGATGAAAGGTTTCATTTTTACGCTACACCATTCCGCCCATACATCCATATCAGGGTCCGTGCAACTCGCAGCATCAATACCAAGTAACGAGGCTTTCGTACGTAGCCCATCACCACTAAAAGTAACAATGGTCTGTGTTATCACAGTTTAAAGATTGTCCAAATCTGTATTTTTGTCAGTTTGTGTCGTATACACTCCCAGTTATTATCATTCCCGATGCATGATTCCTCAAGAGCAAGATGTACCATGCGTTTCTATTTCCTTCCCAAGCCTACACACACACACACACACACACACACACACACACACACACCTGTATCAATCATAGACGCATTCATATCTACACCAACTAGACCTAAAACTACAAGTACTGTATTTGCAATCTCATACCTTTCGTTTATACAGGCCTATATGTTTAAATCATTGTCATTTTTGGGCCTTATCAGTTATAAAAAAGGTAAACAGACTGGAAAAACTCATTTCTCCCCTGTATCAGTGTGAGAGTGACCCCAGGGTTACCTGAGCTGCACTGACAATGTGAATAGCCGACCCAACCCAACCCAAGAACCAGCAGTAGGGAGTGAACCTAGTGCCTCACCGACAGTATCTGACATTCATACGACTGAGCTATCGGGGAGCTTTTTATCTGGGTTCATAATTTTAGTCCCCAACGCGCTTCTCTCTCTCTCATATACGAGTGTATATACGAGTATATATACACCTTTCCTTTCAACTTTTCGAGGGCTCTAGCACAACAACGAACACAACACAACATCACTAGTGCGCTGAACCTCTGGTCCACTCCGAAGAGGGCGATCGGTTACCTGCGTGCCGCCGGCTTGCTCGATCAGGGTGGGCTGATCGGCTAAACAACAACAACAACAACTTTTCGAGGGTTCCGCGCTATGATTCCTCATTTCACGAAGGTCAAACTTGTCGCCCCTCCTCTCGAATTGGCCTGGTGAAGTAGTGAGTTGGTTTCTTGTACTCTCCACCTTACATAGCCAGGTACGCCCGGCTCATTGGGGGTTATTCTGAGCCAGGCGTCTAATCTTCTTTTGAAGATGTCCAACGCAACACCATTTGTGTTCCTTTGTGTCCCTTATTTATATAGGACCTTTTATTTGAACTAAATTATGACTTATAATAATGGAACACGAGAGAATAATAGCGAAAACTGAAAAAAAAAGTCATTCTTCACGTGTGCCCCGCCCGTTTGAAATGCTCCGCCCCTCTGCAGCCTCGATCCAAAATGGAAATTTGTAATGTCTATGACATGATTTTACCTCTGTACTAATAACCAGATACGGAGTGGAAGGGGGTCACACGACAAAAGAAACCCGTAGGTTAACATGGAATCGGAACCACAGTTCGTCACATCGAGACACAGGGTGGTCACGTCATCAAACTGTTAAATACAGTAGATTCAACGTCGCTAAACTTCGCTAATCTTCAGGGAAACAGTGTTCCAACATGGCTACGGCGTAGCTTTAGGCTTCAAAACTGTCCCAGATTCTGCGGGACTGACCAATTACATAATTTGTGGCGGAAAAATAAGTAGTTTGTTTGAGATGAACAAACTCCAAGAATTCAAAACTCTCTTGATATGAAAGAGAGGAAAAACTAGAAATAACAGGAATTTTAGGGTCCAAAAAAGAAAACTTACTAAACTCGCAATTAAGAACTAAACTTCAGGTTAAACCGAACTTCAGCATGAAGACCGATTACTTTCCATTCATTCCCATTCTCATTCTCATTCGCAGTCCGCAAATGAGAATGCGGAAAGTGAAAAATTTGCCTTTGAGAAGAGAGGTCCGATGCTAGTGTCTCCGAGCAACTGATACAATGAGCAAACCAACCAAGTTTCTCGATTTGAGAATCAATGTCACCATTTTCATTCAGGATAAAGACACCAAATGGGAATGACAAATATTTCCTACCCTAGCTTAATTCAACCTAACCTGACCAAACCTAACCTAACCTAACCTAATCTGGACCACACTGGGAAAGTCGTGAATGAGAATGACGAGAAAGGAGAGTAAATCGATCTGAGAATTGCTTTTCTTTTAAAGAGTCTCACTCGCGGATTTGTCACTCTTGGTCTCGGAATGAAGTGGGAATGATATTGAGTGAGATGATGCCGTGAAGGTCTAAGGTCATAGAATTTGCTAGAAAATGCTTTGACCTTAAAACGGCAGAAAACCAAAGCAAATAATTAAAAAAACAAAAAAAAAATAAACGACTCCCTTTTATATTAAAAATTATAAAACTTCGAATTTAAAGATTCTGTATTTTTTTCATTTGCGTCCTATACGCAGTGTGTAGTGCTAAATAAGAAGTGAGGGAACGCATTTTGAAAGTGTTACTCAGATGCGGGGGAGACAAGGCGAGCGCGGCGAGCCCATACAGCTGGGGTCCGGGGGCACTGTAAGCTCCCCGGGAAATCTTTTGAAATCTGACCAATTTCAGAATATTTTGAGGTCATATGCACTTGATATTAGGATATATTCCAAGGTTGAAGATGCAGTATTTCCAGTGTCATTAGATATACGACATCCAGTACGATCAATAAAAATAGCTAACAACTGGAATGATTAACTAAAAAAAGTTAACAACTGGTACGCCGTGGTGACTGTTTCACCAGATCTTTATAGGCTAGCATTGCCTCAGTCGAAGCTAAAGAAATGAAGCAGTTAATGATTCTTTCTCATATTTCTTCTAGGGGTGGGAATTAAAATTTCATGACGTTAGAGATTTGTAAGTTCGGATTTATTTGAAATAGTGAGGGAACGCCGTTCCGTCTACCAAAAAAAGTAAGGGAACGCCGTTCCCACGCGTTCCCACAGCACTACACCACTGCCTATACGTCTATACATAGTCGAAGGAGTTACGTGTACGATATAACGTGACGGAATATTTGATCAGTGTTCCGTGGGTTAGGTCAGGTTAGGTCAATAAAAGTGATGACGAAATGCCCCGTCGATAATCTTAAATTTTTAGGTTAATTCGTAGTTTTACGGGTACTAGATATTTGACAGAGTCGAAAACTACTCCCCTATTTCATACGTAATACCAATCAGGATGAATTTTATGCCCGGATTAGGCATATACTAAGCTAGTGGTAGTACAAGATTGGTTAGCAGTTTCTGACGTTACCATCCTTCGACCAGTCAAGAGTCAAAGGCGTTGCCAAACAATTATTAGGAGCTGCAAAACTGTATATTTAACGATTTTGATAATAGTTAAGTCCGCTCCTTCAGGAAATTTATCCTCTCCGATTCCTTATTCTCCATCACGAAATTATGATCCTTAGGGTTGGGAACTCTACGTACAGCCCCCTTACATGAAAAAAAAAATGGTCAGTCATTCTCTGAACCAAGGTTGTTTAAGTCGTTTAAGGGAACCCCCTTTGATAAGAAACGATCCAGAATGAGAGGAAGGATGAGTGTGGCACTGAATATGATTGCATTAAATTTCCGTGGGGCGGACAACGAAATTACTGAACACGAGAACGTAACAAGACAAAAGTCGTCACTGATGTGATCAAATCACGACCTAAGAAATACTTCATCCACACGAAATTTCACGGACAGTCTAATAACCTAACTAGGGTAAAGTTGCCAAAGGTCGTGCTTCGGTCCTAATGTCGTGCATTTGACTTAAAAAAACTCCCGACAAAATACTGTTACAGTGAAGGAAATAAAAATTATGTGACACATTACTTCTAATAACGAAGTTGTGGCTCTTGTAATAGCCTAGTAACTATTCTAGTAACTTCGTTACTAGAAGTAATGTTTTACATCACTTTTATTTCTTTCACTGTAACAGTATTTTGTGGGTTTCTTTTTTTCAAGTCAAATGTGCGACATTAGGACCGATGCGCGACCATTGGCAACTTTACTCTAAGCCTAACGCCAGCATCTGTAGTTCAGTGGTTAAGACCATTTATTGTAAGCGAAATGAAGACGCTACTGTTGGGGGTTAGACTCTCGATGGTACCGATAATACATATTAATTCGAGAGTTAACGCAATGGGCTATATTAGTTGGCCTGAGCGTTGTGCTAGTTTCTGGACTTCCTCACGGATTATTAACCAAACCTAACCTAACCTAACCCCAAAAATCTTGTCGATAAGTCACGTTAACGAAATATCGTTAGCCGTCAAATCTCGTGAAATGGAGTACTGAAAACCTTGTTTTCACAACAAATGACCACACTTCGAACTCCGCATTCTTCATTTTGCATTACCTACAAGGCTACACCTCACGCACAGAAGACACGAACACTAGGTCCACACCAACGATTTACGAGTGCATTTGGTTGGTTGGTTGTTCCATTTTACGTCCTTCGTTGACTAAAGGACGCTGATGGTAATGCCACCAACTTGGAAAAATAAGTTCCCTTTAAAAGGGAACTGGATTGAGCCAAATACATTCCGTGCATCGAGCTTGTCACTGCACTCCCCTCCTTCTGAAACTGGCTGGGACAGTGGGACAGTCCATGGTTGGGTTATGAGCATTTAAGACAATGTCACTAATGTTGGCAAGTGTTTGAACTAGTTTTCTTAAAAGTGATGTGCTTACATACCCACATGTTCATTAATTTAAGAGCCAAGTAAAGCCTAAGGCTTAAAGGCCAAATAAAATAAAATAAATAGTTCGGTTGACAACTATTTATTTTAAGTTAAAATGACTGTAACAACAAAAAATGTAAAATTGTATTTATTTTATGAGTAATTATTCATTCATTCATGTTTGTGTGTGTGTGTGTGTGTGTGTGTATGTATGTATGTATGTATGTAGCCAGCACCCGTATCTCACTGGGTAACATCGTTTTCCTATAAGCGAAGAGAAGACATTAAGGTCGGAGGTTCGACTCCTGATGCTGCTGCTAATTACCGAAGAGTTAGAACAATGGGACACATCAGCTGGCTTAAGCATTGTGCCAGTTTCCGGCACGCCTCACTGAGAATTATTTTGTATGTATGTAGGCCTGTGTATGCATACAGTAGGTGATTATAATATTATATACCTACATTTTAAGATCCTATAATTCGATACACAGACGCGCATATAATAATAAAAAATAGGTTAAACTTCGCTTTAGATTTTTCCGCCATTCATTATTTTCATTTAAAAAATAAAGTCTGACATTACTCTAAGGGCTTTTCGCAACACTTCTCAGGAATAAAATTTTCAATATGGAGAGCCATTTCGCGTTGATATTTAAGTGATTCTCAAGGTCAGATGGTTAATTCTGAATTTTACGAACATTTTCATATCGAACTTTGTTAGTTTTTAACTTTAAATTATTTTGTCTCAACAATAGTGCTATTTTTTTTATTTTTTTTAGAAGATTTTCTGCAATCGTCTATTTTTTTATAGGTTCCAATAATATGCAGCAACACACCCTCAGCAGTTTATTTTTCTGATTTATATATATATAATCTTACTGCATGTTGTGCAATTGTATTAATATGTATTGCATGTGTTGTATAATTTCGTTCTGTAAAAATTCTGAAAAGGAGATTTGATCTGGTAAAATGTATAGAAAAAGAACACACATTTTATATATATATATATATATTATATATATATATATATACACACACATATTGGCAATTAAATTTAAGCTACAGTTTCACTGCACACGAATATCTCATCCATTTCCTATTTATATCATAAAAGGTAAAGTTTTGAAGCCTTTTAATAAGTAAGGCTTCTCCGCCCTTCTCCGCTCATGGCCAACCAACCACACCTTCAGCAGATATTATATATATGCAGTATATATTTCTCTCTCTCTCTCTCTCTCTCTCTCTCTCTCTCTCTCTCTCTCTCTCTCTCTCTCTCTCACTGGCCTAAATACGATACAACAATACTTATGTAATTCAATGCTAGTCCTTCCCTCGAAACAAAGTATAAAATTTCATATACACATTTCTCATATATTAATGTTTATATTCATATACAACTACAGTATTTTATATCTCACGTATACGAATAAACAGTTTTGTCACGGCCTCACTCGTTGTTTGGAAAGGAGCCTGTGATTGCATAGTGATTTATACATTGTGTGAATATATAAATACAGTATACCAATTATATATATATATATATATATATAGTTTTTTATTATTGCAGAATTATTTCATAATTAAAAACTCTATGCCAATATATTGGTATGTTTAATCGTTTCTGATACAATACTTTTCTTGCTAATATATTAGGTAAGTATGTAATATATATATATATATATATATATATATATATATATATATATATATATATATACAGGGTGCCCAAAAGTCCCAATCGGTTATAAGTAAAGCTAAAATACAAAAACTCAGTGAAAAGTGTATATAAGTTTATAAATTACTGATTATTATTTGAAATGCAAAATATAACCATTTCGACAAATATTCTTTCCTTTTTTCTTAAGCCACGAGGTGGATTTTCGCTTCAATTATAACCAATTGGGACTTATGGGCCACACTATATATTATATATATATATATATATATATATATATATATCAACTTACCAATGAGGTTTTCATTCATGGCAAGGCTTATTTATGGCTTATCACCACTGGAAGCAGGAGTGCTTCCAGTTATCATGCCTCAGTGAACCGTCTGAAATATAATCTTTTTGCGTTTGTCGCTAGCTTGTATTGCAGATATTCCGGCTTTTATAAGACCGGGTGCATGAGTCATCAGGAGCAGGATGCCCCACAAGTTTGTTTCCACCCAAAGGCAACATAAATGCACCTGTTCATATATATATATATATATATATATATCACAAGGAAAAAGGAAAACGATTCCAAGGCCTTTCTGTATTCAGAGCTACACCTCGTCAGGAACGATTCCATTGCCTTTCGTGTATTCAGCGCTACACCTCGTCAGGGAATTCTCTGACGAGGTGTAGCGCTGAATACACGAAAGGCCTTGGAATCGTTTTTCTTTTTCCTTGTGGGTTTGCAGCATTCATTCATTTCACGTGCTTAATGGTGAAATTCATCCATATATATATATATATATATATATATATATATATATATACCTTTCAACCTTTCAACTGTTCCGCGCGATGATTCCTCATTTCACGAAGGTCAAGCTTGTCGCCCCTCCTCTTGAGTTGGCCTGGTGAAGTGGTGAGTTGGTTTCTTGTACTCTCCACCTCACATAGCCAGTACGCCCTGCTCATCGGGGATTGTTCTGAGCCAGGCGTCTAGTCTTCTTTTGATATCCACTGTAATCCCATTCGTGTTCCTTAGGTCTTTGGGCAGCTGATTAAACAGTTTTGGTCCTCTCACAACAAAACTATTTTCTTTCAGGGCAAAGGATGTTCCCTGTCTACCCTTTAATTTGGGAACACGACACAGTCTTCCTTTTCTACTTTCCACTATTGTTTGGGGAGTTCAGGGTTCAGAGTAAGATTAGGGACTAGTTTCTCCATTATTTTTCAAATGTAAATAATGGTGTATCTCTCTCTCCTCCTTTCCAGTGAATATAGGTTTAATTCGCGTCACCTTTCCCGGTAGTTTAGATCTTTACACCCCTTGATCTTGGCTGTGAAGCTTCTCTGAATCCCTTCTAGCTGTCAAATGTCTTCTTTTTTATATGGGCATGTTATGACCGAGCAGTATTCCAATTTGGGTATGATCAGTGTTTTCAGTAGAGGAATCATTATATTCCTATCCTTTCGTTTAAAGGTTCTCAGTATCTGCCCAGTTATTCTCTTTGCTCTGTTTACTACTATCTATTTTGTGTTTCAAATTTCGCATCATCAGTCATTACAACCCCGAAGTCTTTTGCTTTAGAATTATATATATATATATATATGATAAACCTACATATACAGACTGTACAATGTACATACATACGTACATATAGTCACAAATACATTTATGTCATCTCAACCTTGCTCTACACAAACTCTACCTAACTTTCCCTTTTGTCCCGACCTGTACATTATTCACAAATTTAATTTCAAAACACTTATTTTAAATATTTTAAATATTTTGTAAGTAAAAATTTATGTAACAAGTGTAGTTTACGTCCCCCTGTGCTGCCTCGTGTAGTTTACGTTCCCCAAATTTGTCCGCGTATACCTTATCAAATAAAACGTTAAAACTAACGAAAATATTACGACTTAACCTAACCAATCGTCAAATTATTATATATATATATATATATACGATTGATTATGTTAAGTCGTAATATTTTCGTTAGTTTTAACGTTTTATTTGATGGATTCATTTAAAAAATGTCTCCTAAAGATCCTAGTGTAGTTTACATTCCCCAACTTTGACCTAGTGTAGTTTGTGTCTCCTTTTGCGTCAGGGGGACGTAAAGTACACTTGCTCCAAATTTATATTACAAATCTAAATCCGGTTGATTAAGACGCCGGATTCCAAATTTGAATAATGCGGGTTTGAGTACCAGGTCGGACTTAGTACGTGATTTCAGATTTAAGCAATTAATGTATTTCCTTTGGTTCCTCCTTGGCCCTTGGCGTGATCGTGGTTCGAATTCCACATTAAACTCTAGATCGAGGCCCACCCCCCAAACTAAAGGGAAGGGGAGTCAACTTGGGCAACGAGCTTGACTTTCGTCTGAATGAATGATTTGGGCGGAATTGTTAACAAAAGTTGAGAGAAGTCAAGTGGTAGTGACTATTAATCACTATTAATACCGAATTATTATTACCGGAATTAATACTGAAATATTATTACTGGAATTAATACTGAAGTAGTATTACCGAATTAATATTGAAATGTTTTTATAGTGACGTCATTTATTAGAGGATTTTTATTCGTAAAAAACCGAACCTAAATACGTTTCATCAAGACCAAAACATCGACATTCTACAAAACTAACAACCTAACCTGACCTAACTTAGCGTAACCTAACCTATCTTAACCTAACCTAACTTGACCTAACTTAGCGTAACCTAACCTAACTTATTCTATCGACAAGTTATTATTAACTTTCATACATTGTCGAGTCGATCAGATGTCTTACGGCCGGAAAAACCATAGTATCCTAGTGGTAAAGCGCTGGTTTGTTAATTTGATGGGC
Organism: Bathynomus jamesi; assembly: GCA_023014485.1. Lineage (NCBI taxonomy): Eukaryota > Metazoa > Arthropoda > Malacostraca > Isopoda > Cirolanidae > Bathynomus > Bathynomus jamesi. The sequence continues at coordinate 2,426,192 of JAJOZX010000047.1, read as the reverse complement.
CTGGGTTCGAGTTTCACCGCGGACTTGAGATTTCAGCGATTATAATACTTTCCTGCGTCTTCCTTGCTGGGGTACGGGTTCGGAGCCCAAGCAAAGCTGCGGGTCCCCTTCGTCATATGATCTTAACCGTTAAAAAAAAAAGATTAAACAACCCCACCAAGCATTATTAATGTTATACACAAATCTATACTTACCTTTATTCGCAACGACATGAGAAAAGTTTTAGGCTTCAGAGGACCCCATTATTTATTGCCTAATAGTTTTCCTACACACACACACACACACATGTGTATATATATATATATATATATATATATATATATATATATATATATATATATGCCGATGACACAAAGATCAGTAGAAAAATAAGAAATCGAGAAGATATAGGATCTCTACAAACCGACGTGAACAGAATCTAAAGTTGGACGGAAGACAACAATATGAAGTTTAACACTGAGAAATTTCAGCTATTACGGTACGGAAAAAGGGAGGACCTAAAATCCATAGAATATTATACCCAAAATGGACAGGAAATTCAGAGAAATTCTAAAGCAAAAGATTTAGAGGTTGTAATGACAGATGATGCGAAATTTGAAACACAAAATAAGATAGCAGTAAACAGAGCAAAGAGAATAACTGGGCAGAAACTGAGAAACTTTAAACGAAGGAATAAGAATATAATGATTCCTCTACTGAAAACACTGATCATACCCAAATTGGAATACTGCTCGGTTGTAACATGCCCATATAAAAAAGAAGACATTAGACAGCTAGAAGGGATTCAGAGAAGCTTCACAGCCAAGATCAAGAGGTGCAAAGAACTAAATTACTGGGAAAGGTTACGCGAACTAAACCTATACTCACTGGAGAGGAGAAAGAGAGATACACTATTATTTACACTTGAAAAATAATGGAGGAACTAGTCCCTAATCTTACTCTGAACCCTGTAACTCCCCAAACAACGGTGGAAAATAGAAAAGGAAGACTGTGTCGTGTTCCCAAATTAAAGGCTAGACAGGGAACATCCTTTGCCCTGAAAGAAAATAGTTTTGTTGTGAGAGGACCAAAACTGTTTCATCAGCTGCCCAAAGACCTAAGGAACACGAGTGGGGTTACAGTGGACATCCTCAAAAGAAGACTAGACGCCTGGCTCAGAACAATCCCCGATGAGCCGGGCGTACCTGGCTATGTGAGGTGGAGAGTACAAGAAACCAACTCACTACTTCACCAGGCCAAGCTTGACATTCGTGAAATGAGGAATCATCGCACGGAACCTTTGAAAGGTTGAAAGGAAAGGTACATATATATATATATATATATATATATATATATATATATATATCGTCCTGGACACGATATATATATATTTATATATAGATAGGGTATATCTATTATAATTATTATTACTACTACTACTACTAGTAGTAGTAGTGTGTGCGGAAGTAGTTCCAACCTTTACAAAATGGGTTTTCATCGATTTGCAAACTTATTTTCTAATGTACCACTTAAAGCAGAACAGAAAATTTACCCTCAAATTTTTTGGACAGACCTACTGTATTATTATATGTACTTACTATTATTTTTTATTTCTCCAAATTACAAATTTTAAAAATTTATTTTTGTTTTTATTTTAGGTTTTTTGAGATTTAATTTTTAATATATCATATTTACATATACCACTAAGCCATTGGTTCCCAACCGATGTGCCATGACGAATTTCCTGGGTGGGCCATGGAGGTGGGCCATGAGTTATTCGAATCAACTCTAGTGGGTCGTCGCCTCAAAGGGGTTGGGAACCACTGCACTAAGCAGTATCTCGAGTACCTCCAGTGGTACGCGTACTAGTTTGGAAATTACTGACCCGTATCATTCCTATATATTCAGTATAATTTGGCATGAAGTACAGCTATTTTTTTTATCTCGTTACAGGTGCCTGCTCAGTATTGTGTCGAGTTAAGAGGAAGAATGTAAGTACTGATATGTTGAATCCAAATCCTCATTTAGTAATCAGTGAGGGTAGACAAAACCTGGCACAGCGCTCAGGCCAGTGTGTCTTCACTTCACTTGTTGAGGAACGGTGTTATCTATTCATTTACGGCCTCTGGCCTCAAACCCTCATTATTTAAGGTTATTCACATGATTCCACTACGCCAACTTTTCATTCATTGGATTGGATGAGTTGAACATTTTTGAGTTTTAATTCATTACAGTTTGAGATACATTAACGCCAAATTTTATCTTCTTAAAAGGATGGCTGGAACCAAGAATTCTCAAGTACGCCAAATTCCATCTCAGAATTTGAAGAAAATTCTAAAAAGTCTTCGGAAAGAATTTCAAAATCCGTTTTGGGAAATCGAACTAAAAATTTGCAGTCAACATCTAATTTTGAAGATGAAACGGACCTTTTATCTTCCTTAATAGGAAACGACGATGATAATAATGATAATGGCTATTTTTCGGATTTTTTTTCATTCTTCAATGATATATTGTATACTTACCCAAACAATTCAAGTGAACCTCACGTAATTATTAATAAAAAATCCAATAATTCTTATACTCTTTCTTTTCGTCCGAACACCAGTTTAGGTTTCGGAACTAAAGAAAGTGACGATTCTTTTAACAAATTTAAGAAAAAGTCCACAAAAAACTTGGATTATTGGATCGAATTTGTCTTCGATGGACACTGTTCGAATTCTGCTGTGAAAGATTTTCAAAATATTTCAGAACCTATTTTGTACGACATCGTCTCGACTTTAATTCCCAACCATGAAGGGATGGTGAGTTTCAACGCTTATTCATGCGAAGAGGTAATGAAATTAAATGTCTCTCTCTCCAGAAACACCTACGAACAAAATGAGGAACGCTTGTACAATTCTATGAGAAAATCTACTTTTAAACTGAACGAAAGGAAATTCACTTTTATTGATTTTACCTCCTCGAAATTTTCTATTTTCGAGCGGAAGTTGGTTGAAGCTCAAAAACTGGAAGTATTTGTTTGTTTAGCCTACGGGTCATCGCTCCTCGCTATTGCCTTTATATTTGTTTCTGGAATATTGTATTCCTGCCACAACTACGTGGTTAAAAAAAAAAGGCGCGCGGAACTACTCCCCACTCAATTATTTGACGCGTTTGAAGAAGAACCAAAGCCCTCCACTAAAGATGTAACTTTTCCGAATGTTTATAAAACTTATCCGGAGTACAGTTCAATAAAACCCGTGAATGAAGGAAGTTTGTTAACTCTGGATTACGATATTTCCTCAAATATTCAAAATGAATCTTATAAAATGCGAGAAAAAAGTAATTCTGTCCAAGTTCTTCAAAGTTTTCAAGGAACGGATTCAAACAAAGATTTTCGTAGAGGGTCCAGTCTGTCAGAACGTTTTGAAAAGCTGGGAAATGTTGGATTTTCAGAATATTTTCAGAGTCTTCATCACTATTATGGAAATCCTGACTATGACCTTACAAACACTGATGACGTAACAACTGATGAAGAATGTCAAGGTTCTTCAACATCCTTAAAAGCGTCTACTGAGAGTCTCGGTATAACGAGAGTTGAGTATGTTGATGGTGAGGAACCATGTTTCAGATTTGAGACAGATTTGTAAAATTTATTTATTTATGTCATAAATTAATTATATTCGTACGAAAACAGGCCTATAGGCCATATAAATATGTAAATTAAAAATATAATTGTTTGCCTTTCAGGCGAAAAAGAATTTGAAATATTGATGTGTTTTAAAATACCACAAATTTATTGCCTAATTTTGGTTGTGATGTACAATAACTTTATTTGTGATATATATATATATATATATATATATATATATGGGATTAATTTCACAATTAAACACGTGAAATGAATGAATGATGCAAATCCACAAGGAAAAGAAAAATGATTCCAAGGACTTTCGTGACGAGGTGTACTTCTGAATACACGAAAGGCCTTGGAATCATTTTTCTTTTTTCTTGTGGATTTGCATCATATATATATATATATATATATATATATATATATATATATATATATATATATATATATCAACATTCCTTTATGTAAATGTACAAAAAAATATATAGGCTACATAGCTATATATGGAATATCGTGCATGAATCCACACGATATAAATATAAATACATCTCACATACATATTTGTTATTGTCCTTAACTCCAAGTACAGCAATCAAGTACTCCACCTAACCAAATTGCACCCAGAATTGGGAACTCTGCCCTTATAGAACAAATAAGGCATTAACTACCTGTCTCTTTAGGATTACGCCTTTTAAACTTATACCTGAACAGGTGTACATAATTAGAAGCATTTTAAAAGACTTACTCATTTCATTTCACCATATATATATTATATATATAATATATAATATATATATATATATATATATATATATATATATATATGATCATATATTCGGATCATCATAAATATTTTTCACGTGTCACTTTCGTGAAATAATTGTCATACATATATATATATATATATATGTGTGTGTGTGTGTGTGTGTACGGCATGCGAAGGTGCCCCCTTAAGGCATTTGATTCCGCTCGTATGTAGGAGAATTACGAGTATTAAGTAATAGGGGTTCTTGGTGTAGTGGTTAACATATCCGACCGGCAATTGAATGATCCCGGGTTCGATTCTTGGGAGGTACCTCATTTTTCATTTGCTCGTTCGCCCTCCTCATCTTGTGCGGAACGCTCTTCTACACAAGCGTCGTTCTTTACATTAATTATACTGTGTGTTGTTTGCAGTTAAAATGTAATATATATATATATATAAGATTTTAGCCTATGCTACAAGATCAAGGAGAGACAAATTTTGTTAATTATAATAATTAGAATTGATTGATTAATTCATTATGTTATTCCAATACGTTTTTCTATTTACACCATTTACGGTATAAAAAAGAACGTTATTTTTAATATTTTTTTCTGCCAAATGATGACGTCACGCCTAATATGAGTCGCAATTTCTGGTGTATGACCCGTTTTCAAGGAAATTAATTGTTTCAGGATTTTGGTTTGACTCAATATATTTTTATGCTCAAACAACTATTTTTTTTTACTATTGAGTAGGATTCAATATTGAATAATCCACCCATGGACTGTCCCAAGCCAGTCTGAAAAATGGGGATGAAGTGTAGTGACGAGCCCGCCGCACGTAATGTATTTGGATCGACTCGGTTCTCCTTTATAAAGGGAATTTAATTTTCCCGGTTGGTGACGTTACCGCCCGTCTCAGCTCCCTCTGGTGAGCGAAGGACTTAAAAATGGAACATCTAACCAATAAATACAAAATAAATGATTTTAAGATAAACTTAATATGTCCAAATGAACCCTGATAAAATTGCATTTGCTATAGCTGTCTTCCGCAGTTTCGATTATTAAAAACGACCAAACCACTTTAGAGAAGAACAATAGTATAGCCAAAGACTTTATAGGATAAGAAATTAAACTGATGACGTTTCCATTATTTAATTATCTTAATTAAGAATGTGAATTACACAACGATCGTTTCGATTTTGTTATCTGTATTTTGGATCACCTTATAAAGATCAGCCCCCCCCCCCCCGTGTATTCTTGTTTTTTGCTTTACTGTACCAAATATAATAATAAATTAAATTGAATGCCCGGTTAGGTCAACTGTACGCCCTTGACGATTGGCTAGGTTAAGTCGTGATATTTTCGTTATTTTAAACGAAAATATCACGACTTAACCTAACCAGTCGTCAAGGGCGAACAGTTGACCTAACCGGCCATTCACTTAACCTAATTAACATAAACAAGTAATTTGAAAGTGTTGGAGTGCCGTTTATTTTTGGTTGGTTGAATAATTTGGAACGCTAAAATAGGATATCGCCAAAAAAGATTTTTTACGACGCTAAACTGTGATTCTACCTACCTTTTCTTCAAAACTATGTTTTGTTTTGGACCTTCTAAAGAGGAAAGACAAACGGGAATGATTTAAAAACTGTTGCTAACACTAACTGGTGAACCGAAGCTACTGTATAGGCTTGAACAGCTATGCGGCTGTAAAATGTTACCTAGTGTTCCCGTTTAGTTTAAGTCTTCCAAATAGTTTCCGCAGACAGCCCGACTCAGGAATAACCAAAATAGAAGAGTTCACTATTTAATTTGATGCAGTAATTAAGTGGAACTTTATTTTATTTTCCATTATTTCCATTTAGTTTCTGTTGTAGAAATTGAAATGAATCTCAAAGATTTCTGCATGAAAAGCTCTCATCATACTTCCCAACGGCGGCATCTTCAGATAAGAATACTATGATTAGACAACTTGCCACTAAAATACAAAATTAAACGCTAATGCCAACATTTTGTAAATCTATATGGATGTAATATATACCTTATGTATATATTTTGAATTAAATTTGTTTGTTTACATACACGAACTTAATGGTAGAAGCGAATGTTGAGAGAGAGAGAGAGAGAGAGAGCAAAATATGAATGTAATCTAACTAATTATGCGATTACAGTCATTAGTCAGCACATTGTAAACTCATCACTCCAAGATAACTCACTACTCATGAATAAATCACAATGAACTGTTTATTTATTTAGTTATGAGTTTTATTATTCAAATTTTATTGGCATTTGTGTTAAATTTTGTTCTCTCATCAAAATACTGTATACTGGTTCTGTAGGGTAATACTGTCTACTTTATACATAAAAGTATACATAATCAGCCCCAGGGGCGTACACAGCATTTCTTAAAGGGGGGGGACACACACACACACACACAATATATATATATATATATATATATATACATTCAACTGCAAAGAACACGCAGTATAAATAACGTAAAGAACGACGCTTGTATAGGAGATATTCCGCGCAAGACGAGAAAGAGAAAACAACAAATGAAAAAATGGTAGTGTAGTGGTATCGCGTCTGACCGGCAATCGGAAGATCCCGGGTTCGGTTCCCAGGTGGTACTTCATTTTTTCATTTGTTGTTTTCTCTTTCTCGTCTTGCGCGGAATATCTCCTATACAAGCGTCGTTCTTTACGTTATATATATATATATATATGAGTTAGTTTCGTGAGGTGGAGCGTACAAGAAACCAACTCACTACTTCACCAGGCCAACTCGAGAGGAGGGGCAACAAGCTTGACCTTCGTGAAATGAGGAATCATCGCATGGAACATTTGAAAGGTTGAAAGGTGTGTGTGTGTATATACTATATATATATATATATTGTGTGTGTGTGAGCTCAAAATTGATGATGATTGACCACGCAGGGGCCAAGCCAGAAGTCGGATAATCATTGCTTTTGAGTTTTGAGTTAATAACATGTCCTGGTAACCATAAAATAACTGAAATTCCATATAAGACATTAAGATTTCTTGTGGTGAATGTTGCAAAGTTATCGATTTTTGAAACTTTCTTTTTCAAATATCTTTAATGAGAGTAGTAATAATTTGTACAATGGGGGGCGTTTGCCCCCTGTGCCCCCCTTTATGTACACCACTGATCAGCCCCACCATAATATCGTAATCAATTCGATTTGTGTGTGCGTATGTGTATGCGCGTTAGTTAAACTTAAAATTGGCCGAGTCACTTTCAATCAAACGTATCATAATGATTACGTTTCAACCAAGGAAAAACATATATTTATCATGGTTACCGTACGTTAAAAGATACGGCCACGGATTATTTAGTACACAGCAAGACGGTCCACTTTTATGGTTTAATAATTAATCATTCAGGGTGCCAGAAACTGGCACAGCGCTCAGGCCATGCGAACACGGATCATTACGCTAACTCTTGGATTACTATTACCAGCACTATCGGGAGTCGAACCCCGAGCCCGGTATCTTCACTTATAGGTCAATGGCGTTATCCACTGAGATACAGATGCTGGCATCCAAAGGCTTCGCTTCTACGTTGTTGCTATCTGCTGTTGCTAAGTCAGCTACTGGTGAAGTAGTTTTGGGTGGAAGACCCCATTCATCGCGTAGGCCCATATTCAAACACTTCAGTAACGGTATCATAACAAAAGAGACCTACACATTTCGATGATGGGGCATTCTATTGACACTCTTATTACTCTAATCTGAGCATTCCTAAACTAACTCAATCTCACCTAACCTAACCCACAGAACATTTGTCGATAGAATATCTTGACAAAATGTCGTAGGACTGCACAAATTTAATTTAACAAATGTTTATTAAGTGAACTAAAATCTTATTTGATGGTGTTCCAACTATAATTTTATTACTATGTGTAAAATATTATACTGTATAGTACAGTACTGTACACTCAAATTATATATATATATATATATATATATATATATATATATATATATATGATACACACAGACCATGCATAGAACAAGGAACTCTTCTGGGAAAATTAAATCCACTATAGTCCGAATAAGTAAGGTAAATGACAAACACTATAGTTTTTTCCTTTTTCATGATGTTAGCTCGTGTGTGTATCATAAAAAAAACCTCAGGGAACCATTCTGAGTTAATTCCCATCATGAAACGGACATGTTATGTGCCTTGAAAAGTGGACGCTCAATTCTGCCAGTTGAGGTTTAAGTTTTGGTTTTTGGCTAAAAATATAATAGTTACCCCTTTTTCTTTGATGTATTCAATCCGACGTGAATGCAATGAGTCTTGCTTATATTGAAGTTCTAAATATAGTGGGGCTAGGCTGCTTTAAACGCTAGATCCTGTCCCAAAGCTGGATCCTATCTTCTTTGCAGATAGCTGGTGAGGAAAGCTATATTTTTGGGACCTTTTTGTAAGTGATTCGTTGCCCACGTTGGGCTAACATCATGAAAAAGAAAAACTATAGTGTTTGTCATTTACCATTACTTATTTGGACTATAGTGGATTTAATTTTCCCAGAAGAATTCCTTGTTCCATGCACGGTCTGTGTGTATCATAAAAAACCTCAGGGAACCATAATGAGTTCATTCCCATATATATATATATATATATATATATATATATATATATATATATATATATATATATATATATATTTTTAATTAGGGTTGTTTAACCTCCTTCGCAACATCTAAGGTCATATGACGGAAAGGACCTACAGCTTGACGTGGGATCCAAACCACGGGTTGCTACATAATCTGGGCGCAGAGCACGGTCTCCATCCAACTACTACCCAGACCCAATGTCGTTTAACTTCGCATATATATATATATATACAGGGCGTCCCAAAAAAATGTATACACACTTTAACAGCTGATAGCTCAATTGATGTTTCTTTCTTTCCAAGTTAAACCCATTAGAATTAATAATGGCAGTCAGACTAAGCTTTGAACAAAGGAAATTCATTCTAAAATGCTACTGGAAGTGTGAAAACGCAGTTGAAGTGCAAAGACAGTTTAGGAGGGAGTTTCAAACAGATCCACCAACGCGACTTACCATCACTCGAATTAGAGATAAGTTTGAAGCCGATGGAACTGTTCAGAATGTCCACAAGAAGAGTTCCGGAAGACCACGGACATCATCGACAAGCCCCACAAAGCAAGAAAGAGTACTGGAAACGTATCACCAAAGTCCAAGAAAATCTGTGCGGCAAGCGAGTCGTGAGGTAGGAATTTCAGAATCGTCTGTCCAACGCATTTTGAAGCGCTGTCAATGGAAAAGTTACATTCCAAGATTAGTCCATGCTATTAATGAAGATGATGATGATCCGGACCGAAGAGTGGAGTATTGCGAGTGGTACTTGGCACGATGTGGATGTGGATTGGACGAAGGGGTTTCGTAGAATACCCTCCGCGTTCACCAGACCTCACACCACTAGACTTTTTTTATGGGGATACTTAAAAGACAAAGTCTACGCTATAAAACCTGCAACAGTCGCTGAATTGAGAGCAGCCATTGAACGAGAATGCACACAAATACCAAACGAAATGTTTCGTGATGTTTGCGATTCCATTGCTTCGCGTTATCAGCAGTGCCTGGACCAGAACGGACGTCGGTTTGAAAACAGGCGTTGACAAAACAATTAAATAATGTCTGTAAATTCTATTACATTTTGAAAATGAAATGTATTTTAATAAACACTGCCTTTATAATTATTTAAAGTGTGTATACATTTTTTTGGGACGCCCTGTATATATATATATAATTATATATATATATTTTTTTTTTTTTAAGTTCGGGAAGAACCGATTCGCCTCTATTTAAAAGGGCATATCTCAGCGGAAAAACAAAGAAAAAGTGAGAGGAAAGACAGAGGAAAAAGAAAGGGTGGAGGGGACAGTCGAAGTGGGAAAAGACCAAGGATGAGAAAGACTGCAGGGTCGAGCCCCATCATCCTTGGGTGCTAGGGCCGGGAGGGCGCACGTGAAACCTCCAGGAACAAGCACGTACAAACGAGCACAAAGAGCACTCAAAAGCACGAGCTTAGAACCCCCTTGCGGGGATATATATATATATATATATATGAATAGAAACGACATAAGTATTAAGGAACGTTTCTGCACACGAGGAGGAGAGATAACGAAATAATGAAAAATGAGGCGAACCGCCTGGGAATCGAACCCAGGGCCTTCCAATTGCCGGTCGGACGCTCTACCATTATGCTACGGACCTCACTCAATCACAAATCGAAATTCTCCCAAATAGGGCAGAAACCAATGCCCTCAGAGAGCACCCTCGCAAATCGTGAATATGCGCAAAATATATATATATATATATATATATATTAGTTTACTCTTCTGGGATAATTTCAATATTTATTTATCTTCGCCTTGAAAGAGTGAAAGGGACACTCTCTTTCCATATTCGTAACTTCAAAGTAAAACTGTAAGTGGTGAAGAGTGGATCTGTCTGCATGGCTTTGTATTGACTCGTGATACAGCGGCAGATCAATGTTTTGTGCAGTGTTTAATTATCACCAATAAGGCTGAAATATGGATATAAAGACTATGCAGATATTTTAAAATTTAGTTCTCATTAAACTAGATCCAGTCTGTGATCAAAGAAAAGAAATTTTTAAAAAATTAAGCAAAACCTGAAGAGAACGATTTCAAATGTTTAGTTTACCGTGGATTCGGACGTTTAAATCATTCTAAATGTTCTGTTAAATTTCCAATATCTTTAATTGCGTTGCCTACAGTTTTTGGAAAACTTAAAGGTTCAGTATATTTATATCAGAAAATAATATAAAATTAGAATTTATGCAATTTAAATCTTTTCTTCGTGAAAAGTACAGGGAGGCTTGGTTTCTTTTTTTCTTCGGCCTCATCGCATCCTTAATTGCAAATGTCTGGCTAATTTGCGCAACAAGCTCAAGAAGAACATTTATTTGGATTGGTGGTTTGTAGGGAAAAATGTAGGGTTCCACAAAAGAATCGTAGAAATTTAACTAATTCAAATGGAATTTGTACGATTCTTTTGTGGACATCTTGTATATTCATTTGTCAGTCTGCTCAAAATAAGCTCTCGTTAGCAGACTAACCTAACCTAAGTTGGGCTTGACTCGCGAATGAAATATTACGAACGTACATTATGATTACATTACATTTCATTTGGGAAACATGAAGCCACTCGAGATATAATTCAGGTCATGAGCTACATTTTTTAATAATAATAAAACCTTGCAAGATGTCAAGCTCAAGTCAGTTAATTAATATATAACCATTTACTACCACCACAGTAGCCTATATAACTGAAGCAAAGAATATACACAATATACAATCTACAAACTATCTCTCTCACTCATAAAACTGTCTAAATTTGTCTTAAAATTAAGTAATGAGCTACTATTTACCACATCATACGGCAAATCATTCAAAAAATCTACTATCCTATGACTGAAAAAGTATTTTCGTAGATCAAGTCTACAAGTCTATTTTTTAATTTTCTTATTATATCCACGAGTTATCCCATCAGTATCTAGTGAGAAAAAGTTATGTACATCTAATTTGTCCAAACCTGAAAACATTTTGAACATCTGTATCATATCTCCCCTCATACAACGTCTCTCAAAACTAAACATACCTAATTCCTTTAATCTATCCCTGTATTCCGATCTTCATAGGTTAGGGATAAGCTTGGTTGTCCTACATTGCACACCTTCAAGCATATCAATATCATTTCTAAGGTGAAGGGACGAAGCTTGAATGCAGTATTCTAAGTGAAGCCTAACATAAGAATTATATAATTTACAGATGACTTCCTTACTCTTGTAACTAACATTCCTCTTAATAATACCTAACATTTTATTTGCTTTATTTCTAGCCTCTAAGCACTGTTTAGAAAATTTTAGATCACTACAAACTATAATGCCAAGATCCCTTTCCTTTCTAATATCCTCCAACCAATTCCCTTGCATCTCATAACTAAAGTTTTCATTATTTCTACTAAAATGCATGACTTTGCATTTTTGAACATTGAATTCCATCTGCCATTTACTAGCCCAAGCAACTAATCTATCAAGATCCTTTTGCAGTTTATAAGAATTTTCTATATTTGTAACGAGCAACTACTTTTGTATCATCTGCAAATTTAGAAATTTTACAACTTACTCCTTTCTCTAAATCATTTAGATATAAGATAAAGAGTAATGGTCCTAAAACTGATCCCTGTGGCAGGGGGCGCATTTACAGTGTGCGGGGCCTTGGGCAAACTATTTCTCGGGATGTATTATTTTAGTGTGTTAATGAATGACAATATTTTGTAATGCACATAACAGATATATTTTTTAACACACACAAAACACACATGCCGAAGCCATTCGGCTTATTAATATGATATTAAAGACTATAACTTAACTATGTACACATACAGTGTATACAGCCACACTAGTAGGCTACACAGTTGTAATGCACTTAATAAACAGCTACACAGTTGTAATGCACTTAATAAACATCTACACAGTTGTAATGCACTTAATAAACAGCTAAACTGTACAGCTTACTGTACTGTAGATAGAGTGTAGATTTGTAGTGAATATTACATAGGACGCTTCCTGGCTTTTTGTTTGGAAAACTGCGTGATTGCGTCCTCGAAACTCACCGACTGCAACACCTCATGCTCTATACTCAACAGCGCCAGGGACGAAAGGCGCTCCTGGCCCATTGTGGAGCGAAGGTAATTTTTGATCAGTTTGAGTTTCGAGAATGAACGTTCACCAGAACAGTTCGTGACAAACATACACAGGTATATTCTCATTGCTATTTCCATGATTGGGAATGTTCCTTTCAGTTCGTTTGGGTTCATATGCCGATAAAATTTGTTGCACATGTCTTCACGTTCCGTCTGGGATTCTGTTTCACTTTCGGTGAGTTTCATTAGGGCAGCGAACTGCACAACTTCTGTTACCAGCTCTTTCTCTAGATCAGCAGGAGAGCATTCTATATTTCTACTAGATGTTCACTGACCGTCGAAGACTGTCGATGTCCAGGACTAGAAGGAAATTCAAATCTTTCCTGTAGGACAGCGTACGCTTCTAGACGAGTGTTCAGAGTGGTACACAGTTTATCAATTATCGGTAGAAATGCAGTGGTCCGAAATGAATCTCTTGGTGTCAGGTTCGTATCTTCGGCAGTTCCGATTTCGTTATGATGGCGCTTTCTCTTCTTTGTGCGTTGAATCGATTCCTTGTATACTCGATGACCACACTTTCCGATTTTGACTTGATGTGGCTCTTTACGCCGTTGTATTTCCCTGCCATATTGCTTGCGTTATCATAAGACTGTCCTCTGCAGTCTCCAATTCAAATGCCATGCGTCTCCAGAAAGTTGAGGACCACGTCGGCGATTCCTTTCCCTGTATGTGTGTTCATAGGTATGAACTGTAGAAATCGCTCGACGGACCCAGACTCAACTACATATCGGACGGTGAAGCACAGTTGATCGGTGTGGGAAACATCAGGCGTAGAGTCGACGGATAGAGAGTAGTATTTTGACTGCTGGATTTCTCGGATAATAATCGTCTGAAGTACTTTATCAGCCATTAACAGTATGAGTTCCTCGCAAATGAAATGAGAGAGATACGAGGTGTGTCCGCTACCTTTGTTGGCATGCTCGCTTATATGTGCAGTTAGAAAACTGTCATACTTACTTAAAAGTTCCAAAATTCCGTAATAGTTGCCGTTGTTTGGTGAACCGAAACGGGAGTCGTGTCCACGAATTGCTAGTCCTCGTGACGTGATATACTTGATAACGTCGACACAGCGCCGCAAAACTTCCTGCCAGTAGTTGCACTCCTTTTCAAACTGGTTCACCAATTTCGAATCAACACGGCCGGAGACAGACTTTCTAACTAACAAATATCTCATCGACTCCATATGTTACTCACATTTTCCGTGTGCTTCGACCAATTGTCTACCATGCTTCCAGTCGTTGAACCCGATTGTGAACTTGCTGTCCGCCCTCGACATTAATTTACAGACAAAACAGTAAACACGGCCTGTGGACTCAGAATAGCACAGCCATAACACCTCAATCCTCTCATTCGTCAGGCTATGTTTCTTAACAAATAATGTCTTCGTATATCGGCATGTTGTACCACTTTCAGTAGTTGAAGAGTTATTGAAGTCGCTGTCATAATTTCGGCAATCTGATGTTCCCCGCTCTATCCAGAACTCTCTAAAGTCATCGGTCAGCACTTGTGGCCACAAACCAATGTCATTAATTGCGTGTCCTGAAGCTGGTGGGCCTGCTGAACGCACTGACGTAGACAGGTCTTCTGAAGACGCAGCTGCTGATGTAGCGGAGGCAACTGGTGGGCCTGCTGAAGGGGTTGACGTAGACGAGTTTCCTGAAAATGCAGCTGCTGAAGTAGTGGAGGCAGCTGCTGGGCTTGCTGAACGCACTGACGTAGACGCGTCTTCTGAAAACGCAGCTGCTGAAGTAGCGGAGGCAGCTGGTGGGCCTGCTGAAGTAGCTGACTTAGTTGCTGATGATTTAATCAAATTAGTCAGTTTCGGTACCGTCGCAAGAAACTCTTTTCTGCGCTTCTTATCCTTACGCTTTTCACTACCGGGTTTATATTTCTTCCTTCGATCCCGGTCACGGCTCGTTTCCATGTTCTACGTATTACAATGCCAACAATAAGAACATAAATCATGAAGCTGCAACAGAAACAACAAGAAGTAAGTTAGTAACAACATTAGAAATGAGTAACACTAACAAGAACAACAAATTAAACACCATCAAAGCGGATATTAGAATCCCTGATGCCATTCCGCCTGCCAGAAAAAGTAAAACTCGTCGCAGATGGCAAATACGTGACTTTTATTTTTTTTCAATTGAAATTTGCGGGGCCCATCGGGCGCGCGGCCTTGGACATTTTCCCGGTGCGCCACCCCCTAAATGCGGCCCTGCTTTCCTATCAAGGGAGACCCAGAGAGTCGCCTTAATTTCAGAAATCTGAAATCCGAGCCAACTCGAACCCAGGATCTTCGGATTAACAGCCCAGCGCTTTACCATTAGACTACCTTGGCAGGTCAGTCTCTGAGTGTAGTTGTAGAATCTCCAGTGTCTGAAGCTCAGTGAAAAACATCCTTACAGCCAATGAATAGTGTCACTGACATAGCTACCTTCTCAATGACCCTTCACGTTACATTTTGTATAATTATAAATATAGTAGTGTTTCCATGGTGACTGTTGTTTCTCAAACGCAAGTGACCAACTCAAACCTAATGTTCAGAACATTACAGGAAAAGGAAATTTTGTTCCTAAATAGTAAATACCACAAATGCTGGTGGACAGAGGATTGCAGTATGGCAGTGGCCACCCGCCGTCGGGCTCGGCGTTTTTATTCTCATCACCCAACTCTTATAATAAGATCCTCCTAAATAAGGCAATTGCTATAGCTCGTCGTACTATTCGTCAGGCGAAGCGAATTTCATGAGTCGGTTTTGTTCAAGCCTCAGTTTCACTACACTTTCCACTGAGGTTTGGACTCAAATTAGGAAAATCATTAAGGGTACAGATTCACTTCACTTACCCTATTGTTGTAAATGGTTCCATACTAAGTGATGTACATGACAAAGCAGAAGTTTTGGGGGTCTTCTTCCATTCATTTTTTGGGACTGTAGCAGTTATTGAAGATGAGAAATTTTGCAGGGACATGCAGTCTTCCTTATTTCTTGATTACAATGAAGATTATAACCTGGACTTCACATTGCAGGATTACAATTCTCCTTAAAGCAATGTGAACATAAAAGAGGTGGTGCAATGGGACTGGATAATATACATAAGTATTTTCTTAGTCATCTTCCATTGGAGTACTTGCCATTTCTATTATCAGCATTCAATGATAGCCTGAGCACAGGGGTCTATCCTTCATCATGGAAACAGGCAATCATGATTCCTATCCTCAAACACAGAAAAACCCTTGAAGTCCATCTTCATATCGTCCCATATGCTTATTATCCTGCTTGGGTAAAGTACTAGAGAGGATGGTCCATCAGCGGTTGCTATGGATTTTTGAAATGTGTCACATTTTTCGAGATTTCGAGATTTGAAATGTGTCACATTTTTCGAGATTTTCGAGATTTTCGAGGTTTCTGTAAGAAGAGAAGCATGGTGGATCAACTTCTGAGGTTGGAAACTTTCATATGCCAAGCTCTCCGATAGAAAAAATATGTTCTTGTTATATTTTTTTACCTCAGTCAAGCTTTTGATACCATCTCCCATACTGGCCTACTTTATAAGTTAGGCAATTTGGGGATTCATGGTAGATTACTAAGATGGTTGGACAACTTCTTGTCTAACTGCACATTTCAGGTGCTAATTAATGATGTCTACTCAACACCTTTCCCCTTTAAAAAGGGTGTACCCCCAGGGTTTAGTTCTTAGTCCATTGTTATTTACAGCATATCTCTCCGATATGCCAAGTATTGATCCAGTTCAATCATCAGAGTTTGCTGATGATACAGCTTTCTATGTGGCAGCTGACACCCCTTTAGAAGCCCAACAGATGTTGCAAAAAGCTTTGGTACCAACCTGTCTGTCTCTCCCATTTTTATATGAACCTCCTGTCCCCAAAAAAGTGATTGTGCAGTGTTTCACAGCATACTTAGAAGAGAAGTATCCAGATTAATTGTATATTTATACTGATGGATCTAAGATAGATATGCCTGGACCATCTTGTTCATCAGCTGTTTTCATTTCAAATCATAAAAGGTGTTTTTCCTGGAAACTATCCCCCAATCATAGTATACAGGCAGCAGAGTTATTTGCTATGCAACAGGCATTGTGTTTTTTGGTATCCAGAAGTAATGCTTGTAATGTCCTAATAATTACAGATTCCCAGATCTCTCTTCACCTGATCAACTCACCCACACTCACTACATATCTGGCTTTAACAACTTCTATCCATTCTTTACTGAAGACCCTCTCTGTTTCAGGTATTCTGGTTTCCTTCCAGTGGGTTCTGAGCCATGTTGGAATTAAGGTAATGAGATGGTTGATACACTGGCCAGGGCTACTCATTCCCTCCCTGCTATAACTTTGCTATATTTCCACCCAGGCGAGGGTTTTGCAGTAGCTAAAGTGGCAGTGCAAAATGATTACAAAACCCAATGGGAGAGATTACGGCACTCGACTCTCTATGGAATGTTTAAGCCTTCTTGGGGCACAAGAAATTGGCCTGTACCATCTTCCCACTATAAAGCTTCTATAATATTTAGATTCCGTTCTGGCCATGTAGGCCTTCAGGCTTACTTACACTGGATTGGACTAGCCTTCTCCCCATTATGTGTTAGTTGTAATTTACCAGAGACACTGTCCCATTTCTTTCTTTTTTGTCCATGTTATACTAGGCAAAGGAAAATATTAAGATTCTTTCTTTTGCAATATGGTGTCAAGGACTTTACTTTATCAGTCCTATTAGGTGGGGATAGTTTTTCTCCCCCATTGATAAACTTCACTATGGACCAAGTATTCAAGTTTGTAGTGGCATCTGGGTGGTTGAAAGAGTTTTAAATCTTGCATTATATACCAATTTTCATTCCCACAGGTTTATTAATTGGTTACCTCCCAGTTACTTCATCTGGCTGTTACTGTTGACTTAGTACTCCCTGGCTAATATTGAAATTATTTGTAAGTTGAAAAATGGCAGACTCAAGAATATTTCTATTAAAATGTTGCTTGAGTGAACAAAATTGAAGCATTATTCCAATCAATACAGTGGGATAACTCTGACAAATGGATGAAAAGGGCACTGGATGACTGTCCCATTCTAATGGGATATTGTTGCTGTTTTACACGCATGTGCAAATCCTTTCCCATCTGTCCAATGTAAAAGGAATCACATTGTTTACAACTAATTTTATAGATAATGCCTGAATTATTGGTAGGGCTATTTTTTACTCTCTTTTTCACAATATTGTCATATGAAAATACTACATTAATATTTAAAAGTTTAAGTACATTAGCAATACCTAAAAAGCCTGGGAAAAATGGAAGTACTAAAATATTTTTTGACAAAGTGTGAGGGTTATTATTCACATGATAGAAAGTTTGTTTTGCCTTGTTAAGACAAGATTCCAAAAAAGCAGGTGGGTAACACAAATCATTTTCAATACTGTTGATTTTTTCTAATTTGGCATCCATGTATTCCAGACTGGCGATCCTAAGAGTGCGGAGAAACATTGAATAGCAAATATTATCAACAGGTTTTTGGGATGGCCATGGGTTAATCCCTTGTTGCTCCTCCTCCTCCAATATTTATGTGGGATTTTTCAAAATCACTTACATTCCAAGAATCCTGGGGTTGGCATCCCATGATATTTTGTGTATCTGGCCCATGAAGTATGACCTGGATGACTTCCTCCTTCAGTTAAATATAATCAAGTCCCCTCCATTAAGTTTACTTTAGAAGTGGAACAAAACAACAACTTCCCGTTTATTGATGTGTGTTACTTACTTTAGGTGAGTTTGAATGATGGTTCAGGATCAACCTGTGGTTGACCCCTCTGTAAGTTTAATATTTATTGGAAAAAACAAATAATTTGGCCTATGTACACTTTTACTCTGGAAATGACCCCTATCAAGAAAACCATATTTTATCAAGAAAACCATATTTTCTTCAATGTTTCTCTGTGCTCTTAGGAATGCCAGTCTGGAATACATGGATGCTGAATTAGAAAAAAACAAGGTTAATATTCGTTTTAATGCTTTGTTCGTTTTCGATAGAAGGAGACATTCTATGACAATTTAACATATACATTCGTATTCAGGACACCTTGAAACCTCAGGGAAACTGATAAAAATCAAGGAAATGTAATAATTATTTTTTATGAAAAAAAAAAAAATTTAGACGTAAAAAGCAGCCATTATAGGCCATTGACCGAGTATTTAGCTCTTAATGCTGTTAAAATTTTAACGAACATCGCCCTCTCAGTTTTATGGGGAGACATCTCGTGGCAAAATTAGGAAACATAGGTCAAAACAACCAATTACATCTCGTTTTGGTTTCACGTGACCTTATCCGACCAATCAGAGACGTACATTTTGAATCTCTCATAATACATACTCATTCAAGAATGCTTTAGTCTGGTTTTCATTATGGTTTGCGGAGGTTGCGATTGCCTGGGTTTTTGGTACCTTGGGACGCAGTTCCAAAAAACTACTGTTGTTTGCGGTTCCTCAGAGAGACGCAACAACTCTTGTTTGCCTGATCCAGCAACATATTAGGCCTGGGACTACAATCTATTCCGACGAGTGGCGTGCGTATTCTCAACTTGGAAATCTAGGCTACATTCACTGGACAGTCAACCATTCACAGCGGTTCGTGGAAGACACCATTCACATTCAAAATATTGAGTGTTGTTGGAAAGACGTGAAGAGCTGGATATTACGGTCTGGCAACAAAACCCAATCAGTTTAGGTTAGGTTAGGTCTGTTTAGGTTAGGTTAGGTCTGTTTAGGTTAGGTTAGGTCTGTTTAGGTTAGGTCTGTTTAGGTTAGGTCTGTTTAGGTTAGGTCTGTTTAGGTTAGGTCTGTTTAGGTTAGGTCTGTTTAGGTTAGGTCTGTTTAGGTTAGGTCTGTTTAGGTTAGGTCTGTTTAGGTTAGGTCTGTTTAGGTTAGGTCTGTTTAGGTTAGGTCTGTTTAGGTTAGGTCTGTTTAGGTTAGGTCTGTTTAGGTTAGGTCTGTTTAGGTTAGGTTAGGTTAGGTTAGGTCAGGTCAGGTCTGGTCTGTTTAGGTTAGGTTAGGTTAGGTCTGAACCAAAACACATTTTTCTGGTGTTTTTTGGTGTGATTTGCTCAAATCTGAACTTCGTTTCTTTGGGAAATGAGCCGTTTTTGAGAAATTTTCAATTTTAAAATTTCTCAAAAACGGCTTATTTCCCAAAGAAACGAAGTTCAGATTTGAACAAATCACACCACAAAACACCAGGAAAATGTGTTTTGGTTCAGAAAGGAGGAAAAGCACTAAAACGAATAATTACCAAAAACAACAGTATTGGAAGTGATTTGTGTTACCCACCTGCTTTTTTGGAATCTTGTCTTAACAAGGCAAATGGACTTTCAAAATTGTTGTGAATAATAACCTTCACACTTGTCAAAGAATAGTTTAGTACTTCCATTTTTCCCAGGCTTTTTAGGCATTGCTAATCTACTTAAACTTTTAAATATTAATGTAGTATTTTCATATGACAATATTATGAAAAATATCATGGTAAAAAATAGTCCTACCAATAATTCAGACATTGATCCTGTTGTTTTGAATTTGTTCAGAATAGATTTAGACAAGAAGGGCAAAGTGCTAAAACTCTGGTAGCTGTTCCTTATCAATTTTTATGCTCCTACAATTTTTATTTTTCTATTTTATTTATTTTTGTGACCTATATATAGTCTCAAACTTATTTATTTCACTGTTCCTGAGGATGTCATTAGACAAAAGCATTTGAGCACCATTCCATGTTTCCTTTTCCTTCCTTTCTCCTTCCTTACTTTTATGAAATAATATATACTGTATATATAATGTACTTTGAAGCACTTCTGCCTCAAGGGTGCACTGCTCCCATGAAGTCTGCTCAGCACCTGAGGCAGGGCTGTGATGTAGTCACCACCCTTCTTTTCTCTTGCTCATGCCATAAGATTTGGTCCACTATCAAATTTGTGAGAGCTGGTCTGGCAGAGGAATACCCTGGCACTGAGAGTTGGTTGGGTATGGTAATGGTTACCATAGCTTACGTTGTTAGGTTAGTAATTGTGAACTGTCTCAGAACTGTTTGGATTCTAGAATTTTTCAGAAAATTGTAGCAAAATGTGGCTCCCTTTTACAAAATTCTGTAAATGAATATTCTATATGACTGACTTCTAGGCTATATTATTTTATAACCCCAATATCCCCCCAGCCCCCCATAGCAAGATAGTCATTTATAGGATTTAGGCAAAATTCCAAAATCCAGATACAGTTTGGAGTTTATAATAGCTTAGTAATATGTTGTTAGGTTAGTAATTATGGAACCCCCATCTGGGCCACATCTGAATTCTGGTTTGGCTGAAGAATATGCAAACTTCTCACATGACACTCCCATCTTTGGCAGAAGTATCATGAGTAAGAAATATTCTTGCACATAATATTTTGAGGTCTCATGTTAATATGCTTTTGAAAGAAAAGTCTTGCATTAATCTTTTATCCTTCATGTCAAGAGCTCAAATAAATTGTTAAAATTCTCACCCAACATGATAGATGAATGTTACTAGAAAATCCTTCTGTGATGCTGTCAGAAAATTTGAGCAGATTTTGCAGTCTGGGATTCTGGAATTTTACCAGGATTTGGGAGATGACACATTTATTACGTGTTGATGACCAACAAAGATTTTAATTTAAAATTTTACTTTAACCCTTTCGCTGCGTCCCATTCTGATACACCCTGTGCGTGTCACACTAATACCCCAGAACGAAAGCTGCGCGTATAAATGCGCCAGAAAATAAACTTGAATTATTTTTTTGCTTCGTCTTTTGTTTGCCTTTAAAATAGGTTTTCTATCAATAATATTTTCAATTTTTTCATGGGTAACAAAAAAATAAAGGTTAAAATGAAATAAAATAGAGATATTATCTTTATTTAGTTAACTAAAAGTTAAATGTTGAGTGATAAATTTTGAAACATGGTTCGGCGCATAACCCTGGGGTATCGGGGCATGTCTCGCATTGAAAACGTACTCGTTTTTCTATCCCTTGGGCATAACATACCCTGCATCTCTTTGTTGGTCTTGGGGTACTTTCAGAATTTGATGTAATTTTCTTGGTAAAATGTTTTCCAACTAATCTTGGAACTACTGATTCCTTCAAGTTAGGTTCATCTGCAGATGTCAGTCCTTTTATAATCTCATGGCAAAAGTCTAGAAAGGGAACTTTTCCCATTTTTATGAGATTATAAATTCCACAAGCATCTAGTACTCGGACCTGAATCAAATGCATTGCCAGCTTCTTATACCATTTTAGAGACTTTCTTGGGACAGAGTAATAATGCAGCATTTGGTCTGTTCGGTCTACATATCCCATATGTTTGTTGTATTCATGTACGCAAGCTGGAATGGTTTTTCGACTCGACCTTCCTTTGATCTACGTGTTACTGTCACATCACTGTTCGAATGGTAATTGGAGAGCATGCAAACTCTTCTCTTGTCATGAAACACAAGGGAAAGCAGTTCAGGAGTCTCAAAGGCAAGTTTCTTTCCTTTTGCCACATTCATAGTTTTCATAGCATGGCATAAGCCCTTACGATTACTTCTAACAGTCCCTGCGGCACCAGTTTTATTATCACTAAGGTATTTGTATAGTTTTGGTGATGTATAGAAGTTATCAGTGAAGATGTTGTGACCTTTTTCTAAATATTTTTCCATCATACTTACTACAATACTTTCAGTCTTAGAAAAATCAGCAACAGTTTCCATGGTCCCGGTATATATTTTATATTTCAAAGGAACACAATTTTCATCCACAAGTTTGAAATTTTTTATCCCAAAACGTGATCTTTTCGTTTTTATGTATTGCCGGAAACTGAGTCTGCCCTTCCACAGCAACAAAGATTCATCCAAACTTAGATTCTGAGAAGTTGAATATCTTGATTCAAGAGCAGATGTCATCAACTCAATAAAGTCATGCAATTTCACCATCTTCCCCCCTCTTTCCTTCACTGTCTCATCTGCATTGTCAGCAAAATGCAAAAAAGAAAGAATGTTGGTAAATCTGTCTCTTTTCATGATTGCTGTAAATATTGGAGTAGCATAAAAACTGTCGGTTGACCAATACATACCTATCTTGGGTTTTTGTATAATACCCATGAGAAGTAAAAGCCCTATAAATTGCTTCATTTCTGTAAACGTAGTTGGGACCCATGCACTATACCGAGATGTTGATTTCAGATTAGGTGTAGCAGCCAGAAATTGAGTTGCATATTTGTTTGTTTCTGTAACCATTAGCTCAATTACTTCTTTGGGAAAAACTTCACAAAAAACATCATACATCGTATGAGTTTGACCATTGAAGAGCACTTTATTTTCACCAGTAAACTGCCACCCATCTCTGGTACAGCCTATATTTTCACCAATTTCCTGCCATTCAAAATTCTCGCTCGATTTTGTTGCTTTAGGCAGATCTCTTTCCAAAAGTACCACATTTTCTTCATCATCGTCACTACTTGATCGGTTTTGTATAATATCCCGTACATTATCTTGCGCCCAGTCATCCTCACTTTCACATTCTATATCACTTTCAGAACACATTGAGAGATATTCGTTTATCTCATTCTCATCTAGAGAGGATTTTTTACGCTTATTACTGCTTGTGGATGCCATGCTGAACTGATTGGGGGAGTCTATTCACTCCCCCCTCTGGTGAGCTGAGAGTCAGAAAATAAAAAAAGATGCCAAATACAACCATATTGATGTCTAATATTAGTCAGGGAACTAACTACGTTGTTCTAATAGGAACGAGGGGGTTCATAGACTGTTTATTAAACGTGGAAAACAATGTTTACCATGCGTCCTGAGAGAAGATTTTTAATGGTAAACATAGTTTACCATGCGTCCTGAGTCGGGCTTTTTTATGGTAAACATAGTTTACCACACGCACTGAAAGGGTTAAGGTTGCACAAAGAATTTTTATTTAAATTATAAGAGTTAAGTTTTGTACCAAGATTTTTAAAAATCTATATAAAGCATGAGCTAATATTGAGGTTTGGGGTCACCAAATTTTGGTGATCTGTCCATTTCATCCAGGTTGCATCTACAAATGTAGGTCTCCTTCTCAGATTTAGTGCATTTCAGAGTATAGACTATAGGGTGTAGATTATTGGAATGACCTAACATCATAAGGGATTTATAATAATTCTCCAGGAGTTTTCAAGAAGTGATTAGATTCCCTCGTTAAATAAGAGAATTGTGTACTTTTTGTTACTGTGAAAAAACTATATAGGGCTATGGGTTGATTGCCTGTTACCTCTCATCCATTGGAAATTTCCAGCAGATTACAGTGGAGAGTTAATGACAAAACCCTACATTTTTTCGTTAGAGAGTTCTGTTATATGTAGGTCTTCAAAAGACCTCTTTCTGTTTATTTGCCTTTGGTATTTTTGCTGCCTAATGGTAAACAAAGAAATTACCTCACCTTATTATTTCATTGGGCCTCGGTTTTGTTCGTAGGGTGCAACGATCTCTCTCAGTTTATTTGCTATTGGCATTCACTACACTTAAATACCTGAAGGAATAGGCCTATCCTTTTTATAGTTACTAGGTTTTATATTAAGAGGATTTCACTCAGAACTTATAGGAAGCTAAAGTACATCTTCCTTGCTTAAAGCATTGCTGTAACATAAGCAGCTCAGAGTGCCACCAATATAAATCATTAGGAATCCGCTGATTCTTCAAAGTTCATTGACTCTTCTCTTGATGTAATTTTCATGAGTCAGCAATGGAAAATGTTGAATATGAAATTTGGTTTTCTTGTTGTCATGCAGGCCTAATGCCTACATATGGGGTTCTATGTATGGTAATTAATTTCATTCCCAATAGGCTATGTTGCCAATCCCGAGGCAATTTTGAAGTTATTTAATTCAATCAATTTATAATTTGTACGGTATTTAATTAAGAAATAAAGGTATCACATATGATACCATATTGTAAACATGTATAGTTTTTCCATAGCTACATTAAATAATAATAATAATAATAATGATGATAGTAGTTTAGCTCTTTAATGGCAAAGATCATATAATGGAGAGGACCTATAGCTTTGTGGCCTCTGAACCACCAATATTGAACCAAGGGAGACCCAGGGTGGTAGCTACCTTAATCTCTAAAATCTGAAGTCTGGGCCAAAACTTGAATCTGAAATATTAGGATTAACAGGCTGGCACTTTATCACTAGGCTTCCCCAGCAGGATGTTACATTAAATCAGTTAGAATAGTTTAACATTATCTTTGTGGTGTGAGGTTATCCCATGAAGTTTATCATTTAAATCTGTAATGTATGTATTTATTCCAAAAGTAATTTTGAACTAATGGCTTTGACAATCATTTCCTGCAATGACTTTGGTACATACAGGGTTCATAGTGACCTGGAAAGTTGGGGAAAATTGAGTTTTTTTGTGAAATTTCAGGGAAAACAGAAAAAAAATTGGATGGTGGTCAGGGAATTAACATGACTCTAATGAACCATAGGCTACAGCAGACTTAGATAATTTTCTTCACCAAAGATTCTGAAGTAGTAAGTTTTATGATAGAACTCTGTGCAATCAACATTCTGTAAGGAAATGGCACTTAATATTAAAATGGAAAGGGGTGTGTTGTTGTGGTGGTGGTGGAATCACTTGGCAAGATTCACTATGAACCCTGTACATAGTATTTCTGATAAACTGTGACATCTCTTGTAATGGTAGTAAGTAAGGTTTAAAGAAATTAATATATCCTTCCTTTAGGCTTAAAGTAGAGGATTAGAAAGTTGAGTGTGTTAGTCAGTAAATATCAATATGGTTGTTCTTCATGTGAAACGAGGAGATGAAAGTCTGTTTCTTTATGAAACTAAACTTGTCTGTTTAGTGGAAGATGTAATTGAGTCCTTGGTTGGAATTCACAATGGGTGTTTGAAAATACAACGATTATGTTCAGGTAAGATAGTAGTATATGTGCATAATGGACTTGTTTACATTTTTCATTGACTCCAGTAATCTAAACAAGCGTAACCTAACTAGACTAACTGAAACTAACCCTATAAAATCTTGATAAAATATAACATCAAGAAAATGATGTTACCTTGTGTGTACAATTTGTGAATTTAGTTGTCTGTTCATGCTGCAGCATTTTCATTTTCTATAATATTAGGGTGGCCCAAAAGTTTTTGGAATTTATTTTATATTGTGCTTTCATTTTTTTATCTTTTTTTTTTATCAAAATAGTGTCTTCGCATCCAAGGACAGCCCTAGTATCAAAGAGGGATTGAACTGCTTGCAGAAAGATGGATAAGGACCATAGAATATAGTGATTGTAATTAAAAAATTGTAAAAATTCTGATAACTTGGGTCAACATAATAGCGGGTGCATTCATTTGTTCCATCCATTTATTCTGTTCATTCTATTTATTCCATCCATTTGTTCTGTTCATTCATTTGGAATTCTCTTGAGAGTTCACTCCACTCCCCCTCCATGTGGTGAAGTAGGGTGTCTGGATGTTTTTGTTTTCAGAAAGAAAACAGAACAAATGAAAATAGCAATAATGCAATCCAAAGGAGAAATAGTTCAGGCCTTATATGACTAACCTATTTTGATAAATCTTGAATATTAATCATGAAATTTATGTTTCACTCATTTTATCTTTAAAGAAATTGAACTTCTTTGTGACTATGGAATTTCAAAACCTGTCCAGATGCATGGTTTGTTGGAAGATCAAATTCAAGAATTAAAATTGACTGATGATTATGAGGATAAATGTGAACCAAATGGAGGTTTTGAAGAAAATAAGTGAGTTATTAGGAAAATGTACTTGGAAATAGAAATTTAAGTGATTGTATTTTAAATAATAATATTTGCATTTTTTTAACATCTTTTGTAATGGCAAATGTCATACAAAATATGATACCAATTAGCCTGCTGTTGTAAAGTATACTAATAAAGATGTTTGAGGTTGTTACACGAGGTCCAAACCATTACCCAACCAAGAGAGACCCTGAGATGCACCTTAATTACTAAGATTTCAAGTTTAAGTTTGACCCTCAACATTCAGATTAAGAGTCTGTCATTCTGTCATCAAACTGGCATGATGGATGTTAAGGCAGAAATACACATTCTATAAACAATCTTTGGGTATTGTTTTATGAAGAAATAGATGCTCCTAATAAGGTTATCATGATTCACAAAGTATGGTAATGTTGTGAATCATCCATACAGGCATTTGGCTTATACTGGTCTCTCCTTATATATATACACACCTGGCATTTGGTGCCACTAGCTTAAAAATTGATACTTTAAAAAATGTTTTGAGATCAGGATATATTTAGGACTTGCTTAAAGCTATTTTATTTTTTTTGATAAGACCTCCATCCATTTTATTGCTATTAGGACACATTTAAAAAAAATGGAGCTGTTATGTGAAAAGTATGCTGTCCATTTTTACAAATTAAATTATTAAAGCATTGTAATAAGTGTTCCTTTCACACAACAGGTCATTAGCCCCATCCCTACTAATGACTGTGGTCCACAACCATCCATGTTGGGGGGATATTTTATTAAAAAAATAATTTGTGTATTGTACAAAAACAAAATATTGGAATTTCTCCATTCACAATTTACATGACGTATATTATTAGATAAATGCCAGGTAATCATTGTTGCTTGGTTCCCATGATGGCATACTGCTTCATTGGTGACAAGAAGACCTTCCAGTGATCTTTAGTGACTTTTAGAAGGAACTGCTTCTGCTCTTTGCTGTGTGTGAGAGATGCATTGAATGCCTGGATGAGTGCAACATGTGTTCTGCAAAGTCATTGATCACTTTCACTGACTGGACAGTAGCCTGGCTCCTCCTGTATGTGTTATGGACTGGCCAAAGTGTTGGATCCTCCTCCAAGAAATCTTGAGGCAGTTCAAGAATTTCATAAAACTTCAGAGTTGACATGGTGACAAAATCATGTAATTCTTTCCCACATGTCTGGCCAACTAGAGAGATCCATTTAGGGGGCTCCTCAGACCCGATTTTGTTTTTCAGGGCATTTACCATCTGCCTCTTCTCTGCTGCAACATTGTCATTGAAGAAACTGAAGCCTACCAATGTTTCTGATAGATAGCAAAGATGGCAGCTGAATGCTGTGCTGACAGCCTTGGATATATCTTTATCAGCATAGTTAGCTAGTGTACAGAGGAGATTCAGATCATTTCTCAGAGCTTCTACTGAGGATGAACTCTAAAACCAGTATTTGACATAGATGTCTGTGACAAAGAGGCTTACTTCCTGGAGGTGGCTCCACACCATATCACTGCATGATGGCCTTCTTGATGATCCCTGTTACTGCTGGAGGGAAAACTCCTTGCAGAAGAGCCACATTGTGATGGCATAGATAGCTCAATCCATCCAGTGAGCTCAATGTATTGCTCCTGGATATCGGAAATGGATTCCACATGGAGGGACCTCTCCAAGGAAGATAATCATCAGCTCAAGGAGCTCATGGTAGTCATCCCGTGGCTGAAATTTGGACAGCCAGTTAACAGCAAATGCAATGACCTCAGTCTTATATCCATTTATCACAGGAATTAGATCTTCTTCAACCACTGCTAAGGAGTATGTCTTATTGAGGTAAGGCCAGTAGTCGCAGAACTGACTGAAGAGCTGAATATTTGGAGAGTTGGAGCTGGAGACATCATGAAGGCTGAAGACTGTCTCTAGGAGTATCTCTGAGATGTGATGTCAACACACCAAGTTCAGTAAATTCCTCCGAAGCTCAGTTTCCAAATGAACACAAACTCCTTCCTTTGAACCAGTGTTGGATGCAGTGGTGTCAAAGCAGAGCCCCTTTATTCATTCCCTCAGTTCTCACTCATTTATCATCTCCACAATGGCACTCCCAATTACTTCCAGCTTTCCTGATTGAAGTTTTGGAACTGCCAGCAACTTCACCATGTCTTGTCCAGATACAAGAATTGGGAGATGGTCCACTTTGTCCCAACAGGACCAGAGTAATCCTCCATGATTTTGCCATCCCAATACAAGAGCAGAGGAATTGATGGGGTGAAGCTTTCCTTCATCTCATGAGCAAACGTCTTCTGATGTTCCATCTGCTCCTTTTGGATAGTACTTTGGCTGATCATCAGGTATTCTACTTCGTGACTGAATTGGCTTGTGGATGCTAATGCTGAAAATATATACACTGCTTGCCAGTCAGTCACATTAGTTTGATCTAGTGCAGCTGCCACTTCAGGTGTTACCACACTTACAGTTCCACGAAGTTGAGCTCGTTTAGGAGCACACATTTCTGATGGTGCAAGCTCTTCCTCCACTTCTAATGAGTTGTTTGATGAAAACAACTGAAGAACAGCGATGTCGGTTGCAGTAGCACTTGATGAAGCTGCTTTGCCAGCCCACTTTGAAGCTTCCACTCTCCTTCTTGCAATACGTTCTTCTTGCAGAGTGAGTTTTCTGTCAACTCCAGCCATCGTGCCCCCTGTCCTGTCTCCCATTGAGCTTCCAGGAATTGTCTGTCCTCTTCAATTTTCATCAGCTGCATGGCATTCTGGTGGGTGATGTTGAAGAGGTTGTTTAACCCATCTTGAAATATTGCCTGGTTGGCAAGGTTTGTGGCAGACTTTTGGTTGATATTCTTCTTGAGCACTTGCCACTCAGTGTGAAGCATCTTGACATGTTTAGCAGTTTTTGTAGGCACTCGCGCTTTCATCCAAACTGAAAGCAAGAGATCAGCTGTCTTGGACACACTATCTTTAAGAGTCAATTTTTGCTGATTGTGGAAATGGAATAGAACAGCCAATACTTGTCGGGGAGATGGGAGCTTCAGTGATGTAAAGTTCACCTGAGTAACCCAACCAACCAGATGGCACTGGCTGCGTATGTTGTCATCGACATTCACTCCTGAGAAGTTGAAAGAAGCACAAATTTGTTAAATACCTGTGTCGCTAATATTGTGTTGCAATTTTTTAATGCTGTGAATATGATTGTTTTATTGATTTTTTTTTAGGTTTGATTTTTGATTTTTGTTTTTTATAAACTTTTTATTTTTATATAAATATTTAGTTTTTGTTTTTTTTGCCTCAAGGACATAATAATAGGCTATTGTAGCAAAATTATATATATATATATATATATATATATATATATATATATATATATATATTTAGGATAAAAACGAAGACGTAGAGCAAGAAAGTCATTATATTTGGCTGCAGCCGACGTTTCGGGCAACTCTACCCATTTTCAAGGCCTAATAAATAAAAAGCTAAAATTAATGCATGACAAAAAAAAATATATACGAATGTCAAAAACAAACTAATTCATAGCACAGAATAAAACCACTTAAAGAATAAAAATTAAAAAGCGTAAAACAAGCATAAGCCAAAAACAAAAATTAAAAATTATATACATGACAAATAACACATGATAAAAGTAAAACTTTAAAACTAAAAACATTCAAACATAAATTAGTTAAAAACTTCACTAATAAAAAGTTAAATGAAAAAACGCAAAAGTGCACGAAACATACCATGCTCACTTGACATCCACAAACAACTGAGGCGAAAAGGAGACAGGGTCAAGGGGAAAAAACAGAAAAATTTAGTTGGTAGGCATTCTAATTAATATAAAGGGGGTAACAGCTAGAATCAATATTTAAGCTGGAGTTCAGAAATTTAATGCACAAAGATTCATAAATACGGAGGACGGACGGACATTTTAATGATTTAAGAATTTTAAAGTTATTAACGGAAATATCAACTTTACACTTAACAGAATGATTTCTAATGGCAGACTGTTCCTTTTTAGATAAAACTTTCCCTGTCCTATGGCTAATACCCATATGGGTATACCCTTTTCGCCTCAGTTGTTTGTGGATGTCAAGTGAGCATGGTATGTTTCATGCACTTTTGCGTTTTTTCATTTAACTTTTTATTAGTGAAGTTTTTAACTAATTTATGTTTGAATGTTTTTAGTTTTAAAGTTTTACTTTTATCATGTGTTATTTGTCATGTATATAATTTTTAATTTTTGATTTTGGCTTATGCTTGTTTTACGCTTTTTAATTTTTATTCTTTAAGTGGTTTTATTCTGTGCTATGAATTAGTTTGTTTTTGACATTCGTATATTTTTTTTTTTTGTCATGCATTAATTTTAGCTTTTTATTTATTAGGCCTTGAAAATGGGTAGAGTTGCCGGAAACGTCGGCTGCAGCCAAATATAATGACTTTCTTGCTCTACGTCTTCGTTTTTATCCTAAATGTAAAATTACGTCTCCTTAGGAGGGATCCTATTTCATATGTATATATATATATATATATATATACAGGGTGATCAAAAAGTAACGCAACCCATGGGAAAACAATTTATTTCAGAGCAAGTGCTGGAAGTGGGCACCGTTCTGTGCTTCACACAAGTGGATACGGCGATTCATGTTCTTAAAGACCCTTTGCAACGTTTCCTGTGAAATTGCATCAACACACTTCTGAATCATCGCCTGCAATTCTGGAATACTGTGCGGGTGAGTGACATATGCAGCATCTTTCAGGTAACCCCACAAGAAAAAGTTGGGAGGCGATAAATCCGGAGATTGTGAAGGCCTCCTGCGTCTGGGCATAGCTTCTGGAGCGAATGTACTGCGTGACAATGAGTATACGCTGCTCCAAGGTGTATTTCATCTTTTTCATATATTCACCACCTGCAACAGAAGGAAAAAATCAATTATGTGCGTTTCTCCATGGGTTGCGTTACTTTTTGATCACCCTGTATATATATAGAGTATGAATTTTAGAGATGTGCCGATACCAAGATGTTGGCCAATACTGATACTAACAAATGGCCGATACTTTGCCGATACCAATACTTTTTGATTAATGTTTAATCTGTTAAATTATAAAAAAATATAAAGTTACTTTTATTTTAATATTAGAAATAGGGGAAATTGGAGACAACTGTTATTGGATGAAATTAACAGTTCAAAAAAATTCAAATACAGTCATACTGTCAAAATTGAAATAGAATAGTTTTATGAACTTTTATCCAGTATCCACCTGTTTGTTTAGCTCAGGAGTCATGACCCCGGGAGCGCAACTTCCCGTACAATGCTGAGCTGAGGACAGTTTCCATGACCTCAACTACCAAGCATGCCCTTGGGAATAACAATATTTCTTGACTAAGTTGACTTGTTAATCTGCATTGTGTGAATAATAAATAAAACACAAAAGATAACATTTTCTTCCTTTAATCACAAAAAAACTAAAATTTTGAACAAATTACAAAATGAAAAATTCCATTGTAAGATACTAAGATATAAAAAAATAAAATTTCCAATTTTCCAGTAAATAATTATTATTAAGATTAATAGAAATTAGAAACATATGGATACTTGGGATCGACAGTGGCTGAGGATGGTGAGCTGGACACAGAAATAACAGAGTGCAATCTGGTTGGAAAAATTGGAAGAAAGTTTCAGGGGTGTTGTGTGACCGAAGAATAGGCGCAAGGGTTAAGGGAAAGGTGTATAAGACTGTGGTAAGACCGGCTATGATGTACGGGGCTGAGTCTTGGGCTATAAAGAAAGATCATGAGAAAAGACTAGATGTAACGGAGATGAGAATGCTGAGATGGATGTGCGGAGTGACAAGGTTGGATAGAGTAAGGAATGAAAGGATAAGGGGCACAACAAAGGTTGGAGAAATCTCAAGGAAGATACAAGAAAGTAGACTGAAATGGTATGGACATGTGATGAGAGGGGACGAAGATTATGTGGGTAAGAGAATGATGAATATGGAGGTGCATGGCAGGAGAAAGAGAGGCAGACCGAAGCGAAGGTGGATGGAGAAGGTGAGGGACGATTTGAGGGAGAAGGGTTTGTCGGAGGTAGAAGCCCAGGACCGGGCTGTGTGGAGGAGGCTGGTCAGAAACGCCGACCCCGCATAGAGGCGGGAACGGGCGAAGAGAAAGAAGAAGAAGAAGAAACATATGGATAATTAAATGTTAAATATATTCTTAATATTCAAAATCGAAAATTCGTAAGTTGTAGTGAAGGAACATTAACATTTCACCACTTTCTGCACTTAGACGATTCCTGTGTGGAGTGTAAATATTGTCCCCAGTGCTAAACAACCTCACTTTCAATTGATGAAGGGGGAGAAGACAGGTACTTATTTGCAAGATGGCTTAATGTCGGAAGCGTAACTGCATTTTGTTTCCACCACTTTAAAGGGTCTCCATCCCATGATTGTAATTCCAACATTTGATACTTGGTTATTTCATCTTTAATCAAAAATGATTTTTGTGCAGTGCTTCTTATTCTTAGATGAACTTCCTGGAGTTGATTTTTTTTGTTCCACTTCCCTCACTATCATCATGGTCCTCTTGAACCAATTGGTCTATGCACTTGTCAAAGTCAAATTCACTGAACTCGTCACTTATAATGTTGTCAGAAGCACTCGCAGTCTCTTGCATATCTTCTTCACTCGTAGTACTTGTATGTCCACTTTCTTCCTCTTGAACAGCTTCGCTCCTTTTCTTGATGCTATCTATCATTGCTCTCTCCAGGTTGCTTTCTTGCATTTTGGAATCTTCACTAGATTTATTTTGGAACAAGGAGGTCTTATATCTGGGGTCTAGGTATGTGGCTAGTATTGGATTGTAATCATCTAGCTAGCATTCAAAGCGACTCTTCATTGGTGCGTTAATAGCCAAAAGAGTACTTCCAAGTCCAAAGAATCTGATGTCAGTTGATGCTTTTGCTATGAAGACTTGTAGAAACTTTATTTGAGGTATTATTTCTGAGATAGTAGCAGACCTTTCACTCAACCGAACAGTAATTTTGTGAAATATTTTCAGCAGCGTAGTAAACTTCCCAATCAAAGTCCACTTGTTGGCATCAAATACAGGGAGGTTGGGAGTATCAAGGCAGTAGTTGGTGATTGCAGTTTTTTTCTCAAACATACCTTCAATCATGAAATAGGTGCTGTTCCATTGAGTTGGAACATCCTGTATCAGTTTGTGTTCTGGCAAGTCATGCTGTTTCTGTAGCGCAGCTAGTTTGTTGTATGCAAATGCTGAATGGCTGAAATGTCCAACTATTTGCTTGCAACTTGCGATCATATCCTTAACTATTCATTGTTCAAAAATAGTCATGAACCACAAGTTGTAGAGTGTGGAGGAAGCACGAGAGACTAGCATAGCCTGTGTCCTGAATATATCGGACAATATTAGCTCCATTATCCCGTACAAAACTGTGAATCTTGTAGGATGGTATTTTAAATTCCTGAACAATACTTTCGATCACCTCAGCAATGTTTGAAGCAGTATGGGATCCTGGAAAAGGTGCAACTCTAAGTACAACAGTTTTTCGCTCAAAATTGATGTCAATACAATGTGCTGTTAGGCTAATAAAAGCCATATCTGAGCTGCTTGTCCAAATGTCAGTAGTAAAACTGATGTTCTCTGCTTCTTCCAATGCAGTCTTGACCTTATCCAGTACTTTTGTGTGAATATCGGGAACAATTTTTGTAGAGAAATACTTTCTTCCCGGCAACTCATAATTAGGTTTTAGCTTCTTCATTAGTCTTTCAAATTCAACGTCTTCGACAATAGAGTATGGTTGGCAGTCAGCAGCAATCATTTCTCCAATGGCTTTGTGACTGGGGATTGTTGATGTCCCAAATTTGCTTCTGAACATAAGTTTCATCCAGAGTTATTTGAATTTCATTTGTAGAACTTGTTGATGTTGATGCGCCAGTATTCTTTTCTGCAGGTTTGTTGAAATATCCCTCCAGTTCCCTCTTGTTCCATAGCCTCTCTTCTTCTTCTTTAACTTGAGCTTCTTTATTTAATTCTTCTCCTTGTACTTGCTTTGCAGGTGTTTTTTTGAAGATTTGTTGTATTAAAAGATT
Source organism: Bathynomus jamesi (assembly GCA_023014485.1). Taxonomy (NCBI): domain Eukaryota; kingdom Metazoa; phylum Arthropoda; class Malacostraca; order Isopoda; family Cirolanidae; genus Bathynomus; species Bathynomus jamesi. The sequence goes on along the minus strand of JAJOZX010000047.1, from coordinate 2,391,126 downwards.
TCCCCTCTTTTCCTCCACGTGACAATTTCTTGCATTCTTTGCAGACTACTTTAGACTCATTGTTTTCATCTATGCCAAAATACTTCCAGATGAGAGAGGATGTACTTCTTTGACTAGTAGAAGCCATGATAATGAAGCAGAATGCAAGATTTATCAGCCTCATCAGTGTCAGCACTCAGCACATTTGTCACTGCGCATAAGATGATGTGTGACAGCGACAAATAACACAACCGTACTCTGTGGCTGGTGCAGTCAAACTAACATGCAGTGTGAGACAGCTCCACTTTCCCATCGCCTAACACTCCTCCCCCTCCCTGAACCCCACTAGTGGGCATTAGTTAATTTAGCAGTGTAGTGTATTGTATCATAGCTCTATGAAAGAATATGTAAGCACACAAAGTAATAAGAGTTATAAAACCAATATTTTAATATGCCCATATTATTATAGGAAATTATACATACTACACATGCAAACATTGCAGTTTTTAGATTTGAGATAGCCTGATAGGTGACACAGACAACATCGGTGAAACAAATTTATAATTGTTGGGAATTTGTGGCACAGCATCATTTTCAGCTGACTATATTTATCATTATTTACCATATTTATCTCATAAGAAGCAGTTTTATATGTAATAATACTGTATTATACTGGTTTGAAATGTAAATTGGCCAAAATTTCAATAACAGTCTATGAAATGACCATTGGAACTTTGCTTCATGTGAGTTACAGAGGCACTTGAGACCAAGTTTGGCAGGCTAAAATGAACCTTATTTATTATGGTATAAGGTCCAAATTTGCGTGCTACATAGAACTCTCATGTCTTTTTCAGTTGAAGGCGAAATAAGCGATATTTGCAGGATTATGGTATGGATTGGGAAAGCTGGTGTTAGGGTAGAAGTACTGTTAATGTAGGAGCACTATAATAATTAATAATATTAATATGATGATATAATAATATCATCTGTGTTAATCAATTACTGTCATTAAACATAACTTTGTCTTGAATCACATAATAAATAAAGTAGAAAAGTATCGGAGTATTGGCCATATTTTCACCTTACCGATACAGATACTCCAAAAAAGGCCGATACTACCGATACTGATACTATCGGCACATCCCTAATGAATTTCATTGATTCCAATTTAATATCAGTATATTTTATATTCGTAAAATTTCAAATGAGTTGAGCAAGTCCTAAATATCGTTTGATCATAAAAATATCCCTGCTCTGCAGTTTCTACCCCAAGTGGCACTACAGGGTGTCCCGTAAGTCTGGACCCATAGGGCAAAATTAATAAAATTACAAAATAGTCCAAAAATTTATTACATAATCTGTTCAAAGTGTCCACCATTGTGTCGCACACATAGTTCAAGACGCAATCTCCACTGCGACAGCACTTTCTGAATCACAGTCGCAGAAATTTCTTGACACGCCTCCACAATGCGTGCTTTAAGGTGGAAAATGTTCTGAATTTTGACCTCGTACACTTTGGCTTTCAAGTGGCCCCACAAATAAAAATCCAGCGGAGTAAGATCAGGGCTCCTTGGTGGAAACTCAACATGTCCTCGTTGTCCAATCCAGTGTTCTGGAAACTGTGTGGTAAGGTAATTTCTAACCATCGTGGCGTAATGCGGAGGGGCGCCATCCTGCTGAAACCACTCCGGGTAGTCGCCTGCTGGGTTCAACATGCTTGGAAATGCTTCCTCCTGCAACATCTTGAGGTACGTGTCACCGGTTACCGTCACGTCAAAGAAGAAGGGACCAACGATTCTGTCTTTCCATATCCCACACCAAACCATGAGGCTTTGGGCACCTTGTTCCTTGGAAGGATCAAACCAATGAGGATTTGTTGGTGACCAGTATCGAGTGTTCTGACGGTTGACTTCCCCAGAAACATAAAAGTTCGCTTCATCAGAGAACAGAATTTTTGATGGGAACGTCTCATCACTCACGCATTGTTCTTCTGCCCATTCGCAAAACTGAACTCGCCTATCAGGATCATCTTCACTTAACGCTGATGGAGTTGCAGTTTGTATGGATGCCAGTGATGAAGTTTCAAGATGCGGTGGATGCTGCTCTTGGAGATCCCAGTTTCGCTGGACATGCGTTGAAGTGACTTCTTGGGACTGACAGCGAAGCTAGCCAACACATTGGTACTGGTTTTGTCTTCCGTAACAGTCCTTGAAGGTCCTCTGCGAGGCTTGTCAGCTACGGATCCAGTTTCCTTAAATTTGGCTATCAACTTGCCAACACATCTGTGTGTGATTGGTGCGCGGTCTGGATGCATATTGTTGAATTCTTCGGCCACTTCCCGGTGACTGCGGGTCCCGACCAGCAAAATAACTTGAACTCTCTCCTCTCTAGTCAGTGACATGGTTTACCTGCAACATAATAAAAAAGTATATTATAAATCCCTATGGGTCCAGACTTATGGGACACCCTGTAGATGATGGGTTGGCAAAGAAAAGAAAATTGGAATAGAATTCCACCTCTATGAGATAAACCCACCCTAATATATATATATATATATATATATATATATATATATATTATATATATATATATATTTCTGCCTCGCCATGATATCCGCTAACGTATAGCGGGAAATGGCGGTAAACGCCCCCAATACAAAAAAATATATATATATAATACATATACTACCAGTCAAAAGTTTAAGTACACCTAATTTACAATGTTTTGCTGCTTAGCTCATGATATAAACTTCAAATGTAAATGTAACAGGTACCATACTAGAGATGAATTTGCTTACCTGGCTTTCATATTGTATGCTTCAGTGCATCTGCCTTATGCAGTGTTGTAACACAGAAGTTTCTTCAAAATAGCCTTCAAAATGTGTTAATTTATGTCTAGCATGCAACCTAAAATTAATGCCATTAGCTCTGCACAAAGATCCAAAAACAGTTTAAAAGTCTTTACTGGGGTAGCGTGCATTTTCAGGAGTATGTTAATACATGTGTTCAGTTATTAACATGCGCTGCGGGTCTTTACATATAAAATCCTTGCAGAGGAGCTAACTGTGTAGTTTCAGGTATATTTCTGTGTTTCAAAAAGCAAAAATGGGTGCCAAAGCTCAGTTAGCAACAGAAAAAAGACAGTCAGTTGTAACTTTGAGAAATGAGGGCCAGTCACTGAGGCAAATTGCAAAAAAATTAAAAGTTTCTGTGAATGTGGTTGCTTGTGCCATTAAATGGTACAAAGAAACTGGTAAAAATAAGGACAGAAAAAAGTCAGGGTGACCAAGAACCACAACAGACTCAGAGGACAAGTATATCTGAGTCACCAGTCTGCGCAATAGATGCCTCACAGCACCTGGAATCAAAGCCCAGCTGAACAACTCCAGAAGTACAACAGTTTCAACATCAACTGTTCAGAGAAGACTAAGAGAGGCAGGATTAAAACGATGAACTGCAGCAAAGAAACCAATGCTGAGACTCCAGAACAAAAAGAAAAGGCTAGCCTGGGCTAAAAAACACCAAAAATGGACTGTTGAGCAATAGAAATTTGTCCTTTGGACTGATGAATCAAAGTTCGAAGTTTTTGGATCCAATCGCAAGAGTATTTGTGCAGCACAGATTGGGTGAAAGAATGACACAGCAGTGTGTTGTGCCAACAGTGAAGCATGGTGAAGAAAGTGTGATGGTCTGGGGATGTTTTGCAGGGGAGCAAGTTGGAGATCTCCAGAAAGTCACTGGAATACTGAACCACTGTGGCTATCACAGCATTCTGCAGCACCATGTTATTCCAAGCAGAAAGAATGACAATGTCAGCTCACAGTTATTGAATGACCAGCACAGTCCCCAGATCTGAACCCTATCGAGTTAGTGTGGGATGAACTGGATCGATGAGTGAAAGCCAAGCAGCCATCCAGTGCTCAGAAGCTTTGGGAACTCTTACAAGAGTGCTGGCAGCAGCTTTCACCAGACTACTACAGTCAACCCTCGACTTACGTAATTAATCCGTTCCGAGATGAGTTACTTAACTCGAAAATGACGTAAGTCGAACCCCAAAATACATGTAAATCGAGTAATCCATTCCAGGACCCCCAAAAAGTATTGAAAATAATAAAATAATTACATTTTTTGATAAAAACAGTGTATATAAACAGAATTATAATGGTAATTAGTAATTATTATTAAGAAACACCATCTGTAAAAGAAAATACATATTAAAAATTAATAATAAAACTTAATTTAATTTATTAATCACTTCATACAGTATCACTTTATATAATGCACAGTAAAAATAACAATGAAATAACGTGAAATACCCGGCGTCCTGCCAGTGAGTGGTCACACACTGCGTTTGCGATTACGCAGTTATTATGCAACACGAAATAATTACGTAAGATGAATCAATTACAGTCAATGGGGGGCTTCTTGTAACTCGAAATTACGTAAGAAGGTGATGACGTAAGTCGAGCATCGACTGAATCTTCTTTCAATTGTTGAGTGCATGCCTCGAATTTGTTCTGCTGTAATTGCTGCTACAGGAGGCTATTTTGACGAGTCTAAAATTTAGACTTTGCTTTTGGTAAATTGTCCTGATTTTGTTGTTATTTAAGTTTCCTTGTTTGTACTTATGAATTTGTCATGATAACTTAGTTAATAAATAAAAAACTTTAAACAAAATTTGAAATTTATGAATATTTCAGGGTGTACTTAAACTTTTGACTGGTAGTATATATATATATATATATATATATATATATATATATATATAATATATATCACACACACACCACATATACAGGGTGCCCCCTAAGTCTGGAACCATAGGGTAAAATAAGTAATTCATGTTTTTCCATTTATGCAAGTGCCCATGATGACTTTGAGTAAGGAAGAATGCATCCAGGTAATTCTGCTTGTAGGAAATCAGAGTCAGAGGGAGGTTGCTGAGGAATTTAATAGATTGCATCTGGACTGCGCGCTGATAACACACAGCTGTGTTGGCAAACTTGTAGCAAAGTTCAGGGAAATGGGATCCATAAGAGATAAACCACGCAGTGGACCTCTGAGGACATCCACCGACAATGACACAGTCACTACCATCCTCGCTCATTTCACAAACAATCCCCAAAAGTGTCTCTGGTATTTTTATTGCTGTTTTTATCATTTTGCCCTATGGTCATTCAGTTGACCTAACTGTGCATTCAAATAACCCAGGCAATGCAGGGTACCTCACTAGTATATATATATATATTATATATATATATATATATATATTATATTATATATATAGATATATATATATTATATATATATATATATATATATATATATATACAGGGTGTCCGAGAATTATCTGTACAATTTATTTTTGGCTGTTATTAAAAGTCAACCATGAAGTGTAGAAATTCCAGTGTTGTCCCATTTTACAGAGAAACTCATTAAGTTTTTTCTGATAACAAGTTTTGACGTTTTTCTTTTTCAGATATTCATACACACCCCTCATCCTTAATGAATCCACAGGAGAAAGCACAGTGTGTTGAATGGTTTATCGAAACAAAATCAGATACACAAGTTCAACAAAGGTTTAGAACTAATTACAACAGAAACCCTCCATCAAGAGTAACCATACGAGCTTGGTATAAAAGGTTTAAGGAAACTGGAAGTGTAGAGCATAAGAAAGGAGCAGGGTGGCCTCGAATGTCTTTTGAAAATGTCGAGCGCATTCGAGAGGCTTTTGTTCGCAGTCCACGCAAGTCGACAAGAATTGCATCACGAGAGTTACAGATACCTCGTTCGACAGTGCATGATGTCTTGTGTAAATGTTTGAAGCTGCATCCTTACAAGTTGCAAATCTTGCAACAGATTAAGCAAGAAGATAAGGTCTCCTGTAAGGAATTTGCAATGACTGCTTGACAGAGTTGACCAGGACAATGCGTTCTTGGCAAGAATCATGTTTTTGGATGAGGCAACTTTTCATGTTTCAGGCAAGGTAAACAAACAAAATGTGCGCATATGGGGGTCACAAAATCCACATTGCATAGAAGAGCACATCAGAGACAGTCCTAAAGTTAATGTGTGGTGTGGCCTGTTACATGATCGCGTGATTGGACCATTTTTCTTCGGTGAATCAACAGTGACCTCCAATACCTACCTGGACATGTTGCAACACTTTGTCTATCCACAATTGGAAGCACTGCATCCACGCATCATTTTTTAGCAAGATGGCGCACCGCCACATTGGGCCTTGATCATCCGTAAGTCCCTGAATGAGACATTCCCAAACAGGTGGATTGGCCGTGGAGGTGCAATTCATTGGCCGGCTAGATCTCCCGACATTGTTGCGGGGTAAGCGGATGAACTTAACTAGACTACCATAACTTGGCTACTTCTTGATGATGGGAAACGAGAAGGTCCCGGGCGGTGAAGTTTTTCTCACCTCCACTGACTGTCACTGAGGGGCAAACGAGACTCCCACACGGCTGAACCAAGAAATGGACTCGACCCACTAGCTATTCCAAAGATTAACCCTGTGTCTGAGTCGGGTCCACTTGAAAACCTGGAAAGCCCTGGCTTCAGGAAAGGTGTGTGCAATGTGCACCCAGCAATACTTGAGGACTTCAACTGAATATGGGCCTACGCAACAACAAGCACGATTTTTGCAAACTGGCTGTGGAGTAAACCAAATGTGACTGGACGAGAAAAAGCGATATTACCCTCTGAATTGTAAGTCCTTGAAAATGACAACCCCAGTCTATAAGGACAAGGCTGAAAAAAAACTAGTTGGTAGAATTCTAAGGGTTTATTAGCAATCAACTCGAATTATTTACAAGAACTAGAATGGGTTATGAGCTTGCGTCTAAACATGGCTTAAGGTCAAGAAATGGAAATCCAACTTGAATTATTTACAATTACAATGACAAAAAAATATTGGACAACAAAAACGGAACTTCTATTAACAGAAAAAAACTTTAAGCTATACCAGAATGTACAATTAGAAAACACGAGTGACCTCCCTGGACCTAACATCCTTAAGCTAGAATTGAGGTCAATCCAATCATACCTATCTATTATAGTGAAGCCATGGAGAAACTAAACCTGAAGCTAGAATACCTTAACCTGCACACCGTTATGCACCGGCAATGTCCATTATCACAAGGCACTCTGTTTTTTCTTGAACTGTTCGTATTCCTCAATTTGGTTGGCAGGCTAGAACTTCCACAAGCGGAAGCCAACTATGAATTGAATATTTAAGGCAAAGTTTTCTGACCAGAATGGAACTAACCAGACTACTGAGCTAGTCAGGCATTAATCAAGACTAACTCCGCCCATATGGGGGTTGCACCTGAAAAAGAGAAAAGATGTTATTCAAGAGAACCCCACTACACTCCCCCCTTCGAGCGGTGAGTACCACCACTCAAACAGTGAGTGCAGCGAAGCCCTCTCCCACATCCATTCTTTCAGGGAATTGCCACCTCCCATCCTGACACCAAGCTCCAAATTTTCCTTTCTCCATGGCTACTAAACACTAGACAATTATATATACATACATGAATCAATGATAATAAGGTTCTATCACCTTCAAAACCCTACCTAGTTACAATATAACTGGATACAATTTTTTTTCTTAAGAGGCTAATCACAATCCTCCTTGCTTGAAACTGAAGCCACCTGCACAATTAATGTCCTGATTAACATCCTCACTAGCCCAGCACTATCAATGTACCTTGGCCCTGGTCCACCCATCCATACCTCCTGATTGGTAGACATCCCTACCAAAGGTGGGGTCCGCTTGCTCCAGGCTAGAGGTAACTGCGTGGGCTGGCCATGCCCCTCTTGATGAGCAGTCCTCCAGAACCCCCTCCTATAGACAAGAATGTGGTGCATACTGGAGCAAGGCCTGGAAGACCCCCCTCAAGCTGATTCTTGAAGAGTGGAAGAGCCAATAATGGCTCCCTCCCTGAAAACACCTCCCATGAAGTCGGAAAGCGTAATTTGGGGTGATTGGGGTGACTGGAGGCAGGTAAGGACAGGGACTGCACCGGAAGCTGTATGCATGACACTCAAAGCAAGTACAAAGTGGGTGACAAGTGAGGGCATGTGCATGAGTCAGGCAGAGGCATGCAAACCAAAAATTACCGCACTTAACCAAGCTCAAGGTATGGTATTCAGTATCACTATGTGCAGTCACTTTGTTCAAAAAAAATTTACACTAGCTTCCTCCATGGCTTTACTAGCTAGGCCCTACCTATACATTACGGTACAGCAAGATTACCTATTTCATATATATCTTAACCAAGGCTCCGTAAAGCCATTACAAAAACTAGATACACTATGACATTAAACCTAGAAATACTTATTTTAACATCGAAAATATAATCATAGTACCATCACTTAAATACAATACATAATCCTATATACATATATACATAATTAGACAAGGTCGAAAAAAATCACTTTTGTTAATTAAATTAATCATGAACATATTCCAGAGGCCTAGAGGGTACTAATGGTAGCTCCCTTCCAGGACTTCTGGAATGAGTTTATGGAGGAGAATCACCAGCCAACTCTTGAATTACTCCCAACCCCTCCCAACAGACTGGAGTCATTCATGAGCTAGTTTACTGTTAGCTCGTAATAAAGCCCTAGTTTCTGAACAGATATTTTTGACTGAGGATAAGCTTAATCTATTGGGAGTCCTTGAACCAGTTACCGGGCTAAATTGCCACTCTTGAGAACTAATTGCTGGCCTAACAGCTGGTAAATCTGCTCCTCATCATCCTGCCCATTTTCTAAAGTGTTCTCCAGAGCTTCCACCAAGGAAGAAAGTTCTGGAGGATCACTAGTGGGTTAAGGTTCATTTGGGACATGGAAAACTCTGTCTTGGACCTATTGAACCATCACCTTCTGGATCTAGACTCCCAGGAAATTCCTCAGGATCTATCACACCTTAACAGACAGCACTTGAAGGAGCACTATGAGGAATAGGGGACAGATCCTTGATTTCCTCCACTGGGGAACAAGCTTCCTTCTCAGAATCACTACCAAGGTAGTCTTGACCCTTTCCAAAGTGACATTTTTTGTTGTTGAGAATGAGGCCTAGTCAGAGGTTTGGGTGAGCTAGACAGGATACCTGGAGGATTCACTTTGGATGGCACCTCATCCGGGAATCCAGAAAAGTCAAGGTCAAAAGAACTTGAAGTGCATTCAGAAGCTTGACAGAGTTGACCAGGACAATGCGTTCTTGGCAAGAATCATGTTTTTGGATGAGGCAACTTTTCATGTTTCAGGCAAGGTAAACAAACAAAATGTGCGCATATGGGGGTCACAAAATCCACATTGCATAGAAGAGCACATCAGAGACAGTCCTAAAGTTAATGTGTGGTGTGGCCTGTTACATGATCGCGTGATTGGACCATTTTTCTTCGGTGAATCAACAGTGACCTCCAATACCTACCTGGACATGTTGCAACACTTTGTCTATCCACAATTGGAAGCACTACATCCACGCATCATTTTTTAGCAAGATGGCGCACCGCCACATTGGGCCTTGATCATCCGTAAGTCCCTGAATGAGACATTCCCAAACAGGTGGATTGGCCGTGGAGGTGCAATTCATTGGCCGGCTAGATCTCCCGACATCACACCCTGCTATTGAGTGAATTGATGTGGATATGCTGCAGCGTACATGGCAACATTTGGAGTATCGATTGGATGTTTTGCGAATCACTGATGGTGCACATATTGGATGTTTGTAACAATGTTACTTTAATAAAAGAAACTTTTGAAAATACAGATTCTAAATAATCTTGTTTAAGAATTTTGTGTGTGTTATCAAGAATTTTATTAAAAGATGAAATTGTACAGATAATTTTTGGACACACTGGAATTTCTAAAAAACTTGTCAAAACTTGGTATCAGAAAAAACTTAATGAGATTCTCTGTAAAATGGGACAACACTGGAATTTCTACACTTCATGGTTGACTTTTAATAACAGCCAAAAATTGTACAGATAATTCTCGGACACCTTGTATATATATATATATGAAAATTATTTCACGAAGGTAACACGTGAAAAATATTTATGATGAATAAAACCACAAAGGAAAGGAAACACAAAATGGTGCTCAAGCGCTTTCGTCTAATGACATCCTCAGGAACACTGAGGATTTTCCTGAGGATGTCATTAGACGAAAGCGCTTGAGCACCATTTTGTGTTTCCTTTCCTTCATGGTTTTATTCATCATATATATATATATATATATATATATATATATATTATATATATATATATAATTATATATATATATATATATATATATATATATATATAGATATATATATATATATCAGGGATGGGGTCAAATACACATAAGCAAATACAAATACACTCCTAGAATATAAAATATTTAAGTTTATGAATTATTAAATATAAATATGAAGTCTCAAATACAAATACAGTAATACCTTGCATAGTATGGTTAATGCGTGCAAAAAAAATACTGTACTATGCAATACCGTACTGATGAAGGTATTATTATAATGTGTTTTAATGTAATGCGTTCCAATCATACGATTATATGCGTCTGTTCGCAAAAATATTTAGCTGTTTGCTTACTGCAAATCAATGCACATGGAACTCTTGCACACACTTGCGCATAAAGAAATTAAAAAGGATACAAATAAATTAAAAAATAGTAGTACAGTATGTACTAAAGATTTTTATTAGTAAATAAACAATGTACTGTACATACAGTAAAGACAAAGATAATTTTTATTTTGAAAAATTTGAACAATGTAGTTTGCACAGTTTTTTTCTTCTTTTTATCAGCATACATATCTTTATAGCATCGAATATCATTTTGTAATGCCTGCCTAACTTTAATGCCTTGTTCAATGTTTGGATCTGTGTTCATTATGAAGTCAGAAGCATCTTCTACTTTTGCAATTAACGTTGATAGCTCATCCAATGTGGACTCTTTCGTGGGCGCAACATTTTCTTCTTCTTGATTTTCCTCTTTTTCTTCGTATAAATGTTGCTGATCCATTTCCACAAGAGTTTCGTCATCAAGGTCAGCGAAATGCGAGTCAATGCATTGGCGCACATTGTCACAATCCAAAGCTTCCAATCCGAGATGATCTTTCCCAAGCTGCATAATGTTTTCAGAAACAGTTTTAATTTGGGATTCAAAACTGGCAAAATCATTGGCACAATGTGGTAAAAGAAATTGCCAAACAGCCAAATTTATAAACCGTATTATAGCAAAACCCGTACTTTTCAAAACCATACTATGCAAAACCATACTATGCAAGGTATTACTGTACACACCATTACTTCCATTGTCATATGATATAATACTGTCAAAAAATATACAAAACAGTGTATTTGAAAAAAGCTATTGATTACTACTTGTTACTGGTTACATTTAATAAACATTAAATCTTCAAATCGTGAATCATTTAAATTATACCTGTTTGGATGAAACACTTTGCCTGCAACACTGAAAAGTCTAACTAACTTATTGCACTGCGTACAAATCACTGTGTATTGATTTGAATCATTATCATTTGGCTGTTTAGGCCTGAAACTTTTAAATGCTAAACTTGACATTGCGACTTCCACTCTGATGCATCCCTGTAATTACAAAGTTAACTGATGACTGTTGCATTTCATTAGTGATGTCTGGCCCACTGATTTGTCAGCTTTTTAAACTATACAGAGTTCAGCATGTTTAGACAAGTGTAATCTGTCATGCGTATGTCATTTATATGTTTTAAACAATAAATATAAATATATATATATATACTGGTCCGCAAAAGTATTTACGAATTGAGAATATTAGTCAGATATTAATGGTAGCTTTATTTTTTGTGATTTAGTAAAATTTATTTTGTTAATATATTTTTTATGGTAATTTAGGTTATGCAGAACACAAATAAATTAGTATAGGACAGTAACTATTAGATTAAATACGATATTTTGCCACTTTAAAAGTCATTGTAATTAATTCCCATAGAGTTTCTTCAATATTTTGACAATTTGACATTGCTAAATTAAAAGTCCTCTAATTTTGAAATTAGCTGCACACACTATGTGCAGTTTAGTGTGCTGTCAGCCTCGATAAGGGAAGGTTCATTTTAATGCTGTTCAACAAAATGTTTACTTATATATTCCCAATTTGAGAGGATGGTTAAGACACGTGAGTTATCTAGCAAAGAGTTAGGAGAATTGACTGCTTTTGTTAAAATGGATAATTATTCCAATACAAGTATTGCAAAAATGCTGAAGATAAGTGAAGGTACAGTCAGATATCATAAGAAACATATTATGAAGGTAGTACATGTAAGTTAGTCTGAACTGGAAGAAAGAGGGTTTTGTCAGAGCATGGTGTAAGGCATCTAAAATTTCTGGCTTTGGAGAATAGATTTATAGCAGCAAATGACTTGAGTAAAGAATTAGTGAAAGTGGGAGAAACAAAAGTTAGTGCTGATACAGTAAGAAGAAGGTTAACAGATAGTAAAATATTTGCTACAGTAATTAAGAAAAAACCTTTATTGTCAAAGAAGAGTGTGATAGCACAATTAGAATTTTCTATTCAACACAAAGATTGGGATGCTGAGAACTGGTTGAAAATTGTATGGAGTGATGAAAGCAGATTCAAAATTTTTGGTAGTGATAAAAGGAGGAAATTTGTTAATAGATGAATTGGTGAAGAATATAAGAATGAATGCCTTATTCCAACGGTGAAAAAGGGAGGTGTGAGAATCAATGTGTGGGGCTGCTGCTGATCAAAGGGAGTTGGAAATTGGAAAATTACACCAGATCACTGGGAATGAAAATGGACACGTGGATCAATATGTATTCAAACATCTATTCACTAATATTGCAATCCCAGCTGCTAAAGAACTTCATGGGAGATTATGCAAACTTCATATTTCAACAGGATAATGATCCTAAGCATAGTGCTAAATCACTAAAACAGTTCTACAGCAAGCTTGAAGAAGAAGGGTTTAAAATGCTAGGATGACCATCTCAGAGTCCAGATTTAAATCCTTTTGAACATCTTTGAGATGAGCTTGATAGAAAAGTAAGAACAAGAGAAGATAAGACAAAAATAAAAAAATTTATGGAGAGTTCTTCAAGAAGAGGTATAAAATCAGTCCTGAATCATGTACGAAGTTGGTTGACTCAATGCCTCAGCGCCTTGAACTAGTCTGAAAGAACGAGGGTGGCCATACAGCAGGGGTTCTTAACCTTTTTTCTTAAGTGAGCAAATTTTTGGCACTTAATTACAGAGTGAGCAACATATATAAAAAAAAGCCTTTAACTTAAACTTAAAGTTTAAATTAGATAAGTATTTAACTATTTAAATATTTCTTTAAATGCATGCAAACTTCATAATGCTTAATTAAAATTTTTAGGTATATTGAAAAACATCAATAAGTTCTAATTCTGCAGCTGCTATTTCCTCTTGTTTGAAAATTTGTGTCAGATCATCAATCTCAAAATTTATGTAGTTTGTCAATAATTGAAAGTTTGGTAGATGCTCTTTTAAGTGTTTGAACCTCTCTTCGAACTTGTCACTAATGTTTTCGAGTGCTTTTACTACGAGTGATGGACAGTTGCTAGCAGTTTCAGCCAAACATTTTTTAAGTTCAGGAAAATGATTAAGATTCTCCTTAGAAACTTGGCTCTGAAAAAGTTTTGTTTTTTTTAAATCCCATAATTTCCTCATAAGGCAACAACAAAATTATTTTTTCCTTGCAACCTCAGATTTAAGTCGTTTAAATGGCTAAAAATGTCGACCATGAATGAAAATGTTATCTTGAAGTCAGCAGTAAAAATTTCAGGAAAAATATTATCCTTTTTGCTTTGCATTAGAAAAGCAGGCTTTGTTCGTGAGCAACATTTGCCCATTTGAAGAGCAACATGTTGCTCACGAGCGACAGGTTAAGAACCCCTGCCATACATGATACTAATTTTCATAAGTTTTTATAAATAAATTTTTACAAATAAGTATGGTATTTTCCTTTTATTAACCTGTTTTATTGTCAAATATATCAAATATTATTATATTACAATTAAATATCTTGTTATATAGCCTATACTTTCTTATTCTAAATATATTACAACTTACGAGTCATAAATACTTTTGCAGGTGGCCAGTGTATAAAAACACACATGCACGCACAAAAAAATTGAGGCCCAATTTCATGTTTAGCTAAATTTATTTTCTATTTGTAAATAGAGACCCTTGTGGAAAAAGGAATGGCAAGAGACCTAAAGAAGAAATGAGAAATGTTCTTAACAAAATAATATCTGAAGCCAAAGGAATTATTTCGAAGGTTTGTAAAAAGCAAATAGTTTGTTTTTCATTTTTACCTCTCCATATTTATTTAATATGGTCTGACTACATAGTAAATTTCTTTAGCTAAAGTAGGGCTGCCCATTTGGTGGTCAGTAAGGTTCAGCAAGGCCTGCAAGGCCCCCAGATTGAGATCTTAGAAGTCGAACTCTCATCTGCAGTACTTACGCTCATTAAATGCAATGTGTGTTGGGGCGAGGGTTAAGCAATACCTTGTTTTATTGGATTTTTTGTATTTGATATTGGATTGTCTGAATTTATATAAATGTGTTAGGATCTTATTATGTACAGATCATATTGTTAAACCAGCTTTTCCCAAAGCAACTTTGAAAGAAAGCTCATAAATGGAAACTATTCAGTTGCCAACCTCTCAAGGTTTCTGAAGTCACAAAGGGGAACTGGGGCATTTTTTCTGGGTTTCGCCAGCTAGGAAGCTCATATTCCTATGATGTTGGGGTGAGTGTACCCTAGGGTCACCTTTAGCCTGAGCAATGATGGGTAAATGGCAAACTCAACCCAACTCAGGAACCAACAAGCGGGAGTAAACCAGAGTGTCATTGCTCAGAATCCACCACCATAACCACTGAGCTACTGGATGCTCACCTTTGGGTTTCACCCAATAGGTTTTCCAGTCTTCCTTGTTAATATTTACAATTCTCTTAGAATCATTTCTACAATAAAGGTAATAAACTTCATTGGTTATTTAGATTTTCTAGTGCTAGCTGTGGCTTCCCCAGACTCCTTCATTAGATTTCAATCTGAGATGATAAATATAGTATTGATTCAAAATAGTACATAACGGTTTATTAGGTGTATCTGTCATGCAAGATGACCTTTTGGGTATAAAAACAAGGAAATCTGGGAATTATTTTCAGATATCAAAGGAGTCCTTCACCCTAGGTATTTTTGAGAGTTGTTTAACCTCATTCACAATGGCAAAGGTTAAGTGGCAGAAACTACAGCTTTTTGTGGGTTCTGAACCATCTACAGGGTGTTACATAATTTGATCTATAAATGTGTTTGGGTAGACCTGCTATTGAAATCTGAACTGTGAGTGTTCAGATTCTGCATCCAGACTTTACCAAACCCACCCACAAATGCTTCTGACATGCTAGCTTCCACCAACTGTCCAAGAAAAAGTAAATGTGTTGATACAGTGACGTCGTTCCAAATTCTGTTTTAAAAGTCCTGAACACTCGTTTGAACTTGACTAAATTAAGCAGAGACATTTAAACAACTCGATTCCAGTTTTGGTATCATTATTGTTTTCAGCAATGGAAACGTTAGTCTTTTCCCTTCTTTTAAAGGTTCTCAGTATGTCGAGAATGAATCACTGTATCAACATATTTACTTTTTCCCAGACAGTTAGTAGAAGTTAATGTATTGGAAAGGTTTATGAGCTTATGAAAGGCTGGACATGGGGAGAAAAGCACTCCTCCCAACAGCTCTTTAAATAAAGCGGCGTCCAGTCTACTGACGGTAAAGTTGCCAATGCTAACTTTACATTCTTAGAATTAATATTTAACATGAACTTTATTTCCTTCACTGTAACAGTATTTTGTGGAGAGTTTATTTTTAAGTCAGATGCATGACATTAGGACTGATGCATGACCATTGGCAACTTTACCCTATACTCTTACGTCTGCGATTTGAATGCGGAGGATGGTCACCCGTCCAACTACTGAATAGACCCCACATCGCTGACCTAACGGGAAGTGGCTTTGTGATGTGGTTGCAGTCTCTTTCGCCCGAAAAGCTTGGGATCACAGATGTAAAATGAAAATTCTTAAAAGCATTATTTTTACTGCAAAGGCAGTATTCTTTCTTGTTACATACCTCTGATCGAAACTAGCTAGATAAATGTTTTAATATTCGAACCCTGCCACTAGAATGCTAGGACACAATCCAGCTCCAAAATGGTTTGATCAAAATTGAATGCCCCTTAGCTAGAGCCAGCAACTTTACAAAGAACACACTATTATTATTAATTTTGTGTACACGTGCATGCTGATATGAAAATAGTAGGCCTCATGATACATTTCTCAATTAAAGTACAGCACTTGGAATCCTGAACGTTTTTAATGCATCCTCTCATAAGCCATAAGTGAGTTTGGTTGAGTGGTTTTGTATGAAGTTAGCTAGTATAATGGTAGAGGAAGTGTGGATGCAGTGATTTGTCAGTGACTCACTTGACCAACTCGTTAACAGGAACAGATCAAAAGTGGTGGTCCTCTCACTCTGCAACACATACAAGATGCGGTGTCCATACTGAAAGGAGGCATTGAGGTAGTTTATCCCATGGATATCCCGCCCTACGATCCCATTCGATGCGAATTTGAGAATGGAGAACAGCTGACTGGAACTCAAGAGGAAAAGAGGGTGAGTAATGTGTTCTGTTGGTTCATTACAACAAATTTGCCTTTTTACCAGTTCTTAGGATGAGTTCTTCATGGTTGTATAAGCACTGTGACTATCCCACTTGGTATAGTGAACAGTGTAGTTTAGAATCATGATTCTACTCTTAGGAAAAGTAGAGAATCACTATTATGCCTTGTCATACTTTAAAACACAATAAAAATGATGATTTGGTGATGAGGGGACCTACAGCTTTACATTGGATTCAAACCACTACCCCACCAAAGAAGACCCAGAGAAGCATCTTAATAGCTGAAATTTGAGGTCTTGAGGTTCGAACCCAGGACCTTCAGATTAGCATCAAGAAGCTTTACCACTTGACATCTAGTTACCCAAGTGGGTGCAGAGTGAGAGGTAAAATTCTAGCCTCGTGTCTACTGTATTACTTCTGGATTTACTATTTTGAAGTTACATTTGTTTGTTTGGATTTTAATTGATAAAATTATACTTTTCCAAACTTTATAAATTTAAACGTAAAACCGTGGATTTTATCAGAGTGCAAATATTGTTTGTTCTTTCTGGGAAATTATTTTAATACTTTTCTGTCTAAACTGGAATAAACATAGAAAACTCTTACTCTTTGTTCTTTGTCTAATAAAAGGTACTTTGATTGTACATGGTTGTGCCAAACATGCTTAATATAACTGAATTCAGACCAGTTTGGTTTGGGTCAGATTTGGCAGTCGCAGTACGACTTAATTGACTTCTTTATATATATATAATATCACACCCACGAGGAAAGGTGTAAAACGATTCCAAGGCCTTTTGTGTATTCAACAGGACACCTTGTCATTCCCTGATACGAAAGGCCTTGGAATAGTTTTTCATTTTACCTTGTGAATGTGTGTGCCTCGTTTATTTATTTCACATGTTTAATTGTGAAATTCATGTCATATGTGTATAGACATAGTTTTTTCAGTTGTTGCATCCTGCTATGACGCAGCTGTGGTTTGCTGGGAAGGAATTTGAAACTGGGAAAAAACTTTCTGATTATTTTGGACAAAATGAGAAAACAAAGGTAGGATCAGTTGATACCAGATTCTTTACATGGATAGGGGGAAGCGTTTTATATATATATATACACACACACATTTCAACTGCAAAGAACACGCAGTATAATTAACGTAAAGAACGACGCTTGTATAGGAGAACATTCCGCGCAAGATGAGGAGAGAGAACGAACAAATGAAAAAATGAGGTAACCACCCGGGAATCGAACACGGGATCTTCCGATTGCCGGTCAGATATGATAACCACTACACCATGGTCCTCACTCGATCAGAAGTCGTAATTCTCCTACATACGCGCAGAAACCAGAAATCGAGTGAAGACCATGGTGTAGTGGTTATCATATCTGACCGGCAATCGGAAGATCCTGGGTTCGATTCCCGGGTGGTTACCTCATTTTCTCATTTGTTCGTTCTCTCTCATCTTGCGCGGAATGTTCTCCTATACAAGCGTCGTTCTTTACGTTAATTATACTGCGTGTTGTTTGCAGTTGAAATGTATATATAGGTGCGGCATGCGGGAGGTGCCCCCCTCGGGGCATTGGTTTCTGCGCGTATGTAGGAGAATTACGACTTCTGATCGAGTGAGGACCATGGTGTAGTGGTTATCATATCTGACCGGCAATCGGAAGATCCCGGGTTCGATTCCCGGGTGGTTACCTCATTTTTTCATTTGTTCGTTCTCTCTCCTCATCTTGCGCGGAATGTTCTCCTATACAAGCGTCGTTCTTTATATATATATATATATTATATATATATATATATATTATATTATATATATATATATATATATATTTTTTTTTTTTTCCAATAATTATGTTGAATATTTCAGCATGTTAGTGTTGTTTTATTATAAATATAAATTATAATGTATAGTCATTGTCAATAATCTCGGTTATTAGGCACTTTAAAAACGAAGAAAATGGATATTTCATCAAAACGTGCTACTGCTGGAGATAGAATGGAATTTAACATACAGCTTCTAGGTACTATTTTACAAGATATTCTAAGCTCCTTCAGTAGCAGTTTGTAAACAGAACTTCTGTTGTATGTTTTTGTAATTGTTTAATGCTCCAAACCAAATGAAATTTAATTTTTTTTAGCAAAATTTCTTAATTGTTAATTTTCTCTCTTTCCAGATAAAGGCATAAAATTTTACATTGGTTAAGCAATGGCTAAATTATCCATTGCAACTCGACACTAGGTGGTGGTATTGCACAAGTAGGGTCAATCTCAATCAGAAATATTGCGACAAAGTGGGGTATCAAGATGTGGTATTCAAACAGTTTTGAAGAAACAGCGTGAAACAGGCAAAGTTGAATTATGAAAATGCAGTGGAAGGCCAAGGAAACTTTCTATAAACGAAGAGAGACACCTTAAGCTAACCTCTCTCAGAAATAGACGAAAATCCAGTGCAGAACTTTCGGCAGAACTTGCCCAGACCCCAGGATTACAAGTCCACTCATCCACCATGAGGAGATCACTCGTCAGAAATGGTCTTAATGCTCGAGTGGCAATCAAAAAGCCATTTCTCAGGAAAGGAAACAGTCAAAGAGGTTCAAATATGCTCAAAAGCACAAGCATTGGAATGCTGACCAGTGGAAAAGGGTCCTCTGGAGTGACAAGTAAAAATTTGAAATTTTTGGCACAAAGAGAAGACAGTACGTGAGAAGAAGAAATGAAGAACAATTCAAGGAAATGCTTTTGCAGCCAACAACTAAGCATGGTGGAGGATCTATCCAAGTTTGGGGCTGCATTTCAGCAAATGGTGTTGGGGATCTTATCAAAATTGATGGAATACTGAATGCAGAAAGATAGACAGATCCTAATTCATCATGCTGTGCCATCAAGTCTGAGATTAATTGGGCAAAATTTTATCTTTCAGCACGACAATGACCCTAAGCATACTGCCAATGTAGTCAAAACCTATTTGGAGAATAATAAAGAAAGTGGAGACTCGCAACTGATGGAGTGGCTCCCCAGAGCCCTGATTTAAATATTATTGAGGCTGTTTGGAATTATTTAGACAGAAAGAAGCAAGAAAAGCAGCCAAAATCGAGAGAGGAGCTACGGCAGGTCCTTTTAGATACATGGAACAACATTCCAGCGGATTTCTTACAAAAACTCCAAGATAGCATTCCAAATCGAATCGCAGCAGTTTTTCAGGAAAAGGGCGGTCATACAAAATACTGACTTTCGACAATTGTATGTAACTTTTCAGTACTTATGGTGATGGTTCTCTAATAAATGATAAATCTTGAAGCTAACACGTGTATTTTAACCTTTGAAATTGAGAAAATTTATCAATATAAGATTTTTTTCAGACCTGCTTAAGACTTCTGCACATTAGTGTTATATTCATTGTTTTATTCATTGTAGGTGTAATTATTGTACAGCAAATTAATACGATGAACACTGACCCAGTTCTTCTTTTAAAGTCTACTTATTTTTCTTCCGTTGGTGACGCTACTGCCCGTCTGAGCGCCTCTGGTGGGCGAAGGACGTCAGATGGAATAACCAACCAACCAACCAACCAACCAACCAAAGTGAAGTTAACACTTTAGTCAGCCACCTTCCTCCATTACCGATGATTACGTCTGGTCTCATCACTTCTATACAGGGCCAAAAGTGGCATAAAGGGCTTAAATGTTTCTTGCGCGTTCGCTTAACAACTGTACGGGTACTCAGAATATAATTCTATGATAAAACCACTACATTCCCCTGTGTGTGGGCTACGTCGTGGCCATGTCGCGACACCCTTTCCCGTTAGATCAGCGAGGTTAAGCGACGTTGGGTCTGTTCGGTTGTTGGATGGGTGACCGTCCTCTACGTTCAGATGGTGTAGTGACCCGTAAAGCCGTAGGTCCCCTCCGTCACATGACTTTGGATGTTACGAACGATGTTAAACAATCCCTAAACATTATCGTTATGATGCGCGTATGTCTGCGACGAGTGGTGGAACGCATTTCAGAGAGTTGATCTTCGTCATTTTCGTCGGCTTCTTCAAGGTCGTTCTCGGTTTCCTCTTTCAGACTGTGCGTCTCACTCCTCTTCAGCCGTTTTTGTTGAGTCTTTAGGTGTCCATCGTAGATGTGGTTGGGTCTGAAGGAGAGGAGTTCTTTCGGCTCATTCGAGATCGTATTTAGAGTTAAGAAAACAAATTGGTAACATTTTCAAAAGTGGGACTCCCTCGGGTAGAGAATGGACTCGGAACAGAAACGTTTCGGACTCCATCCCACCTTCGTATGGGGAAATAGGGATTCTGAATGTTATGCGTTACCTTACTGAAAGATAGATCAAATTGTGAAGTAGGTAAATTATGAGACAAATTACGTTTATGACATTGACCATGACCTTTCTTGGGTTTTTTTTTGGTTGTTTATGGCGGTTACCAGTAAACTACGTCGACCCGACATCACCATTTTAGGATTACGTAGTAACCTTAGTTTTGCTAGTCAGAATTGTTCATTATGACGAAGATCAAGCTTGTCGCACCTTAGACCTACAGCTGAACGTGGAATCCGAACCACCCCCGGAAAGTCAGAAATTACAGTCTTCTCCTGGACTCGATCTTAACCACTACGCTACCCAGGATACCCATTTATCTACCATCCATTTTTTTGGTATAGAAGGATAAACAGCTAGGTGAACTGAACATCACCTGCCGTCACCGGAAATCGAACCCGGGGTCGGTGGATTAGTTGTCAGCGACGCTAACCACATCACCACCGAAGCGCATCTACACCACTTATTCTCAAAAACCGAAAAATCCTTCTCATGATCCCATTTTTCCAAATCGAAAATCCATTTCAAATGCCAAATAGGTCGCGCACGGCGCTCATACTGTATTTGAATTTCGAAAAGATGATTGAAAAATAGAGTTTGTCATCAACAGCGGATGTACTGCTATACCTTTCCAGTGTACAGTCAATTTCCTTTTGTTTCCTTCGAAGGTTGTGGTCAAGTTGCAGCGAAGAGGGAGTGGCGCCCCTGCACGGGAACCGCTTTTGAGTGAGAAAGAGAAGAAAGATCTCATGATGGCGGAGTTCAAGAGAAGGGAAGCACTTAGGGTTGGTTTGTGTCTTAATTATTTCTCTACTTTTATAGCACTTGCTTTACGCAAGACTCCTTCAGTTTTCAGTTAGGTAGAAAGAACTCTGACAGGAGGCGGCACTAGCCACATACACTGCATTCACATTTAGATACTGAAGGACCACATCGTAAGAGCGCTTCTTGTTAGGTCAGCGAGGTTAAGCGACATTGGTTCTGTTTAGTAGCTGGATGGAGGATCACTGTCCTCTGCGTAGATGGTTTGGATGACACGTCAAGCTGTAGGTCCCCTCCTTCGCATTACCTTTGTCTTTACCAATGAGATTAAATCAATCTAATCATCATTATTACTTAGACAAGAATCAATTTCCCGTTCTCAGTGGGGTGGACACGACGCTTGAGCTTGATACCGAAGACAACCAGTAAGTTACACAGAGACATAGGGATCACTATAAGGAATCGGGCACCACGTAGGGTTGCCAGGTGCCTCGTATCATTAGCGACAGCTGCAGTATTAACCTATGTAAATTTCTCAACACGATAGGCTAGAAATAAAGATTAGGCTAAGGCCTAATCGTATAACTCTCCACAGATATCTATAACAAGATGGGGTTAGGTTTTAGTCTAATCTTTATTTCTAACCTATCGTGTTCAGAGAAATTTACATAGGGTAATACTGCAGCTGTCAATAAGGATGTGTCCCCTGGTCATAAGGGAGGATTTTAAAAGGTCCTTCTGTAAACATTCGCCAATTTACTGACATCATGAGTTTATTTCGGCGCTTAGTTTAATTGTGTTAGTAAATAAAATGACGTACCACTAAAGATATACCTCGATCCTTGTTATGAAAGGTAACACTGAATCTAATGTTGGAGTGGTACTAGGGTTGGCAGGTTTTAAATTTAGAAATAAGGGACAGCTTCTGGCTGGACCGTGAAACTTTGGTTATCACTCGATTTAACCACACTTTACAATTCCACACAAGTATTTGCACTTCTTTACTTCAAAAAGATGTCCAACAAAGTAGTCAACATCCGGGACGCATTTCCACACCTTGTGGAGGTGCATGTATCCACAGGGCCATCTTAGCTGCAGCATTGACAGTGTAAGGGGCCGGCTCAACCCAACCCGGTGCCAACAGATGGGAGCGAACTCAAAGCCTCAATGCCCACAGTCCGACACAGTAACCACTGAGGTACCGAGAGTTTTCTTTGTAAGAGTGGATAAAATTGTTATCCTATTCATTTTTCATTGCGTCCCGTATACGCTTGATACGGGCTGCTGCTGCTGCTCCTCGAACATAAAATACGGGATACCTGGCAATCGTAGATGGTATCTGATTCTTGGTAGTAATTTCAATATATCTTTATATGCGTAATTGATTCAGTGTTTTTGGTCTCGAGCTGAATCGTCGTGCCCGCCCCACTGAGAATGGGAAGTGGGTTCTAAGTTAAGAAGTTATCTTTGTTAAATCAATACATACGTTAAGTTTTGTTGTTTAGCATTATTTACTTTCAGAAACTTGAAGATGATGAAGACAACTACTATTTAGACTCAGAATGGGCCGACAACCTCCATCTTAAGAAATCCTTTCACGGTCTCAAAGATATTACGTGGAAACCTCACTGATGGTACAAATTTTTGTTTTACCCTTACCAACAGGTACTGAAATAATTTTACCATAAGAGCCCGCATAATTTCTGAGGGCAGCTTTGGTGGGCACCTTGCCTAAATCTGAGGTTTCTTTTGTCATTTGTGAGAGAGTAATTTTTTTCTCAAAGATCGGGGACACCCTCCACCCCCATCTCCAGTCCTATTACGCGCAAGGGGTTGGGTGGGGAGGGGGGTGACGAACGATATCACTCCATAGTCATTTTCGTATTTTGAAATATTACGCATGAAATTAGTGTTAGACGATTATCTATTAGTCGATATAGTTACTAATGCTTACAACCACAAATGTAAATTGGATTAACAATAACCGTTTTTTTTTTTTTTTTTTCATTAATAGTGCTTAAGGATTATGTGGCAAGGAAGTAGTGAATGTAACACTACTTTACATAGAAGCTATTTTCGAAACTATGCCAACCACCTTAGTAGAAAAAGATTTGTCTACATGCGCCAAGCACCGCTTCTATAGTCTTGATAATAATAATAATAGCACACGCGGAAGGACTTTATCTGAAAAAGTAGAATATACTACTTAGAACAATGAGGGTGGTACGTGAAGTGTTCGTAGGCTTTTAAAAGCCTCCGCCAAATAAATTTGGGTTGGGCCATACTCGATTCTACTCGCACCAGTTTGAACCACTTAAAATAATTGTTAAAACTTCATACACATATGGGTCATCACGAGACCCTGTCATGAGCACTGTAATTCTGCTTTCAGTTTGTGTGGTTGTGTTGCTGCGTTCGTCGTATAACTAATGTAGGAATAGTTAGTTAGTTATAGTAGTAGTTAGTTAGTTAGTTAGTTAGTTAGTTAGTTACTTCTTCAGAGCAGTTAAATTGGTATACGACGTTACTCGCTTCATTATTAGAAAGCTTTTCTCCAGTAGAAAATTGTAAACATTTTTTTCTTGGTTTGTGTTAATAGCTTCTGATTTTGATCTCTATTATAGATAAGAAAATTTTAATATCGCTTTTTATTTTGCGTTTAAATTTTGATTATTCACATTTCATCCCATTATTATAAGTTTTTTTTTTGTTGTTGTTATTATTATTATTTAAACATTACTCGACTGTTTCATCTATCATCTTTTGAGGATAGTCTTATTTCTGAAATTTTTTGTTAATCTTTCTACTTCGATGTTGAATAGTTTCCAGTCAGATGGAATTTTTAAGCCGTAGATTGTGTAAACACCTTTATCTGTCAACTTTACATTGATACATTTTTTTTTTATCGATCCATCTATCGGTAATTGAAATTTAACATCCAAAAATCAGAATTCATTATTTGTTTCCCTTTCAAAAATGAATTTTAGGTTATTGATTGCCTTTTTTTTTTTTCAATTACTGGAAGATGAATCAAACTGTATAATGAGCTTTATTGGCAGGATATACTGTAAATAATAAGTCAACAGATGAAGGTGTTTACATGAACTATGGCTCTTACATACCATTTAACTATAAAACAGATAATAAAGACTTCAGTACACAGAACAATCAAAATAATATTTGACTTGAAACTATTCAACATCGAAGTAGAAAGAATTAAAAGTTTAGTAAATAACGGCTATCCCAGTATATGATAGATGACATAACTAACTTATGTTGAAATGAGTTACTCTCCAAACGAAAAGGAATATATAACAATTTGTATTATTTATAAATTCGAAACTTCAGATGAAATGAAATGTGAACAGTTAAAACAAATGCATAATAAAAAGCCAGAGTAAATTTTTAGAAATATAGAAAGTTACAAACCAAGAAAAATGTCTTCGCAATTCTCTACTGGAGAAAAGCTTTCTGAAGGAGGATATAATTACTCAATTTATATGTTTACGAACTCAATACAAACTAATCAGACTGAGTTTTACTCAAGAATAATTCTCGAAGAGTTCTTTAAACTAAAGAAATATTTTCATACTTTAGAGGACTTCTATAGAGTACATTAAAGCAGTAGCGGATGTAACTTTTCTAACGTAAGAACTCTTGCTGGGCTTCATATAAAAGGTTTCTTGTCGCATAACTTGTAAAAGTAGCAGTTAAATAAAAATGTTTTTAAAATTATTTTTCCTATATTACCTTGTGTAGTAAATATGTATTTCCTGCCGCAATAAAGCAATGGAAGGACATGTAGCACCATCCTCCTGAAACAATGTCCTCGGCTAAAGTACCGTTTATCATTTCGAAATTGGCAAGAACCTCTTGCTTTTGAGATGAATATGTAATGAGGGTTGTTTTTTCAGAGTACTAAATACCTGTCCATGCCATAACAACCACCGAATTTCACGTGGTTACACCAATTTGGAATTGAATTAGGTTCTCCAGATCTGTCCTGAAGTAAACTGCTTGGAACATTGATTCATCTGAAAATACACAAGTGTAAAAACTGATAATTTGCTCTTCACTTGTTTCCTCCCAGTATCCGAGAGCAATGTTTTGTCAAGCTATCAGGTCATCCCATAAGTAATGTCGTTTTTTAGATCGGAATTTGAAGGACAAAAAAAAACTACAAACTTTTTTAATCTAGTGCATATTTTCCATCGGAATCAATGACACACTGCCAACGTCCTACAAGCTTTTCAATGCCATGTTTATAAAATTCAGGCTGTTTTGAGGCAAAAAACGTACAAAGACTGGTGTGCGCAGGTCATCTAAAGAAGTATACTGTTTCTCGTCGAGATAGTTTCGCAGACTCCTGAAGAGATGATAATCTGAAGGCGCAAGGTCTGGAGAATATGGAGGATGTAGAGTTTTTCCCACCCAAGCTCCCCAATTTTTGCGGAAGTGATCCGAGCGGTATGAGGACGTGCGTTGTCGTGGTGGAACACGATTCCTTTCCGATTAACCAAAGGTGGTCTCTCTTCTTTTAGTGCAGTGTTCAATCTATCCAGTTGCTGACTGTAGACTTGAGCGGTGATTGTTTGGTTGTGTAGTAAGGTTTCAAAGTGTATTACACCACCTTTATCCCACCAAACACTAAGCAACACCTTCCGAGGGTGAAGATTTGGTTTTGGCTGTGGTGTCGCTGGTTCTCCGGCACAAAACCACTGTCGACGGCGCTTAACATTCTGGTACAGTATCCACTTTTCATCACCAGTCCCTAAACGGTGCAAAAACGGATCTTGGAGTTCACGGGAATTAGCTGTGCTAATGTTTACCCGCACCCTCAGATTGTCGACCGACAATTCATGTGGCACACATTTTCCTAACTTAGGCACTTCCCCGAGTTGTAAATGTCGATGGATGGTGGACGGGGGATGAATCGAGTTTCTGGGCCAATTCTTCGACAGTTGTTGAAGTCTTCTTCAAGTGCGGCTAACAGCGGGTCATCATCAAACTCAGCGGGGCGTCCAGAACGTGCTGCATCTGTCAAACAGCAGTCACCATTCCTTAACTTTTGAAACCATCTTTGACATTTCCACCAGAACATCGTTGCCATAAACGTCCTGAATGTTTCGGGTTGCTTCCGTAGCACTATTCCCTTTTTTGAACTCTTAAAGCATTATATCCCTGATATGCTCGTCCGATACCGCCATGTTTATGAGGGGGTTCACATAAAGCAAAACACGTCTTCACTGGTCAAGGTCTATTTATGCTTAAACCGAGTAGGACTAGTTTAAACTTAATCTATCGTAAAAAACATTACTTACGGGATGACCTGATACAGGTCTCTGTACTCAGCTCTGTGTAGGACGCTCTCTCAGACTGAGGAGATGGTATGAGTGTCAGTTTTGGTACCGTCTTCAGATGAATTAACATTCCAGCAGTTTGATTCAGGACAAATCTTGGTATGGAGAACCTGGGAGATATGATCAATCCCAAATTGGTGCAGTTCACTAAAATTTGACATTTTTCTTTGGTGTGGGCAGGCATTCGATGCCCTGGAAAAACTGCCCTCCTCTTCGTAGGTGGAGGACTTAATTCACAAGGTTACATATCCATTTTCGATAACATCCTGCCTATGTTAAGCGACATTGGGTCGGATTGTAGTTGGACGAGAGACCGTCCGCTGCGTCCAGACTATGTAGCACCCGTGGTTCGGATCCCACGTAAAACCATAGATTCCCTTCGTCGTATGACCTTAGATGTTGCGAAGGAGGTTAAAACAAACCAATCATTACATTACAACCTCCTGCCTTTGTTTCGAAATGATATACTTGAGAGGCTCAGAGTTCACTCCCAGTTGCTGGTATCAGGATGGGGTTAGGCCGAAAAGTTCATTGTCGCACACTCGGAAGCAATCAACCTCCATTATAATGCCTCCGACTCATTCTGAGAGATAATCAAGTTTGCATCCCGTTATCAGCCAAGGTCCAGGTCCCAAGTCCAACTAAGATTATGTAAACCTTTCGGAAGAAACGGCGCTTTGCCCACTTCATATTCGTTGGAACGTTGGGTTGGGATCCATTAAGTGGAGTTCCGTTTGGAATTATTTAGTTTTCGTATTTTGATTTCTCTCCGGTTTAGTGTCCATTTTCACGAAAGACCCTCGAGTTAGAAGTGTAATACTAACCAAAAAGTGACCCGGTTGATCGCCGTTTAAACTATATCTTGAATTGGTCGTGGCATCTGGCGTGGTTGCTTCTGATACGTGGAAATGTTGCTATTACAATAGTTGGTCAAGTCTCTGAAGCGTAATCGCAGGGGGTGGATGTAGTGTGTGTGTGTGTGTGTGTGTGTACTGAATCGCGACGATATTGAGGACATAGGACCCGTTGCAACAGGAACGTGCGTATTTCGACATTTGCGGTGTCGTAGTGAATTATTTTTGTGTTCTCTTTTATCATGAATAAAGATACAATTTTAAAAGACTACTCAAATCAAACCTAGCATAACCAAATTGTGTGTGTGTTGCAATACAGAATTAAGACATACGAAAAAGTAATTAGGGGATACAATGCACACACACACACACACATATGTGTGTGTGTGTGTTCAATTAAATGGTGAGGGAATGAAAACCAAAAGCGGAGCATAATAATCCTCTTTATTCGGTACAAGTACCACGATAACATTAGGGACAACAAGGCTACAGATGAGGCAGAAGAAACGCTGTTCCGCCTTACGATGAACAAACATACACACAGACAATCGCACGACACCCTTCCTATATAATAGCTACACGGGTGAAAAAGTCTGGTTGGTTTTATTTCAAAGTGATTTTCGAAGAGGATTCAGTGAGAGAGATAGAGAGATAGAGAGATATATATATAAACTAAATACAAATTTTCACGTTCTACCCAATTACAATAATGAAAACTGAAAAATTCTCGCCGAACGCTTTAGAACTTCGTAAAGTGTCCTGCGAGATTTTTCAATGTAAATTGATAAATTTATTTCAATGCGCGAATCAATTTCTCAATTATAATTATAGAAACTAAAATTTCTCTCAGTTAAGATGCAACTTACCTTAATTAACAAAACTAAATTAATTTAACAGCTGTCTTTTTGAAAGATCTTACAAGTGTATATAAAAAAAGCCCCCCAATTCTTCGTACACAAAACCGAAGTTACAAAAATGCAGTGATCAGTTAAAACTACAAAAAAAAAAAAGTCGGAAAACTTACTTAATCGTTAAAGTTCATAACAATTTCTTCATTAAATATATGTTAAACAGATTTAGTTATCAATTTACCTTAAACAATATAAGCTTTTTAAAATGGCTTAAATTTTGTTAATCGTTGAAGTCCTATTTACTCATACCTGATAAATTCATTCACTAAACCTACATCGAATAAAAAAAAAAAAAAAAATCAGGAATTTCAATACAGCAACTTAAAATGAACATCCGTGTTAAAATTGAAAACAAGCAATTTGGTCCAGTTAATGCTACGTCTTAAATAGAGGTTGAATGGCGTTTTAATATTAGGAAAGAAACCATAGTAGTCAACCGCGTCAATAGAGGAATATCATATCCTTTACGTACAACCTCCGTTACGTAAGAGAAATATTACGTACATACATGGATAATGCAAGTAACAAACTCGTCCACGCTTTATTCGCGGTTTTCGAGGGATTTCACTTATTCAGTTATCAAAGTTATTTCTAAATAACTTTTATATATATATATACACAAAGCGGGTCAAGAACCAGCATTATAATATTGTATTATTATTATTATTATTATATAATAATAACTAATATATATATATATATATAAAATCCACAAGTTAGAAGGGTCCACCTATATTACCCAAGTAATGTTCTAAATTCCACGTGCACAAATGAACAATATGGAAGAGTATATATTCCCAAAATCTGCAACATTTTATCATAAATTGCATGATAAACAGTTTGAAGGTATATAGATACATATAAGATTATTATACGATAATGTACAATGTATGTTTATATATTTATATAAACTCAATAATAATTAGTGATAATAATAAGGTGCATTTAAATTTCATATAACTCTTAAATTTTGTACATTTATTTACATTAATAAATAAAGGAATGGTCTGCAGT
Organism: Bathynomus jamesi; assembly: GCA_023014485.1. Lineage (NCBI taxonomy): Eukaryota > Metazoa > Arthropoda > Malacostraca > Isopoda > Cirolanidae > Bathynomus > Bathynomus jamesi. The sequence continues at coordinate 2,361,179 of JAJOZX010000047.1, read as the reverse complement.
TCAAAGTAAAATTAAGAAATACTTATTTACAACTTAAATACTTGAATTCCGAGAGATAAAGAGATAGAGACGGAGACAGAGAGAGAATATGAATGTAGAAAAATAGATTGACAACTTAAAATATGTGAACTCTTAAAATACTAACGAATAATACGCGAGATTATAAGCGTGTCATTCAAAAAATAAACCTTAGATTCATTTAGATTAACACGCAAAACCACATACACGATTGCGATTACTAGTTGAAGGACTAGTACCCGATAAGCGCCGGGTACTATCCTAAAATAGTTCATGGTAGTAAAAAATAGTAGTGCCAAATACTACAAATGATTCTATTGATTGCTTTTAACTTAAAATTAATTAATTTACCCCCCATCGAAATCATTCCTTAAACTCAAAATGCCACAAGGGAGCACGAGGGAGAGTTAGGGGCAAACTTTGAAATCATACGTCACAAATACGGAGCTTTTTCTTTCTTTGAAATTGGGTTAACCAATTCAGAAAATTATATTACTTATAAATTCGATCTTTGTGGATACTCGCAAAAATCCTTAAATTTAAAGACTAAGAACTTTATTTTTTTTTAATGTTTAGACAATGAGAATGCTCTCACTACGTCAAGTTCCTTCTAAATAAACTTACGAGTACATTCCTACCACGGATGATGAAGGCCCTTAGGAATTCCGTGCCACCACGATCTATATCTCAGTCCAGTTCACCTTTAAAATGGAGTAACAGTCCCTAAAGTGCCTCAACGAAAGAATGGTACCCCCTTTAAGGTGTGAGATAAAGGCGTAGCACAGAGGTAAGGATTGCCCACATCACCAGTGTATATATATATAATATTGAAGAAACTATTAATTGGTTCTAATTACCGGTTTTAATACTCGGTTATGGATAATAAAGATCTGAAATTGGTTCTACACAATGCTCATAGTGAAAGAATTAGTTCATTCGCCTCACCCCATTCGAGGTCACATTTTGTTCAGAAAATAATGATGATAGGAATTAATGCGGAAAGATTATCACCCGCCAGTAAACGGGATTTCACTTTCGGAAAATGGTTTTAGCCAGTAACTCCCCCTCTACAGTTTTTAACTACAATGTGGAAGGACAAAAGCGAGTTAAATATCAAAATTGTTTGGGAATATAGTTCAAATGTTATAGTTTATAAGTATTGGAAATACTTATAATAAATTTTAACGACTTTCTACCGATGAAATATATTAAATTTCGGTCCGTAAACGTTTAGAAGAAGAAGCCAATTGAATAACTAACAATAATGCGTATGGCTGTAATTAAATTTATTTACGCGCGTACTGTACATACACGCAACTTATGAATGTTTTCCATTTTTGCCGTACTGAATACCTCGAGCGAGACCTTTATGTACGTTTTGTATCCATGTACGTCATGTACATAGGCGCGAGTAAATTTTAGTGAGCCAAGTTGGGAAATCAAAATTTTAAAATAGGAGAGAGAGTCGCTTAAATTTAATTTTTAATAGAAATGTCATCTCATTTTTAACCTCAGAGTCGCGTGATTCTAATAATCAGTACAGTCAATTAAATAAGTAAGGGCGCCAAACTCAATGTTTGTTACCAATAAATGATAGTAAGAAATACGCAACTCCGCCGCTTAACTTTTTCAACTGACTGTACACAATTAAATCAAAAGGAAAATCCACTAAAATATGAATATATGAAAATTACTGTAGAAAAAAAATTATAGGATATTTTTATATCGCTCTTGCATATATCTTTAAAAGTATATATATATATATATATATATATATATTCTTTTAAAGATATATAAAATAATTAATTTATAATGTTTATTAATTGGAATACATTTCTCTACTAATTTAATATATACATAATTTAAATACAATTATTTCTTTAAATGTTTATTAATAAAAAGCTTAAACTAGGAGGAGGCGACTTAGCAGTATATATATATATATATATATATATTATATATATATTATATTATATATAAAGGGTGGAAGGGATTGTGGGTGATCGTGAGCCCGGGTAGATTGGTATGTAAAAACAATTATTATTATTATTACCTACAATCAATATTTGATATAATTTTCATAAAACGGCAAAAGCAGATTAAGTCAATTTAATAACAGAATTTTAAAAGCGGAAAAAAGGAAAAAAAAAAATACTTATTTTGGAAAAGAAGAAACATTTTTAACGCAAGTCTGACGCCGAGTCTTCATCGTCTATCATGTTTTGTAATTCTTCTTCCCATTGGTCGTTATCTTTGTTAGCTCCACTCACAACCTCGAACTCGTTTAGCTCTTCCCCTAGTTCTTCCCGAAGCTCCGCCTCCCAATCTTCTTCCCCTGCGAGGATCAGCGTACTCATTAGATACCTTAATGTATTATCTTAGGAAAATTAACGAGTTGTATAGTAGCAAGACGCGTTAGAAATTATGCTTATTCGCATTTTAGGTTAGATAAAATTAACATTTAATCTAACCTAACCTACAAACGCATTCAACCAGGAGCCAGATTCGATACCTTAGCATTGTATATGTAATATGCTTACGAAATAATAGCGTATTTTAGGTGTAAAGATATTTTCCTTCCTCCGATTGGTCAGCTTGTGGAAATGAAACGGGTTCCCAATTGGCCAATTCAAAATCTCTAACCAACATGATCCGAATACACGTTTGGCAGAGACGTCAACCTTGAAGTATGAAAATCCACGATATTTCTCAATGTGGCTGATTTTGATAACTGGAAACATATCCCACATAAGGGAGTTTGAAACATTCTCTCCCGATATTATTATTATTATTATTATTATTATTAATAATGAGACGGTGAGATAGACTTAAAATCCGTGAGAGTTGACATGTCTGCCTCCGTAAACATTACAAACATTTTCAGACTATTTCGTAAGCATATATATACATACAATGATCCGAGCTTCTCGATTCTAAACTCGGAAGAAAGAAAATGAATAGAACGCCTTAACCTTGAGCAAAACCCGACAATTTGAAAGTGTCCAGTGAATGTCTGAACTCTAGACAAGGGTAATAAATTTTTATTTTTTTAAAGAAGACTGGTTGCTGATAATAGTAACTACATTTTGTCAAGCTAATGTCCATATTTTTTTTTTTTTTAGGGTAGATAGATTAAAATTAAAAATATACTGAATGAGGTAATCACGTCCATCAATATTTAAAAAAAATTGTGAATTCCAAGTTCGTGAACACAGTACAGATTCATTGTAAGTGTCTCCGTACTAAATAAATTTTTTATCATCTAATAATTCTAAATAAAGTGTTTGTCTGTCTCCAAACAAAAAATTATCAAGTGAAAATGTTAAACTTTAATTTTCAGTAATATTATTATTATTATTCAACAATCCTTATTCTCTATAATATAGGCTAATTTAAAAATGCTTTCGTTAACAATTTCTATGGGACAAAACACATTCACTGAATTGTGGTATCTGCCAACCCTAATAAGTGCCAAATAGTGTAAATAAAGCTATATTTTCTAACATTTAAAATAACTATTTGTTTGGGGATTTCTAGGACTAAAGCGATCTATTACTTTCTTCCAAAGTTCTCATCACCATAGAATTAGCCACTCTCGGAACACCAACCAAAAATGCAGTAATTAAACCGAAGACTATCCGTACCCAAGATATGAAATTCCCAATTTTCTACATTTAACGCATTATCAAAGCAAATAAACAGTAGATACCCGTCACCTAGCGACTGGGGTTAGAACTATACATCGTACAGGGAGCATATTCATATAATTTAAAACTTGACTAAATAAACTTTAAATAAACTTTAAATACTTTGAAAATACAAAAATAACAAATAAATGGCCAAATGTTAAATGATGGTTACACTTTAATGAATATTGAACTAGATAAGAAATGCATATTAAAAAAGAATCGCGTTGATGACGTTCTTTCGCGGATAATTTGGTTCTATTTCCAAACACAAGATGGCAGCAGAAAAATATCGTAAAAGTGGGTGGAGAATCACGGACCTTGTGAATAGACAATCTTCGATTATATGTCCGAGTGTGGGTACCTAATTCTGACAATTCTAATACAGTACTTAAAATAAAATTATTATTATTCCGAGACTGGAATACTTTAATTGGAAGAAACGAAATCCACACAACTACAATTAAGAGTACATACAACGATGAACATATTTATCATTCGTTTTATTTAAAGAATATGGAAAATAACGCAAAAACGGTGTTTGCCATATTCTTCTTGGTAGCAACATTGCAAATATTTGTGAACGAGACCATAAACACAAATGCAACGCAAACTACATGCTTTGCTTCCCATTAACACTCCATCACATTTAAAATGCCAATCCTTTACTACAATTCAAACAAATATTGCAAGACGCAATATATATATATATATATACAGTATATATATATATATATATATATATATATATATATATATATACACAACATACACAAAAGATGCACTAATAATGCTTGGCTTGGCAGTACTTAACTGGTCATTTGTGATAAGCAAACATTACGCGACTATTATTATTATTATTACTAATATTATTACTATTATTTAATAGTAATTGCACTAATAGCAAATTAATTACCATTTGATTTTTCTCCAATATTTAAGTGTTCACTAGAATAGTTAGAAATGGTGATTCATTTCTAATGAAATGCAATTTGCAATACAACACTTAATAAAAATTACAATAGTAGTAATAATAAAAATTAAAAGTCCTAACTTTTATTTCTACAGGGTGATCCCAAACCGAGTGAAGCGTAGTTCTGAATAAACGGTACTTAAGCGCTCATTAAAGAAAAGTCTTCACTCGAGCAGTTTAACTGGATCACCCCGTAAAATCTCTACACTATTTAAAAAAAGTGCATCACCCTATACCAAGTGAACAAATCAAGGTTTAAGTGAGTAAGTGCGCTGTTCAATTAAATGCGGATAATGAGTGACATCTCATCAGTTGCAAAACTCAATACAACTTAAATTTTTTTTTTTTTTTTTAAAACAAACTAAAATTGGAATTAAGAGAAAAACCAAAGAAAACAAAATCAGGAGGGGTGGAAAATCAGCGCGACCTTCAATTTTACACTATATATATATATATTTTAATTGGGGTTGTTTAACCTCCTTCGCAACATCTAAGGTCATATGACGGAGGGGACCTACAGCTTTACGTGGGATCCGAACCACGGGTCGCTACATAATCTGGGCGCAGAGGACGGTCTCCCATCCAACTACTACCCAGACCCAATGTCGCTTAACTTCGCTGATCTCCGGGAAGCGGTGTTACATCGACCACGACGTGTATATATGTATATGTATATATATACACTGGGAATATATATATATATATATATATATACTGGGACAGTGATTTGATATCTTGGCAGATTTGCTTTGAGGCTAAAATCTAAACTAATTAAAATAGCCCACCAATAAAATTATATATATATAAAAACGCAATACCATCTTGTAAAATATGAAATATCATATTTCGTGTTCCTAAACACCAAACTACAATTTCGGAACACTTTTTATATATACATATATATATATATATATATATATATATATATATATATGAGAAAACTAATTTAAACTGCCAAGTTTCTAAGGAAAAAAAAAATAATATATTGAAACTAAATAAAAAAAATCACTCAAAAAGAAGATGATGTCAACTTATGATAACGATATAATGTCACAACATCAATTTAAATGGTTTTAAAAACTTTATTTTCTTTTTTAAATAAACAAAAACACCGAGATACGGAGCCAGTGGTTAATTATAAAAGTGGTAAAACTGATGATATACTGACCCACGGTATAACGGCCGATTCTCACCCCTCCCGAAACACACACACATTCCTTTTTTTTTTTAACCTAGATACGGACCAAAAGGAGAGAGAAAAAACCTCGTTAGTAAAAAACAAAAAAAAAACAAAAATACCAACATCAAACAATTAAAAAATAAAAAGTTTTAAATCCGATTTTTCTTTTTCCTTAAAAACTTTTTTTTAAGTGAAGTTTGTAAAAACCTTTTACATTAACTGAATAAATTATTTAAAATATATTTATAGTTCGCTCACAAACAAATTTGTAAAAAAATATTGAGTAATTGGTAATGATTAAGTTTTTTTAATAATAATAATAAAATAATAATAAATAAATAATACCTTTACCTTTATTGGTAAAATAAATTTTACAATAATTCATTACAAAATAAATTTACTTTTACCCGAGTAGTATGGGCCTTTAAGCTTTAGGCTTTACTGGGCTCTCAAATTAATTATAAGATAAAAGCATTTCATATATAGGTAATTACGATTTGGTTGATTATTATTATAATACAAAACAAAATTCGTAGTTACGTTCAGGAAATATAAAAATAGGATTACGCGTAAGCGATCACGGGGTTTAAAGTTACGCGTATGGGACAATTTTTTAGGACACACGAACGAACTCTTGACACGAGAAATGAAGCGTGTTATCGGTAGCTATACGATAAATCCTCGTCAATCTAACAGTCAGGAAACCACTTCGATATTTAAAAGTTACCAGTAGATACAACAATTAATAAACGCGACAAAGGAACAAAGTAATGCAGTATTTAATCCCTAAATGCGTTAGTACGATTTTAAATTTACCCGTCATCAGGAACCATTATCGGGGTCAAAATACTGAGAGAGATGATGATTTCATTAAAAGGTCTTAAATTAAATACCAAATACAATGTTTCAATTCATACGAGACTGTTTCATTAGACTTTTTATACCACCATTTTGCGAGATTTTAGGACCGGGGGGGGGGGGGGTCATATAGACCCCATGGTTCCACCAACGTAAGTAAATTGAAGGTTCCTGACGAGGGTTAAATTTTATTAGCGTGACCAAAAACCATAAAATACGAAAAACAATATTACCAATTAGTAATTTCCCAGCTTTCCCGAAATTTTGGCTGTAGGCGAACTTTTTTCCGAAACTGTTCGAAGTCTATTTCGAATGTGACGAAAGAATAGGGTCCGCAACTCCGCATTTTAACATTATTTTAATACCATTCGACTAAAGATACTTCGGAGGTACGGTGCCAGATACAATGCGAATTCCGTTAAGTAACATCCGGTACCCACCCCCCATTTCCCCACACGGAGAGAGGGGGAAAGGGGAGTGAACTCCCGAGATAGTCAACCGAGCTCTGGCAGTCGCGAGTATGGGTGGTCGCCGCACAAACTCCAACCACGGGGTGTCGGAGGTGAAAGTCGAACTCAGGCCTTGGCAGATTGAGTCCAACCTTCAACCAACCAATCGAACCACGTGAATTAAATTCATAAAAAAAGGTTTTTTTCCCCCTTAAAAATCGGATTAAAAACTTTAAAAAAAAACAATAAAAATGTGTTAAAAAACGGTTTTATTAATAAAGAAGAAATTTTGATCAAATTTTTTCTTGCTTAAAATAACTAAAGATAAGAGCCCCTAAAACGGACCGACTTAAAAAGGACTCACCAATTATGGGCACGTTAAAAAAGAACCTCCGATACCCACTTCAAAAGAACCTCTAGTACCCTCAGAGAAATTTTCGGACCTATTTCAACTGTCCATAAACTACGAACATACAACACTAGAAGATGGCACAGTGCCTATCCTATTTTTACAACAGAGCGCACGAGTGCCGCCAACAACCTTCCCGCCACTGGCAATTCGCCATTCCGGCACAAATCCAATCGAAGCCGCTGTCCGTACTGGACGCCGGGGCTAGCCCCATCCCAATTATTGATTAAATAAAAAAAGATACTAAGGTTGGGGTAATTGGGGAAAACGGATAAAAGGGGTAAAGAATAGGAAACGGGCGGATTAGGCGTGGTTAAGTTTAATTAACGAGTTCCATACCTTATTAAGAGTTTTTGACTGCGGGGTGGGGTTAAGCAATTAATGGTGTTAAACGGTTATTTCTGAAAACGTGTATTTTTTTTGCTGTATGGAGTTAGTTCACTATTTTTCTAAAAAACGACAGAAGCGCATCAAAGTCGGGGGAGAAAAAGTGAAAAACAAAAAACATTTGAAACTGAAGAAAATGTTTAGTTTAAAATCAAATAAATCACCGAAAGATTTATGGCAGGGATTAATGATGGCAGAGATTAGTGTCGCATTTGCAGGACTCGCATCCACTGATCAGAGAGAGAATTTCACCTTAACGTGGACACACGTCCATTCTCTACACATTCACGTTTGAGGTTCGATAATTGAAGGTTGTACTCGAGGCTTTTTCAGCATGCCCCAGAGCAGCCTCGTAACAGAGCTCCGGCCCGTTAATTTGAACGCCCTAGGATTCGAGCCTCAGCTCGGACACCCGACTTCATCAATTAAGGAGCTCCTTTCGATCTCCTTCGTGGGGTAGAGATTCGGATCCCACGTACCGCTGCGGGTCTCCCCTCCCTCCCTCATATGACTTTTGCCGTTACACACACACACACACACACACACAAATTGGCTAAGCGCCGAACTTTCTAAAAGCGTTAAAGCTTATTAACACGCTCAACATGTCTTTTATTAAGGTACAAAGACATTTCTCGTTAAAAGCAAAATTCATATCCTGATTACGATATTGCAGCACGGCACAAACTCGCGTTAAAAGGGGGGTTAAAAAAAAAAAAAAAAAACCAATACCAACGTATATATAGCGACCAGGGATGACATTCCAGTGATACGTGCGTATACCTACACTTATTTAAACTTCTATTTCTACTGTACACATCTAAAATATAAATTGAAGGTTGTAAGACCATATAATAGAAAGAACAAATTTCTATATTATCTGAAGAGAAGAATACTTTTGATAATTTCATTATTCACCGAGTGATTGATTGAGTTGTTTAATCACCTTCGAAACACGTAAGGCCATACGATGGAAGAGACCTAAAACTTCACGTGAAATTCGAACCACGGGTCGGTACGTCATCTAGATCCGTCCCTTATCCATCTATCATACTAACCAACCCAATATCGCTTAACTTCGCTGATCGGCGGGAAGCGGCGGCGTTACGACACTGGCCAAGACGTCGTCACGCTAATTCCCGTACCTACGTAGACAGCGTTCACGGATTTCTAATACAACTATAACAGTCTCTTCCACTCAATGTAATTCCCGTTTCATTCATCGTCCGAGAGTGAGGACATCAAAGGGGACAATTCTTAAATCGATCCGTCCTCATTCTTGGATTTCCCCTTCGGGTCCACGCTAGAAAATTATTACCACTACTCGTTTGTCGCTTTTACGAAAGAGAAAAAAATCGTTTCTCAAATTAAGAAACTTTTTTTTTCTCTCAAATGCGAATTTATCAGTGTGAATTCTCAATTGGGGACACCGAAAAGGGAATGGGAAAGAGAACAATGAATGGGAAACAATACCCTACACCCATACCAGTATGTCATCCCTCATAGTGACAGTACCAAGACGCTTAAAACCTACCACACTAAAGCGCGCGCACACGCACACGCGCGCGCGCGCACACACACACACACACACACAGACAGACACACACACACGGCGGTGGACAAACATTTCAAACGTATTTGATACTCAGGGTACCTAATTGTACCCAGTACCCCTACCCACTTCCTTACCGGAGGGCTTCGTCAACTTGGAGACGCCCTTCTTCACCTCCTCCACGTCCTTGGAGGAGGGCTGAAAACAATCGCTAACGAATTCGCTTTCCCCACCCTGGGGTACCCCCTCTGGGGCCTGCTCCCCCTCTTCTTCCTTGCTTTTCACCCCTGGGAGAGGAGGAAGAGGATAAGGACTGGTCAAGGGCGTATTTCAAGAAAGGAGAAGGAATGCACAAAAACTATATCACGCTCATACCAACAACGGGTACGAAGGTTGAAGGGTCGTTATGACCCTAACGGATGTCACGAGTAACTAACTGAGGGTGCATTCCCAAAGGATAAAAAGGTCAGGGGAACTAAAAAAAAAAATTTACGAACGAATTATTAAAAACTAATTAAATAAAATTTGTATTAAAAAAAAAAATCTTTTAGTCCAAAGAGTAACTTAAAATTCAACTACGGTGTAGACGTCCCATTTAAGTTCCTGAAACAACTTTTGACGGATCGTAGTGTCAAAAATAAATAGACACCTTCGGTTTCTCCATAGTTTTTGATTTGATGATAAAATGTCAATAAATAATGCGAGATTTATTGAATCAATAAATCATCTATTGAATCAATAAATCATCTATTGAATCAATAAATCATCTATTGAATCAATAAATCATCTATTGAATCAATAAATCATCTATTGAATCAATAAATCATCTATTGAATCAATAAATCATCTATTGAATCAATAAATCATCTATTGAATCAATAAATCATCTATTGAATCAATAAATCATCTATTGAATCAATAAATCATCTATTGAATCAATAAATCATCTTTAGATTCGTGTTGCTCTTTTTCCTTTACATTTACGTAAAGTTGACACACTAACGTTATGGCATTCCATTGATGAACTTCACCATTTTTTTTTTATTGAGGACATCATCGTGATGTCTATTTATTTTTGTTAACCCTCCGTATAGTTCATGTTTGTCACTTAATTATCAACCCAATACGGTCCCGCACCACGTTGCGTCAAACGTGTCAATGAATGTACTCGCGAATAATTATCACAAAACCACGAAATCTCAACCAACTAAACTGGCAAAGGGCCGAGACTAGTACATTATCATCTCGTATTATTTTAACTATATACTATATCCCCCTCAGTTCAATTCTACTCCCCGTACGATTCTTTTTCTATTACCAACGAATCCTTAATCCTTATTATAATAGCCATCACATTCCCTTTTCCTCGTAGTCTTCCCCGTCACGAACCCTCTCTCTCAACTTCCAATATAACCCAAATAGTATCCTAAAAATCTATCTATTTATTTATTTCCTTTCTAATTCCCTTTTGTCAAAAACTAATCCTTTCTACGTCTCGTCTATCGTTACGAGTGGAGGAGGGGGTCTCGATTCTCGTAACTAGTCACTTCCGCTAACTTCCTCCTATTTCCCGACCCTCCGTCGCTACTACTAACCTTTGTTCGCCTCAACGTCCTTTTTATCGGCGGATTCCGAGTCCGGTGCGGGATTCTCCTTCTCCAGGGAAGATAACTCCGTGCTCTGACGAATCAAACCCACGCGGTAGAAGTAATTCCGCCAAAACTCCTCTTCATTTACTCTGAAAATAGATGAAAACATCGTTACTCACTCAGGACCGCTTTATTAGGCTGGTCGCGCGCAAAATAGTCTCGCGACTGACGACCCAAGTCGTCAGTAGCAAGACGATCCTGTGCACGGCCGGCCTTACTGTTACGTCTATCATCCACCGAGTACATTCACTAAATAATAATAATGATAATAATAATGATAATAATAATGATCATAATGATGATGATAAATCTTAAATGGGAAAACCAAGTCACTTTCAATTTTCATTATTTGTTCCTAAGTTCAACATCATAACACTTTCGGTAAATATAAAAATTAAAATATGTTTAAAAATCCAATTAATTTGCTCTTGACCAACAAGGCCGAAGAAGCCAGTCCGAGGTTTGTTTATATTATATATATATATATATATATATATATATATATATATAATATATATATATATATATATATATACAGGGTGGGCCGTAAATTTCCATACATAGGAAAAATAAACATTTTTTTATGGACAACCATTTTTATTTATATAATATGCTCTACATGGTTGCCATTGTTTTGAAAACACATTTCAATACGTGTTCCCCACTGTTGATGAACACGCATTAGCACAGTTGACGTTATGCTTGTAATGGCGTTGGTGATACGTTCCTTTAGATGATTTATGTCTCGTATCTTTTCCTGATACACCATGGCCTTCAAGTGCCCCCAAAGATAGAAATCAAGGGGGGTGAGATCTGGGGATCTGGGAGGCCACTCCACAGGACCACGCCGACCAATCCAAGCATCCGGAAACTGCTGATCCAAATACCGACGCACGTGAAGACCATAATGAGGTGGAGCTCCATCTTGCTGGAAGTAAACTGGGAAGTTACCTTCCTCGTTTAGCAGGGATGGGAAAATCTCTTCTTGCAACATGTTAAGATACCTTTCGGCATTAAGATTTCCACTGACAAAAATTGGTCCAATAATTCTGTCACCCCATATCCCGCCCACACCATCACTTTACCGGCACCTTGCATCTTCGTCGGACTCAGCCAGTTAGGATTAGCATTACTCCAATAACGTATGTTTTGCCGATTAACCTCTCCATTGACGTAAAAATTTGCTTCATCAGTAAACAAGATCTTACGTCAAACGCATATTCTTAGGGTATCTGAAACATAAAAACAAACGTTTAACTTTTCCTATGTATGGAAACTTACGGCCCACCCTGTATATATATATATATCGTAAAGAACGACGCTTGTATAGGAGAACATTCCGCGCAAGATGAGGAGAGAGAACGAACAAATGAAAAAATGAGGTAACCACCCGGGATCTTCCGATTGCCGGTCAGATATGATAACCACTACACCATGGTCCTCAGTCGATCAGAAGTCGTAATTCCTCTACATACGCGCAGAAACCAATGCCCCAAGGAGACACCTCCCGCATGCCGTATCTATATATACATTTCAACTGCAAAGAACACGCAGTATAAATAACGTAAAGAACGACGCTTGTATAGGAGAACATTCCGCGCAAGATGAGAAGAGAGAACGAACAAATGAAAAAATGAGGTAACCACCCGGGAACCGAACCCGGGATCTTCCGATTGCCGGTCAGATATGATAACCACTACACCATGGTCCTCAGTCGATCAAAAGTCGTAATTCCTCTACATACGCGCAGAAACCAATGCCCCGAGGAGTCACCTCCCGCATGCCGTATCTATATATACATTTCAACTGCAAAGAACACGCAGGACCATGGTGTAGTGGTTATCATATCTGACCGGCAATCGGAAGATCCCGGGTTCGATTCCCGGGTGGTTACCTCATTTTTTCATTTGTTCGTTCTCTCTTCTCATCTTGCGCGGAATGTTCTCCTATACAAGCGTCGTTCTTTACGTTATTTATACTGCGTGTTCTTTGCAGTTGAAATGTGTGTATGTATATATATATATATAAAATAGGATCCCTCCTAAGGAGACGTAGTTTTACATTTATGATAAAAACGAAGACGTAAAACAAAAATTCATTATATTTGGCTGGAGCCGACGTTTCGGGCAACTCTACCCATTTTCAAGGCCTAATAATAAAAGCTAAAATTAATACATGACAAAAAATATAAATATCGAGAATTAGAAACTAATCTAGATTACAAAATTAAAACTGTTCAAGAATAAAAATTAAAATTAAAGTGAAAATAGGCATAAGCCAAAATCAAATAAAAAGTAAAAAAATAAATAAATGACAAAAAATATACGAATGATAAAACTTAAAACTAAAGATATTCAAACGTAAAATTGTTAAAAAAATTTACAAATAAAAAGTTAAACGGAATAAAAAGTTAAACGAAACATCACGAGAGTAAACCGATATACCTATTGCTCACTCGACAGCCACAAGAAACTGAAGCGAAAAGGAGACAGGGTCGCGAGGGAAAATTTAGTAGGTAGTTATTCTAATTAATATAAAGGGGGTAACAGCCAGAATCAATGTTTAAACTAGAATTCAAAAACTTAATACACAAAGATTCGTAAATACGAAGGAAGGACTGGCATTGTAATAATTTAAGAATTTTAAAGTTGTCAACAGAAACGTCAACCTTACGCTTGATAGAATGACTTCTAATAGCAGACTGTTCTTTTCTCGACAAAACCTTCCCCGTCCTATGACTAATAGCCATGTGGGAGCAAAATCTCGCCCGCAAAGAACGAACTGTACTGCCAACGTAGTTCCCCTGGGAACAACCAGGGCAGGTAAAATTCTTAGGAACATCATACGTTGGGACAATGTTGGGGGGAATATACATTATTAAGAAATTTACCAGTAACACCACCTACAAGATCCCGTGGAAAACCATTTTTAAAGAAAAAATCAATAAGGAATTCAAACTCATTATGTAGCGGAGCAAAGTTCGAGCAAATATTATAAGCTCTATTCGCGAGTATGCGAATGGAACTTAATTTGTAATTAAAGTCGCAAAAACTATAAAAATTAAAACCCAAACCCGTAAACGTAGCCTTCCGGTACGTAGAAGTTAAAACGGTCGAGCCAGATTTGGAGACCAAAACATCGCGGAAAGGAATAGAACCTTCAACTTCCTTTTCCTGCGTAAATACAATGTTTTTACGCAGTGTGTTGAGAAAACTCAGAAACTGAACTGATTGGTTGTCCGTTTGGAATAGAGCAAACGTATCGTCAACATAACGTCCGTACAATTTGGGCTTAAGGTGAGGGGGGGGGGGGCACTCACGGAAGACCCTTTCCTCAAGATGGACATTGATTGTGGCTGTTACCCCCTTTATATTAATTAGAATAACTACCTACTAAATTTTCCCTCGCGACCCTGTCTCCTTTTCGCTTCAGTTTCTCGTGGCTGTCGAGTGAGCATGAGTATATCGGTTTAGTCTCGTGATGTTTCGTTAAACTTTTTATTCCGTTTAACTTTTTATTTGTAAAGTTTTTTAACAATTTTACGTTTGAATATCTTTAGTTTTAAGTTTTATCATTCGTATATTTTTTATCATTTATTTATTTTTTTACTTTTTATTTGATTTTGGCTTATGCCTATTTTCACTTTGTAATTTTAATTTTTATTCTTGAACAGTTTTAATTTTGTAATCTAGATTAGTTTTTAATTCTCGATATTTATATTTTTTGTCATGTATTAATTTTAGCTTTTATTATTAGGCCTTGAAAATGGGTAGAGTTGCCCGAAACGTATTCGGACTATAGTGGATTTAATTATCCCAGAAGAGTTCCTTGTTCCATGCACAGTTGTGTGTATCATATATATATATATATATATATATATATATATATATATATATATATGCTGCAAACCAGCATTCATTCATTTCACGTGTTTAATTGTGAAATTCATATATATATATATATATATATATATATATATAATTATGCGGGTTGCTTCTACAGAGCTTCAATTTAATATTTAGAGAAATCCAATGACAAGGAGAAATGTAAATGCCATGAAAAGTCTTCTTTATTGCGCAACGTTTCGAGCAATACGCTCATCTTCAGGCTGTTTAATAACAATGTGAAATTAAAATCAATATTGAATGAAAAACAAACAGAAAATTTCTATAACCTATTCGTAAAGACAAATTTTAAAAGACTGAGAAAAGAGGGTTAAATTCTAAGTTATACAGATTTACATATAAATTAAGAAGTTATTTTTAAATACATGTAGTAAATGTGAAATTAATACACTGGAAAAATTACCAATAGTACACTGGAACAATGGAGCTATCTACCTTACACAGCAGTATCCGAGGCCGACTAATTTGAGCAGAGGCAGAGGCAAACGGGAAAACGAAGATGGCGAGGGAGATAGGGGAAGGAGGGATTATAAGGAATTGGGGAAGGAGGAGGGATCATAGCAAATTGAGAGGGACGGACGATGAGTCAACATTCAGACTAGGGGACAATGCTTTAATGAAAAGGGATTCTAAAATTCTTAGTGAGTTGGGACAAGTATTACAACCAAGAATTTTAAAATTGTCTAAAGTGACATCAATTTTGCATTTAATGCTATGTTCACGAATACTGGAGGCTTCCTTAGTTTTTAAAATTTTACCTGTTCGGCCACTTATTCCCATATGCGAATAAAATCTAGCCCTGAGAGAGCGAACAGTGCTGCCGATGTAATTCCCAAGGAGACACCTGGGGCAGGTAAATAAATATACAACACCGCTACGCAACGAGTCAGGGGTTCGATCCTTCGCTGAGAAAAAGCTACCTAAAGACGTTTTATTAATAAATATGATGCGGAAATCAGTATGATAAAAAAATTTCCTTAACAATTTTGTAAATTTAAGCTTAAATTCCTTATTCAAGGGACCCATTTCAGGTACCAAGAAATATTTTATATCCTTCGGCACTGTAATACATGGAAGTTGAGGGCTATAAACATTATTTAAGAAGGATCTAATTAGTTTGTCTACATATTGAACAGGAAAACTATTATTAGTAAAGTATGATCTTAGATTATTAAATTCATCATTAAGTAAGGTAAAATTAGAGGTCAAATTATATCCTCTGAACAGGAGAGTTTTAATACAAGACATCTTATAGTTGAAATCAGTAAAACTAAAAAAATTCATGCCCAAACCAGTGAAAGTGGGTTTCCTATAAACTGATGTAGTAATAGAATCACCGTTTTTCGAAATTAAAAGATCTAAGAAGGGGAGGGAGCCATTTTGCTCAGTTTCCATTGTATACGTTATATTGGGGTGCAAAGAATTTAGGAAGTTAAAGAATTGTTGCGCTTGTACCGCATTATCAAAGACTGCTATCGAATCATCAACGAAGCGTCGATAGAAAATTGGCTTGAGATGAGTGGGAGATTGTCTAAAAATTGCACTTTCTAAATGAGTCATAAAAAAGTCAGCTGCTAACGGTCCGACTGGTGATCCCATCCCTACCCCATCAATTTGTTGGTAAACCTTATTGTTGAAAGTGAAATAGCATTGTTTGAAGACCAATTCTAAAAGTTCCTTCAAATGAGACAATGAAAAACCATGAAAATTATCAACTGAGCTAAAAACCCTATCTAAAATAATGGCAATAGTTTCAGATACAGGTACATTTGTGAAAAGTGACTTTACATCAAAACTGACAAAAAACTTTTTTGAATCGAAGTTTTTACCCAGGAGTTCTTTTTGGAATTCAAACGAGTTATTTATAGTGTAAACATTTTTCGCAAAGGGGACAGGAGACGAACAACAAATTTTGCCAATTGAAAGGTGGGTAAGTTATACGAAGCTAAAATAGGACGGAGAGGTGTTCCAGCTTTATGGATTTTAGGCAGACAGTATAATTGAGCAAGATTAGCACCAGATGCGAACAACTGAGAGTAAGTATCATTTTTTATTATCTTTAAGGACTTTAGTCGTGACAGAAATCTATTAACCTGGTCTTCTAACCTTACAATGACTTTATTTACAGGTTCTAGAATTTGTTTGAATTTAGTAAGATCACTTAGGATTTCATTAGTTTTGTTTATGTAGTCCGATTTATTCAAAATAACCACTCCGTTACCCTTGTCTGGTCTAGTCACAACAATCTCCTGGTTCTTTGCCAAATTCTTAATACACTGCAAATCACTCTTCCTAAATATGAAAGATTGAAATTTAAGATTTCTAAGTTTAAAAAAATTCTTGAGTTAAATTGAGAACTGACATTTGAAATTATTGAAATCCCCCACATGGGGAACATTTTTCAAGCCATTGAAAAATTTTTCAAAGTAAAGAAAAAACGAAGGCTTATATATTTGAAACAACGGAAGCTTAAATTGCAAACCAAGTGACAGTAAAAACTTTTCCCGAGGGGAGAGTGTGTAACTAGAAAGATTCGAAATTACCTTCTCTGAATTGAAAAAATTTGGTGAATTCATTCCCAAAGCCTTTAACTTACGTTCATGTGTTTCCAAGATGGTAGAGTGAAATTTTTCTAGTTCACGTTGTACAAGAGAAATTATTAATAAATAGTCCAACAACGACAAGGTATTTTTAAGAGTAGTTATATAATGCCCAAGAGACTTGTTATGCGAATCTGATATTTTGATTTTATAATTAATTTCATTATTTAATAAATATTCCAGGGACGATTGATAAAATTCAACAATAAGGTTTACCAACAAATTGATGGGGTAGGGATGGGATCACCAGTCGGACCGTTAGCAGCTGACTTTTTTATGACTCATTTAGAAAGTGTAATTTTTAGACAATCTCCCACTCATCTCAAGCCAATTTTCTATCGACGCTTCGTTGATGATTCGATAGCAGTCTTTGATAATGCGGTACAAGCGCAACAATTCTTTAACTTCCTAAATTCTTTGCACCCCAATATAACGTATACAATGGAAACTGAGCAAAATGGCTCCCTCCCCTTCTTAGATCTTTTAATTTCGAAAAACGGTGATTCTATTACTACATCAGTTTATAGGAAACCCACTTTCACTGGTTGGGCATGAATTTTTTAGTTTTACTGATTTCAACTATAAGATGTCTTGTATTAAAACTCTCCTGTTCAGAGGATATAATTTGACCTCTAATTTTACCTTACTTAATGATGAATTTAATAATCTAAGATCATACTTACTAATAATAGTTTTCCTGTTCAATATGTAGACAAACTAATTAGATCCTTCTTAAATAATGTTATAGCCCTCAACTTCCATGTATTACTGTGCCGAAGGATATAAAATATTTCTTGGTACCTGAATGGGTCCCTTGAATAAGGAATTTAAGCTAAATTTACAAAATTGTTAAGGAAATTTTTTATCATACTGATTTCCGCATCATATTTATTAATAAAACGTTTTAGGTAGCTTTTTCTCAGCGAAGGATCGAACCCCTGATCGTTGCGTAGCGGTGTTGTATATTTATTTACCTGCCCCAGGTGTCTCCTTGGGAATTACATCGGCAGCACTGTTCGCTCTCTCAGGCTAGATTTTATTCGCATATGGGAATAAGTGGCCGAACAGGTAAAATTTTAAAAAACTAAGGAAGCCTCCAGTATTCGTGAACATAGCATTAAATGCAAATTGATGTCACTTTAGACAATTTTAAAATTCTTGGTTGTAATACTTGTCCCAACTCACTAAGAATTTTAGAATCCCTTTTCATTAAAGCATTGTCCCCTAGTCTGAATGTTGACTCATCGTCCGTCCCTCTCAATTTGCTATGATCCCTCCTCCTTCCCCAATTCCTTATAATCCCTCTTCCCCTATCTCCCTCGCCATCTTTCGTGTTCCCGCTCCTTGCCTCTGCCTCTGCTCAAATTAGTCGGCCTCGGATACTGCTGTGTAGGTAGATAGCTCCATTGTTCCAGTGTACTATTGGTAATTTTTTCCAGTGTATTAATTTCACATTTACTACATGTATTTAAAAATAACTTTTAATTTTGTATATGTAAATCTGTATAACTTAGAATTTAACCCTCTTTCTCAGTCTTTTAAAATTTGTCTTTACGAATAGGTTATAGAAATTTTCTGTTTTGTTTTTCATTCATATTGATTTTAATTTCACATTGTTATTAACAGCCTGAAGATGAGCGTATTGCTCGAAACGTGCGCAATAAAGAAGACTTTTCATGCATTACATTTCTCTTGTCATTGGATTTCTCTTATATATATATATATATACAGGGTGGGCCGTAAGTTTCCATACATAGGAAAAATAAACATTTTTTTTATGGACAACCATTTTTATTTATATAATATGCTCTACATGATTGCCATTGTTTTGAAAACACATTTCAATACGTGTTCCCCACTGTTGATGAACACGCATTAGCACAGTTGACGTTATGCTTGTAATGGCGTTGGTGATACGTTCCTTTAGATGATTTATGTCTCGTATCTTTTCCTGATACACCATGGCCTTCAAGTGCCCCCAAAGATAGAAATCAAGGGGGGTGAGATCTGGGAGGCCACTCCACAGGACCACGCCGACCAATCCAAGCATCCGGAAACTGCTGATCCAAATACCGACGCACGTATTTAAATTTTCCTATGTATGGAAACTTATGGCACCCTGTATATATATATATATATATACAGGGTGGGCCATAAGTTTCCATACATAGGAAAATTTAAATACGTGCGTCGGTATTTGGATCAGCAGTTTCCGGATGCTTGGATTGGTCGGCGTGGTCCTGTGGAGTGGCCTCCCAGATATATATATAGGGTGGGCCGTAAGTTTCCATACATAGGAAAATTTAAACGTTTGTTTTTATGTTTCAGATACCCTAAGAATATGCGTTTGACGAAAGAGCAACGAATTGAAATCATACTGATGGCTGGGTCGGGAAGCAGTCGCATGGTTGCAATGAACTTTAACAGACAACATGGAACGAACATCACACACGACACTGTGGCAAAACTTATTAACAAGTTTCAGAAAACTGGAAATGTTGCAGATCAACCGCGAAGTGGTCCAAGACGTACAGCCACCGATGAAGACACAACAGCTACGATACTTACAGCGCTTACACGGAGTCCCAGAAAAAGTACACGACGGTTGTCTGCAGAAAGTGGTGTCAGCAGATCGAGTATCAGGCGCATTTTGAAAGCAAACAAATGGCATCCATACAAATTGCATATGGCACAGCATTTGAGTGAAGACGACCCGGATAGACGGATGGAATTCTGTGAATGGGCATTAACCAAAGTGAACGAGGATGCAAACTTTTCAACTAAGATCTTGTTTACTGATGAAGCAAATTTTTACGTCAATGGAGAGGTTAATCAGCAAAACATACGTTATTGGAGTAATGCTAACCCTAACTGGCTGAGTCCGACGAAGATGCAAGGTGCCGGTAAAGTGATGGTGTGGGCCGGGATATGGGGTGACAGAATTATTGGACCAATTTTTGTCAGTGGAAATCTTAATGCCGAAAGGTATCTTAACATGTTGCAAGAAGAGATTTTCCCATCCCTGCTAAACGAGGAAGGTAACTTCCCAGTTTACTTCCAGCAAGATGGAGCTCCACCTCATTATGGTCTTCACGTGCGTCGGTATTTGGATCAGCAGTTTCCGGATGCTTGGATTGGTCGGCGTGGTCCTGTGGAGTGGCCTCCCAGATCCCCAGATCTCACCCCCCTTGATTTCTATCTTTGGGGGCACTTGAAGGCCATGGTGTATCAGGAAAAGATACGAGACATAAATCATCTAAAGGAACGTATCACCAACGCCATTACAAGCATAACGTCAACTGTGCTAATGCGTGTTCATCAACAGTGGGGAACACGTATTGAAATGTGTTTTCAAAACAATGGCAACCATGTAGAGCATATTATATAAATAAAAATGGTTGTCCATAAAAAAATGTTTATTTTTTCCTATGTATGGAAACTTACGGCCCACCCTGTGTGTGTATATATATATATATATATATATATATATATATATATACACACACACACATTTTAACTGCAAACAACACAGTATAATTAATGTAAAGAACGACGCTTGTGTAGAAGAGCCAAAATATTATGATCTATTACTATTACTTGAAAAATCCTGTAATAGTCTATTACTATTACCCCATGTCTGATATATATATATATTATACGGTACATGTAAAGTTTGCAATTTCATAATGTTTGAGAAAATGCAGAGGTAGATCAAATACTTAATACAATTTACTAAAGGAAAGTCGACTACGACGCCTACGTAAACCCGAACAAAGTTCTCCTACACCTCACCTCGGGTTAACCCACAAAAATAATCGAGTAACACTGAAGATAACCCATCATTTAGTGGGTTCCCGAAATTATTAAAATGTGGCAAAAGGACGAGAGAGTTCATTATGATGTTGCTTCAACAACAAAAAAGTAAATGAAAACAGCTCCAACCTAAAGGGATTGCAAATAAAAGCTGAGAATAATCAATACCCATCCTTTACAGAAACAAAATTCGCTCATACGACAGGTTTTTTTTACACACACACACACACACACACACACACGCGCAGTAATTCAATAGCCTTGCCTAAAAAATAACGACAATAAATACCTTTGACGAAGAACCTTTTAATCACACACACACACACACACACGCGCAGTAATTCAATAGCCTTGCCTAAAAAATAACGACAATAAATACCTTTGACGAAGAACCTTTTAATACACACACACACACACACACAATATATATACAGGAATCTCTGTAGCTAGGGATTTCGTGAAATCCCTAAAATGTTCAGTGATTTCATGTAAGGTTGTCGTGATACTTTCGTTAGTTTTAACGAAAATATCACGACTTAACCTAACCAATCGTCAAGTGTGTACAGTTGACCTAACCGGGCATTCAATAATTTTTACGTAGGTTTAATGAAAATATCAACTTTACACGAAATCTGAACATTTTAGGGATTTCATGAAATATCTAGTTACATATATTCCCTGTAACGTATACGGTAGCTCTCATAAGTATTCGTACATAGAAATAGTAAGAAATACTTCATGAAGATCATGCCTAATTGCGACTAATGTAATGGAACACTATAACAACATTATTGATGCACTTGAAACCAATGAAAACTATGTGATATGCGGAGACTTTGCCAGTGTTCGACAAGCGTGACCATGTAATCACGGCATATAAAGGGTAAAGCAGGAAAATGGGTACCGTATATAATTTCCCGAGAGCGGCATCGGGTCGTTAGTTCAAGGAGTATCTTCACCAGAATCGGAAGTCCTTAGTTCAGTACCGTATTATCTCCATTATTCTTCATAACCACGGTAACAGATATAGGTGAGGAAGTTACCAGTAACAGCCTTTGCCGATGACAAAAATTAGTATAAAAAGAAGCCCAGAGGATATAGGATCTCTACAAACGGACAAACAAAATCTACAATTGGTCTGAAGGCAATAATATGAATTTAAAACTGAAAATTTTCAACCATTAAGGTATGCAAGAGAGGAGGAGCTAAAATCCATGGAATACTATACCCAAAATGGACAGGAAATTCAGAGAAACTCTAAAGCGAAAGATTTCAGGGTGTCTACTGGTTCAGCAGATTCAAATTCCCCGACATTTCCACGTTTTCCAGGCCAATGTTATCGAAATTTCAGGTATATTTTGGTATATTAGGTATTAATGCGCAAATAAAAAGAATAATAACTGACCAGAAATTTCTTTTTGGAGCAAAGTAACAATGGCTTCTACACAAAGACTGGTTTACACAGTTTAGATATTCCTTAATAATCAAAATAAAAAAAAGAGGTTTCTAGTCTTTTTTCAATTCATTAATTTCTTCAGTCATAGCATTTTCTCTGTTTGTCCGTCTTTTTCCAGGTTAACCATCAAAATTCTCCGACATTTCCAGGTTTTTCAGACCAGTAGACACCCTGGATTTAGGAGTTGTAATGACTGATGACGCGAAATTTGAAACAAAATAAGATAGCAGTAAACGGAGGAAAAGCAATAACTGGACAGATATTGGCAACCTTTATAAGAAGGGATAGGAATATAATGATTCCTCTATTGAAAACACTGATCATACCTGAGTTGGAATATTGCTACGATTTAACATACTCGTATAAAAAAAAAAGGACATTAGTCAACTAGAAGAGATTCAGAGAAGCTTCACAGCCAAGATCAAAGGGGTGCAAAGAACTAAATTACTGGGAAAAACTACGTGAATTAAACGTATATTGGCTGGAAAGAAGAAGACTGAGGTACATCATTATTTACATTTGAAAAATAATGGAGGAAATAGTCCCTAATCTTACTCTGAACCTTATAACCACTCAAAAAACAGTGGAAAGTAGAAACGGAAGAATGTGTAGTGTTCCCAAATTAAAGGTTGGACATGGAACATCTTCAACCCCGAAGGAAAATAGTTTTGCCGCGAGAAGACAAAGACCGTTCAACCAGCTGTCCGAGGAACTAAGGAACGCGAGTGGTGTACTGGTGGATATCTCCAAAAGAAGACTAGACGACGCCTAGCTCAAAACAATTCCGGATGGGCCGGGAGAGTACCTGGATACGTGAAGAGGAGAGCAAAAGAAACCAACTCTTTACTTCACCAGGCCAACGAGCTTGAGGAAGAATCATCGCACGGAATATTTGAAAAGTCGAAAGGTCGTCCGTATCTTTCGTACCATGCATAGGATAATTATGAAAAGTTTACCGTTCGTTTGGAAAATTTAACAAAAAATTAGTTTAACTCCAACGTATAATGTAGAACATCAAAGAATTTGCGGGAAATAATAATAAGTTAAAATACAAAAGCTTTCGTACATTTTCTTACCAAATTATTTAATACTTTGCGTGTCCACCTTAGGCTTGAAGAATTTAAAGTTTTTATTGGCTATTTATTGATTAGAGACTGTTGGTAACTCTGTATTCTAAAATTTTCTCGGTGAATCTTCGCGGAAGACGGATGACTGTACGAGCCATTAGTAAGCAATGGATTATCGTGGTAAAGAGCCGTCTACGAATCTTAAGAGATCCGTTATTGCCGCGCGAGAGTCTGGAAAGAGTTATAGGAAGACGGGAGAACAACTTCGAATTTAATTTACGACGGTTTCCGCAGTTATAAAGAAATGAAAGGCTTTCGAACAATCAAAACTCTACCAAGGCGTGGACGACCTTACAAAATTTCAGAATGTACAACTAGACGGATCGAAAGAACGGGTGCCGCAAATCCACGAGTGGCTGCGAGTAATATTTGCCAAACATTAAGACTGTTTAAGATCGATGCGCATCCCTCTATCGCGCGTCATACATTGAGAAAGAATGGGTCTGCGTGGAAGAGGCGCCCGAAGAAAAACCGCTACGAAAATCGCGTAAAGCTCGTTGAAAGTACGCCAAAAATCATCAAAATGATGGATTTGTATTCTGGAAGAAAATTTTCCGGACAGACGAGACCAAACTCGAATTATTCGGGAACAACGAGCAATGGTCCGTTTGGCGAAAATCAAATATTGCATTCGAGGAAAAACATCCTTCTTACGGTTAAACATTGGTGGTGGTAGTTCGCTTCTTCGGGGGATGCTTTAACACTTTTGGTCCGGGGAAGCTCGTCGTCATCAATGGAATCTTTATTTCGAAGAAATATCAAAAAAAAATTTAGAAAATGTATCGCTTTCAGTTGGAGAATCGCGAATAGGTCGCAGTTTGGTACCGCAACACGATCTAAAACAAAAGTAAGAGCACCGTGAAATGGCTTCAACAATAAAATTTCAAGCTTCTCGAGTGACCCAGTCAAAGCCCAGATTTCAATTTAATCGAGAATTTATGGTTTGATTTGAAAAAAAGATGTCCGCGAGAGAAACCCTTCGAATCTGAATGAATCGCGACAATTTTCTTTAGAAGAATGGGTCAAAATGTCTAACGAGAGATATCGAAACCTGGCAGAAAAATACCCAAAATGAATCACTGAAGTCATTCAAGCAAAAGGTGGACACGCAAAGTATTAAATAAATTTGCGAAAACTTTTGCATTTTAACTTTTTCTATTTTCCTCAAATTCTTTAATGTTTTATATTATATGTTGGCGTTCAAATAATTTTCTTATTTATTACATTTCCCAAAAGACGGTAAACTTTTCATAACTATCCTATGCATGCTACCAAAGATAAGGATGAATATAACAAATACTTTTATATATATATATATATATATATATATATATATATATATATATATATATATATCCCCGCAAGGGGGTTCTAAGCTCGTGCTCTTGAGTGCTCTTTGTTACGTGCTTGTTCCTGGAGGTTTCACGTGCGCCCTCCCGGCCCTAGCACCCAAGGATGATGGGGCTCGACCCTGCAGTCCTTGGTCTTTTTCCACTTCGACTGTCCCCTCCACCCTTTCTTTTTCCTCTGTCTTTCCTCTCACTTTTTCTTTGTTTTTCCGCTGAGATATGCCCTTTAAATAGAGGCGAATCGGTTCTTCCTGAACTAAAAAAAAAAAAAAAATATATATATATATATATACAGGGCGTCCCAAAAAAATGTATACACACTTTAAATAATTATAAAGGCAGTGTTTATTAAAATACATTTCATTTTCAAAATGTAATAGAATCTACAGACATTATTTAATTGTTTTGTCAACGCGTTTTCAAACTGACGTCCGTTCTGGTCCAGGCACTGCTGATAACGCGAAGCAATGGAATCGCAAATATCACGAAACATTTCATTTGGTATTTGTGTGCATTCTCGTTCAATGGCTGCTCTCAATTCAGCGACTGTTGCAGGTTTTATAGCGTAGACTTTGTCTTTTAAGTATCCCCATAAAAAAAAGTCTAGTGGTGTGAGGTCTGGTGAACGCGGAGGGTATTCTACGAAACCCCTTCGTCCAATCCACATCCACATCGTGCCAAGTACCACTCGCAATACTCCACTCTTCGGTCCGGATCATCATCTTCATTAATAGCATGGACTAATCTTGGAATGTAACTTTTCCATTGACAGCGCTTCAAAATGCGTTGGACAGACGATTCTGAAATTCCTACCTCACGACTCGCTTGCCGCACAGATTTTCTTGGACTTTGGTGATACGTTTCCAGTACTCTTTCTTGCTTTGTGGGGCTTGTCGATGATGTCCGTGGTCTTCCGGAACGCTTCTTGTGGACATTCTGAACAGTTCCATCGGCTTCAAACTTCTCTAATTCGAGTGATGGTAAGTCGCGTTGGTGGATCTGTTTGAAACTCCCTCCTAAACTGTCTTTGCACTTCAACTGCGTTTTCACACTTCCAGTAGCATTTTAGAATGAATTTCCTTTGTTCAAAGCTTAGTCTGACTGCCATTATTAATTCTAATGGGTTTAACTTGGAAAGAAAGAAACATCAATTGAGCTATCAGCTGTTAAAGTGTGTATACATTTTTTTGGGACGCCCTGTATATATATATATATATAAAGCTATTGACTTCTCCTTAGGGAACCGGAGCTTACAGATGAAAAGAAGGATCAACACAACGGCAAACATTTTCATTTATTTGTACATCAGACGTTTCGACAAATCTTTTGTCATCATCAGTGAGTTAAGTCTTAAAACCTTAAAACAAAATTGAAAAGTGAAAGTTACATCAATACAATATTAAGACCATTAAAATTAAAACCTTAAAGCAAAATGAAAATTGCATCAATACAAAATTAAAACATTTAAATTTCATCACTATAAAAACTAAAATTAAATTAAATTTCATCACTATAAAAACTAAAATTAAATTACCTCAATAGGTAAATACACAATGTTTACATCCACCTCCATACTTGGCAAAGTCTAAGAGACCACTAGGTGGTCAGGGGATTAGAAAGGTTATATCTGTGAAACACGGTTGGTTGTCAAAAGAGTCGTAATTTGTAGGATGAGCTATTATTATTAAGGGAGGGCTTGTTTCTATAGATGTACAAAGATTCTAAAATTCGGAGTTCTGTAAGGTTATTGGATCTAGTTAAAATTTCAAACTGAGTTTTGTGAAGGGGATGGTCGTTTTCATTACTGTGGTTTCCACAATCCGCAATTAGAAACCACAGTAATGAAAACGACCATCCCTTCACAAACTCAGTTTGAAATTTTAACTAGATCCAATAACCTTACAGAACTCCGAATTTTAGAATCTTTGTACATCTATAGAAACAAGCCCTCCCTTAATAATAATAGCTCATCCTACAAATTACGACTCTTTTGACAACCAACCGTGTTTCACAGATATAACCTTTCTAATCCCCTGACCACCTAGTGGTCTCTTAGACTTTGCCAAGTATGGAGGTGGATGTAAACATTGTGTATTTACCTATTGAGGTAATTTAATTTTAGTTTTTATAGTGATGAAATTTAATTTAATTTTAGTTTTTATAGTGATGAAATTTAAATGTTTTAATTTTGTATTGATGCAATTTTCATTTTGCTTTAAGGTTTTAATTTTAATGGTCTTAATATTGTATTGATGTAACTTTCACTTTTCAATTTTGTTTTAAGGTTTTAAGACTTAACTCACTGATGATGACAAAAGATTTGTCGAAACGTCTGATGTACAAATAAATGAAAATGTTTGCCGTTGTGTTGATCCTTCTTTTCATATATATATATATATATATATATATATATATATATATATATATATAGGGGGGGGAGTTGCAAAACAAAATATTTTTGTTCGCTGTGTTTGGTAAAAGGAACTTTTTATTTTAGTGTATCCAATCGAAAATCCATTTACGCATAAAAAAAATATAATTTCAATAAATTACCATTTATACTCGTATATCGTAAGAACCTACAAAACATTTTAAATATAATTAAACTTAAACCTACGGACAACAGCCTAGACTTAACTTTTTTCGGCTTCATCTATATTTCGAACCAAAAATATAGATAAGTATAAAACCAATAAAATAATTGCGAAATGTTGTTAAAAAAAAAAAATATGGAACACCCTGTTATAGTTTCTCGTTTACTCTGGGTTCGTACAGTTGGAGGTCCTTACTCATTATTTTAACCGATTTATACTAAACTTTCTTTTTTATAAAATAAACTGACAAAATCAAAAGGTGAATAAGCGCCTATAAATAATAAATAATTTATTCCTCAACTACTATATTAAATAAAGAAACGAACCTAAACTACGAATATAGGGAAGTCGAGTTAACTTAATTTACGACCAGTAATGTATATAGTTACTGGCCTGGGGGGGGGGGGAGAGAGAACTCCTACCGGGCGCGTCCCTCGGGTGGCAGATGAGGGAACCCTAGATTACAGTGATGGTGAACCACTGACCGGCGGGTCAAGTACCGACCCACGAGACAATTTTTAGTGACCCACGAGCTCTTATTTAAATAAAATACGACTTTTTTTTTAATATTTTCTGCCTTACAGTTTTAAAATTATTTTATTCTCCCACCCAAATAAACGGCTGATACACATTGAAACGTTTTTAAACGTATACTATACGTTTAAAAACGTGTGTATGTATGTATGACAACTTACAATTCAACCAATTCCCCCATACTATTCAATTTGAAGATCTTCAGTTATCAGCTTCTCATTGGCTTGACATTAGTAATTTAGAAATGAAATTAGTCGACTTCCAAGAAAGTGCAGTATGGAAGACTAAATTTATCGATCTTCATCTGAAGTTACGAGAAAAAGAATTGGAGTCGTCAATTTTGGGTGTAACCAGAAAACAACAATCAATAGAAAGAGTAGAGAATCTTATTCTTGCGGAATGGAACTCTTTACCAAATTCTTTCGCATCAATCAATGAAAAAGTTAGCATTAGCTCCGCTAACGATGTTTGGTTCATCTTATTTGTGTGAACAGTCGTTCTCCTCCATGAATTTCGTCAAATCCACCACTAGGAATCGCCTTGGCACGGATACGAGTGCTGTGTGTGTGTGAGACTAAAGACAACTAAATACAAACCTCAGATCAAAACATTAGCAGCTAAAATCCAACATATTTCTCACTAAAAATAGTAAGTAAATAAATTAGTGACCTAATTTCATTTTTTTTAAAATCAAAAGTAACAAAAATGACCCGCCAGCAAAGAAGGTTCGCTACCATTGCCCTAGAACAGGGGTGGGCAACCTTTTTAAGTGAGCGTGCCAAAATCGTCAAATCTTTGATGCAAAAGGTAATCTTTACCATTTTTTAGCAGAAAACATTAAGTTAAAATATAAAACTCAGCGAAGAATTTGGATATTTATTTATTTTAATTTTTTTTAAGGTGAGCCCGGGGAATCGCGTGCCGGAAAAAAGTCGTTGGCGTGCCACGTTTGGCACGCGTGCCAAGGGTTGCCCACGCCTGCCCTAGAACCTTCTTTTTTAGGGCTGCTCCGAATACGCTGGACCAAACAAGCGGCGGAGGGATGGCAGACCGGCTACTTTATTCGCCAAGAAACCCTATAAGAAGTCAACGCGTATAGTAGCTTGTGAACACCACACATTATTATTATTGGCACAAGATAAAATTTACGGGTTCCAATTGATTTTGGAGACTGTTCTACACCAACAAAGATTGAAGACAAAAAAAAAATTTTTTGGAAGCCCCTATAATAAAGGGGTTTCAGACTTAATCCTTTTCGGTCGGGCTGGGTAGGTACCTCAAACAGTTCCCTTTGCTATTAGTTTTATTTCGGTTTTAATATTCAATTAAACTTAATACAGTTGTTCGATTTACAGAATTAACGCTCGCAGATTTCAACTACAACAGCGCACTATCTAGACACGTTTACCATTCAACACAATCATACAAGGGCGGCGGCGGGTGGGCATACAACCACCCAGTCACGCATTAACCCTCATCCTCAGATGAAAGAAATTTATACTGCGTATAATCCTTTTAAGATGCGCGTAAAATATAAAAGATATAAAAGATCTTGTATTAATTAGTGTTTAACCAAGGCCCAGGAGCAGTGCTTCTGAACCTTCTTTGCGCTGACAACCCACTATCTGGGGTGGGGTGGGGAATATCGGGCCCTCACTTCTTTAAATGATGCAGCAGCATGTTTGAATTGCGAAAACGGGTCCCGAACTTTTTCCCACGTGATGAAAAGCCGCTAAGAAGTAGGTACTTAATCCATTCATTGAAAGGGTGGTAGAGTCTGCCAAATTTGCGAGAAACCTACATGATAAACTGATTGAACTTTCTCCCGACAACAGTCGAGACCCGACAGTCGTCATTCCCGTCAGAAGACTCGCGTACATTTTGGATAACGCGGAAAAGTGAGTATTCAGAACTGGTGTTTGAAAAGCACTCAAAGTTTTAATGCCATTCGCAGCCTCATACGAATATGGCTTCTCATCAACAAATTAAATTAAAACAAAGCGATTAAATTGGCCGTGTGTCACTCCGCGTTTAGTCTATTCAGCCGAATTAAACAAGATTAACAAATGCAAAGCACCGATTTGTTTTAATAGTATGAAATAAAGTACGTATATATATATATATATATATATATTCAACAGTAAGAGTTAATATGATCTTAAGATGTAAACATATTTTTTCGGAGCATATTTAACCAGTTTTAGGTTTATATTTTAAATAAAATTATTCCTGACCAACATTAAAACGTATGTTTTCCGCAGCGCGCTCCCCAACCCTCAAAAAACCTCCCCAATCTCCGGAAACCAGCCCACCTACCTTTCTCGCTCTCATACACACAGGGTGATTACAAAAGTAGTATACAATTTCAAAAATTTACTCTATTGTGATCAAACTATTTCCGATACAAAAAAGAATAATAACGTGAATGGAAACGGTAGCTCTTTTTTTTTTTCGCTTATAAACGTTCAATAGGATTTCCGTGGGTAACCCGGAAAAACAACAACAGTCGAGCCAGAGCATCCACTGACATATATTTTACGGAAAGTGTGGGAAGAGTTTGAATATCGTTTGGACATTGCCAGGGTTACTCACGGAAATCGTATTGAACGTCTAGAAACTAAAAAAAACTTGGCCAGTTAGTTTCCATTTGCATTATTATTATTATTATTATTTTTGTATCAGAAATAGTTTGATCACAATACAAGAAATTTTTGAAATTGTACACTTCTTTCGTAATCACCCTGTATATACACGCAAAGAGGAATATGAAATGTTATTAATTTTTCATTTTTGTGCCTCAGATTGCGGGGAGGGGGAGGTAGAGCCAGTGAAAAGTGCGGCAGACGACTGTGTAACGATAAAATCGTAAGATTATGCAAATTGAATAAAACTCTAACATGTCTCTCGGGGGCGCATTTTCAGGACTGTTCCCGATAGTCATTAATGCCAATTCTCGAGTTGAAGGTAAGAGCGCGTACGCACTTTTTTTTCTTTTCTTCCTTTTTTAAACTCAAAGAATACTTTATAAATAACTAACTTCCCGAAGACGAGTTCACTAATCGAACAAATAGGAAGTGGGAGTTCGGAGGGGGGGGGGGGGGGGGGGGCTACATGTTACAAAATTTAATTTTTTTTTAAAGCTCTCTCGCAATACTAAACCAAATCCCTAAATTTGCGCTTAATGACAAATATTCATTGTCGGTAACAGTCCCCCCCCCCCCCAAGGAAGATGATCCCCAATTTTCGCCTATATTTGCACAACGGACATTCTACTATACAAATTGCCACTTACAAAATATCCAATAATTCGAATGGTACGGTTAGTCGAAAACGTCCCGTCGTAAAACTTTCGCGTTTCTTTTTATAAACATGGGTAAGAATTTTGGAGTTTCGTGATAGGACTTTGTGGACTTATTGGACCTTTCTACTACGAGTAATTTAATGTATTTTTCTCAAAACTGCGCGACAATGAAACGAATGTTCCACGATCGTTCGCTTCGAATGAATTAAAACCCCCTTTACCGATAACGAAAATATTACATTAACGAATAACGTGTAGTATTTCGTTAATCGCACCAATGATACTTCTTTATTAATTTGCCTTTAAGCTTCGGTCTTTACCGAGCTCTCATATTAATTAAATTATAATCTATTATTTCATTGGTAGTTTATGGTAATATATAAATATTTAACGTGAAACGTTCACGGTTCGAGGAGAGAGAAAATAAAAAATCCTAATGCGTGTCATTTTTTTTATATTGACCTCGATCAAATTTGGGTTAAAGTCGTCTTTTACGCTTTGAAATGGCAGAGTCGGACACCCCATAAATATTTAGCAGTAATAAGAACGGTTAAAGAGTACGGGGATTTCTAGCATATACAGGGTGACGCAAACGTCGCGCACCATAAGAATTTTCAGTGTTAAATATATTACTTTTTTCTTTTAGGTACGACAGTCTCCTAAATCAACTTTTCTTTTCAACAATAGACGTGTGTGAGAGCTTGGTTTTAATGTATGGAATACCAGGTACTACAAATCGATCAATCGATTTGTAGTACCTGGTACTCCATACATACATACATACATACATACATCGAAACCAAGCTCACCCACTCGTCTATTGTTAACTTCGCGGCAATCCCATCCATACCTAAAAGAAAAAAAAATATATAGCCAACGGAAAATTCCTATAGTGCGCGAATTTTACGCCACCTTGTATACTGCAGTGGTTACGCGTTATAAGAAAATGCAACCCCTCCTTACTACAAACGAAAAAACTCTACTATTGTTTAAAAATAATTAACGACATACCCAAAACTACCGCACACGTCGTAAATACTAATTAACATTTATGAAAAATACCTCCCTAAATTTTCTAAATACAAAGTTTGTACTTTCATTTAACTCTTTAAAGATTAAAAAAATGTTAAGAGGAAAAATAATGGCCCTAATTTTTACGGGAAGTAAAAGCCCTTCCATGTTATGAATGCATAACGCCTTTACTCAAATACTCATCATTCAAAAAATCTCTAAAAACAACACCCGCCTCCATCACCTTCCTCTCGTACCCGCTAAGTCTCCATAAAACAGTTCATATATATTATATGTATATTATATATATATTAACGGGAAGAATGCCCGCTGCGACCACGCAGCAAATGCCCCACCCGAAACACAGCCTAGAGAGGGATGGGAATGGGGGTTACTAAAACCTTCCCTGGTCCTACTTAATGCGTATACTAAATTTGGTGCAAATTAACATAGCCTTCAGGCATGTATAAACGAACACTGATGATGATGATATTGGTGGTGATCATCATCAGAAAGACCCCCTACGTACCCTACTATAGAAAGAGTTGACAGAAGTAAATGGACACCTTTGTTTAAACCAAAATTTTTCGTTTTTGTTATAAAATGTCAATAAATTCATTGAATAATTGAATGCAAAAAAGGGGAGAGAGAATTTTAAATATATCAAAATTAAATTCATTTATTATTGACTTTTAGAAACTAACAATTTTGGAAAAATACAAAAGGTGTCTATTTACTTATGCTACTTTATGAGTGTTCGAACGACGATTCAGAATCGACCTGCAGCAGGTCGACCCCCTCTGCAGCATCCCGCTTCATTTGCAGGATTTGGTAAAGGAGGGAATTGCTGTCTGATCGCCTCCTGTACATAATGATATGATCATGACACCTATGGTAATCGATGCACTAGTGTGTGTGTATATATATATATATATATATATATTTATTACACACACACACACACACACAAGACTCACACTTTGGGGACGAGCTCAAAACGCATTTTTTCCAAATTTGGATCAAGAGCGAGCGTTGCTTCAGCGACTGGTAAGAATTGTTCCAAATCGAATTCGAAGTTAACTCCTGTAGGAGGGCTCCTCACGAAGTTACGCCGATCCTGAAAGAATTAAACAAAATTTAACGAAAATATGAAAATTTGTTCCCATCATTAAGAAAAATCTCTCTCCCACACACCAATTTTCTCTTCTTTCATACACACTTTCAATTGATTAACTTATCAAAAAAAAATGTACAGAAACAGTAAAGACCCTCCCCCTAAAAATTACAGTATATATATACACACACACACACAGTGTGTCCCATAAGTCCGGTCTGAGAGAAAAATTTTTAAATTTAAATTTACGAAAGTAATACAAAACAAATGTTCAAACTGATGTTTCGTTTTGGCAACTTTTTTGTTGCAGATAGAACAAGCGAATGCTAATATGGTAGTTACACTCCTGAGGGGGGAGGGGGGGGGGGTGCCAAAACAAGACCAATTTGAACATTTGTTTTAGTTCTAATGTATTACTTTGGTAAATTTAACCGTAAAAGGACGACCACTCTACGTATTGATAACGTTTCAAATAAATACACGCATATTCATAACTTAACCCTACAAACAATTTCGGCGTTAAAGGGTTAATTTCAAATAAATTTTCCTATCAGACCGGATGATGGGGGCTATATAATTCAGTGAAATAGATTAAATAGATTCGATAAAAAGGCTTCAATAACTGTACTTTGCGAAATTCTTACATCACCGATGAACTTTAAGTTTCTCTCCTGAAAGTCGGAACTTTTACTCGTTTGGAGCAATGACGACGATCAATATTCGTTTCGGGTACTGAATTTCATACCAATTTCTAGTTTTAAAAATAACTATCAAGACGGCAACACGATGCTCTCGCCTACATTCGTGACTTTAACCTTTATTGCGAGAACCGGAGTCTCGCTCGAGACACCTACGCGTTACGGAGTTCCATGAATTATGTTCAAACGTTAAATCTGATAAAAGAAATTCGGAAAATTGCGCAATTCTTCTTCGCGAGGAAAGTTGGCAAATCGAGACGACTGTTCTACATTATCGTAACTGAAAATAGGCCTATCTCAGTGATGTTAGAAAGTAATTTCAGTTAATAGCGAGCTCACTCCCTAAACATTCCGAATTTACGTAAAACTTTTGGCCCTAACTGTAGGCGTGATAGGCGCTTTTCGCGGGGTCCCTTACCAAACTTCGCTATTCCTATTTCGGTCTTCAGCCGAGAATAAGAAATACAAAAATGGAAATATCAAAAGGAAACTTACCAAAAGATTCAATCCCACTCTCATTTTGACGTTAGATTTTTTTATACAAAACATCCCTCAAACGCGCAGTTGCGTCAACGTCTCTCTTTCCCGAATCGGCAAATCGGAAAACTCTCTCCTCAAATCTGCAATTCCCACTCGCGGACCGCGAACAAGAATAAAAATGGCGAGGGTGAAGTTACCTTTTCGTGTACACGCATTATTCCGCGAATTAAGAAGCGTCACAGTGGTGGGTGGTGGGTGGTGGTGGTGGTGGTGGTGGTGGTGCACGCATCAATCAAAAGAAACGATACAGAGATATTCTCTCTTTCACGGGGTCGAAATTCATATCGGCCGGAGACGTACGACACCCGCGTCTATACTTAATTCTATTTATCTCTATCTTTCCTTCCTCAATTCTTTTATTACCAGCTTTATTTCTTACGACCTACGGGGAGGGGGGGGGTTCACGAAAAGATAAAACAAAAATATAAATAAGAACCGCTCTTTAACAATTACGTACACAATTTTAATTCAATCCAAATCAGTTCTCACTTAACTTTTTTTCCTCTTTCGCTCACCGTCCTCAAACGGATGACGACGACTATGAACTATAATAGAAAGACGAGTTCACCCACGAAATAATACGTTATAATTATTACAGTATATACAATAATTAGAAGGGTAATTAAATGAGGCATTTTTTTTTCTGAAACGTTTACGACAAATGACGATAAGGTTAACAATATACTAAATATACATTTCGTTTCTACCTACGCAAACGACAATACCCGAGTTCCGTGCTGAAATGCCAGCATAAAATGAAATACCCTAAATGCCAAACGTTGCCAGCATCCATAAGCTCGCAAATCCACTTCTAATTCCCGAGATACACCCGCTTCCCACTCTGAAAATCTATATAATGTTCGAAGGAACGAATCACTATTGTAACGTATGGAAGAGGAAGCGGGGGGGTCGAAGAACGAAGGGGAGTCAAATTGGGGGAATGAAAATAGGGTGGAGAGATGGGTGAAAGAGCCTAGCATATAACGGATCGGCACCTCATCTTTAAGAGTATAACGGACGCGCAAAACGAACGAGAGAGGGGAGAAAGAAATATGGGTGACCCTTGGCTACGCCCCCTCACCCCATTATAAGACCCATAGGAACTATCAATAAGACTACGTCGTGGCCAGTGTCGTAACACCGCTTCCCGTCGATCAGCAAAGTTAAGCAATATTCGGTCTGAAAAGTAGTTGGATGGGAAGATCGCCCTCCGCGCCCAGATTATGTAGCGACGCGTGGATCGGATCCCAGTAAAGCCGTAGGTCACCAGTTATATTACCTTAAATGTTGCGGAGGTGGTTAAACAATTCACTCGTTACATTAGAGACACGCACTCATCACCTAGAGCTCATTTCATATACACAGTGGGGTGAGCGCGGTGTCAAAGGTTCTGCTTCGAGTGCAGTTATTGACGAGAATTTGGGTAGAGAACATTTTTGTATTTGGGACACACACAAACACAACCTAAGTGCATAGCCTGTGTGTGTAAGTATCAGGTCATCCCATAAGTAATGTTTTTTAGATCGGAATTTGAAGGACAAAAAAAAAACTCAACTGAAACTTTTTAATCTAGTATATATTTTCCATCGGAATCAATGACACACTGCCAACGTCCTACAAGCTTTTCAATGCCATGTTTATAAAATTCAGGCGGTTTTGAGGCAAAAAACGTACAAAGACTGGTGTGCAGGTCATTAAAGAAGTATACTGTTTCTCGTCAAGATAGTTTTGCAGACTCCTGAAGAGATGATAATCTGAAGGCGCAAGGTCTGGAGAATATGGAGGATGTGGAAGTTTTTCCCACCCAAGCTCCTCAATTTTTGCAGAAGTGATCCGAGCGGTATGAGGACGTGCGTTGTCGTGGTGGAACGATTCCTTTCCGATTAACCAAAGAAGGTTTCTCTTCTTTTAGTGCCAGTGTTCAATCGATCCAGTTGTTGACAGACTTGAGCGGTGATTGTTTGGTTGCGTGGTAAGGTTTCAAAGTGTATTACACCACCTTTATCCCACCAAACACTAAGCAACACCTTCCGAGGGTGAAGATTTGGTTTTGGCTGTGGTGTCCAGTCACTAAACGGTGCAAAAACGGATCTTGGAGTTCACGGGAATGAAGAGCTGCGCTAATGTTTACCCGCACTCTCAGATTGTCGACCGATAATTCATGTGGCACCCATTTTCCTAACTTAGGCACTTTCCTGAGTTGTTGCAAATGTCGATGGATGGTGGACGGGGATGAATCGAGTTTCTGGGCCAATTCTTCGACAGTTGTTGAAGTCTTCTTCAAGTGCGGCTAACAGCGGGTCATCATCAAACTCAGCAGGGCGTCCAGAGCGTGCTGCATCTGTCAAACGGCAGTCACCATTCCTAAACTTTTTAAACCATCTTTGACATTTCCTCGCATGCAGAATATCGTTGCCATAAACGTCCTGAATGTTTCGCGTTGCTTCAGTAGCACTATTCCCTTTTTTGAACTCGTAAAGCATTATATGAGGGGTTCACAAAGCAAAACACGCGTCGTCACTGGTCAAGGTCTGTAAAGTATGTAGCGAAACACGATAGATCTCCTCTTAGATATAACCTTCGGAAAATTTATGCTTAAACCGAGTAGGACTAATTTAAACTTAATCTATCGTAAAAAAACGACATTACTTATGGGATGACCTGATACTATTCCACCATGACAGGATTAAAGGGTACCAACTTCAATGCCCAATTTTGAAGTCGCGAAACCCATTAATTTCGGGAGCGGATCACGTGACCACAAGAAGGTACGATAATTTGCCGTCACGTGATCACAGTCAATTAATAGTGAAATTCGCCGCCTTTCTCTCTCTCTCTCTCTCACTCACACACACACACACACACACACACACACACACACACACACACACACACACACACACAACAAAGAAAAAGCAAACTTAATACGTGTCCATAATAAAATGAACAAGATCATCGCCAGGTCCGTGATAAACCAATAATAATCCTTAAAACGGAAGAGTAGGGTGGGTGCGCGGGGCTAAAGGTTTTAATAGGCGTCGCAGCAGTATCCCACCCCAATGACCCTTTCGAGATAATCGGTAATACCGTGTGCAATCAATTCATTAGAAGAACGCTCCAATCAAAACCAATCGAATCGAATGTTATTTTTGTAACAAATTACCTACCGTTCAAAAGGTAATCAATCACTACCATGTAGACCAAAAAAAAAAAGTGCACGCGCGCACACTGTAAAAAAAAAAAAAATTTGGAAACGCCACTAAAATTGATGAAAAAATGCTTCATATTGTAGTGAAAATCTGGAATTTGGAAACAAATGTTCCTAAACAATTTTACTTATCCATGTTACGCATGCGCAATGTACACGATAATGTACAAGGTCACCGATTAACCATCCGAAAGCATTCTTACAACTGCGTCACTTGGGTGGGTTTATCCGTCGTTCTTTTCATTAAAAATCGATTTTAGACTACCCGTTTTTCATTATTTGCTTAACTACATTAGAATAATCGTGTTTATACGATGTTTCCAATATAATCGTGGTACGTAATTAGTTTTATAAACATTCCTCGTTTTCTACAGGGTGTCCCATAAGTTCGGTCTCGGGAAAAATGTATTTTAAATTAAATTTACAAAAATAATATATTAACGATAAAACAAACTTTCGAATTAACGTCTCGTTTTGTTTTTACGCTCGTGAGGAAAAGGCCTCGGAGCCCTTTTCCTCACGAGTGTAACTCGTTTTCATATTAGCTATTGCGCGTTATTCTACCCGCGACAAAAAAAGGTCTCAAAACAAGACATCAGTTTCAAATATTTTTTTTAGTTCTAATGTTAAAATAAATTTTCCTACAAGACTAGATTTACGGGACATCCTGTATATCATGTATCGAAAAAAAAAAAAAAAAAAAAAAAAAAAAAAAAATCTGTAAAGGTGTGTTGGGCATCACGAAGCGCCATCTTGAAACGGCGTCAACTAAATACGAACAACGAAAAAGGAAGCCAAGAAAAATGACAAAATTTCAAGACAAGCACTCGATGGTTACGCGACTAAAAAATAGACGACACTCGAGTCGTACTTTGCAGCACGACTAATTAAATTAATTCCTCGAGATCATGTCTACTGGACGTCGACTGACTGGGCAAAGGTTTCGTGGACGGAAGTCAAAATTTGAAATCTTTGGGGAGTCAAAGCATCGTGAAGGATTTATCGGTGGGGGTCCACGAGTTCATCCGTATAAAATCGATAGTACTCTAACTAAAGAGAAGTAAAAGCGAATTCTTCAACCGCATTCTGCGCCAGATGGAAAGCGTTTCATTGGACTAAGGTTCATGTTCCAACAACTTAACGATTGTAAAAACATTTGAAGAGGACGGGAAGACGGTAGAAAACTAAAATTATGGAACGCCCATCACGCGAAGCCCCAACACGAATCCAAATGAGGCTATATGGGAACATGTACGCGCTGAGGATGATAAACTGAAGCCAAACTAATGTTGAATTGTAGAAAGATCCGCGCAATATTTGAATAAATATTCCACCATCATTGGTAAAGAAATACAATGACACCATTATTAACAGTCCCAACTGTTTAAGTGCAAAAGTGGGAGACACACACACACACACAGTATTTGAGTAAGATATGATATAAAGGACGTGGTGGAAAATCTAATGCCGCTGCCATGGTAACGAATCCTTTTCTTTTCTTACGTTTGCAATAAGAGAAATTTATCTTTGTATTTGTATCGTTGCTCGAATTGAGAAAAACTTTTTATTGCTAATTATGAAATTCGAAAGATAAGGAAGAGTTTCGCTCCTTTTCCAATCCATTAATCAATGCAGGAATGAATAAAGGTTGCTGTAATGTTATGCCGTATCGATAACAACGCGTGATTTTACCCTCCCAAGAACGCTGCAATGAAAGTTAAAATATTAAATAACATCATATTTTATCAACTTTCAACCAAATTGAACAAACACGCACGAATTCGGCATATATTTACTTTTACTTAAATTTTGATAGTGAATTAACTTCATAATTGTTGGAGGGGGGGGGGGGGGCGCCAAGAGCGAGTCAACTGGGAGTCCGTCCTACCCCCAGGTAGGACACTCCCCCAGTTGGTTACAGAACCGGTTAAGGAAAAAAAATAGTTTTCATTACTACTAGCACGGGCGTGCGATCATTCGCAGATGTAGTGGGGTAATTTTTTGTGAGGTAGCACTTTCGATACCTCGGAACATTAAAAAGGTCGGAAAAAACACGTTGGTCCCGATTATTAGGTTGTTTGGCTAGATTAGCGAGTATCTCGCTATATAAAACCCTTGATAGGAAAACTGTTTTCACGTAACACTGCAGAAAAACCAATTAGAAAATCCCCCAAAATAAAAACAACATATATTCTCAATTTTATTTATTAAAAAGATAAACTACTTAGATTTGAAGACGGCATCCATAACGAGTAATTGGACAAAAAATAAATT
This sequence comes from Bathynomus jamesi, assembly GCA_023014485.1. Classification (NCBI taxonomy): domain Eukaryota; kingdom Metazoa; phylum Arthropoda; class Malacostraca; order Isopoda; family Cirolanidae; genus Bathynomus; species Bathynomus jamesi. The sequence continues at coordinate 2,320,497 of JAJOZX010000047.1, read as the reverse complement.
ATGTTCCTTTTTATAAGGGGTTTCAAAAAACCTTAGCCCCCCCCCCCATTTGCAGCTTACATGTTTACTTATATCGAAATAGTTTTTAGTGATTATAAAAATATATAAAATTATTTATTTATTGCAGGTATTAAAATTACTCTAGCTGATAAAGTGATAACATAATGGCTTCTCAATTAATTGGTGATTCGGAGAGGCAACGTGTGATAGATCGCATACGAGCAATAACATTTCGGGAAGCTCGTGATGCTGGAGCCACCTTTATAACACGTTCATGGGTTGCCAAAAAGTTGCGAAGAAGTGAGGACTTCGTCAAAAGAAATTGGAATAAAACTTTGGATGAATGTGAAATGGATACAACCAAATTTGCCACTCTCTCAGGAAACAAAGGACATCATTGAAAGCGGTACGCGTAAGCGGAAAAACAGCTGTGCTAAACTTTCTAGAGAGATCGAAGTGTTCAGAGGAAAGATCGTTAGTGGTGAGATCATTCGACTGTACCGTCATAGGCAAGGTTTAAAGCCTTGGCATGAACTTTCAAAGCCAAGAAAAACTCAACTTAACATCGATGACAGAATGTGGTTTGCCCATTATCTTGAAGATTGGGATGTGGATGATTTCATGCATTTAGCCGTCTCCGATGAATTTTTTGTTTACGCAACACGTCGGCCTAACTACCAAAATGATCGAGTGTGGGCCACACCAGATGAAATCGATGACAATGAACATTATCGCGAATTATTAAAAAGTCCAGACTGTGTTGGTGTGTTTGTTTTGTTCACTGCAAAGCAGCTCATGTGGGTGCTAAAGCCAAATGGTCAGAGTTGGGATGGACAGTATTTTCGTGATATTATTCTATCCCAGCATGTCATTCCTTTTCTAAGAAACCCAAACAATGTTATGGATGTCGATCAGGTCACACTTCCGCACGATAAGGCCCTCCGCTTTATGGCATTAGCCACTCAACAGCTGTTGCGGAACCACGAGATCGATTTCTTTGGAAATGAAGAATGGCCAGGAAATTCTCCTGACTTGAACGTCTGTGAACACATTGGATCAGTTATAAAGGACAAGGTTGAATGTGTCTCGTTTCAAGAACCCGCAGCAAATCGATTTTCGAAGGATACAATGACGCAACACATTGAAACTGTTTTAGCAAATTTGCGTAACGATCAAGATCTATTCACGTCACTTCTGGGAAGCTACCCAAAGCGAATTCAGGCTGTCTTGGAAGCCAATGGCGGGAACACCAAGTTTTAATTGTTTCTCATTAAATGCAGGATTAAATTCTCTTTTGTAAGGTATGTTTAGTTTTACTGTACCTCTAATGGTTTAGGCCATGGGCAGGGGGGCTAAGGTTTATTGGAGCCCCGTATATACGAGTATATGTATATAAAAAAAAAAATTATTGAACGGATGAAAACTAAACTTAAAATGGTTTGTACATCGTTTGAAGCCACGCAATTTAAATAAAAACTTGGGTAAATTGTAAAAGAACATAGGTTAGAGAATAATCTCGCACGAGGAGGAGGTTGATGAACTGCGGCTGTCCTCTGCAATAAATAAATATAGTTTCTGTAAAATCTAAACATTTTTCCAGAATCCAGACGCAGTTCAGAGAGAGTTCATAATAACTTATTAATAGTCAGGTTTGGATTTTATATATATATATAATATAGATATATATATATATATATATATATATATATATATATACATATATATATATATACATATATATACACATTCAACTGCAAAGAACACGCAGTATAAATAACGTAAAGAACGACGCTTGTATAAGAGATATTCCGCGCAAGACGAGAGAGAGAGAGAACGAAACAAATGAAAAATGAGGTAACCACCGGGAATCGAACCCGGGATCTTCCGATTGCCGATCAGATGCGATACCATTACACCATGGGCCTCACTCTTCCAAATGCCGTAATTCTTCTACATACTCGCAGAAACCAATGCCCCAAGGGGCACCTCCCGCATGCCGTAACATTATATACATTCAACTGCAAAGAACACGCAGTATAAATAACGTAAAGAACGACGCTTGTATAGGAGATATTCCGCGCAAGACGAGAGAGAGAGAACGAAACAAATGAAGAGTGAGGCCCATGGTGTAATGGTATCGCATCTGACCGGCAATCGGAAGATCCCGGGTTCGATTCCCGGGTGGTTACCTCATTTTCTCATTTGTTTCGTTCTCTCTCTCTCTCTCGTCTTGCGCGGAATATCTCTTATACAAGCGTCGTTCTTTACGTTATTTATACTGCGTGTTCTTTGCAGTTGAATGTATATAATGTTACGGCATGCGGGAGGTGCCCCCTTGGGGCATTGGTTTCTGCGAGTATGTAGAGGAATTACGGCATTTGGAAGAGTGAGGCCCATGGTGTAATGGTATCGCATCTGACCGGCAATCGGAAGATCCCGGGTTCGATTCCCGGGTGGTTACCTCATTTTTTCATTTGTTTCGCTCTCTCTCTCTCTCGTCTTGCGCGGAATATCTCCTATACAAGCGTCGTTCTTTACGATATATATATATATATATATATATATATATATATATATATATATATATAACGGATGCTTGAAATATGTGAGCTACATATATTCTTGCAGGATATACATTGGAGGAGAGAATTGGCAAAGCTTTGGCCTTTCAAGTAGTGTTCCAGTCATTTTGGGTTCTTTCCAATACTCTTGAAATAGTAGTAGTGCAAAGGATATGTTGCAAATTTGGTATATTAAAGCGTTCTCGCATCGAAGATGTTATTAATTCATGCACTGCTAAATGTTCCGTGTATTGGCGGCTTTTCAAAATTTACTCGTTCGTGGAAGTCGTGTTTGCCTTATAGATAACCCAAGAATTACTATAATTAATGAATGCAGCATTGAACATTCCATAAAATAGGTAAAAAGTTCTCCGCCATCTTTGTTTCCTACCACAGTTGCGAATTTCTACTACATTTGTGGAAACAACACATCTGATCGAATGCGTCAAACTGCGCCTTCGGTTTTATTATAGTGATCGACTATCTTAGATTTCTCGTTCGTGTCTCTATTAGTTCCAGCGTTGATGGGGCTGTTTAACATCCTTCGCAACATCTTAGGCCATATGACGGAAGGGGACTTAAAACTTTACGCGGGATCCGAACTACCTAAGGGTAGTTATATCATCTGGACGCGGAGGACGGTCTAATCCTCCAACTATTACCCAGACGCAATGTCGCTTAAATTCGTTGATCAACGGGAAGCGGCGTTACGACACTGACTACGACGTAGCCCCTACATTACAATAGTCCCAAAATGCGCTGTGTAGAAAGCAAAAGTGGTTTTACTTTTCTTAGGAAGATACGAAAGCAAACCAATTTGATTACACTGATCAACAAAGTTTTTGTCACAGATATATTTTTACTTGAACTATATGTAATTTTTTACGTTGATTACGGAAATGAAAACAATTTTTCCATCACCGCCAATTTTAGAGTGAGACACGAATTTACATTACTTAAGATTTGAGTCAGAATAGGAAGGGGGCGGGGTCTGTCCCTCGCTGCTCCTCCTCCGCTTATAAGTTGCTGCGCGTCGCTGTTGACTTTCACTCGTCAATAAGAAGAGCGTAACTCATCAGTAGCTACATTTTAGGCGAGTTTACTATGCATTTTCTACTTTGATATTGCTATTACATCTATAAATTAGTTCAAATTTCATTTTCAATTCCCTCAATATTGGTGGGTGATAGACAAATTTTGAGGTTATTTTTGAACTCGGCGATAAAAAACCTATAAGATCCACCCATTTTTGTTCATGTGCCAAAATAAAAGTTCCTTTTTGTCATCGGGTGTTATAGCGAAGCAAAATGATCATCTTCCCTTTCTGTCGTTTTTAGTCCGTATCTTGTGGAAAATGTTATTTGTTTCCATGAATTGCGAGACATCAGATATCTAGCAAATCCTTGGCTAGGGGAACTGATGCGTACGTGTAGGGGTGGGGGAGGTGACACGAGAATATACTTTTATCAGATTAAACGAGTGATTTGTCTTTCCTAAACAAAAATCGACCATCAGCATTCATTTTTTTCTTTTCTTTTTTAGCGAGGGTCTGAGGGCGCAGAAGCCGTTCGGGGCACGCATGTCGAGTGAAAGGCAAACGGGCAAATAACGAACGGCTAACCAAAAAGAAAGATCCGCTAGATGGGAAACAATTCGATCCAATAATATCGGAGGGGAACCGAGGGCAGAGTGAGGAAAGCGATAAAAAGTAACGCCAAACGATAGTTAATCGTGGATGCATCAAAAGATTATCCAAAGTTTTCGAAAGTAAAGACGAGTTTATGAATCTGCCATCGTCGATCGAACATTCGGCCTCCGCACCACTCTCGCGTTCGGTATTCGAATTGAACCTCAATGGAGGTCCCTCGACGCGCTCGACTAATTCCCCTTCGGTGGGGTCTGACCCAAACAAATCCGCCTCCGATTCTCGAATGGAAGGCTGGACGAACGGTGTCACCTTCCCGCGCAGTAACACGGCGAAAGACGACGACGACCCCCCCCCCCCCCCCCCCCCGATATCCCCATTGTCGTTTATATCGGGCGAAAGCTCGCGTAATTTGGCATTCACATTTCTGAAGTTTTTGTGGAATTCCCGTTCCAAGTGACGCGTTTTCACGGGATCCCAACGACAACGTGAACGCTTTTAGGACAAACATTCCTCATTCTCGGTAGTATTTTTTTTAGGAAATCTTCGTTCGGATTTCGATTGAAGGTACGAATGAACGAATTCCTGAACTCTTACACTCGCCTCCTACACCATTTTTAAAACAAAAAGTTGGGGGGAGCAAATCTCCCTACATCATGAAATGACCCAATACAAGACTTACTTTTTGCAACCAAAAAGTAATTTATTTATTGGAATTTAAGAAATATTGCGATTTAAGGATTCAATTAAAATCAGGAGAACCATATATATATATATATATATATATATATAAATATATATAAAAATATATATATAAAAAAAAATATATATATATATATATATATAATATATATATATATATATATATATAAAGGAACATATTTCAAGTGAAACTTCACGTTCTAAGAGCAGTAGGAGTAGGGTATAGGGGCATGAAAGTGATAGTGCGAAGGTAGGGGTGGGGGAGAAGGATTTATACCAGTTCTATTCATTCCCGTGTAAATGAAGTCATCATAGATGGGAAAAAAAATTACAACACACACACATTATATACACACGAGAAAAACTATGGGGAAAGGGAGTAAGAAAATGAAAAAGTGGTGTGTGTGTGTGTGTGTCATAACTTAAACTTCACTTTTTTGTTTTTAGAAAAAATCACTATATATATATATATATATATACAGGGTGTTTGAAAACTTTCTGTACAAATTGTAATGGTGGATAGGCAACACCAAGACAAACCCTTTTCATCTATAAGTGTATGTCCGCTGACGTCACCATTCGGCGCGAGAGGGCGCCGCTGCAATTGGCTAAAAGGTGAAGTGGGCTAGACTCGTGCTTGCCGCGGGCATTCTTAAATCGGACGTAGTACGCGTAACATGGAGCGCTTCACGACTGCTGAGATGGCTGACATGCATATGGTGTATGGGGCTGCCAATGGAAACGGAAGAGCTGCTGTGAGGTTGTACCGACAGCGCTTCCCAAACAGACGTGTGCCAAACCACCAAACGTTTGCGCATTTGCATCGGCGACTGCGAGAAACTGGAACATTCCATGCAAACATGCATGACACTGGTCGGGAGAGAAACGTGCGCACTCCTGACATGGAAGAAGAAATCCTACGGCGATTTGAGGCAGGGCCGGATTAACCATTAAGCAAAATAAGCCCGTGCTTAGGGCATCAAGGGAAGGGGGGCACCACAGAAATTTTCCATTGTCGGATTTACCATGGATTTATTATACTATTATAATCACGGCTTATAGCCTATAAGCTGTTGAAAACTGAATTATATATATTCATATATAGTATTTATTTTTTTTCATTGTTTGAATTTGTAGTGAACAACAACCCTTTTGAGAGAATAAATATATTTCGTTGTAATCACACACTTTACGCTTTGCGTTATTATTTTGTTTATATCAAATCTTTGAGCGCCATATTAAAATACATATAGATTAAATATTTAAAAACAAGATTCAGTCATGCTGAACTTATAAAATAATTGTAGAAGACAATATGAGTGCGCCTTCCCAAATGTAGAAATTGCCTTTCGTATATTTTTAACATTAATGGTCACAAATTGCTCAGCTGAGCGTTCATTTTCTCAGTGAAGTATATTAAAAATACCAACAGAACAACTATGCAACAAGGCAGGCTGGATGTCTTATCTCTACTAAGTATAGAAGCAGATGTGTTACGTAAGATTAGTTTTGAGGATCTGATCAAAGACTTTGCAATTAAAAAAAAAGTAGGAGAAAACTTTTCAAATATAAATGAAGTGGAAGTATACAAAAATAAACATTATTTTCCATCTTACTGTAAGTTTTGTTTCATTTCAAAAAATAAAATTTTATTTTATGGTTTATTTTTGTTTATATTTTGAATTACATATATATGGGGCACCAAAATCTTTTAAGTGCTTTGGGCCTCTAAAGGTCTTAATCCGGCCCTGATTTGAGGACAATCCAAGCGCAAGCACGCGAGGTGTTGCACGTATCCTCGGTGTGAACCACGACCTGGTCTGGAGAGTGTTGCACGAGCAGCAGTTACATCCGTTTCATCGTCAGAGTCCAGGCATTACAACCTCGGGATTACCCTCTTCGTGTGGAATTCGCACGCTGGTTTCTGCAGCAGACAGCGGTGCAGCCTAATTTTCCGGCTTATGTGCTGTTCTCAGATGAGGCCTGTTTCACACGTGAGGGTGTGTTTAACATGCACAATTCTCACGTGTGGGCGCACGCAAATCCACATGCTACGCGGGTTTGTAATGCCTGGATACTCTGACGATGAAACGGATGTAACTGCTGCTCGTGCAACACTCTCCAGACCAGGTCGTGGTTCACACCGAGGATACGTGCAACACCTCGCGTGCTTACGCTTGGATTGTCCTCAAATCGCCGTAGGATTTCTTCTTCCATGTCAGGAGTGCGCACGTTTCTCTCCCGACCAGTGTCATGCATGTTTGCATGGAATGTTCCAGTTTCTCGCAGTCGCCGATGCAAATGCGCAAACGTTTGGTGGTTTGGTACACGTTTGTTTGGGAAGCGCTGTCGGTACAACCTCACAGCAGCTCTTCCGTTTCCATTGGCAGCCCCATACACCATATGCATGTCAGCCATCTCAGCAGTCGTGAAGTGCTCCATGTTACGCGTACTACGTCCGATTTAAGAATGCCCGCGGCAAGCGCGAGTCTAGCCCACTTCACCTTTTAGCCAATTGCAGCGGCGCCCTCTCGCGCCGAATGGTGACGTCAGCGGACATACACTTATAGACAAAAAGGGTTTGTCTTGGTGTTGCCTATCCCCCATTACAATTTGTACAGAAAGTTTTCAAACACCCTCGTGTGTGTATATATATATATATATATATATATACACACACACACGTCTGTGTAAGGTGTATGAATGGGTGCATTAATTTGACTTGGAGCTCGTACGAAATTTATAAGGCAGTGAAGGTTAAAACAGTTATTGCATCGTGAATCTTCGCTTTCTGTTAATATATCCCCCCCCCCCCCCCCCAGTATCTCTTCACAAATGGGAGCCCCTGAAAACAAATATCAGGGACCAAATGAAGCATTAGTGTGGTCTACAATTTCACTTTCCCCCCATTACCGCCTGAAGGGATGCCTATAAGGCTCCCGTGGTGCCAATGTCGGTGACCCCGCAAGTGCCAGAGTAAAAAATGTAGAAGGAAAAATAAACAATGAAAGCTAAAAGGATCTTAAAAGAAAATGCATGTATAAAAACATTATTACGCCATTACATTAGTCAGTATGTGCGCGCGTGCGACATTTTGGTAACACAACGGAACCCCGATAATCTTTAGGACACACACGCACACAGCCTATCGCAACATTAGCATTGTCACCATAGTTTCACTTTTTTGGGGTTATGAAAATCATTAAATATCATGGAAAAAGGGGATATAATGTAGGTTAGGTTAAGTTATTTGGATTAGGTTAAATGTCGCCATCCATAACAAAGCGTGAAAATATAGCGGTTTTTTAAGGTAAGCAAACAAACGTGTACGAGCGCGCGTGTGCGTGTGTGTTTTATTAGCCTTTCACGAGCAGCGATGAATGGATGGATAGAGCAACAAGTGTCGTTTAAAGTGACGCAGAGTTCGGTGTAACAGAAACCTATTGCCACTTCACAGCCTTTATAGAAGAGATGAAGAGCTGGGAGGGGGGGGGGGGGGAGAACACTGCTGTCCTCCAACCCCCATCGATACATTTATCATTTATTACCGTAGTCACGATTCCCAAAGGTAGGTGGTGGAAACGGTTCTCGAAAGTGCGTGCGTGAAACTGCACCGCCCTGGTTCACGTCATCGGGAAACGAGTGTATCGCGTAGGTATGTCGTCTCGTCAGAACCACGCGAGATAGGGGAGGGAGGGGGGGGGGGTTCACCGACGGAAGTTGACGGGACTACGTGCCCATTCCCATATCCCAATCTCGTAATTTAAGTTGAGGTGGGGGAGAGGTAGTGGTTCTGTCTGAAGTCCCCTTATTCAGTCTATATCACCTAAACGGGTTCATTTCACAAACATAAATTTGCGAAAAGCGTTCGTCTCGGTTCGGACAGTGCAGAGTGCACATCTCGTCTTTCAAGAGAAAAATTTTCATTAAATTTATGGGCTAACGTCGCTCTCACATTTTATTGATGTCCACTTTTAGGGTTAAGGTTGGTTCGGTTATTCGAGGGTACATAAAATTGCTCTTGGACAAACTGTCTGAAGGTCCTAAATTTCCTCTCGTATCAGTGAAAATTGCCTTATTTTCTTTGACCCGTCCGCATTCAAATCGCAGATTCGTAGGCACTTTGTGGCACTGGGGAAGGGGAACGAGGAACCGAACGAGCCAATTACGATTTCGGTTTCAATGACGTCGACCGAGCTCGCGGTGGTGGTGGTGGTCTGCGGACACAGGATGCCTCTCTATCTTTTAACTTTTTTTTCCATCAGTTTAAGAATATTGTTATTTTAACTGGTTCAAGATGCGACGCAGAAAAATATCCTTAAAAAAAATTACTTAAAATTTCATACTGCAATCCTCCGCTAATTTAACACGTAGCATTTGTTTAAATAGTGATTCTACACTGGAATTGTACATTAACAGTAAATTTACCAATTTTAAAATGTTAATTCAACAGTAAATTTTCAAATCGCGGCTTCAGTGCCGTACTTACAGTAAAGAAACGGGTTTAAAATGTGACTGTAGCCAATATATTTCTACGAACTGTTAATTCATCGGGCTATTATCGTTAATTTGAAAGGGCAAATCAGACTTATTTTAGCAGCAAATAAGCGTTCTTAAATATATTTTTCGTACTTACAGTAACAACTAAATCGCTAACTTAATCCCGCTAAAAGAAAAAAAAAAGGCATCGCAAGTTTTCATAGCTGAACTTCAATCAGTAACTAATAATACACTCAAAATATTACCGTCTAAAACGGTGGTTCTCAACCTTTTTTGTATGGTTACCCAAAACCAATTCTAATCCAGCTCCATTACCCCAATCATTAGATATTATCTTTTAGAACAGTGATGCACAAACCCTGGCCAGCGGGCCAAATGTGGCCCCCACGGGTCTTTTCAATTCACATTTTTCACATGAAAAGGGTAGCTACCCAAAGAAAAATCTGAAATATTAACCCTGGTTATAAAAATGCATATTTATAAAAAATAGAATATCTATATATCTGGCACCTACATATAAAACAGATGGTTGGATTGGCCCTCACATCAAAAACGTTTGTGCACCACTGTTTTAGAACTTCTGGGTTACGACGACTATTTCTTATAATTTCTGGATCGCGTGTCATTACTCCAGTTGGGGGGGTAATTTACCCCTAGGTTGAGAACCACCGGTCTAAAAAATATGTACTTGAAAAGCGAATTAAACGCAACTCGGTGTACAAAGTAGGGTCACCCGCGTAAAATTCACAATAGTAGGATGTATCTGTATTAATTTACCAGTTTTCACGGACATACTTTATTAATTACTAAAATTACTAATGATTGATCACGCTAATAAAATTTAAAAAAAAATAATAAAAATCCAAAACAATAACAATATTACTAATAAGTAATTTCTTATGCTTTTTAGAAATTGTTTCCAGACCAACCTCCCCCCCACCCACCCACCCCGCCGCAAATTGTACCTTCCCGACTACTTTTTCAATCTTCAAAAGATCATAATTAACCATAATATCGGGTCCGCAAAAAAAAAAAGGAGCATGACGAAAATTGCTCTCACGCCCGCATTTTTTGCCGGACCCTTAAATGTTATATATCTAGCTAAAGATAAAAGAGCCAGAGTTGTATAAAACAAATTTCATCAAAATCGGTCATAAATAAAGATTTTATGGCCACAAACGTGCAATGACTAAAAAAAGTAATTCCGCGTAAAAATTTAGTTTTCTCATTTTAATTATTTTTTTCAGATGCCTAAATAATTTTAATCAATAAAAATGATATATACCCTTTCTAAAGAAGATAAAATATTATAAAACATTATAGACTTGATAAAAATTATGGCGCAATAAAATTATTACAGAGTTTCCGAATAAACCATGGTCGAAAGGAGTTTGGACAAGCTGTTAGAAAAATCGACGAACTGAAAGTACTGAAAGGAAACAAGGAACGGGAGGAGGCCAAGATCAGTTCGAACCGAAGAAACATCAGAGATGTGGAACTAAGAATTTGTAGTCAAGAAGGCAGACCAGGGACTCACGTGACACCGTCAAGAATTGCTAATGAGTTGAGATATCCGAAAGTAGAGTCAAAAACATTATTAAAAACGACCTTGAATTAAAACCTTATAAACGGATACACGGGCAGAAATTAACTGAAATTAACGAACAGGAAAGAGTTTTGTTCTGAACGCATGTTAAGAAATATCACTCCGAAAAGTAGACCTCGGCTTTTTTACTGACGAAAAGAAGTTTACGGTAGAACCGCGAAATTCCCAAAATGACAGTGTGTATTCAAGAGTTAATCGTAAAAATGAAATACAGATGATAGACTTATGCTACCCGTAATCATTTTTCTGCCAGCGTAATGGTATGGGTCGGTGTCTAAACTAGGCAAGACATCTGTTTTTTTCGTAGAGCCAAACATCAAAGTAGACGCCCGCTATTACACTGAAACTTTGTTTGAACAAATGCTGCCCGAATGAGACGATTGGCGAATAATGGTTACTTCTTATTCCAACAGTGGCGCTCGGGCGCATACCGCTAAGTCAACTATTGAATTTTTAGAAAATAATGTTCCTGAATTGCTTTACCCCAAAAGATTGGCCCCTAATAGTCCAGATTTGAATCCCGTAGACTACGGAATATGGGAAAATGTTGGCTGAGAAAGTGTACAAGCATAAGATCCGAAATGTCGAACATTTGAAAGAGTTTCGTACAAAAATGGGAAGAAATTACCCAAGATCAAGTAGATAAAGCTATAGATCAATTTAGGCCCCGATTACGAAGGGTTGAGAGGTTTCTGGCAAACATATCGAACAATTTTTCAGTCTTATAATTTCGTTTTCTTGGAAATTGTAAAATTATATGACATGTTGTAATAAAACTTTTAATATTTTTTTAATTTTTGACATGAAATTTGGTACTAACTTAGTTTATTTGTTGCTTATTGCCTAAAATAAGTTATTTGTCATTATGTGTAAAATAAATTACAGTAACATTTATGGCAAACATATCGAACAACTTTTTTAGTCTTATAATTTCGTTTTCTTGGAAATTGTAAAATTATATGACATGTTGAGTAAAACTTTATATTTTCTTTAATTTTTGACGTATTGACATGAAATTTGGTACTACTTAGTTTATTTGTTGCTTATTGCTAAAATAAGTTATTTGTCATTATGTGTAAAATAAATGTACAGTAAACATTTCTGGCAAACATATCGAACAACTTTTTTAGTCTTATAATTTCGTTTTCTTTGGAATTGTAAAATTATATGACATGTTGTAGTAAAACTTTTATATTTTCTTTAATTTTTGACGTATTGACATGAAATTTGTACTAACTTAGTTTATTTTGCTTATTTGCCTAAAATAAGTTATTTGTCATTATGTGTAAAAATAAATTACAGTAAACATTTTCGTCATGCTCCTTTTTTTTTTGCGGACCCTGTACATTCAAATTCACCGTTAAAAAATGGTATTAAAAAAGTAACATTTCAGTGATAATAGTGATGATAGTGGTGGTGATGATGATGATGATAATAATAATAATAATAATAATAATAATAATAATAATAATGTCACCGTAATAATGCTACACCATCCACTGTCCCATTCTGTAACAAAGGAAATATTAGCGGTAAAAAGTATGTTTTTATGGCGACTAACTTAAAATACGAATCACCGTTCGAAATTTCCTGTACGATACCATTACATTTAGTGATTTACAGAGGGAAAAAAATGAATGGTTAAAATAACGATATTTGTTTCAACAACAACAACAACAACAACAACAACGGGTAGTAGTAGTTTTGCAATTAAAATAATGGTAATAAACCTGTACATTAAACGAGTCCAGTTTTATCGAATAAAACGGGTAATAGTAAAAATACGTCCATTTCCGTTCATTTCACGCTAGTGATACCCCCCCCCCCCTGCTAAAATTCAACATAGCGGAGGGAAATGTTTAAATAAAAACTATGTCGGGGCGATATTAAATACTTCCTATATTTCTGACCTCGAACTTTGATGTAAGGATCCGAGTCTCGCTCGCGACACGGTCTCGCGATGATACAAACGCGCGTGAAGTTAAGTAAAATTATGTCGAGCTATTGAAAAGCTACGGTGCGGCCACGAAAATGTGACGAACGGAAGGACGAGTGCGATCCAATATGGCCCCGAAATTTATTTCATCGGGGACATTATGAACGAAATATTGTGTATATACACACCAGATTTCTTACGAAAACCGTTAAAATCTGAAGAAAAGATTTGGGATTTTTAGCGACAGCTTCTTTTCACCAAAGTTCCTTTAATCCGAAGAGGAAAAACTATTGCAACATCCCTAAATGAGCTTCATTCAAGTCCTCCGGAACACCACTAATAACCTCGTCAAAAACACACACTTCAATTATATATATATATATATAATATATATATATATATTATATATATATATATATATATATATATATATATATAATAAATATATATATATATAATATATATAATATATTAGTTCGTCGTTTCTTCGAGTCCTTTTGAAATAAGAGTGAACGAAATTTGCTATAAGGACTGTAGGTTCACCCTGTCTTCAGTTGGGGAAGCCCGGCTGTATTATTGGGATGCTACGTCGTGACCAAGTCGCGACACCGTTTCCAGTTAGATCAGCGAGGCTAAGCGACGTTGGGTTTGTTCAGTAGTTGGACGGGGGACCGTCGTTTACGGTCGGGTGATGTAGCGACCTGTAGATAGTTCTGATTCCGAGTAAAGCCGTTGGTCACCTCAGTTACGAAAGGTTTAAACATCCCCAAACATCATTAGCATCAGTGGGTTCAGGAATCAGGGACTTTGTCCAGTTACCTTATGAGGCATTTTGCAGGGCCTCTGGGCTTTCATCGTGGGCATTACTCATGGTTCTCTCTCTCTCTCTCTCTCTCTCTCTCCTCTCTCTCTCTCTCGTCAAACACAACCGCTAGGACGTTGGTCTCCGCATCGAATTTGATTAGCTCTATGGCGCGTAACATGGAGCGCCTTTCCTTTCTCAAGCCTTTTATAGGAGTCTATTGAAGGGCCAATATTTGGACTGCCACACACCACAACGTTTTCCATATTTCGTGCCAATAAAAAATTTCCTAAACATACCCATGTACCCTCGGTACGATGATCTAAGGATGGGTTATAGTTACTTTATTTCAATTTGACGGACTTGAAGAGGGCATCGCCGTCCCCGTCGAAACGTTCCTCACTCTCACCGAACATCCCCATTAATATCGTGGTTATTTGATGAAAGGTGATCGTCATTATTGCTATTCACCCTCACCTCAATGGGAGTGTGTGTGTGTTTTTCACGAACCTAACACACACACACACCTGATTTGTTGACCCCCCCTTGTTTTGATGGAACGCTAAAAAAAGGCATTAATCCATTTTGATGTAACCGCTTTTAGGTTCTTTGAATCTTTGTGTTTGGAGGCTGGAAATGGAAAGTGGTCCGTCTGCTGTCGTAGTGAACAGTCGCAGATGGAAGAGGAGAAGGGCGGCTCTCCCTCAAGACAAATGACTTAGACATTATTTGTCGGGGATTTGTTTTTAGTCTCTCTCTCTCTCTCTCTCTCTCTCTCTCTCTCTCTCTCTCTCTCATGCCACAAAGTTAATCCCTTTCGTTAGGCATATGGGCTACAATCGACGCTTACGTGACGCGGGTTCAAAGATGTCGATTTTAGAAGCATGTTTAGTTCAAATGATAACCCAACTCGCAACAATGGTTAGAAGTTGGATTTGAAACGATTTAGGACTAGTATATGTGGGAATTACTTTAACACGTTGATAGTTTAAGATTAAAACATAAGAAAACTCTGCAGGAGTTCGCTTGCACGGTGTCTCTGTGAGCAAGGTAAATATAGAGCTATTTATATACTTTTCTATCCAGTTTTCTACTACTGCTAGCATAGTTGAAAGACAAAATTTTCCCTGGCACCCGTTGCCATTGGTACCTCCTCGGTATGGGCCGCAAGGCCTTTTGAGGTACTTCTTTTCCTTGTAACTCCTTGTAACTCTCTCTCTCTCTCGACTTTCAGAAAGCCTTTGATAAGGTACCTCACCGCCGGCTAATGGCGAAAGTGCGCGCGCTGGGTATCGGTGGGGAAATAGGTAGGTGGATTGAAAACTGGCTGAGGAATAGGCGGCAGAGGGTGGTAATTAAAGGGGCTAGTTCGGGTTGGGCCTCGGTCACTAGTGGGGTTCCTCAGGGTTCCGTTTTGGGGCCACTGTTGTTTACCATTTACATAAATGATATCGACGGTGGCATCGTCAGTCGGATCGCCAAATTCGCTGATGACACCAAGCTTGGGGCCAATGTTGGGACGCCCGAAGCGATCGAGGAACTGCGTGCGGACCTAGGTAGGATAGGAGAGTGGTCCGAAAAATGGCAAATGCCGTTTAACTTGGGTAAATGCAAAGTGATGCACATTGGCTACGCCAATCCCAAGTCGGACTACTCGATGTTGGGCAGTAATATCGAGGTGACTGATTTAGAAAAGGACTTGGGTGTGCTAATTAGCAGCGACCTTAAGTTTACGAAACAGTGTGTAGAGGTGGAAAAGAAAGCCCAGAAACTATTGGGTTATATCAGGAGGCAATTTCAGTTTCGGAACAAGGAGATTGTGCTCTCACTGTACAATTCCCTTGTTCGGCCGTACCTGGAGTATGCTGTGCAGTTCTGGTCGCCCACCCTCAGGAAAGATATTGAGAGGCTGGAGCGAGTGCAGGCGAGGGCCACAAAGTTGATCCCTTCCGTTAGGCATATGGGCTACAATCGACGGTTACGCGCCCTGAACTTGTTTTCGCTTGAAACTCGGAGGCTGCGCGGTCAACTGATCGAGGTTTTCAAGCTCTTACGAGGGTTCAACGATGTCGATTTTAGAAGTATGTTTAGTTTAAATGATAACCCAACTCGCAACAATGGTTGGAAGTTGGATTTGAAACGGTTTAGGACTAGTGTGTGTGGGAATTACGTTACGTATAAGATCTGTGACACATGGAACAGGTTACCTTCGGAAGTTGTGAACAGTTCCTCTGTGGATCAGTTCAAGAAAAGGTTAGACGAAATCTTGCACACTATTTGAGTGTGTAAAGACATTTAGGACCTCAGTCTGCGGAAATTTCTTTTCCTGTAAAATAGTTGATATCTGGAACCAACTTCCCTCAGAGGATGTTTCCAGTCAAAGTGTAAATCTGTTTAAAAATAGGCTAGACAAAGTACAGAACACACTCATAGTTTAAGATTAAAACCTCAGAAAACTCTGCAGGAGTTCGCTTGCTCGGTGTCTCTGTGAGCAAGCTAAATATAGAGCTATTTATATATTCTCCACTTTCCTGTAAAATTTCCTTGGCTACTTTTCCAGGGTCAAGGTATTTTCTTCAACCTTTTTCCGTACCTGCCTCTGGCAGGGAGGGAGCGGAGGGTGGGGAGAGAGCCTTCTACTTTTCTATCCAGTTTTCTACTACTGCTAGCATAGTTTGAAAGACAAAATTTTCCCTGGCACCCGTTGCCATTGGTACCTCCTCGGTATGGGCCGCAAGGCCTTTTGAGGTACTTCTTTTCCTTGTAACTCCTTGTAACTCTCTCTCTCTCTCTCTCTCTCTCTCTCTCCTCTCTCTCTCTGTAAGTCCCCCTCGTTAGTGAGGGGCTCTTCACTCCCGACAGCCCTGGCTGTTCGGGAAACGGGTCGTGCTAGGGGGCGGTCAGAATAGGGAAGGCTCCCTCCGTGCAATGCTTTTTAATGCTAGGTCAATTAGGAACAAGTTTCGCGAGCTACGGGCGCTCTTAGCATCAGAATACCAGGATATCGTTGCTATCACCGAGTCCTGGATTCATACTGATCGTAGGGACTACGTTGGGAGTTCGAAATTCCCGGGTATAGAATGTTTCGCAAAGACCGCACCCGTGGGGAGGGGGGTGGGGTACTAATATACGTCAGAGACACGTTGAGTCCGGTTGACTGCCAGTTCCGGTCGGAACGGGAGCTGCTTGGCGTCGATCTGAACGTGGGAGGGACGAACTATAGGTTAATCTTGGTGTACAGACCTCCGCATCTCCTCCTCGAGGAGGATACAGCCCTGTACACCGAACTCAGTAGCCTGCTAGGGGATATGGTGTGTGTAGTTTTAGGAGACTTCAACTGTCGCGGCATAAAGTGGGAAAACAGGACTGCCGATGCTGAAGGGAGGAGGCTAGTTGACTTTGCTGATGAGAACTCCTCACTCAGTGGGTCAACGAGCCTACACGGGCGAAAGCGTTTCTGGACTTAGTGGTTCACGACCGAAGACAACCTCGTCACTGGCCTCACCGTTTGACGAATCGTTGGGCGGAGTGATCACAGTCTTATTAGGTTCCGTGTGTGCGTCCCTCGGGTGAAGCGTAGTAACTCGAGAGGCAGTAAGCTCGATCTCCGGCGGGCGAACTTTGTTAGCCTCAGGGATAGCGTAGGAGATATGGGGTTAGAGGTCGGCGGCGATGTTGAGGTAGTGTGGATGCATTCCGGGACGAGTTTTATGGTGCTGCAGTCTGCTGCCATACCTCAAAACCGGTCACCCCTGCTTCAACGCAGCCTAAGTGGTTCAATCTGACATCGCCTCGGCTATCCGAAATAGGAAAGTAGCGTATAGGAGGGCGAAGGCCAATCGTTCCCATGAGAACACTTTAGCGTATGTCCGCCTGTGTAGGGAAGTGAAGGCGAAGGTTAGGCTAGCGAAACGTAACGAAGAACTACGGGTGGCAAGCCTCTGCAAGGGGAACCCTAAGGAGTTCTTCAGTTATGTTAATAGTAGAAAGCCCATTAGAAGCATGATAGGTCCTTTAAAGGACGGAAGCGGCGTTCTGCGGACCTCCGACGCGGACATCGCTAATGTGCTTAATGAGTACTTTGCGGGAGTGTTCACCAGGGAGGATACCCGCGTCATCCCCGAGCCAGCTGTGAGGCACGAAGTTGCTGGCCTGGATAGTGTTAGATGTACCGCGACAGTCGTTGCTCATAGAATAGACAAACTGAGCGCGTTTAAGGCTCCTGGGCCAGACCAGTTTCTCCCCAGTGTTTTGCGAGAAGTGTGCGACAGGTGGCTCCCCACCTGGCTACAGTCTTCAACAAATCGTTGGTGATGGGCCAGGTGCCTGGTGACTGGAGGGAGGCCAACGTGACCCCTATCTTTAAGAAAGGGGATCACGAAAGTCCAGGGAACTATCGTCCTATTAGTCTCACTTCAGTTGTAGGTAAATATTAGAAAGGATAATAGCTGATAGAATCGTTGACCATTTGGATTCCTACAAGCTGCTTGGGGACTCCCAACATGGGTTTAGACGGCATAGGTCGTGTCTCACCAACTTGCTCGAGTTTTTCACGTCATGTTGAGTGAGTACGATAAGAGTAGGGCGATTGATATACTTTATCTCGACTTTCAGAAAGCCTTTGATAAGGTACCTCACCGCCGGCTAATGCGAAAGTGCGCGCGCTGGGTATCGGTGGGGAAATAGGTAGGTGGATTGAAAACTGGCTGAGGAATAGGCGGCAGAGGGTGGTAATTAAAGGGGCTAGTTCGGGTTGGGCCTCGGTCACTAGTGGGGTTCCTCAGGGTTCCGTTTTGGGGCCACTGTTGTTTACCATTTACATAAATGATATCGACGGTGGCATCGTCAGTCGGATCGCCAAATTCGCTGATGACACCAAGCTTGGCGCCAATGTTGGGACGCCCGAAGCGATCGAGGAACTGCGTGCGGACCTAGGTAGGATAGGAGAGTGGTCCGAAAAATGGCAAATGCCGTTTAACTTGGGTAAATGCAAAGTGATGCACATTGGCTACGCCAATCCCAAGTCGGACTACTCGATGTTGGGCAGTAATATCGAGGTGACTGATTTAGAAAGGACTTGGGTGTGCTAATTAGCAGCGACCTTAAGTTTACGAAACAGTGTGTAGAGGTGGAAAAGAAAGCCCAGAAACTATTGGGTTATATCAGGAGGCAATTTCAGTTTCGGAAACAAGGAGATTGTGCTCTCACTGTACAATTCCCTTGTTCGGCCGTACCTGGAGTATGCTGTGCAGTTCTGGTCGCCCACCCTCAGGAAAGATATTGAGAGGCTGGAGCGAGTGCAGGCGAGGGCCACAAAGTTAATCCCTTCGGTTAGGCATATGGGCTACAATCGACGGTTACGCGCCCTGAACTTGTTTTCGCTTGAAACTCGGAGGCTGCGCGGTCAACTGATCGAGGTTTTCAAGCTCTTACGAGGGTTCAACGATGTCGATTTTAGAAGTATGTTTAGTTTAAATGATAACCTAACTCGCAACAATGGTTGGAAGTTGGATTTGAAACGGTTTAGGACTAGTGTGTGTGGGAATTACGTTACGTACAAGATCTGTGACACATGGAACAGGTTACCTTCGGAAGTTGTGAACAGTTCCTCTGTGGATCAGTTCAAGAAAAGGTTAGACGAAATCTTGCACACTATTTGAGTGTGTAAAGACATTTAGGACCTCAGTCTACGGAAATTTCTTTTCCTATAAAATAGTTAATATCTGGAACCAACTTCCCTCAGAGGTTGTTTCCAGTCAAAGTGTAAATCTGTTTTAAAAATAGGCTAGACAAAGTACTGAACACACTCATAGTTTAAGATTAAAACCTCAGAAACCTCTGCAGGAGTTTGCTTGCTCGGTCTCTGTGAGCAAGCTAAATATAGCTATTTATATATTCTCCACTTTCCTGTAAAATTTCCTTGGCTACTTTTCCAGGGTCAAGGTATTTTCTTCAACCTTTTTCTGTACCTGCCTCTGGCAGGGAGGGAGCGGAGGGTGGGGAGAGAGCCTTCTACTTTTCTATCCAGTTTTCTACTATTGCTAGGATAGTTGAAAGAAAAATAAACTTTCACAAAATTTTCCCTGGCACCCGTTGCCATTGGTACCTCCTCGGTATGGGCCGCAAGGCCTTTTGAGGTACTTCTTTTCCTTGTAACTCTCTCTCTCTCTCTCTCACACACACACACACGATGGAATGGAGGTAATGTATGTGTGTGATGTCCCATACTAATTATTAAGTGAAACAAAAGTGAGATTTGATGCCTTCTCTAGTAATTTCTCAACGTCAAAAGAACACCGGCAACAATGGAAGAAATTAAACCCATCCTTAATTGAAGGGGAAGGGGGGCTCCTCCTCTCTTCTGGCTCCATACCTTCCTTGACTAACGGATTTTCACTAACTTTAAGATGGAATTCTCTCTCTCTCTCCAATTGAGAGCACGTTTGAAACCAGTTGAAAAATTGTTATAAAGACATTATCACACGCTCGGGGGTGACTCCCAGTTGGCATCCAACATTTTTTTTCTTTTTGGCGAAGTGGAATTGAAATTAGGAATCTCCCTCGCTTTAACTGATTTTTTGTTTGAAATATGTTTGGGGATTTGCCCCTCGTGTCAAATTTCTCGCAGTTATATATAGGCCTACATCATTTTCCAAAGCGGCGCGTTTCAATATCTTTAGTACCTTTATATTTTAGGGAATAATTTTTTATTTTATACTCGTCTTAAAATGCCGTTAGCGAAGCCACCACGCAGTTTCTGCGCGTTCGAATTTACGCGGAATATTTACGTGGATATATAATCATACGTGGGAATAGCGTTCGTAAATTTTGTAATTTAACTTTATATATTGTTAAGTTTGAGGAATCAAACAAGGTCTCGTCCAAGAATCTGATGAAAGAAGATTAAAAATTTGAATATATAATTAAAAAGGTCAATGTTAACGCGCAAAAAATCTTAATCTAATTAAGAAAGAGGTTTCATATACTGAGAGTACTTTGAAGGGAAGCGAGCTTAATTTTAATGTAATTATCATCAAAAACGTTTGAAGTACTTAAACAGCGGGGCCGGATTTAGGGTAGGTCAGACTGGGCGGCAGCAGCAGCAGCAGCAGCAGCAGCAGCTGCCCGAGGGCCCCCGCAAAACTATTCCAAAAAAAATATTTGTTAAGCTTTGTAATGGGTCAGACTGAGTCAATCAGAATCAAACAATTATGGAAATTGATTAATTGATAAATAAAATAAATAATTGATAAGTAAAAATTGATTAATAAGTTTCGCTAAAAGCTTTATTGAATCTCCTCGTAACCCTTCTTTTTTCATGTGGGAAGGGTGGCGAAGGGCGAGTGCCCGCAAAAACGCCCCCCTCCCCACCTACATAAGAAGTAGAGAGCCAAAATCAAGGTCTCTTAGGCCCATGATGCCACGTATTATTTACCTATTTTTTTATAATTTTTGAAAAGATTGTGTAGTGTGTAAAATGCGTGTATGTGTAGTGAACAATAGAGGGAGAATCGCGTGTTTGAGAGCATGCTGGACTGCTTACAGGGTAAATGAGAGAAAAAGATCAGCTGAAGAGGACAGTGACGGAAGAAACGGTAGTTCCAGCACTCCATCTTTTGCCTAATGTCCCCCCTGAGTACTTCGTGGTCGATTGGTGTCTCTGACGTAACATGTTGCCAAAAAAAATAATAAATAAATTTATATATATATATATATATTTTTGTGGAACATGCGGTTTAATCTATCCAAACACAGTCTAGTGTTTGCAAACAAAATTCGGTTCACAGAATAAATCTCAACCTATAAATGAGAGTAATTTTAGCATTTTGTTTTTTATATCCGAAAAAGGTATCAGTGTTAAGTATATACTGAAAATTCTAAATTCGCAATTTATTAAAGTGTACCACCCCATATTAGGCTAACTAGCTACAATTCTTAAATTTTTCTTTATTAGCTTAGATAGCGACGCTTTCACATTTATCTTTTCACGCAGTAAGCCAAATTGCCAGTGTTAATTACGTTACGCAATGTACAAACATTTAGAAACGTTTTATTAACGAGTCTGGTCAAAAATACGTAATATCTAATTATTCTAGGGACCCAGTGACGGGTAACCCGTTACCAGTAAGAGTGCCAATACCAGTCTGGAGCAGTGACAAAATAAGAGAATTGCGCTTTCCTATACACAAACGCTAAATACTCATTAGAAAATGGATTTAAAGATTTTCATTACTATACTCTTCAAAGGCCGATTTAATTTGTTTTAATTACAATTTGAGGATTAACGTTATTTCACGAAAATCTTCCGTACGAGTTGATTCTTGATAAACGCGTTAAAGACCTATTTGCTAATGTAGAAATAGCGCTTCATTACACGTATCTCGTGATGAGGGTTACCAACTGGTGGTTAGCGTTCGTTTTCGAAAATGAAACGCATCAAGAATAGGCTTCGCGCGACCATGACGCGAGAACGGCTCGCCTTTCTAGCGCTAACGAGTATAGAATATGACATTTTGCGCGTAATAGACTTCGACGAGCTCATCAATGACTGCTAGACGCGAGGCTCGCGAGGTGCCGGCTCTTTAACAAAATGTTTGGTCTATAAAAATTTACAGTATGCTGTACTGTAATGTAAATATAGTTGCTGTTGCTTTCGTCATATGTACATTGTTATAAGCGTAATGTTCTTTCTCGGTTGGCCTGGCATGCTCTTGTTCAGTTGTAAGTTATTTCTGTATTCGCAGACATATATTATGAAATAAAATTATGTGATATACTTTTGCGTTTGTGTTTTAAACAACAAAACGTTGTGCCGTGAAGTCCAGATTCCAGTGGGCATGGAGAAGCGAGAACTATCGTAATTAGATGACCGGCCAATCACTGCTCGGTGGCCTCCATCCTAAACCCAGCGCGGGGTCTCTACAAATCACTGCCCAGCCCAGGGGCCCCCACTGTCCTAAATCCGGCCCTGCTTAACAGTACTTCAAATTCGTTGAGTAAATTAAACAATAGTGTTAAACTTGCTCAGGATAAAGTACAAAAAATTGACGCGAAGGTAGTTGAAAATACTGGTCCAATTCAATCTAAAACAAATAACGCAACCTATAATAATTTTATTTGGGTTAAAAACGGTCTAAGCGTCGAGTTCTCGGATGAATTATCAAAATCCATTTAGTCTTTTACATACAAATAATAATGAAACGGTTTTGATAGGTTCATCCATAGTTAGGCGTATGGATACCGAATTTTGTTCGAGAAACTCGGTGAAACGAAAAAGCGTACGCGTACCACGCGCTAAAATCGAGCGTATTGAGCAAACTGTGAAGAATTTAAAAGTAGAAACGAATG
The DNA here is from genome assembly GCA_023014485.1 of Bathynomus jamesi. NCBI lineage: Eukaryota > Metazoa > Arthropoda > Malacostraca > Isopoda > Cirolanidae > Bathynomus > Bathynomus jamesi. The sequence goes on along the minus strand of JAJOZX010000047.1, from coordinate 2,297,397 downwards.
AATCGGTTTTTAATTTCTTTCGTTGGAGACAATGATTTGAATAATTTTAATAACAGGACTGAGGATTTGTTGGCGAAGTATCGAAATTTGATAAGGGCTTTGAAAGAGGTCGAATAACGTGCTAATTTACGTGGTACTTCATAGAATCTATAAAAATGATAGACTGTTAAGTAAAGCGATACTTAAATACGAAAGTAGAAGGGGGGTGTAATTGAAGAGGTTGAATTCGCTAATATTTGGTCAGATTTTGATTAGCACTATTTATTCATTCAAGATGGCTACACCTAAATGAAATAGATAATGCTCGACTGGGCTGATTAATTGATAAAAACGCGCAATATACGCAAAACAAACGCGGGTAAGACGAAAGTTTTCTCGCTTAGTAAATGGGGCTCTCGTTAGCCGGAGGGAAACAACGCGGGCACAAAAAAAAATAGTAAAATGGGGTAGTTTAAAAGTATCGTAGCTCAGTCGTTGTTACTCCGAGCAGTAAGGCTCCGGTTCGCTCCAAACTGCTAGCTTCTAGGTTGAGTTGAGTTGGCAGCTTATCCCGTTAATGCTCGGGCTGAAGGTGACCCTCGGGGCACACTCGTTCCCGCATCGTGGGGAAATGCGTTTCCTGACAACGCACTTTATTATGAAAACTAGAATTTATTAAATTACTTACATAAGCAAACCGCGAGAAAAGCCTTAAAAATGTGGAATATACGAGGGCCACTCAATATATTTTGCCACACCTTTTTTTCTTTCCAAGTTTCCTTGTTAAGTTCCAGAAATTTGGTACACAATTAGTACACCTTTTTTCACAAGTTTTTATTTTTCCACATAGTCTCCATCCTTTTCTACGGCTTTCCTCTACCTCGAAACAAGGACCTTTATTCCTTGCTGGTAAAAGTCCACTGGGTTCCGCTCGAGCCACCTCTTAACCTCCTCAACAACTTCGTCACTCTGAAACTTTCTTCCACGAATAGCAGCTTTCAATGGCCCAAACAAATGGAAGTCTGAAGGTGCCAGACCCGGGCTGTATGGAGGGTGGGGTAACGCAGTCAAGCACATTTTTGTGATGGCCTCTCGTTTGCAAACTGTTATGTGGTCTTGCGTTATCGTGCAAAAAAAGGACGTCTTCCAGTTCTCTCTCCGGTCGAACTCGCTTTATACGTCTTTGGAGTCTCTGTAGGGTAGCAATATATGCCTCTGAGTTGATTGATTGTCCTTTCTTCATAATGTCCACCAGAATCACTCCTTTCATGTCCCAGAAGATGGTGGCCATAACCTTTCCTGCAGAGGGAGCCATTTTGAACTTTTTCTTGCGTAGGGAGTCTGCGTGATGCCACTCCATGGATTGACGTTTTGTTTCAGGTTCAAAGTGGTGTACCCAAGTCTCATCCCCACTCACAATTCGTGAAAGGAAGTCATCCCCTTCTGTCTCGTACCGAACCAACGACTCGGAAGCAATTTCTTTCCTCTGGGCTTTGTGATCTTCAGTCAGTTCGCGAGGAACAAACCGTGAACACACTTTTGAGTATCCCAGTTGCTAAATTATCGTATTCACACTTCCTTCACTAATTCCTAGCTCCAGTGATAGCTCCTTGTATGTGACGCGCCAATTTGATCGAATGATGCTGTTAGCACGTTGCGAGATGTCACAGCCGATGACGGGCGACCGCTGCGTGGCTCATCATCGAGGTTGGCTCTCCCCCTCTCCGATGATCTCACGCGTTTAGACCAGCGTCCAACTGTGCTTTGATCAACAGCAGCAGCATCATCTCCGTAAACGTTTTGTAGACGTTCGTGAATATTTCCAACTGTTTCCTTCTCTGCGGTTAAGAACTCGATAACAGCTCTCTGTTTACGACGCACATCACTGTCAGACGCCATTTTCGAAACTGCGTTAACCATAGGTTTTATACAAGGGCATTTAAAAGCGGTTTTATACAAGGAGGGGGAGGTTCAAACTGGAAAAATCCGGTTGCGTGATGCGCAGAAAGTTCAAACTTACGGCCCAAAAGACATTTCAGCCCCATGGCCTATTATTTAGCTAAGAAAAAAGGGTGGGGCAAAATATATTGAGTGCCCCTACTATCTATTCATTCGAGAAAAATAAGGTGCGAATCTTTTTGACAAAATACTACATACTGTTTACTTTACATCCAAAGACAAACCCATCATTACATTTCAACACAACAACTGAACGCGTAGTAGCGAGTCTCAGCCGTTTATTTCAGCAGACTTCAACTATCTTCGAACAGCTTCAACCTTCAACCTCGAGGCACATTCATACAACTGAAGCATTTTCCAAACTTAACTAATTCTTTAACTCAAAAGCGAGAAAAATATCCGCCGTCTACCCCTGAAGCACCGAGGGGCTGGCAGAGATGGATATGAAAGTATAGATAGCTACTGGTAACCAGCACCACCACCAGCAGCAGCAGTAGTAATGATAGCCATGATGATAAACAAAACCAATGAGAACAGACCAAAAATAATTAAATCAATCCTAATTTAGTGGAGAAAAAAAAAGCCAGACACACAGAACAAAGGTTTAGGAACACGATGAAAATAAAGATTTAAAGGGCCTACGGAGAAAAGGTGAACGTTTAAATATCATTGGCGACAAAGGTTCCAATATTATCAATGACGATACATCAAAGGTAACGAAATGAAAGATAATTAATGAGAAAAACTAATTAAAAATTTAAACCAAGATTCGTCACTCACACACACACACACACACACACACACACACACACACACACACACACACACACACACACATAAAATTATGATAAAATAATTAAAAAGCGCTGAATACGAAAGGAATTGTCACTTAAAACCATCCATGATTAATCAAGTAAAATTTTAATGACAAATACTAGGGTAAACTTTATTCGCGCGTGCACGCAAACACACCCAACATATATATGTTACAGGGATTGTAAAACTAATATATATATTATATATCCCCGCAAGGGGGTTCTAAGCTCGTGCTCTTGAGTGCTCTTTGTGCTCGTTTGTACGTGCTTGTTCCTGGAGGTTTCACGTGCGCCCTCCCGGCCCTAGCACCCAAGGATGGTGGGGCTCGACCCTGCAGTCCTTGGTCTTTTTCCACTTCGACTGTCCCCTCCACCCTTTCTTTTTCCTCTGTCTTTCCTCTCACTTTTTCTTTGTTTTTCCGCTGAGATATGCCCTTTAAATAGAGGCGAATCGGTTCTTCCTGAACTAAAAAAAAAAAAAATATATATATATATTTTTTTAGTTCGGGAAGAACCGATTCGCCTCTATTTAAAGGGCATATCTCAGCGGAAAAACAAAGAAAAAGTGAGAGGAAAGACAGAGGAAAAAGAAAGGGTGGAGGGGACAGTCGAAGTGGAAAAAGACCAAGGATGACAAGGACTGCAGGGTCGAGCCCCACCATCCTTGGGTGCTAGGGCCGGGAGGGCGCACGTGAAACCTCCAGGAACAAGCACGTACAAACGAGCACAAAGAGCACTCAAGAGCACGAGCTTAGAACCCCTCGCGGGGGAGTATATATATATATATATATATATATATATATATATATATATATATATACACACACACACACGTGCGAATAGTGCGTGGGTGTTTGCGAGATCAATAAGTTGGAAGCGAGAGCTGGCAAACGAATAACTTACGGTGGAGAGCGCCATGATTTCTTCTTTCAGGCTTTCTTCCTGGGGATAACCGATCCACGGGGGTACCGCCTGACCAGCCTTGCCCCCCTTGGCTTTGATGAACGCTTCCTGTTCTTTGTTGAACTCGCTCAACAACGTCTGCAAAAAAGAACAATGAAGAAACTTTAAAAACTATCCAAAACAAATGAACACTGTCGCCTTAAACGACACACACACACACTTTCTATAAGTCACGTACAGAAAGAAAATAAGCGTTACCAATCAAATTCGTCAAACAATCCACGCAACTGGTTAATTCAACCACGCTTATTTTTCTGGTAACAAATGTGAATTGTTGAAGTAGTCATCGTGTGGTTGGTTGGATTAACCATTTGGATTAGTTCACAACGATCCTATCGGCTATTATCCCCTCTAATAATTTACCTACAACTGAAGTGAGACTAATGGGACGATAGTTCCCTGAACTTTCGTGATCCCCTTTCTTAAGGATAGGGGTCACGTTGGCTTTCCTCCAATCACCAGGCACCTGGCCTCTCTCCAACGATTTTTTGAAGACTGTAGCCAGGTGGGGAGCCACCTGGTCGCGCACCTGCCGCAACACTCTGGCCCAGGAGCCTCAAACGCGTTCAATTTGTCTATTCTATCGGCAACGACTGTCGCGATATACCGAACACTATCCAGGCCAGCACCTTCGTGCCTCACGCCTGGCTCTTGGATGACGCGGGTGTCCTCCCTGGTGAACACTCGCGCAAAGTACTCATTAAGCACATTAGCGATGTCCGCAGAACGCCGCTTCGGTCCTTTAACAGACCTATCATGCTTCTAATGGGCTTTCTACTATTAACATAAGTGAAGAACTCCTTAGGGTTCCCCTTGCAGAGGCTCGCCACCCGTAGTTCTTCGTTACGTTTCGCTAGCCTAACCTTCGCCTTCACCTCCCTACACAGACGGGCATACGCCTCAGTGTTCTCATGGGAACGATTGGCCTTCGCACTCCTATTTCGAATAGCCGAAGCGATTTAACGACTGAACTACTTAGGCTGCGTTGAAGCAGCAGGGGTGACCGGTTTCGAGGGTATTGGTAGCAGACTGCAGCACCATAAACTCGTCCCGAAATGCACTCCACACTCCCTCAACATCGCCGCCCACCTCTAACCCCATCTCACCTACGCTATCCCGGAGGCTAACAAAGTCCGCCCGCTGTAGATCGAGCTTACTGCCTCTCCAGTTACTACACTTCACCCGAGAGACGCAGACACGGAACCTAATCAGACCATGTAGGCTCATTGACCCACTGAGTCAGGAAGTACTCATCAGCAAAGTCAACTAGCCTCCTCCCTTCAGCATCAGCAGTCCTGTCTTCCCACTTTATGCCGCGACAGTTGAAGTCTCCTAAAACTACACACCCACTATCCCCTAGCAGGCTACGGAGTTCGGTGTACAGGGCTGTATCCTCCTCGAGGAGGAGATGCGGAAGTTTGTACACCAAGATTAGCCTATAGTTCGTCCCCCCCCACGTTCAGATCGACGCCAAGCAGCTCCCGTTCCGATCGGAACTGGCAGTCAACCGGACTCAACGTGTCCCTCACGTATATTAGTACCCCTCCCCCCTACCCACGGGTGCGGTCTTTGTGAAACATTCTATACTCGGGAATCTCGAACTCCCCAACGTAGTCCCTACGATCAGTATGAATCCAGGACTCGGTGATAGCAACGATATCCTGGTACTCTGATGCTAAGAGCGCCCGTAGCTCGCAAAACTTATTCCTAATCAACCTAGCATTAAAAAGCATTGCACAGAGCGCCCCTTCCCTATTCTGACCGCCCCCCTAGCACGACCCGTTTCCCGAACAGCCAGGGCTGTCGGGAGTTGAAGAGCCCCTCACCAACGAGGGGGCAACTTCCGCAGGAGGCTCAGCCCCCTCCAACAGGGAAGGAGGGTCACCCACCTGGACGCACCCTTCAGTTGAAGGTACGTCCGCCGCCGGCTCAACATCTCTCCACGGTGGGGGCCCCATCATCAATCCTCCGGCTTGACCTCACCATACGGTCTTGGTGCCGGTCAAGCAGCGTGCCTAGCACACCTTTAACCTTGACATTGAGGTGGACACCATCCCTCTGTTACAGGTCCCACCTACCCAGAAACGCGTCGAACGGGTTAACAAACCTCACGCCAAGTGGGACGCACAAGTCTTGCACCCTCTCGTTGATGCCAATGACCTTACTGAGCGCCTGGTCACTGGCGGTAAAATACCCATCAACATTCCCCTGTCTGTCTTAAGTTTTAGATCATCCGCAAGAGACATGATCTCTGTGATGATCCCTTCCGTTGAACCTACCCTACCACCTTTGAGGAACAGGTCGTTGCCACCAACATGGACAACGATCGCAGTCCTCCGACTAGCCACGCGCAGCTTCTCTAATTCCTTCCTTATGTGCGCCGTTCCCCGACCGGGTAAGCACCTTGCCTTTCTCCTGTCTCGGTTTGCAGAAGCAAAGTACTTCTCCTGGCCCCTAATCTGCGAGTCCCCAATTAAAACGGTGTCTTCCTCCTTCGCGCACAGGAGACTAAAGCGGTTGGAGGTCCTGACAGAGGCAACCGGGGTCTCGGGCTTCGGCCTCGCAGCCTTGTTGCCCGAGACCTTTCGATACCCGTCGCCACCCATAGACTCGGCCGCACTTACACCACCCGACCCACCACGACCGGCAGCTACATCCTTCGGCTTCTTTGGGCCATCAGTAGGCCCCTTCCACCCTTCTCTATCGGCCCCTTCTTTGCGCCCTCCACCTTGCGCCGCGGTTCCGTGCATTCCACGTGGGTCGCTGGCGATTCCTCACACTGATTTTGTACCCTGGGCGCCGGTTGCACCTCTACCCTTTCTCCGCGGTCCCGAACTCTGTCCATTCCATCGCTGGACCGCCTTTCCACGGCAGCTATCCTATCAATGAGCTCCGGGGTGGAGGGCGCAGCCGCGTCAGTGACCGCCACACCTCCAACAGCCGATCTGGACGACTCGAGCCGCCGGACCCTCTCCTCTAGCTTCTCTTAAAACTGCACGAGTTCGCAAAAGTAGCACATGCTGGAGTGGTTGATCTTCTGAAAGCAAGCTTCTTTGAAGTTCGTCACCCACTGGTTTACTCCACACCTCGCACATTCAACCTTCAGTTTCTGCGGTCCAGTCATTGTAACTTTTTTTTTTCTCGAACTCCGAATACACTAAATAAGATGAAGCGTTCTAGCAATGGAAACTATCAAAAACGTTCTGACCAGTATATAGAAAAGGAAGGGGGGGGGTGAATTCTTCCCGCGCGTAGACGCATCCGCCTATTTGCGAGTGACGTTCATCCCATCCGGAAGACCTCTCGCTGCTGCCGCACCGACCAAGGGTCTCCACGGGGCCGGACAGTCCCAAACGTGTCGCAGCTACCAACTGACACACACTCGCGACGCAGGCGTCACGGATTTCCCGCCAGGAGCGACAGCGAGATGCAGCCCCTTACTAAGTCTTACTAGTCACTCACAAGCGGCCAGACTCTTAGAATCCAGTGTTCAAGGGATATCCCATCAGACCCAGAGGCTACGCCCGAGAGTTTACGCTGGCCTGGCAGCCAGCTGGGCAGTAAAGCGCTCTCACCTAAGAGCAGTACAGCCAAGCACCATCAATTGGTCATCAAAAGAGAGAGGGGGGGGGGCAGGCTTCAGCTGGTACGCGAATTTATCCTAGTATCGTTGATGCGCCAGCTGCAAACTGAATCCCCGTTCATCTTCAACTTGGGATGAGTTACACTCATTATTTTTCTCAATCGCAGTCGTTTCCAACCTTTTCGGGAAGTGACCCAATTCTCCGATGACCAGATATTTTGCTGCCTTATTAAGTGGAGTGTGGAAGCCTTTCAAGGCAATAACAACTTATTATTCAATAATGATAATAATAATAATGCCGTTATTTAACTTCTTTCGAGACGGCGAACGTCACGCGACTGTGGGAACCTACAACTTTAAGCGGGACACCCAAACCATCTAGGGGGCGCCACCGCTGCTGCTACATTATCCAAACGCGCAGAATGAGGGTCACCCATCAAACTACTGAACAGACCCAACGTCGCTTAACCCCTTCGCCGATGTAACGCGAAGAAGTGGTGGTGGTGGTGGTTGTTGCGACGTGGCCACAACGAAATTTTTTTTTAATAATAATAATGGCGAATTATTTCCTAAAAATAATTCCTACGTGGATTACTGACTAAGTCTTTACGCGTGTGACGCGTGACGGGAGACTGGAATCCCGTGTTTAAAATATCTATCATAAAAACGCTATAAACACGTCGTACACGCGTTTTACTGACTTTTAATAACACACACATAAATTATATTTGGATTTTAATAATAATTTTCTTATCTCTAATTAATTTAAACCTTTATTTAAAATTTTATTACGTCTTCACCTCGTTTTTGTCACTCATTTTTATCGCCGTCACACTAACGATGGGGACTGCTAATTTATTATATTATACTATATATATATATATATACAGGGTGGGCGGAAAGTAGCTCCCTATTTTGGATTGGTAAAAAAATACAGGGTGGGGCACGGGAATCAAGTGTTTTTTGAATAGCTAGTAATCGGCCATTAGGATGGGAGGGGCGTGCGGTAGGTAGCATTCCATTCCTGGGTTCATAGCATTTAACTTTAACTAACACTCACCTTTATCTTTCAGGTGCCATCATGGAGCAGTGGACGTTAGAACACCGCATGTTCGCGTATGATCATTTTGTTAGAAGTGGCGAGTCAGTGACAGCAGTTCAGCGTGCGTTTCGCCGCAGATTCAACATTCATCGAAATGACTCTGTTCCCGCTCGTGACACAATCTTACGTTGGGTTAACAATCTTCGAACAGGAGGCTCAATAATGAAAACAAAACCGAGGGGCCGCAACGCACTGTGCGTACTCCAGAGAACGTTGAAAGGGTCAGACAAGCGATGTTGCAAAGCCCAGCCGCTCTGCTCGGAGACATTCAGCTGCACTCGGAATCAGCAATCGTACTGTTAGACGGATTTTGCATGAAGAATTACATTTTCACCCATACAAGTTAGCGATGGTGCAGGAATTGAATGTAAACGATTGCCCCCAACGACTGAATTTTGCACAGGAAATGCTTGCACTTTATGAGCAGAATGAAAACATGATGGTGGTAATGAGTGATGAAGCCCATTTCCACCTTAATGGGGCCGTCAACAATCAAAACTGTCGGTATTGGGCTGCTGAAATCCGCGACAACTCCATGAAAACCGCTGCATAGCCCTAAGGTTACAGTTTGGTGCGCGGTGGGAAAGTTTGGCGTCATCGGTCCCTATTTCTTCGAACAAAATGGGGTTACCGTTACCATAACATCTGGCGTTACATTGAGATGGTGAACACCTTTTTCATCCCTGAGTTACGAAGAAGGCGTATTGCTCGTCGACATTTGTGGTTTCAGCAAGATGGGGCCACGCCACACACCGCCAGAGCGTCAATGGCTGTTCTTCGCCCCTGTTTCCCAACCATCTCATTTCGAAATTTGGTGACATTGCATGGCCCCCTCGGTCCCCTGACTTGTCCACATGTGACTTCTTTCTATGGGGGTACCTCAGTCACGTGTCTAACGAGGACAAGCCCCGTACATTAGATGCATTGAAGGAAGCGATCCGTCAACAAATCATCCAAATCAACAGAGACCTGCTGGGAAGAGTGGAGGCCAATTTTCGGTAAACGCCTTCAACAATGCGTCGACGGGCCAAGGACATCATATGCCAGATATAATTTTCGTACATGATTATTATGACATGAAATGCTATGTTCTTACGAATGTTGTTCTACCAATATATTTTCTTTACAAAAATAAATATCATTTTCCTGATTATTCCAAAAACACTTGGTTCCCGTGCCCCACCCTGTACGTATATTATCCATTTATTTCAGAAGAAATAATATGAAAAGGTAGGTATACATGGTAGGTTTTTCTCTAAAATTCAATGTGGGCTCCAACTCTTTCCACCAGCTTCTGGAGCCGCCCAGGAATGGCGTCCACTGACTTTTGCAGGAACTCCGGCGGGATGGAGGACATGACTTCCCGAATTCGGTCCTCCATTCTTCCAATGTCCTCGGTTTGGTGAGGTAGACTTCTTCCTTTACCCACCCCCAAAGAAGAAGTCGCACGGTGTCAAGTCGGGGCTCCTGGCTGGCCATTGATGTGGACCACGACGACCCATCCAACGCCCAGGGAAGTGGGCATCCAGCCACTCACGGACAACAATGGCCAGCCAGGAGCCCCGACTTGACACCGTGCGACCTCTTTCTTTGGGGTTGGGTAAGGAAGAAGTCTACCGCACCAAACCGAGGACATTGGAAGAACTGGAGACCGAATTCCGGAGTCATGTCCTCCATCCCGCCGGAGTTCCTGCTAAAGTCAGTGGACCGCCATTCCTGGGCGGCTCCAGAAGCTGGTGGAAAGAGTTGGAGCCCACATTGAACTTTAGAGAAAACCTACCATGTATGCCTATCTTTTCATATTATTTCTTCTGAAATAAATGGATAATATACGTATTTTTTTACCAATCCAAAATAGGGAGCTACTTTCCGCCCACCTGTATATATATATATATATATATATATATATATATATATATATATATATATATATATATATATATATATATATATAGCTCATAAGTATTCGTATGGAGAAATATTTCAGTTATATTCGCCCTTATCTTTTGTAGCCTCCATACGATAGTTATGAAAAGTTTATCGTTCGTTTGGGAAAATTTAAGAGAAAAATTGGTTTAACTTCAAACTATAATGTAAAACATCAAACAATTTGAAGAAATTAAAGTTAAAATGCAAAAGTCTCGTTACATTTACTTACAAAATTATTTAATACTTTGCGTGTCCACTTTTTGCTTGAAAGACTTCAGTGATTCATTTTGGGTATTTTTCTGCCAGGTTTCGATATATCTCTGTCGACATTTTAGCCCATTCTTCTAAAGAAAATTGTCGCGATTCATTCAGATTCGAAGGGTTTCTCTCGCGAACAACTTCTTTCAAATCAAACCATAAATTCTCGATTAAAATGAGATCTGGGCTTTGACTGGGTCACTCGAGAAGCTTGAAATTCTTTTGTTGAAGACATTTCATGGTGCTCTTACTTTTATGTTTTGGATCATTATAGTGTTGCAGTACCCAAATTGCGACCCATTCGCAATTCCCGAACTAAAAGGCAATACATTTTCCGCTAAAATTTCTCGATATTTCTTCGAATTAAAAATTCCACTGATAACGACGAACTTTCCTGGACCAAAAGCGCTAAAACATTCCCAAAGAAGCAAACTAAAAACTATTATTTTCTTCTAAATTTTTTTTACGTTTTACATTACATGTTGGAGTTAAACTAATTTTTCTATTTGTTAAATTTTCCCAAATAAAACGTAAACTTTTCCTAACTATCCTTTACACGGTGACGAAACAAAAGGACAAACATAGCCAAAATATTTCTCTGTACGAATACTTATGAGCGCCACTATATATCTATCTATCTAGATATACCTTTTCGTGTCTTGTCAATATATCACACGCGGTAATTAAAACGAAACTATTTGGTACTATTATACTCTCTATTAATATAGGAATGAAGGGCTAAATTCAACTGGTTTACTGATAAGCCCATTTGCGACGAGTTAAATTCCCCCCCCCCCCCCCCCCCCCCCCCCCCCCCCCCCCCCCCGCACTAACAGCTAACAAATGGCTGACTGTTGAGAGGCGGGATCGTGTTCAGACGAGTGGAATGACAAATTTTTGATTTGTTGCGTATCTTTGGATACAATCCAACAAATGGTTTGTTTTTTAAGAAATTATTCCGCGGAAAATTTTCCCAGAGATCGAATGAAATTTAGAGAGCAAAGTCCGTAGATTAGTTTAATTTTTAGCAATTTCATATACGTACTGGTACACTAGGGTTGGCAGTGCTCCAAGATTCGGAGCCGGAGCGGAGCGTGCCAATTGTTTAACCCCCGCTCCGAAACCGAGCGGAGTTGGGATTGTGGAGCCGGAGCAGAGCCGAAGCCAGACTTTTATCGGAGCGCTCCACTTATAGAGTGAATGTCAGCGAGTTTAGGGGATGGGAGCCAATCACTAGCGATTGGTGTTTTGGACGGTTTGACGTTGGACGGTTTTCTTTGAGCGTGTAAAACACTAGTCATAAACAAACCGGACTGCCGATGTTGAGCGTACGAATGCGCATATAATATTTAATTTAGGTTATAAAGCGGCTCTGGAGCTGGAACTGGGTTAGTGGAGCGGCTTTGGAGCCGGTCTGGAGCGGGAGCCGAGTCACTGGAGCACTCTGGAGCGGGAGCCAGCAAACCCTGAGCACTGCCAACCCTACTGTACAGTATGACGGAAAAGTCTCCACCCAACGCAGTGAAACTGGTTATCCGATGAAAAAAATGTTTATGGAACTATACCCTAAAACGTTAAAAGGATTCTCATTTACCTTCCAATTACGTCAATGGAATTTAATTTTAATTCCCCATTAGCTACCAACTTTTCTCACACACACACACACACACACACACGTTTGGATACCCTACGAAACTGCGACATTTACCCAATTTAAAAACTAATAAATTTAACCAAACCCTACCTTACCTAACCTTAATTATATCCCCTTTTTTTATGATAAAAGATACCATTTATAAAGATAAACTACAACGACACTGCTAATGTCGCGATGGGCTGTGCGCATCAAAGATTATTGCGATTCAGTAGGAAAGACAAGAACACACACACACATATATATATATGATGAATAAAACCACGAAGGAAAGGAAACACAGAATGGTGCTCAAGCGCTTTCGTCTAATGACATCCGGAACACTGAAGTACATAAAGAGTTACAGCCTATATATATATTTTTTTTTTCTGTAACCTATATATAGGCTGTAACTCTTTATGTACTTCAGTGTTCCTGAGGATGTCATTAGACGAAAGCGCTTGAGCACCATTCTGTGTTTCCTTTCCTTCGTGGTTTTATTCATCATATTATTTTTCACGTGTTACTTTCGTGAAATAATTTATATATATATATAAGGTTTTGGGACCTTTTTTTCTTGTTGCGGGTAAAATAAGAGGCAATGTCTAATATGGAAGCGAGTTACACTCGTGAGGAAAAGGCTTCCACCCTTTCCTCACGAGTGTAACTCGCTTCCATATTAGACATTACCTGCAGCAAAAAAAAAAAAAAAAAAAAGTCCTAAAACAAGACATCAATTTGAACATTAGTTTTAGTTCTAGTGTATTACTTTTGTAAATCTAATTTAAAATAATTTATGAGACCGGACTTATGGGACACCCTGTGTGTACGTATATATATATATATATATATATATATATATATATATATATGTTAAACACAGACCGTGCATGGCACAAGGAACTCTTCTGGGAAAATTAAATCCACTATAGTCCGAATAAGTAATGATAAATGACAAATACCATAGTTTTTTTCCTTTTTCATGATTTTAGCCCGACGTGGGCAACGGGTCTCTCGCAAAGAGATCCCATAAAATATAGCTTCCCTCACCAGCTATCTGCAAAGCAGACAGGATCCAGCTTTGGGACGGGATCTAGGGTTTAAAGCAAACCTAGATCCCTACACTCAGAACCTCTATATAAGTAAAAGACTCGTTGCATTCACGTCGTGTTGAATAAACCAAAGAAAAAGGGGGTAACTATTGTATTTTTAGCCAAAAAAACCAAAACTTAAACCTCAACCGGGACATTGAGCGTCCACTTTTCATTATTTGTCATTTATCATTACTTATTCGGACTATAGTGGATTTAATTTTCCCAGAAGAGTTCCTTGTGCCATGCACGGTCTGTTTAACATATATTGTTCTCAGGGAACCATTCTGAGTTTGTGTATACTAAACGGACGTGTTTCGTGCCTTGAAAAGTGGACGCTCAATGTCCCGGTTGAGGTTTAAGTTTTGTTTTTTTGGCTAAAAATACAATAGTTACCCCCTTTTTCTTTGGTTTATTCAACACGACGTGAATGCAACGAGTCTTTTACTTATATAGAGGTTCTGAGTGTAGGGATCTAGGTTTGCTTTAAACCCTAGATCCACGTCCCAAAGCTGGATCCTGTCTGCTTTGCAGATAGCTGGTGAGGGAAGCTATATTTATGGGATCTCTTTGCGAGAGACCCGTTGCCCACGTCGGGCTAAAATCATGAAAAAGGAAAAAAAACTATGGTATTTGTCATTTATCATTACTTATTCGGACTATAGTGGATTTTAATTTTCCCAGAAGAGTTCCTTGTGCCATGCACGGTCTGTGTTTAACATATATTGTTCTCAGGGAACCATTCTGAGTTTGTGTATATATATATATATATATATATATTATATATATAGCGCAATTTCTTACAAATTTTAATTAATCTTAACTTGGTGTGACGTCAAATGAAAAATAAACGAGTCTGAGTCTAAATAGATTGTTTTAGGTACGTAATAATAATAAGGTAAATGCTATTAATTTTGCCTAAAAAGCTTCCAGGCTTCCAACGGCATATTCGGATGAGAGTATTGTAATTATATTAACGTCATATCAAGTATCTAAAAAATTGTAAAACTGTCGCTCGCATTCTTTTTTTGAATAAATGTTTTCAATTTTGAAATAACGATTTTAATACTAAAAAAGGAGAAAAAAAGTAATTGGCCGCGACACTTTTATGTAAAAATTAATTAATTTATTGCCAATATTTTTTTTGCCCCGACTTAAAAAAAAAAAAAAACCTCAATTACGATATAGAACGCGAATAAAGTTTGGACGAGTTTATTCAATTCGTACAAATAATTAAATTTAACAAAATTAAGTATTAAATTACGTTAAAAATTAACTGCCGGACCATAAAGACTTCTAACTAAAATCAACGGAAAAAACCTCAAAAACACTTATTTTATTTAGTATTTGCATCCATCCATTATAAATTATGGTAACAATTGGTAATTTATAATTGCGAATATGCGAGATCGATTTCGCTAAAACGTAACTAAGTTAATGTTAGGCGCGTTAGAATTTCTATTATTTGTTAATTATTTAGTTATCCCTCTTTTAAAAATTGTAGCGTCCGAAAGTACAATTTAATGTACGAATATTACGTAATATTGGTCATATTCCGCGAAATTATTCGCATTTCGGCTAATATTCAATGCCGTCATATAGCCGAGTAGAACGGGAAAATCCTATGCCCGGGTTAGGCGTACGCTAGGTTAGGTGGTAGTACGAGATTGGTTAACAATTTTCCACATCGTCAGTTTTCGTGGGCGTAGTTTCAACCAGGGTTGTGGAGTCGGTCCAAAATTTTCCGACTCAGACTCCACACATTGTAAAAATTCGACTCCGACTCCGACTCCGACTCCGCCCTGAAACGTGCGACTCCACGACTCCGACTCCACAACCCTGGTTTCAACCAGGGTTTCGGAGCCGGAGTCGGTGGAGCCAGTGAATTTTGCTTACCTGGAGCCGGAGCCGGAGCCGGAGCCAGAAACCTTGAAAATACGGCTCCATGGTCTGGCTCCGGGCGATATATTGCTACCTAAATTGTTATTTGTTAAATATAGGTTTAGTTGCAAATTATAATTCTTGTAATATATTACGAAAAATGGTACCATAGGATTCTTGGATTTTATGGAGGTGTGGGAGTTGCAGGAATAATCTGCAAATTTCCATTTTTTAACCATTAAATATTTGGGAAGATTTGTCTTAACAGCACTTAATTATATAGGTAAAATTTTTTTTATGGCGGTGGAGACCTTAGGTAGGTAGGTACTAACTATTTATCTAAGTAGGTAACTACGTAGATACATACCTAGTAAAGTTGGTCCTTCTGACTTGGATTGAACTATTTTTATTTTTAGGTCAATTATCTTGTATTGCTAAATTTCTTTTTTTTTCAGATTCTTTGTAATTTGTACTTGATTCTTTAATTATAATTATCAGTCTATGACCCTTCATAATGGATAGAGATTCAATAAAGAAGTCTGATATATTCAAGTATTTTACTGAAAGTTCAGATAAGAAACACTATGTTTGGATTTGTGAAGTTTCTGATGCTTCGGGAAATATTTCAACGTGTGGAACTAAAATTACCAAGCCTCAAGAGCATATAATTTGAAAAGACACTTGAGTCGATTACATCCTGAAATATCAAAAATGATGGAAGAAAAGAAGCAAATGCTTGAGCTTTCAAGACCCAGTACTTCTGCCAGTTCAAAAACTAAAGCAAACCAGCAAAACATTACTAAATTTTTGATGTCTCAAAAAGTCACTATCTCAATGACTACAGATAATTTTAAAAATAGCATAATTGAGTTAGTTGTTAAAGATTCTATGCCTCTATCTATGTTTGAAAAGCCAGCTATGCGCAGTCTACTAGAAGAAATGGCTCAGAAATTCAAGATTAGTTTAGATAATGACAATATCCGTCATTTAGTGATAGAAAAATCAAAAGAAGAAAAATTTGCTCTCAAAGAGCAATTAAAAGGGCGCTTCATATATTTAAAAGTTGATGGTTGCACACGAATACGGACACATTATTTTGCCATCAATGTCCGATTTATTGATGATGATGATAAAATCCTCACCCACACTATAGCAGTAAAAGATACACATGCTCAGCAAACTAGTGACTACCTGCATGATCTAATTATGAGAACTCTGGAAGAGTACGGCATACCGAAAGAATTTGTGCTCTGCATTGTCAGTGATAATGCATCAAATATGATTAAAACTGTTGAGAAGTTGAATGATAATCAAGAGGCAACTTCAGAAGATGATATACAAACATTTGGTGAACATCATGATGATTCAACAGACACTCAGGAAGTGGCATCTTGTGTAGAAGAAATTGACAGTATTGTATCTGAAATTTCACACTTCTCCAGAATCAACCACATGCGTTGTGGTGCACATACCTTGCAACTTGCTATTTGCGATGGATTGAGAGATAAACATGCTACCTCTCTCATAGGTAAGTTGAGACAGGTTGTAGTAGCAGCAAGAAACCCAAAAGTGGAAGAAATAATTAAAAGACGTGCAGGCAAGGTTGCTATTTTAGATCAACGTACTCGATGGGGCAGCACTTATTTAATGATAGAGCGCTTATTAGAATTAAAACCTGTACTCTTGGACATGGCAAATTCAAATGTGAATCTTTCAGAAATAATGTGGGAACAAGCAAGAAGATTGGAAAGAGTACTGTACCAGCCATATATAGTAACAAAAAAAATTCAAAGTGAAGATTTGACTCCCGGTCAATTTTTGAAAGAGTGGAAATCTTTGATGTATTTTCTTTCCAAGATAGAAGGCACCATAGCTGATGACATTAAAAGTTCCATGGAAAGGAGAGAAAATATTTTACTTGATAATGAAGTATTGCTTGCTGCTGTTTATATAGATCCTAGATATAGATGCTTATTAACATCTGAACAGGTAGTTAAAGCCAAGGATGCCCTATGCAATATAGCAATCAGAATGAAAAGTAACCTAGACCTTTCAAATAAAGTCTCTCTATTAAGAGAGGAATGTGGAACCGAGATTATTGCATCATCATCAAATTCATCATCTCCTTCCACCACTTCTGATGTCAGCGAGTTTGATTTTGAAAAAATTATTGATATTCAACATGGTAAGAAATCAAAACGTCCTCGTTTAGAAAGATGAACTAATACCACCTCTCAGTCCAATGTGTACCCTCAAATTGCAAGTTGAGGAATCTTTTCCTGAGATTGAAAAATTTGACCGTTCGTCAAAACTGTCTTTTGAACAAGTAATAGAAAGGTATCCTTTTAAAGTTATAAGAGATGTTGCAAATCTTCTAGTAGCTATGCCTTCAACACAAGTCAGTGTTGAACGGCTATTTTCAGCACTGAAAATTTTAAAATCTGATTTAAGGGCACGTATGAAAGAAGATATTGTTGAGGCTATGTTATTTTTAAGAACAAATGTTTATAAGTAAACTTAGATAAATAATTTTAATTCATAATTTTTTTTATGGAAACAGATTTACAAGGAGAATATCTTGATTTTATGTTTAAAAATTAGTTTCCTACCTTAGCTACATTAGTAAAAATTTCTGCAAAAGTTATTATTTTGCTTTCATTTTTTAATACAAGGAGTATTATGATTTATGATACTGTAAATGTATCATTGAATTTGCAAACTTTTTAATATGTAGTTTGAACTTTAAAGATAAAGTCTGATTTAAGGTTACACTTAAAAAAAATATAATTGAGGCCATCTTGTTTTAAAAAAAAAAAATTATAAATAAACTTAGTAATTTTAATTTTCAATTATTTTAAGGAAACAGATTTACAAGAAGAATATCTTGATTTTATGTTTAAAATTAGTTTGATTATACCTTAGCTAGAATAAAAAAAATTTTGCATTAGTTTTCATTTGTTAATCCAAGGAGTAGTATTGATTTTATAAGCGTAGGGTAAATGATTTTGTAAATTTTCTTTATAAATATGTATTAGTAGTTTGAACTTTTGACTTTTAGTTGAATTGCTTTTGTTAATTAAATTACAAAACTTTTTGACTAAAAGAAAATCTCTTTTTAAGTAAATAATATAACCTATTAAAAATTTAAAAACTGAATTTTTTGAAATATTCAGCTCTTTTTCAAGCCAAGTTGGCTTTCATGAAGCTTTCAAGTTTCAACACTTAAAAAAAGATGCATATATTATCTCAGAAAGTTTGATTGTTACTATTTTCCATACGAGAATTCTTAAGTTTGAACTTTGAACTAATTAGGAGGCAAGTTTCTCTAATTTATATAAGCTACCATTGTTAATAAATATTTAATATCATTTAGTTTTCATCATTTTCCTTTAGTTATTTAAATAACTTCATTCTATCATTATATTTGCCTAATTTAAAATCATAAGAAATTTAAATTTTGAGTATTAAAGTGATTTAATAATAAAATATTTTTGTGCAATATTTTAAATTGGACAATTAGTTATATAAATCTAGATATTTATTTTATAATTAACAGAATTTACTATAAAAGAGCCGGAGCCACACTGTAAAACATTTCTGCTCCGGAGCCGGAGTCGGAGCCAGAAGTTTTTTTACCGGCTCCGAAACCCTGGTTTCAACTCAGCCAAAAACGAGGTGACGGCTAAACGAGATATTTAATAGCGTTTCAAAAAGTACGAGATGGTCTGACGACCAGGAAGGACTCCATGACGCCAACGTCGAGACTCTGGTAAAGGAGAACTGAAAACATAAGCTAAAAAAAAAGCTCCGATAAAAACTTCCAAAAGTTAAAGTTCTCTCATAATTTTGTTTCTGGAGCAAAAGGTTCACGACAGCCGTTCAGTCGCGCGATTACGTAGTTCGTTCTAAGAACAGTTTCCTCCCATACACGAACTGGCTACTCGCGGTGATTAGGACTACTTCAACTATTTGAATCACCAACCCGTAACGGTCATGACCTCGGCAGCTACGTCTCACTAGCCAAGTAGTTCGCCGGACAGCTCTTAAGTTAGGACTAATTGTAGGAAATTTAAGTTTTTCTTTCTATAGTTATTCTGTGTAAAATAGCTTTAAACGCGCGTTCATATATAATTTCGGATTCATTACTTACTATCAACTTTAATCCAACTTACCTAAGGAGGAATCCGTACTGTCCCAATTTCAATCCCCGTCGTTCCGTCACCTACCGTACGACTAACTTTAATTTCTCATTAAACTTTGAAGTTAAGTCTTATTTCGCTGATTTCCCAACTATCGATCAGTCCCTGTTAAGGACAAATCTTACGAGGGGTCAAAAAGTTTTAAACGGGAAAAAATTATTCACTGAACGAACTTTCATTTCACTAGAAACCAAACATCCAAATACATACACAAATTATATATATATATATATCAGTATATAAACCAAATATGAAACCTGCTGTCAAGGACGGACGGACGGACGGACGGAGGGGCGCTGGCGCGCACGCACCAAAAAATGTTTAAAACAAGGAAAACGAAAAGAATACAGCCTGAAACAAATAAGATGCGCGTGTCCTGCACAAACCTTAATTAAAAAAAAAATCGAACACTAACTTCCTACCTGAATCTGACCCCATTTTGCAGCCTCCCCACCTCCCCCGTTTTCCCGCCCTCCCAAAACGCAATTTAGGACAAACACTTCATTTTCTATTAAAGGACGCTATTCCCTTCATTTGATGGGCTATCCACGCGCACTTGGATAAAGGCTCGCCAACACACTATATATTTGTAATAAGCTACACACACACACACACACACACACACACTTTCCACTGCAAAATCGCAACAAATGAAAACAATGGAACAATGAAAACGTAATGCAGTACCTCGGTAAATAAATACAAAAGAATCGAATCGTCCCTTACCGGTCATGACATCACGAGACACCTCTTCATCCACCGGTGTCTGATCGCGTGAGTAATAAAGAAGTAGAAAATTGCCAACATTCGCGAAACAAAAATCGATGAAGACGCCTTCAGGAATTAAGATATACACTGACGTGTTGAAAACACGTTTGTAAAAGCTCAAGTTATTATTTTTAATAATTATTCATTTTCATAAAATGTGTTAAAATTATGGAAATTCAATTACTTATTAGGAACAATTTATATTAATTGGTAACAATTTAATATAATATATATATATATATATATATATATATGTGTGTGTGTGTGTGTGTGTGTGTGTGTGTGTGTAACATTATGAACGTTTATGATGTGGTTCAATACGTAAATGTATTTTCTATTGGGTAAAGAGTTCCAATGGATTTCCCATTTGATGGAGACTTTTAATACACACTGTATAATTCTCAGTAGACGTAATAATAGGTTGCTCATGCTCATGCAAAATTTAAGCCTCACTGCGATCGTAGTTTGGCGAGTAGTTCGAAGCCTTGATATATAAGCACATCTGACAAAAAATTAGTCACCCCTCTCAGAATGTACCTAATAACGTGTGACGGCGCCTCTGGCCTTGATAACCGCACGAATCCGGCGAGGCAGAGACTCTACGAGGTTGTGCATGTACTGAACATCGATTTGCTGCCACTCGTTCATCAGCCGGTCCCGAAGTTCCGCCAGAGTCCGTGGGTGTCTATTCCTGCGCTTCACTTTCTGTTTCCAGCCTGAACAACACCTTCGACGCATT
Source organism: Bathynomus jamesi (assembly GCA_023014485.1). NCBI lineage: Eukaryota > Metazoa > Arthropoda > Malacostraca > Isopoda > Cirolanidae > Bathynomus > Bathynomus jamesi. The sequence continues at coordinate 2,276,498 of JAJOZX010000047.1, read as the reverse complement.
CAGGATTAAAGGCTTCATTGGACCTGCGATGTACTCGTCGCCTCCCATCACTGGAGAACAAACAAAAACGGGACTCATCGGACCAAATTACACGTTTCCAATCTGCCGCAGTCCAGTTTTTGTGCCTCTGAGCCCATTTATAACGTGCCAATTTGTGACTTGCTGTTAACAGCGGCCTCTTCCGTGGTACCCTGCTCCAGATGTCCATCGCATGCAGTTCTCGTCGCAATGTCCGTTCGGAAATTGGTCGCTGGAGAACTTCATTGGTTTCTTGGAGCAATTGTTCTCTGGTTTGAAAACGATTTGTAGTTACTAGACGAGAAACATGGCGGCGGCCCCTATTGTCGAGAATTGTTTTCCGGCCACAGTTACGCCGTCGAATGTCAGTCGATTGCGAACTACACCACTCTTTGTAAACTCGCTGGACAGTACGCGTTGACACACCAACAAATTGGGCTACTTCAGACATTTTGTGTCCGTGGGCTCTGCCAAACACGATGGCTCCTTTTTGCCACTGAGTAACGTCTGCCTCACGACCCATTTTGCAGACTATATCCAACACACACTTTGTTCTTCACCACCTCACGAAACAGATCTGATCCTGTGTGCTCCGTCACCGCTACTTGTCACTTACCAATGCTATATCAGCGCCCTCTGTGTGACCTTGAACTTCCTTACTATCGGTGCTATTAGGGGTGACTAATTTTTTGTCCGGTGTGCTTATATATATATATATATATATATATATATATATATACACACACAGACCGTGCATGGAACAAGGAACTCTTCTGGGATAATTAAATCCACTATAGTCCGAATAAGTAATGGTAAATGACAAATACCATAGTTTTTTTTTTCATGATACAAGCCCGACGTTGAGGTTCTAAATGTAGTGGGGCTAGGCTGCTTTAAACCCTAGATCCACGTCCCAAAGCTGGATCCTGTCTGCTTTGCAGATAGCTGGTGAGGGAAGCTATATTTATGGGACCTCTTTGCGAGAGACCCGTTGCCCACGTCGGGCTTGCATCATGAAAAGAAAAACTATGGTATTTGTCATTTACCATTACTTATTCGGACTATAGTGGATTTAATTATCCCAGAAGAGTTCCTTGTTCCATGCACGGTCTGTGTGTATCGTAAAAAAACTCAGGGAACCATTCTGAGTTCATTCCCATATATATATATACATACATACATATTACACACACACATATATATATATATATATATAGTGGTGGACCGAATATCCGCATCATTTTTAACATCCGCACCTGACTGCGGATGTTACCTCTAATAAATTATGCAATTTAATTAAATTAGCTTATAATGCCCAGTCATGCACATTTCATGTAAAGTATTAATTATTAATAAACAAACAAATATATGAACCTCAAAATATAAATACGTGGTAACAGAAAATTGAATGAAACTTGTTTCATTCATTTTTCTGTGGCTGAAACTATTGAGTTATTATTTTTATCATAATGAAAACATTAATATTAATTCTTATGCATTGCCTGCCATAATAGTAATATCACGAAATTTGAAAAATTGTCATATATTCATAATTCTATATTATATTGATAGATCAACTAAATATCCACATCCGCGGATATTGAAATTAAAGATCCGCATCCGCAGATGTTGAAAAACTGACATCCGGTCCACCACTAATATATATATAATATATATATATGGAAATGAACTCAGAATGGTTCCCTGAGGTTTTTTAATGATACACACAGACCGTGCATGGAACAAGGAACTCTTCTAGGAAAATTAAATCCACCACTATAATCCGAATAAGTAATGGTAAATGACAAATACTATACTGTTTCTCTGCAGGTAAATGAGTTACGAGATGTTATCGAAGGAGGAGCGCATTGATGTGATATTCCTAGCCGGCTGCACACGTGCATTGCCGTTAACGGTGGCCATATCGAACATGTGATGTGACTATTCCCCTGTATCATTACATAATACAGTATATCCCTATGTAACCTGACTTTTGAATCACCCTGTAGTTTTTTCTTTCATGATGCTAGCCCGACGTGGGCAACGGGTCACTCGCAAAGAGGTCCCAAAAATATAGCTTCTTTCACCAGGTATCTGCGAAGCAGATAGGATCCAGCTTTGGGACAAGATGTAGGGTTTAAAGCAGCCTAGCCCAGCGACATTTAGAACCTCAATATAAGCGAGACTCGCTGCCTTCACGTCAGATTGAATACATCAAAGAAAAAGGGGTAACTATTATATTTTTAGCCAAAAACCAAAACTTGAACATCAACTGGCAGAATTGAGCGTCCACTTTTCAAGGCACATAAGTCAGTTTCATGATGGGTTTTTGGCTAAAAATATAATAGTTACCCCTTTTTCTGACGTGAAGGCAGCGATTCTTTTGCTTATATTGAGGTTCTAAATGTAGCTGGGCTAGGCTGCTTTAAACTCTGCTTTGCCAGACAGCTGGTGAGGGAAGCTATATTTTTGGGACCTCTCCGCGAGTGACCCGTTGCCCACGTCGTGCTAGCATCATGAAAAAGAAAAAACTATAGTATTTGTCATTTACTATTACTTATTCGGACTATAGTGGATTTCATTTTCCTAAGAGAGTTCCTTGTTCCATGCACGGTCTGTGTATATATATATATATATATATATATATATATATATATATATATATAGCAAACAACCACAGTGAAAAGGAAAAAAGAAACGAATTCCGAGCGCTTTCGTGATATATTCACATTTTCAAGGACAAGAGAAATTTCTCTCGTCCTTGAAAATGTAAATATATCACGAAAGCGCTCGGAATTCGTGTTTTTTTTCCCCTTTTTCTCTGTGGTTGTTTGCTTATTAATAAGATTACGTGTTATTTTGTGATTTTACTGCATATACAGTATATATATATATATATATATATATATATATATATATATATGAAATTCACATTTTACAACAGAATTCCACTTCTATTACAGGCGCAGGCTCCCTTCGCTGTATCGTGAATATGATCGGCGATGTATGTGTGTGTGTGTTTTTCAATATTAGAGCCTTTTACGTTTCATCAAATCTACCTCTCTTCACAAACAACGAACAAAAAGCACTAACCAAAGAAACCCGTGAAAATTAATTAATTGGTTGCCATAGAAACGTGGAGAACCATCAAAGCTGTCAGATCCGATATTAAACACCGGAGAATTAGACCGTCAACAACTGACGTAAATTCTCGACGAAAACCTCGCGGCGGAACTGCGGAAAACCTACGTATGATGTCCAATTTGACCCGTGTACAGTTAGATGCAAATTGCGCGAGGAATACCCAAAACGGGGTTTTACGTTATAAAAACTTTACCCGAAGGCGTCCTTCTACGAATATATCTCGTATAAATTCATTTTGTAGAATACGTTATTATAATAAAAGAATAAAGAATGTGTTTAAAGATGAAACGAACTGCGTAAAACTCTCACCCCAAATTTTTAACTCGTTTCGCCTGACTATACACACAGGGTATAGGGTATACAGGGTATAAGTGCCGTCTCGTAGGAAAATTTATTTTAAATTAAATTAAATTTACCAAAGTAATACATTAAAACTAAAACAAATATTCAAATTGATGCCTCGTTTTGGCACCTTTTATTTTGTTGCGGGTACAACAGGCAATGGCTTATAAATGGAAAAATTACATTCGTGGGGAGAAGACGAAGGCCTTTTCCTCGCGAGTGTAACTCGCTTCTATATTAACCACTGCCCGTTATTCTACTTGCGACAGAAAAAGGTTCCAAAACAAAACCAATTTGAACGTTTCTTTTAGTTCTAATTTATTACTTTCGTAAATTTGATTTAAAATAAATTTTCCTACGAGACCGGACTTACGTGACACCCTGTATATGGGTCAACGTTGACCTCGCGAATAGTATCATGCCGCCCTCCTGTCTTACGAATTTAGGAGGTTTTAGGGATCTAGTAATTAACACTCGACTCTGAAGAACCCTCACGGTCTTCCTCATCAAACCCTTATCGTCAGTGGTCGTAGTTTCACTCGGACCACGACTGATGATAACGTTTCATTAAGTTTTAAAAACGACCTATGAAACGTTCGTTTTTGTCACTAATTTGTATAACGTTATCAAAATACGTTTTAATTTCTATGAAATGGCTTTACCCTTTCAATTGGCGTTTCATAAATGGAAATAGAGAAACGTACACTTTCTGATAAAAGTTAACCTACAAACATTTTGTAAAAATCAACAAGTTACGAATTGGTGTATATATACAGGTGTCCGAGAATTATCTGTACAATTTTTGCCTGTTATTAAAAGTCAACCATGAAGTGCAGAAATTCCAGTGTTGTCCCATTTTACAGAGAATCTCTTTTTTTTGATACCACGTTTTGACAAGTTTTTAGAAATGTACGCGGGTGACAGACATTGATGATTTAAAAGCAAGAATCACAGCTGCTATTGAGCGAATTGATGTGAATATGCTGCAGCGTACATGGCAACATTTGGAGTATAGATTGGATGTTTTGCGAATCACTAATGGTGCACATATCGAATGTTTGTAACAACGTTACTTTAATAAAAGAAACTTTTGAAAATACAGATTCTAAATAATCTTGTTTAAGAATTTTACGTGTGTTATCAAGAATTTTATTAAAAGATGAAATTGTACAGATAATGTTCGGACACACTGGAATTTCTAAAAAACTTGTCAAAACTTGGTATCAGAAAAAACTTAATGAGATTCTCTGTAAAATGGTACAACACTGGAATTTCTCCACTTCATGGTTGACTTTTAATAACAGCCAAAAATTGTACAGATAATTCTCGGACACCCTGTATATATATATATAACATGAAAATAACCACGAAGGAAAAAGGATGCTGCTCAAGCGCTTTCCTCTAATGGCATCCTCAGGAACACGCAACGTGTTCGTCGTTAGACGAAAACGCTTGAGCACCATTCTGCGTTTCCTTTTTCCTTCGCGCTTATTTTCATCATAAATATTATTCACGTGTTACTTTCGTGAAACAATTTATATATTTTATATATATATATATATATATATATATACACACATATATACACATATATACACATACATATATACACATACACATATATATACATACATATATACATATATACATATATATACATATATACACATATATACATATTACATATATACGGTATATATTTTATATATATATACAGTATATATATATATACAGTATATATATATATATATATATATATATATATATATACACCGGTATATATTTTTTTAATATATATATATATATATATATATATATATATATATATATATAGGGTGAACCAAATGTAGGTGGACAGTAAATGATAACGTTTATTTTGAGAATACATATTTAATTTTTTTGTATACTATAATACAAAATAAAATTTAAATAAATTTAGTTATAATATTTAATATAATAAAACACAAACACCATAGTTATAATGAACACCATAGTTATAATATAATATAACACAAACCGTATTCAACCTACTGTCCACCTACTTTTGGTTCACCGTGTATATATATATAACCAAAACGTAATCATTGTAGTTTATTTTTATATGCTTTTTAGAAATTTGAAGATTCTTGGCGAACTTTTTTCCCGAAATTGTACAGCTGTTGTGCATCAGTTAAGGAAATTGGATTCAATGTTTGAATGCGTAAAATATTGAGTTTTACCAACATTTCAAATTTGTTTTATATTTATAAAAATATGATAAATTTATAGAAAAAATACATCGAAAATAATAAAATAGAATTGGAATAAAAGGCAAGTCGAATCACCCACACTGAAATTAAGTCAGATAAGTCTGAAATTACGTTCGATTACCATTTAGTGTCCGGTTAGGTAGGATGCACAAGTTAACTTTGAAAATTCTGAATGCATAATCAAACAGAACTGAGCGAGGTCGGATTCAACATTATTCAAGTTCACACACACACACACGTCTGACCACCATACAAAACCCCAACATTTTCATATTTAATTCCGTATCGCGATATTTATCCAATGTGAAAACCTAATACATTTAACCGAACGAAGAGTTACTTATGCTAGCGTAACCTAACCTAACTTTAATTATATCCTTTTTTTTCATAAGATACATTTATGAAGATAAACCATCGCGACACTACTAACGCGATACGGACGTTCATGTCGCAATGGGCTCCGCGCGTAACCTAAAGATTGTCGCGATTTTGTAGGGAAGACGAGAATATGCGCGCGCGGAGCGAGTGAATGAGTCAGTAATTTTTTCCGCACTGAAGGAAGAACGGTTCTTATCGTTATCAGTTGGTATCACAAAACGACAAAAGAATGAAAAAAAAAATGATTAATAACGAGCGATAAAATTTAATTTTCACACAACTTCAAATGTAAAGGGGGGGAAAAAAAAAACCCCGAAAACAAACTAAAAAAAACGAAACAAAACAAGAAAATGCGCCAAACATTAAAAAACAATCAACCTAAAAATAATTTAAGACATTCCGGTCCACTCTGGGAGGTTGCTGCTATTAAACAATTTTCTTTTTCTTTCAACTATTCTTGCAGTAGTAGAAAACGGGATAGAAAAGTATAAGGCTCTCTCCCCACCAGAAGCAGGTACGGAAAAAGGTTGAAGAAAATACCTCGACCCTGGAAAAGTAGCCAAGGAAATTTTACAGAATATATAAAAAGCTCTATAATTAGCATGCCCACAGATAAACGGTGCGAGCGAACTCCTGCAGAGTTACGTTATGTTTTAGTCTTAAACCATGAGAGTATTCAGTACTTCGTCTAGCCTGTTTTTAAACACATTGACACTTTGGCTGGAAACAACCTCTCACGGAAGTTGGTTCCAGATATTAACTATTTTATAGGAAGAAAATCCCGCGGACAGGGTTCCTAAATGTCTTTAGTTCCAGTTTAAACCCATTATTTCTTGTCGGATTGGCATTAAGTGGAATAAGTTTCTGTAATTTATCGTGTCTATTTCATTGAGCATCTTGAAGACTTGAATAAGCTGACCGCGCAACCTCCTCGTCTCTAAGGTAAACAGATTTAGGCGCTCCAATCTCCGTCGGTAGTTTTGCATTCTCAATGGAGTGTTACAAGGAGTTACAAGGAAATTAGTACCTCAAAAAGCCTTGCGGCTCATACCGAGGAGGTACCAATGGCAACAGTGCCAGGGAAAATTTTCCACACCCTCAAATAGTGTGCAAGATTTGGTCTAACCTTTTCTTGAACTGATCCACAGAGGAACTGTTCACAACTTCTGAAGGTAACCTGTTCCACGTGTCACAGATCTTATACGTAAAGTAATTCCCACACACACACACTAGTTCTAAACCGTTTCAAATCCAACTTCCGACCATTGTTGCGAGTTGGGTTATCATTTAAACTAAACATGCTTCTAAAATCGACATCGTTGAACCCGCGTAAGAGCTTGAAAACCTCGATCAGTTGACCGCGCAGCCTCCGAGTTTCCAGCGAAAACAAGTTCAGGGAGCGTAACCGTCGATTGTAGTCCATATGCCTAACGGAAGGGATTAACTTTGTGGCCCTCGCGTGCACTCGCTCCAGCCTCTGAATATCTTTCCTGAGGGTGGGCGACCAGAACTGCACAGCATACTCGAGGTGCGGCCGAACCAGTGAATTGTACAGAGCAAAATCTCCTTGTTCTGAAATCGAAATTGCCTCCTGATGTAACCCAACACCTTCTGGGCTTTCTTTTCCACCTCTACGCATTGTTTGGTAAACTTAAGGTCGCTGCTAATTAGCACACCCAAATCCTTTTCCAAATCAGTCGCCTCGATATTACTTCCCAACATCGAGTAGTCCGACTTGGGATTGGCGAAGCCAATGTGCATCACTTTGCATTTACCCAAGTTAAACGGCATTTGCCATTTTTCGGACCACTCTCCTATCCTACGTAAGTCCGCACACAGTTGCTCGATCGCTTCGGGCGTCCCAACATTGGCCCCAAGCTTGGTGTCATCAGCGAATTTGGCGATCCTACTGACGATGCCAGCGTCAATATCATTTATGTAAATGATGAACAAGTGGCACAAAACGGAACCCTGAGGAACCCCGCTAGTAACCGGGACCCAACAGAACCTAGCCCCTTTAATTACAACCCTCTGCCGCCTATTCTTCAGCCAGTTTTCAATCCACCTACCTACTTCCATACCGATACCTAGCGCGCGCACTTTCGCCATTAGACGGTGGTGAGGTACATTATGAAAGGCTTTCTGAAAGTCGAGATAAAGTATATCAATCGCCCCTACTCTTATCATACTCACTCAACATGACGTGGAAAAACTCGAGCAAGTTGGTGAGACACGACCTATGCCGTCTAAACCCATGTTGGGAGTCCCCAAGCAGCTCATAGGAATCCAAATGGTCAATGATCCTATCCGCTATTATCCCCTCTAATAATTTACCTACAACTGAAGTGAGACTAATGGGACGATAGTTCCCTGGACTTTCGTGATCCCCTTTCTTAAAGATAAGGGTCACGTTGGCTTCCCTCCAGTCACCAGGCATCTGGCCCGTCTCCAACGATTTGTTGAAGACTGTAGCCAGGTGGGGAGCCACCTGGTCGCGCACTTCCCTCAACACTCTGGGGAGGAACTGGTCTGGCCCAGGAGCCTTAAACGCGCTCAGTTTGTCCATTCTATCGGCAACGACTGTAGCGATACACCGAACACTATCCAGGCCAACACCTTCGTGCCTGACGCCCGGCTCGGGGATGACGCGGGTGTCCTCCCTAGTCAACACTCCCGCAAAGTACTCATTTAGCACTTTAGTGATGTCCGCGTCGGAGGTCCGCAGCGCGCCGCTGGGGTCCTTTAAGGGTCTATCATGCTTCTAATGGGCTTTCTACTATTAACATAACTGAAGAACTCCTTAGGTTTCAATTTGCAGGCTTGCCACCCGGAGTTCTTCGTTACGTTTCGCTAGCCTAACCTTCGCCTTCACTTCCCTACACAGGCAGACATACGCCTCAGTGTTCTCATGGGAACGATTGGCCTTCGCCCTCCTACACGCAGCTTTCCTATTTCGGACAGCCGAAACGGTGTCACGACTGAACAACTTCGGCTGCGTTGAAGCAAGGGTGACCGGTTTTGAGGGTATGGCAGCAGACTGCAGCACCATAAACTGGTCACGGAATGCACTCCACACTCCCTCAACATCGCCGCCCACCGATAACCGCATCTCACCTAAGCTATCCCGGAGGCTAACAAAGTCCGCCCGCCGTAGATCGAGCTTACTGCCTCTCCAGTTACTACGCTTCACCCGAGGGACGCACGCACAGAACCTAATCAGACCGTGATCACTCCCGCCCAACGATTCGTCAACGGTGAGGCCAGTGACGAGGTTGTCTTCGGGCGTAAATACTAAGTCTAGAACGTTTCGCTTCGTGTAGGCCCACTGACCCACTGAGTGAGGAAGTTCTAATCAGCAATGTCAACTAGCTTCCTCCCTTCGGCATCAGCAGTCCTGTCTTCCCACTTTATGCCGCGACAGTTGAAGTCTCCTAAAACTACACACACCCTGTCCCCTAGCAGGCTACGAAGTTCGGTGTACAGGGCTGTATCCTCCTCGAGGAGATGATGCGGAGGCCTGTACAGTGTACACCAAGATTAACCTATAGTTCGTCCCTCCCACGTTCAGATCGAGGCCAAGCAGCTCCCGTTCCGATCGGAACTGGCAGTCAACCGGACTCATATTCCTCACGTATATTAGTACCCCTCCCGACGGTGCGGTCCTTGCGAAACATTCTGTACCTGGGAATCTCGAACTCCCCAACGTAGTCCCTACGATGAGTATGAATCCAGGACTCGGTGATAGCAACGATATCCTGATGCTAAGAACGCCCGTAGCTCGCAAAACTTATTCCTAATCGACCTAACATTAGAAAGCACTGCACGGAGGGAGCCTTCCATATTCTGACCGCCCACTAACACGACCCGTTTCGCTGTCAGGAGTTTAAGAGCCCCTCACCAACGAGGGGGGCAACTTTGGCAGAGCCTGAGCCCCATCCAACGCGGAAGGAGGGTCACCCACCCGTGACGCACCCTTCAGTTGAAGGTACGTCCGCCAGCGGCTCTAGATCATTTCTCCCCGGTGGGGGACAGTCATTAATCCCCGGGCTTGACCTCACCATACGGTATAGGTGCCGGTCGAGCAGCGCGCCTAGCACACCTTTATCTTTGACATTGAGGTGGACACCATCTCTCTGATAAAGGTCCCACCTACTCGAAAACGCACCGAAGAGAGAACCTCATATATTATATATATATATATATATATATATATATATATATATACAGGGTGGGCCGTAAGTTTCCATACATAGGAAAAATAAACATTTTTTTATGGACAACCATTTTTATTTATATAATATGCTCTACATGGTTGCCATTGTTTTGAAAACGCATTTCAATACGTGTTCCCCACTGTTGATGAACACGCATTAGCACAGTTGACGTTATGCTTGTAATGGCGTTGGTGATACGTTCCTTTAGATGATTTATGTCTCGTATCTTTTCCTGATACACCATGGCCTTCAAGTGCCCCCAAGATAGAAATCAAGGGGGGTGAGATCTGGGGATCTGGGAGGCCACTCCACAGGACCACGCCGACCAATCCAAGCATCCGGAAACTGCTGCTGATCCAAATACCGACGCACGTGAAGACCATAATGAGGTGGAGCTCCATCTTGCTGGAAGTAAACTGGGAAGTTACCTTCCTCGTTTAGCAGGGATGGGAAATCTCTTCTTGCAACATGTTAAGATACCTTTCGGCATTAAGATTTCCACTGACAAAATTGGTCCAATAATTCTGTCACCCCATATCCCGGCCCACACCATCACTTTACCGGCACCTTGCATCTTCGTCGGACTCAGCCAGTTAGGGTTAGCATTACTCCAATAACGTATGTTTTGCCGATTAACCTCTCCATTGACGTAAAAATTTGCTTCATCAGTAAACAAGATCTTACGTCAAACGCATATTCTTAGGGTATCTGAAACATAAAAACAAACGTTTAATTTTTCCTATGTAAGGAAACTTACGGCCCACCCTGTATATATATATATATAATGCCGTTGCTTTTACGAGCTTCCATAAACTGAGGATTACGAGAAATGCCGCCTTAGTTTCAAAACAGTAAAAATAATAACTTTTAAATATGACTCGTATAAATAATAGCTTCACAGTGTGTGTGTGTGTGTGTGTGTGTGTGTGTGTGTGTGTGTGTGTGTGTGTTGTGTAAAAGATGAAGTGTCAATAGGTTTAATCTAGCGAGCGTCGAGGAGTGTTATAAACTGAGGATTACGAGAAATGCCGCCTTAGTTTCAAAACAGTAAAAATAATAACTTTTAAATATGACTCGTATAAATAATAGCTTCACAGTGTGTGTGTGTGTGTGTGTGTGTGTGTGTGTGTGTGTGTGTGTGTAAAGATGAAGTGTCAATAGGTTTAATCTAGCGAGCGTCGAGGAGTGTTGATAAGAAATAGCGTAAAAAGAAAACCTTGTGATGACGTTCACCACTCGATTTAAAACCACTTCCGATTACAGAGATAAAGGCGGAAATAAAGTGACCGGATATGAAGAGAACGAGTCGGGAAACGAAGCGATAAGCAACACCAACAACCAACATCACGTAATTAATAATAAATAATAATAATAAATAAATAGTCTTCATGATGGAAAAATCTTTCTAAAATAATATCTCCCGGGTACGACTCTCCAACAAGAGGAACTGCTTAGCTTTGAGAGAAATTTCCACCGCAATTGTGGGGCTCCTACATAGATTTGCTGGGGCAGACGTTAAAACCAGAAATAAATGAAAGCAAATGCGCGAATTTCTGGTATTTACCTGTTCCCGATGGAGGGGATTACACCAAATGAATATTTTTTCACAATTTTCAAGATTTCGTATTTCACCAAAGTATTTCATATTTTAACCAATTACGGGACTATTATCTATTTTGGTGCAGTATAGGCTAACGTGTTAGATTTTCCGAAATCAACCCTACAAGGTCACGAGTTTAACTACCCTACGGAGTCTCCCTCGTAATGCCTTTGCATTAAATTCACGCGAGAACAACACGTATATTGGACAGAATAATTAATTGACAAAACTTTCCCTAATAGACGGGTAACAACTACAAGGTCACCCTATCGTTCAGGTCGTAGGGGTTCCTTAGAGCAGTTTGCGCCAAATTTGTGAAGTATGTCGAGTTTACCCTCTAGATAGGGACATTTGTTTCAGTTCTAATGTATTGCTTTTGTAAATTTAATTTAAAAAAATTTTCCTACGAGATTGGACTTATGGGACACCCTGTGTATATATATATATATATATATATATATATATATCCGAATGAACACATCATTAGTACGACTTTCTGAATGCAGGAGCAACTCTATAGAGAGTTGACAAAAGTAAACAAACGCCATGATGATTGCCCTCAAGAACAAATGGCGAAGCTCATCAATGGAATACCAGAAGGCGCGTCACCTTTACAGAATGCAAAGGGGAGAGCGACACGATTCTAAATATAATCCTTTAATGAATCTCTTATTATTTATTCACTTATTATCAAATCAAGAACTATGGAGAAACCGAAGGTGTCTATTTTTGTCAACCCTGCGTCTATGGTTCCCCTCACTACAGTACTAAATCACAAAATTTGTAGGAACATAATTTTAAGCGCGAGTTGAGCGAACGCAAATTTTCTTATACCTCTTCCTGATGAAGGGGTAAGGAATCGTAAACTATAAATTTAGCGTGGAAAAAGTCGATTCCTTTACTAACCAAATATCACCAAACTTCGCGCCTACAGTATATATTTACATATATAAATGTATCATCGACTATATTTTCGAGAAAAAAAAAAAATTGTATAGCTGTTGGGGAGTAAATATAATTTTACACGCAAAGATCAATACTGTCGAGGACCCTCTACGATTAATACAATTTTTGCACGCAAAACTAGAGGGGCAATGTAAGAAAGACCTTGGGAATCGTCCGTTCTCACTACGCACACGTAACTTCGCTCGCGAGTATAATTATATTATTACGGCATTAAGAATTAATAAGTAGTAAAGTCTTTTCGGCTGACGAAGATTTTAAGCGCTATATTTCACTCCATTCACTCGTCGCTTCCTAAATATATCTCGTTCCCATTTCAGTCTTCGTCCAAAAATGAGAAATCCCAAAGTGGGATTCCCAAAGGAGGCAAAATTCTCTCTCATCGACCCATTGCCATTCTCACGAGGCGTAACAGCCCTCTTTTTAACCTTTCCAAACTCGGGAAACTTTTCTAGAGTCTGAAATTCCCATTTTTGGACCACGGATGGGGAAAGGAATGGTGCAAAGTGGAAAGTTATCCCTTAGGTAACCCAGCGGTAAAACGCTGGTCGTGAGATCGAGGACGGATGAAGACTAATTTTCGAATTTCCTGATGGCTGGTAGTTGATTTCACGTTAAGCTGTAGGTCTAAGGTGAAGCAATAAGCTTGACCTTCGTCAGAATGAACAATTCGGTCAGGTGTTTTTTTTATGTATCATACTAAGGTTTCATAAGCCCTATGTTCGGGTAACTGAAGTTGTGCGGGCTAACCGAGGCCTTCCCGTTTTGAACCCTATAACTAGGGCCCTCGGGAATTTTTAAACTTACCCTAGTTTCAAAACATTTTCTAACCTAGGCCTATATGGGTTCATAATAGAAGACAATAGGAAAAACGAAACAGCCTCAACTACCCACACCCATATATATATAAAATGCAAACCCACAAGGAAAAAATGATGTTTCCAAGGACTTTCGTGTATTCAGAAGTACACCTCGTCAGGGAATGAAGGGAGAAGGCGAGATGACAAAAATATATATACACACCCATGTACAGCGAGTGGGACAGAAAAATAAAAAGATTAGCACCTGATTAACACGAGTGAATTAGAGGCAAAAGTTATTTTAACAGGATATTTTCAATTTTATACATTCCCGCACTGTTATTAAAATTATTTTTAAAATTGATAAATGCACATTCTAGAATATTCCTTTCATTATATCTGTTTTTAAAGAGCGCTTTAGAACTATCCCACTTGATACTGATTACATCTATATATATGGTAAAACAATGTATTAGAATTATTTGCTGTTCTACACGCATATTTATGCTGTTTTACCCTAATGTCTAACTTAGGGTAAGAACACAAAGAAAGCAGGCTACCCGCTTGCCGGTTTCCAGCGCTGGTAGGCGGACACAGACGACGCAGGTTTATCTGCGAGTTGTTGTCTAGCTGTCATAATTTTCAAGTTTCTCCGCCTCAACAACGCGTTTACACGCGCGGGCAAGCGAGAAAAGAATGTTTTGTTCATTTTGGTAAACTTGTCAGCGCGGGCAACCACTGCCAACCAGCGCCGACAAGTTTGAACGTGCTTCTACTGTGTGCGGCTGCGCTCGATAGCATGGTCACATTCATGACGCTTGTCAGCGCCGGTCGGCGCTGGTAACCCGCAAGTGGGTAGCCTGCTTTGTGTTCTTACCCGTTTGGCCTATATATACTAAGTTACATTGTGTAGTATGTGTACATTCGATCGAACACACACACACACACACACCAACCGCATTATCGGGTTATTCTTTATTAGGCGTGATTTAATAGTATTATTATACTTAAAGACTACATTGATACCAATTGCTTTAAATAAAGTCGGAAAGATATTGAAAATTAACATGGTAAGGTAGGCTAAAGATATTTTTACGCTCAAATTCCTTTACAGTTACACTATCATAATACCTATGCTTGGCTTTCCTAAAACAGTTATCTAGAAATGAAATACGATAACATAACTTAGTACCAATATTCATGATATTGCATAACTCAAAATGTATCAAAATGTAAAAAATTCAGGACTGACAACGCTCAATACTCTAAGAAACAGAGAAAATAGAAAATGTAAGCCTATCTTTTCTGGATCTAAAAATTCAGAAATGCTTGAATCAGTTCAAATTTGAATTTTTTCGTATGTATGCCTATTAATAATAACTCTTATGTGCATTTTTATTCCGATCATCATCCCACGATTTAAATCTTCTATTTTCTCCGCTATGTTTCTTAGAGCATTGAGAGTTGTCAGTCTTGAATTTTTAGATTCCGAGTTATGCAATATCATGAATATTGGTACTAAATTATGTTATCATATTTCATTTCTAGATAACTGTCTTAGGAAAGCCAAGAATAGGTATTATAATAATGTAACTGCAAAGGAATTTGAGCGTAAAAATATCTTTAGCCTACCTTACCATGTTAATTTTCAATATCTTTCCGACTTTATTTAAAGCAATTGGTATCAATGTAGTCTGAGTATAATAATACTATTAAATCACGCCTAACAAAGAATAATCCGATAATGCGGTTGGTGTGTGTGTGTGTGTTCGCTCGGATGTACACAATGTAACTCAGTAGATATAGGCCAAACGGGTAAAACGTTAGACATTGGGGTAAAACAGCATACATATGCGTGTAGAACAGCAAATAATTCTAATTTATGCATTGTTTAACTATATGTACAAATGTAATCAGAGTATCAAGTGGGATAGTTCTAAAGCGCTCGTTAAAAACAGATATAATTGAAAGGAATATTCTAGAATGTGCATTTATCAATTTTAAAAATAATTTCAATAACTGCGGGAATGTATAAAATTGACAATATCCTGTTAAAATACCTTTTGCCTCTAATTCATTCTTGTTAATCAGGTGCTAATCTTTTTATTTTTCTGTCCCACTGTACATAGGTATATATTTTTGTCATCTCGCCTTCATTCCCTGACGAGATGTACTTCTGAATACACGAAAGGCCTTGGAATCATCTTTTTTTCCTTGTGGGTTTGCATCATTCATTCATTCGACGTGTTTAATTGGGAAATTCATCCCCCCCACACACACATACATATACATATACACAGTGGTGGGCACCGTTAACCAAAAAGTTAACTTCGTTAACCGCTAATCCGTTAACCAAAAAGTTAACTTCGTTAACCGTTAATCCGTTAAACATGTAACGGAAGTTACCGATAAACCGTTAACGTTAACTTTTATTATAAAAAAAATGAAAAACACAATATATATATAATTTAATTTTCCCTCTTCTTCTCGTTCTCCATTTTGTCCATGAGATGCATGTTGCCCTTCATGAAAATTAGCATATCAAAGTTTTCATCAGACAGGGATGATCTCTTGGCCCTCAGGATGTCCTTGCCCATAGAGAACAAACGCTCCACTGCAGCACTGGAGGGGATGGCTGTGTTGAACTTGATGAACAAGTCCACCAACACTTGCTCACCCAAGAAGGCAGCATCTGTCAGCAAGTCCTTGGAGTTAGTCTCCAGCCAGGTCTTGACCAAGTTCTGGGCCTTGCCCTTGAGTAACCTGTGGCTTCTGCTGCTCTCTCTTGTCTGGATGACAGCACTGAAGAAGTCATCCTCCTCCTCCTCCTCGTTGTTGCTGCCTCCACTGTTGCTGCCCACTTCGTTGGACTGCTGCTTCATGGCCTCCTCGACTGTACCCTCCATGCTTTTCCTCACCCTGGCGACCTTGGTGTTGTCATACTTGTCCAACCAGATGAGGCGAAACCTGGGATGGAAGGCAGCAGCCAGCTGGCATTCGTCATCCTCCAGGAGCGGCCCAAACCTTTTGTCGATGTCTGCGCACCTGCTCAGCACTGAAATAATAGAAACTTTTAAACGTTTATTTATGAATTTTTTTGGGTTAACGGACTTGAGTTAACGGAAGTTAAATGTAACGGAAGTTAATTAGTCCGATAATGATTTTCAAAGTTAACTTAAAAGTTAAATCGTTAACGAAAAAGTTAACTTCGTTAATTAACGATTAACGGATTAACGGTTTGTGCCCAGCTTTGCATATACATATATATATATATATATATATTATATAAATGCGTGGGAAGCACTTATGGGGTTAAAAGCAAAACGTGCTTCAAGAGAAAGAAATTAATGAGCTTTTAGAGTTCTATTACAGTTTGCCCTTTGATAATGAGCGAAAATGAAAGTCAGAAGGAGTTAACATTCGGACAGGGCCATCAATTGGGCCCATAAAATTTTAAGTCTTCCTAAAATTGTAGTTACTTTCCTTCGTCCGTGTGTCCGTGTGTGTGTGTGTGTGTGTGTGTGTGTGTTCGACAAGAGCCTCAGTCCCCGAGACGACAGTATTTTTCATCAATGCAAACCACATGCGTGGGACGAGAGACGTGTCGACTGTATTTCCACTCTGGCGGCAACAAAGGTGAAGGTGGCGAATCACAAAGCACCACACAAATAACTTGTTCGCTCTCTTCCATTCAACATCCACTCTTCAAGGAAGAGATGGATATTCAATGCGTGTGGGGGGGGAGGTGGTGTTATAAAAACCCAAGTTCGTCGAACGTGTGTAAAAATTTCGTCCGTGACCATTTTTTTTTTTTACAGAGAAGGTAGGTTATATTTTTTTTGACTTTCAAGTTCTTTATCACTTTCGTTCGTGTTAAAGTAGGGGAAAGGGGATCTATAAGGAAGTTTAGAGACGGGTTTTTTTACCATATGCAATGATGATGACATTTTAATTACAGCCGCGTTAGAACTTTAAAGAAAATTCGAAGTCAAATAAATAGATCGTCCTTCGTGCTTCCTCAGACTTTACACCCCCTCAGGTTTGTTTTACGTTAGGTTAACGCGAGTTAACCTAACCTCAAAAATAACCTCAAAGAGAAAGTCTCGTGAATGTAGCGATAAGATTAATCAGAAAAACAAAATTTAAGTGAAAAATTAATTTTAGTTGAGTAAAGAATGGTTATTTAATTACAAAATATTTGCATTACCCAAAGGGTCACGATATTGGATGAGGGACCCTTGTGGTAACCGAACTTTAAAAAAAAAAATTCGAGAGAGAGAGAGTTACAAGGAAAAGAAGTACCTCAAAAGGCCTTGCGGCCCATACCGAGGAGGTACCAATGGCAACGGGTGCCACGGAAAATTTTCTACACACTCAAATAGTGTGCAAAATTTGGTCTAACCTTTTCTTGAACTGATCCACAGAGGAACTGTTCACAACTTCCGAAGGTAACCTGTTCCATGTGTCACAGATCTTATACGTAAAGTAATTCCCACACACACTAGTCCTAAACCGTTTCAAATCCAACTTCCAACCATTGTTGCGAGTTGGGTTATCATTTAAACTAAACATACTTCTAAAATCGACATCGTTGAACCCGCGTAAGAGCTTGAAAACCTCGATCAGTTGACCGCGCAGCCTCCGAGTTTCAAGCGAAAACAAGTTCAGGGCGCGTAACCGTCGATTGTAGCCCATATGCCTAACGGAAGGGATTAACTTTGTGGCCCTCGCCTGCACTCGCTCCAGCCTCTCAATATCTTTCCTGAGGGTGGGCGACCAGAACTGCACAGCATACTCCAGGTGCGGCCGAACAAGGGAATTGTACAGTGAGAGCACAATCTCCTTGTTCCGAAACTGAAATTGCCTCCTGATATAACCCAATAGTTTCTGGGCTTTCTTTCCCACCTCTACACAGTTTCGTAAACTTAAGGTCGCTGCTAATTAGCACACCCAAGTCCTTTTCTAAATCAGTCACCTCGATATTACTACCCAACATCGAGTAGTCCGACTTGGGATTGGCGTAGCCAATGTGCATCACTTTGCATTTACCCAAGTTAAACGGCATTTGCCATTTTTCGGACCACTCTCCTATCCTACCTAGGTCCGCACGCAGTTCCTCGATCGCTTCGGGCGTCCCAACATTGGCCCCAAGCTTGGTGTCATCAGCGAATTTGGCGATCCGACTGACGATGCCACCGTCGATATCATTTATGTAAATGATAAACAACAGCGGCCCCAAAACGGAACCCTGAGGAACCCACTAGTGACCGAGGCCCAACCCGATCTAGCCCCTTTAATTACCACCCTCTGCCGCCTATTCCTCAGCCAGTTTTCAATCCACCTACCTATTTCCCCACCGATACCCAGCGCGCGCACTTTCGCCATTAGCCGGCGGTGAGGTACCTTATCAAAGGCTTTCTGAAAGTCGAGATAAAGTATATCAATCGCCCTACTCTTATCGTACTCACTCAACATGACGTGGAAAAACTCGAGCAAGTTGGTGAGACACGACCTATGCCGTCTAAACCCATGTTGGGAGTCCCCAAGCAGCTTGTAGGAATCTAAATGGTCAACGATCCTATCCGCTATTATCCCCTCTAATAATTTACCTACAACTGAAGTGAGACTAATGGAGAGAGGGAGAGGGAGGGAGAGAGAGGGAGAAATAACTTTAATAAACCTTCATAATGAATTACTGTATTTAAAAAAGAACCGAAATAATAACCTTTACTCTCGTCAAGGCGGCAACTAACCAATTGTGGGTACGAGATTTTAAAATACCTCGTTCCACCAGTCTCGTTATGGGTTTCTTAAAAGAAGGTCGCTGTGTGCGCTAAAAAATGTAATCTCATTTAAAATTTGGTATTTAACTTACTTTTTCCTCCACGATACGATGTTAAAATTATGAATTAACACTCGCTTTCCCCCAGTATTACTACTGTCCTAATTAAAATAAATCGATAGTGATAATCATCGTCTCTCTCTCTCTCTCTCTCTCTCTCTCTCTCTCTCTCTCTCTCTCTCTCTCGTGCCCCGTTAAGCCCATTCCTAACGCGTAATGGCTTGACCAGCCCCCTGCGACCGTTCTTGGTGACCAATTGATGGTGCTTGGCTGTACTGCTCTGAGGTGAGAGGGCTTTACTGCCCAGCTGGCTGCCAGGCCAGCGTAAAGTCTCGGGCGTAGCCTCTGGGTCTGGTGGGATATCCCTTGAACACTGGATTCTAAGAGTCTGGCCCACTTGTGAGTGACTAGTAAGACTTAGTAGGGGCTGCATCTCGCTGTCGCTCCTGGCGGAAAATCCGTGACGCTTGCGTCGCGAGTGTTTGTCAGTTGGTATCTGCGACACGTTTGGGACGGTCCGGCCCTGGGAGACTTTGGTCGGTGCGGCAGCAGGAGAGGTGTAGTCTTCTGGAAGGAATGAACGTCACTGCGAAAAGGCGGTGCGGCTACGCGCGGATTAATTCACCCCCCCCCCACTTTTTATATACTGGTCATAACGTTTTTGGATAGTTTTTCATTGCTAGAACGCTTTATCTTATTCAGAGTATTCAGAAAAACAAAAAAAAGAAGAAATATGGCAGGGCCAGCTAAATTGAAAGCAGAATGCTTTAAAGTAAAGTTAATCATTGTGCGTAGATTCCCAGAGGGTAATATCAGCGATATCACATCCCTTAGTGTATGTTTGTTTTGTAAACTTAGAGACAACGACGAAAAGGAAGTTAAAGAGCTAAGGAATTAGTAAAAAAGCTTGAAGCTAGGGTCGTAGCACTGGAAATCCAACCCAGTGGACAAGATCAATTAAAACACACCAGCAGATTCAAACTGTAAGATTAAGTATCAAGAACAAAGGGAGGGCTCAAAGAAGGGGCTGATAGAGAAGGTGTGAAGGGATCGATAGAGAAGGGTGGGAAGGGGCCTGCTGATGGCCCAAAGAAACCGAAGGATGTAGCTACCTGTCGGGGTGGGTCGGGTGGTGTAACTGCGTGTATGGGTGGCGACGGGTTTCGAAGGTCTCGGGCAAGAAGGCTGCGAAGCCGAAGCCTGAGACCCCTTGCCCCTGTCAAGACCTCTAACCGCTTTAGTCTCCTGTGCTCGAAGGAGGAAGACACCGTTTTGATTGGGGACTCGCAGATCAGGGCCAGGAGAAGTACTTTGCTTCTGCAAACCGGATGGGAGGAAGGTAAGGTGCTTACCTGGGCGGGAACGGCGCACTTAAGGAAGGAGGTAGAGAAGGTGCGCGTGATAGTCGGAGGACTGCGATCGTTGTCCACGCTGGTGGCAATGACCTGTTCCTCAAGGCGGTGGGGTAGGTCTTACAGAAGGGATCATCACCGAGATCATGTCTCTTGCGGATGATCTAAAACTGAAGACAGACAGGGGAATGTTAATGGGTATTTACCGCGAATGAATGTCAGTGACCACTCGCTCAGTAAGGTCATTGGCATCACGAGAGGGTACCAAGACTTGTGCGTTCCGCTGGCGTGAAGTTTATTGACCCCTTCGATGCATTTTCGGGTAGGTGGGACCTTTACCGGAGGGATGGTGTCCACCTCAATGACAAGGGTAAAGGTGTGCTAGGCGCGCTGCTCGACCGGCACCTATACAGAATGGTGAGGTCGAGTCCTGGGAGGATGATGGCCCCCACCGGGGAGAGATGAGGATGAGCCGGTGGCGGACGTACCTTCGACTGAAGGGGGCGGCGAAGTACAGATGGGTGACCCTCCTCCTACGTTGGAGGGGGCTCAGTCTCCTGTGGAAGTTGCCCCCTCGTTAGTGAGGGCTCTTCAACTCCCGACAGCCTTGGCTGTTCGGGAAACGGGTCGTGCTAGGGGGCGGTCAGAATAGGGAAGGCTCCCTCCGTGCAATGCTTTTTATGCTAGGTCAATTAGGAACAAGTTTTCGCGAGCTACGGGCGCTCTTAGCATCAGAATACCAGGATATCGTTTGCTATCACCGAGTCCTGGATTCATACTGATCGTAGGGACTACGTTGGGGAGTTCGAAATTCCCGGGTATAGAATGTTTCGCAAAGACCGCACCCGTGGGGAGGGGGTGGGGTACTAATATACGTCAGAGACACGTTGATCCGGTTGACTGCCAGTTTCCGGTCGGAACGGGAGCTGCTTGGCGTCGATCTGAACGTGGGAGGGACGAACTATAGGTTAATCTTGGTGTACAGACCTCCGCATCTCCTCCTCGAGGAGGATACAGCCATGTACACCGAACTCAGTACCTGCTAGGGGATAGGGTGTGTGTAGTTTTAGGAGACTTCAACTGTCGCGGCATAAAGTGGGAAAACAGGACTGCCGATGCTGAAGGGAGGAGGCTAGTTGACTTTGCTGATGAGAACTTCCTCACTCAGTGGGTCAATGAGCCTACACGAGGCGAAAGCGTTCTAGACTTAGTATTCACGACCGAAGACAACCTCGTCACTGGCCTCACCGTTGACGAATCATTGGGCGGGAGTGATCACGGTATTATTAGGTTCCGTGTGTGCGTCCCTCGGGTGAAGCGTAGTAACTCGAGAGGCAGTAAGCTCGATCTCCGGCGGGCGAACTTTGTTAGCCTCAGGGATAGCGTACAGAGATGGGGTTAGAGGTTGGCGGCGATGTTGAGGGAGTGTGGAGTGCATTCCGGGATGAGTTTATGGTGCTGCAGTCTGCTGCCATACCCTCAAAACTGTCACCCCTGCTTCAACGCAGCCTAAGTGGTTCAATCGTGGCATCGCTTCGGCTATCCGAAATAGGAAAGTAGTGTATAGGAGGGCGAAGGCCAATCGTTCCCACGAGAACACTGAAGCGTATGTCCGCCTGTGTAGGGAAGTGAAGGCGAAGGTTAGGCTAGCGAAACGTAACGAAGAACTACGGGTGGCAAGCCTCTGCAAGAGGAACCCTAAGGAGTTCTTCAGTTATGTTAATAGTAGAAAGCCTATTAGAAGCATGATAGGTCCTTTAAAGGACGGAAGCGGCGTTCTGCGGACCTCCGACGCGGACATCGCTAAGGTGCTTAATGAGTACTTTGCGGGAGTGTTCACCAGGGAGGATACCCGCGTCATCCCCGAGCCAGCTGTGAGGCACGAAGGTGCTGACCTGGATAGTGTTAGATGTACCGCGACAGTCGTTGCTCATAGAATAGACAACTGAGCGCGTTTAAGGCTCCTGGGCCAGACCAGTTTTCTCCCCAGTGTTTTGCGAGAAGTGCGCGACCAGGTGGCTCCCCACCTGGCTACAGTCTTCAACAAATCGTTGGAGATGGGCCAGGTGCCTGGTGACTGGAGAGAGGCCAACGTGACCCCTATCTTTAAGAAAGGGGATCACGAAAGTCCCAGGGAACTATCGTCCTATTAGTCTCACTTCAGTTGTAGGTAATTATTAGAAAGGATAATAGCTGATAGAATCGTTGACCATTTGGATTCTTACAAGCTGCTTGGGGACTCCCAACATGGGTTTTAGACGGCATAGGTCGTGTCTCACCAACTTGCTCGAGTTTTTCCACGTCATGTTGAGTGAGTACGATAAGAGTAGGGCGATTGATATCTTTATCTCGACTTTCAGAAAGCCTTTGATAAGGTACCTCACCGCCGGCTAATGGCGAAAGTGCGCGCGCTGGGTATCGGTGGGGAAATAGGTAGGTGGATTGAAAACTGGCTAAGGAATAGGCGGCAGAGGGTGGTAATTAAAGGGGCTAGTTCGGGTTGGGCCTCGGTCACTAGTGGGGTTCCTCAGGGTTCCGTTTTGGGGCCACTGTTGTTTACCATTTACATAATGATATCGACGGTGCATCGTCAGTCGGATCGCCAAATTCGCTGATGACACCAAGCTTGGGGCCAATGTTGGGACGCCCGAAGCGATCGAGGAACTGCGTGCGGACCTAGGTAGGATAGGAGAGTGTCCGAAAAATGGCAAATGCCGTTTAACTTGGGTAAATGCAAAGTGATGCACATTGGCTACGCCAATCCCAAGTCGGACTACTCGATGTTGGGCAGTAATATCGAGGTGACTGATTTAGAAAAGGACTTGGGTGTGCTAATTAGCAGCGACCTTAAGTTTACGAAACAGTGTGTAGAGATGGAAAAGAAAGCCCAGAAACTATTGGGTTATATCAGGAGGCAATTTCAGTTTCGGAACAAGGAGATTGTGCTCTCACTGTACATTCCCTTGTTCGGCCGTACCTGGAGTATGCTGTGCAGTTCTGGTCGCCCACCCTCAGGAAAGATATTGAGAGGCTGGAGCGAGTGCAGGCGAGGGCCACAAAGTTGATCCCTTCCGTTAGGCATATGGGCTACAATCGACGGTTCGCGCCCTGAACTTGTTTTCGCTTGAAACTCGGAGGCTGCGCGGTCACTGATCGAGGTTTTCAAGCTCTTACGAGGGTTCAACGATGTCGATTATAGAAGTATGTTTAGTTTAAATGATAACCCAACTCGCAACAATGGTTGGAAGTTGGATTTGAAACGGTTTAGGACTAGTGTGTGTGGGAATTACGTTACGTATAAGATCTGTGACACATGGAACAGGTTACCTTCGGAAGTTTGTGAACAGTTTCCTCTGTGGATCAGTTCAAGAAAAGGTTAGACGAAATCTTGCACACTATTTGAGTGTGTAAAGACATTTAGGACCTCAGTCTGCGGAAATTTCTTTTCCTGTAAAATAGTTGATATCTGGAACCAACTTCCCTCAGAGGATGTTCCAGTCAAAGTGTAATCTGTTTAAAATAGGCTAGACAAAGTACAGAACACACTCATAGTTTAAGATTAAAACCTCAGAAAACTCTGCAGGAGTTCGCTTGCTCGGTGTCTCTGTGAGCAAGCTAAATATAGAGCTATTTATATATTCTCCACTTTCCTGTAAAATTTCCTTGGCTACTTTTCCAGGGTCAAGGTATTTTCTTCAACCTTTTTTCCGTACCTGCCTCTGGCAGGGAGGGAGCGGAGGGTGGGGAGAGAGCCTTCTACTTTTCTATCCAGTTTTCTACTACTGCTAGCATAGTTTGAAAGACAAAATTTTCCCTGGCACCCGTTGCCATTGGTACCTCCTCGGTATGGGCCGCAAGGCCTTTTGAGGTACTTCTTTTCCTTGTAACTCTCTCTCTCTCTCTCTCTCTCTCTCTCTCTCTCTCTCTCTCTCTCTCTCTCTCTCACAGTTATTCTTCCAACCGTATCTTATTTTTACTTCATAAAAATCTAAGGCAATTGCAACCCAAATTTCATTTACTTTCGTCTCCCGCCCCCCCTTTTTTTTTTATTCTGAAATTTTTGAGGGAAGAAATTCTTTCACGAAATGTTCGCGGTAACCGAACTGGTAATCCAACTAAATATTTTACTGCCCAATTATGCAATGTTCCTCATCTATACTCCCTGACTGACTTTCGAATCCCAGTCTCTGACTGCTCGGACTGTATTTTAAATACTTTCCTTTTACAATGCTTTTATGTACCCTTCTCGCTCTTCAAATACACAACACTAATTGCCGACAGCGATTTCCTTTGGACAAATATAGCGGAGATGAATTGTTAAAATTTACTAAACAAAAATTGCACCGTCCCTAAAGAAAAGAATATTGTACAACTTTTTAATTTCATATTCTTAAGGCGTTTTTGCGCGTCGTTTCAGTCTCGGTATGAAGAGACCTTTGTTTACCAAAATGTTTTATCAAATAAAGCAGATTTAGAAGTGGTTTGCGTTTGTATGTGTGGATGACGTACGTAGTTTTCGGATAAGTTTGGTATGGAACAGAATATTTATCGGTACCACCGTTTCACATTTCGGCAGAGCGGGTTTTCTAACACGTTTCGATCTAAATTTAAAAAAAAAGGCCCTTATTCCAAAAAGGCTCATCAATTGCGCGCGATCGCTATAACATACCATTCAGCGCGTGGCATGGCACGTAGGCACGTAGGCAGGCATGAACGCAATAGAAAATGTTTCCGATTCAATATTTTATTTACTGGTGTCGCCAAATTTGTTTTCCTGAAGGCAAAGGAAGAAAGTCTGGCGCGGACGGAACGAAATGTCGAGTCGTCCATTTCGTAATACATTAGCATTGAGCGGAGGGAAGAAAGGACAGCGGGGGGTAGAAACGTTTTCTATGCGTGACATTTTCGAGGCATCGGAGATAACCCTTGTTCACACGTATCTGAAATTGAATCTCCAAAATAAAACTAGGAACAAACATTTCAAGGGTAGACGAAATATAGATTAATTTTTTTTTTTGCAGGAAGGAGGGGCCAAGGGAAAATGTCCGTAAAAGCGCCTCTCCCATAGAAGAAGAGAGCCAAAATCAAGGTCTTGGGGGTTTTCGAGATGCTAGAAGAGAGATTGAAGACAATCAGTAAGAGGAGGGGAAATGAGACGAAAAGCCTTTGATTCTATCCGGTCAAGTACGGCTGTGCGGGTTGTGCCACCCCATACACGAGAAGCATACTCCATACAGGGGGCGAACAAGACCCCTGTACAGACAGCAACCGAGTGGGGGTGAAGAAACCGCGGAGGAGGTACAGCACACCTAACCTCTTTCCACGAATGATCACGAGAA
This sequence comes from Bathynomus jamesi, assembly GCA_023014485.1. Classification (NCBI taxonomy): domain Eukaryota; kingdom Metazoa; phylum Arthropoda; class Malacostraca; order Isopoda; family Cirolanidae; genus Bathynomus; species Bathynomus jamesi. The sequence goes on along the minus strand of JAJOZX010000047.1, from coordinate 2,250,257 downwards.
AAGGAAACGCCAAGAATGTTGAGAGAAGAGGAAGGATTGAGTTCCGTGTTGTTGAAGGTAAGGGGATAGTTGTGTGGAAGATTGTGACGAGTAGAATGATGGAGGAACCGAGTTTTGAGACATTGAAAGCCATAAGGTTTTTCTCTGCCCCAAAAGATATAGCAGAAAGATCAGAGGTCAGGTGTCCCATAGCCGTCCTACGCGAATCGTGAATCGACTGCTGAGGAACGCTTTGGGAATCGGGTGAAGTGAAGAGTGGAATCATCGGCAGAGGAGTGAATAGGATAGGAAGTGCGAATTAAAAGATCATTAATAAATAAAAGGAAAAGAGTGGGTGAGAGGACAAAAACATTAGGAACACCACTGTCAATAGCTTAAGAAGAACAGTGGCCATCTACAACTGCAGCTATAGATCGGCCAGAAAGGAAATTAGAGATGAAGGCACAGAGAGAAGGATAGAAACTGAATGAGGGCAGTTTCGAAATTAAAGATTTGTGCTAGACTATCAAAAACTTTTGACATGTCTAGCACAATAGCAAAAGTTTCATAAAAATCCCGAAAAGAGGATGAGCAAGAGTCAGAGATATATGCAAGAAGATCGCCAGTACAGCGTCTCTTGCCGAATTCATACTGACGATCTGAAAGAAGATTGAGAGAAGAAAGGTGTTTAAGAATCTTCTTAAGGATAGATTCAAAAACTTTGGAAAGGCAAGAAATCAAAGCACTTGGACGATAGTTAGAAGGTTGAGAGCGGTCACCCTTCTTTGGGACACGCTGAATGAAAGCAAGCTTCCAGCAGGAAGGAAAAGTATCAGATGAGAAACAAAGACGAAAGAGTTTGCCTAGGCAGGGTGTCAGCACAGAAGCCCAGTTCTTAAGAATAGGAGGAACACCATCAGGACCATACGCCTTCCTAGAGTTGAGCCCAAATAGGGCAGAAAAAACCATCTTTAGAAGAGATTCTAATTTCAGACATAATAAAGTCAGAGGGGGTTGAATTGTAAGCGAAAGTTTGAGCGAAGTGTTCAACTTTGTCAGGAGAAGAGACGGCAACTGTGCCGTCGGAATGGAAAAGAGGAGGGAAAGAAGAGGAAGTAAAGTTGTTGAAGAGGTTCTTAGGTAGATACCAGAAAGAGCGAGAATAATTAGAATTGGATAGATTTTCACATTTTTTGTCGGATGAAGGAATTTTTGGCGAGTCGAAGAACAGATTTTGCACGATTCAGGGTAGAAATATAAGCTGAGTGAGAGTCAGGAGTTGGATGGCTAAGATACTTTCTGAAAGCCTCCTCTCTGTTGGGGATAGCATTAGAACAAGTTAAACCAAGGTTCTTTTTGCATTAGTAGGAATAAAATATGGAATGTACGCCTCCATGCCCCGAGAATATCACCTCCGTGATGCGCTCAGAACACCCAGAATGGCCCCGGAAGCAGTAATCATTCCATGGGAAATCACATAAGTGCTGCCTAAGGGCCTCCCAATCAGCGGCGCCGAAGTGCCAAAGGCACTCTTGGGAGGATCCGAAATCCAAAGGCCGAATTGGAGCGATAGGACAGGAAACATATATAAGATTGTGATCGGAGGAGCCCAACGGAGAAAAAAGTTTCACAGAGTAAGAAGGATGATGAGAGATAAGAAATAAATCCAGAATGTTGAGCCTATCTCCAAGGCGATCGGGGATACGAGTAGGGTGGTGCTGTACAATCTGCTCTACGTCATTTAAGATAGAAAAGTTGTAAACTAGTTCACCAGGGATGTCAGTGAAATGAGAGGAAAGCCAAAGGTTGTGGTGAACATTGAAATTTCCTAAAATGGAGATTTCAGCAAAGGGAGAGTGGGAAAGAATGTATTCCACTTTGGAAGTGAGGTAATCAAAGAATTTTGGATAGTCAGTAGAATTAGGAGAAAGGTAAACAGCGCAGATGTATTTAGTTTGAGATTGGCATGCAAGCAGTAGCCAGAGGGTATAGAATTCGGAAGACTCGAGTTCGGGAATACGAGAACAAGTTAGGTCATTGCGTACATATACGCAACATCCACCTTTGGAATGAAATTGAGTATAGAGAAAGTAAGAGTACACAAAAGGGGTTGCTGTCAGTCGTCCCAGACACCCGAGTTTCAGTGAGAAAAAGAAGAGGTTTAGAGGAGGTGGTGGTGGTCAACAGATTGAAAATTAATTTGAGAAAAGACCACGAATGTTGCAGAAGTTTAAGAAAAGTGAATAAGATAGAGGTCCAGAACATCTCGAATGGGCGGTAACAGATCCAGCCCCGCTGCCTGGGTCTGCGATCCCCGTATCGGCAGGGGGGGGGAGCCAGAAGTGGGGACTTATGGTCCCCTCCGCAGGGAAGTCAGAGGCTCTTGACGTTGATGCCATTTTTTTTTTTTTTGAAAAGATTGTGTGTGTAAGATGCACGTGTATGTAGTGAGGAATAGGGAGAGAAGTGCGTGTTTGAGAGCATGCTGGAATGCTCACAGGGCAGATGAGACGGAAAAAGATCAGCTAAGGAGGACAGTGACAGGAGAAACGGGAGTTCCAGCACTCCCTATCTTCTGTTTAACGTCCCCCCCCCGGAATACTTCCCTGGTCGATTGGTGTCTACAATCTCCTCCTAGACAATTACGTAGATTATTAGACATAATAGACAAAAGTATCTATTGATGTCGAGTATATTATTCACAAGTCCCACAAAGAGATGAGAGACGATGTTTTGTATTGTGACGTGGTCAAGATTTCGTCAAAGTTCAGTTTCATTTAAAGGAACCACAGATATGGGACGAGGTCTTAAGTTTAGCAGACGATGGCTCATGATGTTCAAAATAGTGTTCACCAAATCCGTGTGTGTGTGTGTGGTGTGTGTGTGTGTGTGTGTGTGTGTGTGTGTGTGTGTGTGTGGTGATTCGAAAGTCGAGAAACATAGGAGGGGTAGGAAACTTTTATTGCAAAAGGGCACGTTACAAGTAATGTTATAAGATGCGCTCTATATGTTCTCCTTTCACTTCCAGACATTTCTGGACTCTTTCCAGGACATCAGACTGGATTGCAGCACAGGCTTCTGTAATGCGCTGCTTCAAGTGGTCTGTGTCCTGGATCTTCAGACCATACACAATGGCTTTGAGGTGTCCCCACGAGTAAAAGTCCAGCGGTGTCGGGTCGAGGGACCGGGGAGGCCACTCCACTGAACCACGACGACCAAGCTAAAACCCTGGAAATTATTGTAATAACAATTTCCAATTATTTCTTGTTTTCGGACTTTTTACTCACCCTGTATATATCATTAAAGACCCAGGCATAATGAGTTTTTTGGCTTTTTCTAATCTTTGAACACGTTCTGGATCACCTGAAGATCAGGGCCCCCAGCCTTCTTTAGTTAGCTTTATAAGGCTAACTAGCGAAAATATCACGACCTAACCTAACCAATCGTCAAGGGCGTACAGTTGACCTAACTATTTTCACTATTTTCATGAATTATACAAGCGAGCTTTTGCTCTCCTTAGGGCATCATCAGATTTAAATACTCTAATTTAAATTTAAAATCCTAAAAATTTTAAAAACTTTAAAAAGTTTTAAACTTAAAAGTCTGAAAAAAATTGAAAATCCAATTTAAGAAATTTAAAAACCTATAAATCTGAAAAAAAATTTAAAAACCTATAAATCTGAAAAAAAATTTAAAATTTTTGAATACGTAAGTATAATTTAGACAGAGACGCCTAAATATAAAATGAAGGATAACTTGGCATTCCGATTGCTGGGAGAAGACTGGAAAATGTAAAACGGGTACGCGAGGTCAACTTGGATCCCACCCGCGGTCATCTTTGACGATTGGAGGGTCGAGATAATCCTAAGGTTCCATTCTGACCCGTTTGCTGGTTATTAAGAGGGAGAAAATTCTCGGCTGAAAAAAAAAATGTTTGAAGATTTTCGTATTGTCCACCAGTAGTTGTCACGCAAGAGTTGTATCGTGATCATTTTCCACGTGCCGTTTGGATGGACCTTCCTGTAGGTGAATGGCAAGTCTGCGACTCGAGGAAATGGTGGGGATTCCAATATAGCTATTAGAACGAAGTTCGCACCCTTCGTGACGACAATCAAATTTGTAGACTATATTGGTGGCCTTCAAGGAGTTATTATCTTGGGTTATTTTTCATTATGTAGTTACTCACTTTATATATATATATATATATATTTTTTTTTTTTTTTAGCCCCCTGGCTGGTCTATTATGGCCAGCCGGCCGCGCCCACAGATCTCTGACCGATGAGATGATGTGTGTTTGTCTAAAGTGTTGGAAGTGGGGGCATGTAAGAATTAGGTGTTCGGTGCTTTCGTTGGTGTGGTGTGTTGGTGTGGTGTCTGTAATAATGTAGGGAGGGGTGGTGGCCGGATCTGAGTCTAGAGAGGGTAACTCGTGCGTGTCTCGGTAATGCTGCTTCTTCTTTGGCTATGTTGGGGGGTCGTGCTTGTAGAATTGGGTTATTTGGTAGTGTGTCAATATGTTGGTTTACGAATTGTTTGGGTATATGTTTTGTTTGGTTTTGTTGTGGAGGGCATGGGGGTAGTGTGGTGTAGAGTGATGAGTAGTATAATGTTGGGGTTTCCTTTTTGTTTCGTGGTGGTTGGGGAGTTGTGGCAAGGCGGTGGCATGGGTGGGTTGGCGCGAGGGTTTTGGCAAAGAACTGTGTGCCTATCATATTAAGGTGTGTTTGTATTGGAAGGATGTTAGTTTCTGAGTGTAGATGTGGGAGGGTTGTGTGCAGCCTGTGATGATTCTGAGAGCTTTGTTTTGAATGATTTGCAGTCGGTTTTTGTTGGTGCTGGATATTGTGGGGTGCCAGGCCAGGTTGGTGAAGCGTAATTTAATGTTGTATGGATGAATTGTTTGTATAGGGTGGTGAGGGTTTCTTTGTGTTGTCCAAATGTAGTACGGTACTAGTTAGGGTGCGTAGGGCATTAAGTTTCTTTGTAGCTTTGCTGCAGATATTCGTTACGTGTAGTGAATGTCATGTGTGTGTGTCATATGTGAGGCCAAGTATTGTGGGTGTCTTGTTTAGTGGGAGACGGTGGTTTAGGAGGGTGATTTGTGGGTGTTTATTTGTTTCTTTTTTGTGAGAAGTAGTGTCACTGAGGACTTTTGTGAAACTCATTCGGTTGGTATGTAGCCAGTTCTCAAAATCTATCGTGTATTGTTGTGTTTCTAGTGGCTGTGTTTATGTTATTATTGTGTTGCGAGGTTATGGTGAGGTCATTTGCATATGATTGGATGTTAACATTTGGTGTACGTGAATTGGGAATGTCATGCATAAATAAGTTGAAAAAGATTGGGGACAGGATTGCACCCTGTGGGACTCCGTTGTATAGCGACATGAATTTTTGATGTTGCCTGTTTGCGAGGAATTTTGTCAGCCATTTTTTGTCGTTGGGGTGAAGGTTGGTGTCAAGTATTTTCTGTGTGAGGTTATGTCGTGGTACTGTGTCAAAGGCTTTGTTTATGTCTACTGCTACTAGGATGGTTCTCTTGGAAGGGGGGGATTCTGGTTGAAACTTTCCAGGATGTGTTGTGTGAGGTTGGTAAGTAGTGTAGTTGTTGATTGGTTCTGACGAAAGCCGTGTTGTGAGGGTGTGCATGGTGTCAATGCCGTGATTAGTCTTTGTATCAGTTTTCAAGCGTTTTTGAGATGGTGGAAAGCAGTCTACAGATCGACAGAAGCTAAGGCTAACAAAGACCCTAAGATCCACTCTAAGGTTAGCCCGAGAGAAAGGAAAGAGTAGGGGGTTAAGAGAAGATAATTAGGGGTTAAGTAAGTAGAAACACCTATCACTCGTGGGTTAACATTCATTCAGAAAATAAGAAAAAAAGACTCACCATCATCATCCGCCTGCCACTGCCGACAAGTCAGGAAAATAGTCGGAGCAATAGTGGTATGATATGGGTCGGTATGATATGGGTCGGTATGATATGGGTCGGTATGATATGGGTCGGTATGATATGGGTCGGTATGATATGGGTCGGTATGATATGGGTCGGTATGATATGGGTCGGTATGATATGGGTCGGTATGATATGGGTCGGTATGATATGGGTCGGTATGATATGGGTCGGTATGATATGGGTCGGTATGATGGTTGATTTGGTGGTTTGTTGGGTTTGAGTATTGGGGTGGTTTGCTTGTTTCCATTTATTGGGGATTTTGTTTGTTGTGGTTGAAAATGCTTGTCAGTGATTGGGTTGCTATGGGGCCTAAGTGTTTTAGGTGTATGTTTGAAATGTGGTCTGGGCCTGTGGTTGCTGAGTTTTTCAGTGTTTTGATCACAAAGAGCGTGTCTACAGAGTGAAATGGTGGGTCAACTGTTTGGTCAATGTGGATTTTACGAGTGTTCTTTATTGTTATCCTATTGGTAGGGGTGGTGGGTTTGTGGCTGGTTTTGTAGTAGTGTTTCATTAGGAGGTTGTAGTGTTATTTTGGTGTTGGGATTTTGTTTTTTGTGTGAGTAGGGCTTCGTGTGTGGGGGGCAGACATGGGGTCATTACAAGGTTTATCATTATCATTACCAGAAATTTTTCATCATCATTACAGCATTTTTGTTTCATTATCATTACATTATCATCACAAGCCCTTCATTATCATTGTAATGATCATTACAATACTGAATATACTGAATAAGCGCTTCACCGGTACACTGGAGACAGAGCTGCAAAGATGCTTGGCAGCAAGAGTAGATACGTCAGGATACAGATGTGCATTGTCCCTCCACCATATCAGGTGATTGCAGTCCTCATCAATGCAGGGCTGGTCAAGGTAGCTGTCCACCTGGCTGACAAGAGAGTTCTGAGAAGCTGTAGAGGGAGCTGGAGCAGCCATAAAATTGAACAACTTGCACCGCTCTGGTGCAATTTGAAATTTGAAATTCAAAAACATTTGCCGGCCATTTGTCCAATGCTGCCACCCTATGAGGAAACACCGTAGACGAAATCTCATGGAATTCGGAAAGCATTTAGGGGTGCCTCGAGTCACATGAATGAAACTGTCGCGCGGAAGAAATTTCAAGAATGAACGAGTTTCGACAACGCTTCAAAAACAAAAATGTTTCGAGAATGCAAGTGTATTATATAATTTAATAGAATTGTTTCCTTATTTCATACTATAGATTATGCAAATCGATTAATTTATTTCATTAAATTAAAATTTTCATAAATAAATCGTTAAATAATATGATGTGTATCAATCTTTGGATGATCAGCTTTTGGTGCTTCAAGTTCATTGTTGCATACGACTGCCTGACTGAAACAACGCTTAGAAGTTCTCTCCCGATTCTTTTAAGATATCTAAGGTAATATTTTTTATTTTGATACATTGATTATATTATTATTATTATTGGAAATTGTTCTAGAAAAGGGAGGAGGGGAGTAATGGAGGAGTTGACAAGAAAATGGCTCATTCTGTCATGCGTCGGGACGAACTGAAAGACGCCTAGCTCAGCACCAACCTCAAGCCAATATTACTTTTGAAAATATTGAGCTGGAATCTTCTTCTACGTCTGAAGCACCAAGTTCTGCGCCATCATCTGAAGACTCACCGCCCGCCTCTCCTGAAAAACGCAAGTGTTATGCTCGTGGCACTATCCAAGTCATCACTCCCGAATTGGCAAGTACATTGGATCGCACAGGAATCAGTCATCGTTCAGCACACCGGATTATCGACGCTACGGCTAGAAGCCTCAGCCATAACTCTCAAAAACTCGCGTTCAACTATGAAACCATTAGAAAATCACGAGAAAGGCTCCGTTCGGCGACGGCAGAAAAGATTAAACAAAGGTTCACACCCAACGAAGTGCTCACTGCACTTCGTTGGGTGTGAACCTTTGTTTAATCTTTTCTGCCGTCGCCGAACGGAGCCTTTCTCGTGATTTTCTAATGGACGGAAAAATTCTACCAGACGATGAAGGTGGTCGGTGTGACTGACTAGCCATTTTCGTAACCGGAGTTGATACCGAGAAGCTCTTGGGTGTACCTAAGCTGACATCAGGAACGGGTGAGGTCATCGCCTCGGTGGTACATGCTGCGCTCAAAGAATGGAATGTGTCAGAAAAGGTATCAGCTATGAGCTTCGACACTACAGCTTCAAATACTGGTTACTTGTCTGGGGCATGCGTAATTTTGGAGCAGAAACTCGGCCGCCGACTCTTATACCTTGCATGTCGCCATCACATCCTAGAACTTGTCGTTGAGAAGGCGTACATGGAATGCATGGGACCATCATCTGGTCCAGATATCCTCCTATTCTCCCACTTCAAAGAGACGTGGAATACAATTTGCCAAGATAAGTACAAGACCCTGTCAGACCCTTCCATCGAGTCTGAATGAGAATCGAGAAGAACTGATCGCTTGCTGGAATCTATATCTGACAAAACATCAGCCGAGGGATGATTACCGTGAATTCTTGGAGTTGTCGATTACAATCCTTGGAGGTAATTTACCTAACTTAGGTTTCGGCGACCTGGAGCACTTCACCGAGCACGTTCGATGGCAAAAGTAATTTATTCATTAAAAATCCTGCTGCTTCCCATCAGTTCGACTTACAACTCGTGAAATGTCTGGCTTAAAACGATTTGTATTTTTTGCCCTGGAGTTATATGTCAGCGCGTGGTTCACGGCCAGCAGTCCTTCATCTGCTCCCGCGAACGATTTGAAGTTTCTTCAAGACCTAGCAAAGTACCACGATGAAAAGATCTCAGCATCCTGCCTTAGTATCCTCGGTCGTCTCTTATGGTACATCAGCGAGTACTTGATTGGTCTCGCACTCTTTGATAAAGGTATCAATGCAACGACGAAAAAGAATATCGCTCGATCAATCCTCGAAAAAGAAGCTGCTGAAGATCCTCCAAAGCGAGCCCCAATACCTGCTGTTTCTTCCATTTCAACAAAGCAGCTCTCTATGACTTTGCCTCGAAAGGATCAAAGCTTCTCTTTGAACTTCTAAAAATTAATGATGGTTTCTTGTCCAAGGAACCAGAGACCTGGCCGGACGACGAAGATTTCAAGACTGGTTTGACTATAGTTGAAGGACAAAGTCGTCAATGACATGGCAGAGAGGGGAATTGCCTTGATCCAGGCCTTCAATACAAAGATTACGAAGAATGAAGAACAGCGCCAACATCTCTTGCAGGTTGTCGAGGATCATAGGAAGTCTCAGCCTGGTACATTGAAAAAGGGGTATGGCTTGAGGAAAAGCAAGAATTAATGGGTGGTCTACAATTGAATGAAAGACACCCTGGAATATATTTAGTAAATATATTATTTACTTATTACGATTGGAGTACGCCTGCACTTAAACCTTATGAACTAAAACTAACGTTTATTTACATTAATTAAAAAAAATATTAATTTATTTTTACGAGGTAATGAATAATTAATTTTTGTTATAAGGAGAATTATTTACCTCACTTGAGACACCCTTAAATATTATCTGAATGACCTAATATTTACAGTACATTGTTTTCTCATGTAGAACAAATGGCCAATAAAAAACTCCAACTTTCGATTTTTATTGTCACCCTACTATATATATATATATATATATAAAACAATTAAAAACCAACGATGAATTTAAAACAATTTAAATATTGCCAAATACTACAACGAAAATTTAAAAATTACGACAGACGTGAAATTATAAAGTTAATACAATTAAAATATAAAATATTATAAAAGAAACGATAAAAGGGGGATTACCTTTAAGATAAAAGTAAATAAGTAAAAAACCTTAGAAAATAATTTAAGGGAACATCATGGAAAAGTTTAAAATATGAAAATGTATAAGACCTTAAAAGGAACAAGTCGGGTACAAGTTATTCAATCACAGACGCAGCAGCAGTGTGTGTCTGTGATTGATTATCCTTTACCCGACTCGTTCTCTTAACAAGACACCATTTGCAACCTCATAACTTACGCGAATTGTGATTCTCATCACTGGCTGCAATTAAAACAAAGCAAAGAAATTGAAGGTTTCTGTTTAGCTTATATTTAACCTCGTAGGAGGAGGAGATTGTAGACACCAATCGACCAGGGAAGTACTCCGGGAGAGACGCCAGGCAGGAGACGGGGAGTGCTGGAACTCCCGTTTCTCCCGTCACTATCCTGTTTAGCAGATCTTTTTCAGAGTCTCATCCGGACTTATGAGACACGCTGTATAGAGTAGTTTACATTTCTAATGTGTTTAAATTTAAAACACTTCCACATTCGTGGCTACACAGTGTGTATTCACTGCTCAAACTTCATTAGAACATCAGCAAGATGCTTTTGTGGAATGGAACCAATAACTTCCGATTCTTTGACGGAGTTCTGTCATATACCTAAATCTGTCATGATACGCAAGTTTTTTAACGTAACCCCATAGATACAAGTCCAAAGGGGTTAAAGTCGGGGGATCGAGGTGGCCTATTCAGCACTGAAACATTCCTCAACACGAATGGGATTCACCAAACGTTACCTACCGTTTGGTGTATTATGTCACGTAACTGTATAATCAATTTATTTTTCTTTGAAGATTGGACATTGACTGAGATGAATTATCTTAATATAATGCCGACATTTTTTCTTCAACTAAAAACTTCCGAAGTTGAGAGAAAAGTAAACTAAACTTTCAACAATATAGGGTGACTTCACACTACACCGTTGATGTTCACAATGGATAATATCCATTGTTGACAAATTAACTCGTATCACTGCATAGCAGTTTCCTACAATTTAAGTAGGGAGTTAGGCAGTATGCAAACATTTGTCGTTATGGTTCAAGAACCATGGCTACATGGTAACAGGATCATAAGTCGTAACCCGGGTTCGAATCTATTTTTAGGACGAATAGAAGGAGGCCACTTAGGAGGCATTCCATGTCAAGTGTACAACACCTTATGTCAGGTCATCTCACTGATTTTAATGATTTTAATGATTTTAATGATTTTAATGATTTTTGGTGTGGTAGTTGGGCATGATGAGTAATGAAGCGTGACCAAATTTTAGCCATTTGGGTAAAATAGTTTGGGAGACCCCCCCCCCCCCCCCCCCCCCCAATTTGGGGTCAGCAGCGTAACCTCGTGATTTTGAAAGGTCATAACTCAGGATCTAATGGATGGATTTTAATGATTTTGGTGTCAAAATGCTCAGAAAAGACAGCAGAATAACTTTAATTTTATGCACAGAGTGCGTACATTCCGTTAAAAAAAGTTGCATTTATATTTCACCTTTGACCTTGACCTCAGGTCAGAGTTCAAAATTCAATGTCATGAAAATTGGCATAAGTAAAGACCTTTAGATGAAGCATATTCAAGCAAAAAATTAGTATGATCTCCATGGGTTTGCTTTCCACAAGCATTTGAAATTGTGCATGTTGAAAATTGTGAGCATTTTATTTAAGATAACTTCACAAATAGTTCATATATATACATATTATAATATAGCTACATACATGATTTGATATATACCTAGAGGTAAGCATCAAGATTTTTACAAACAAATTAGTTGGTTCTATAAAAGTATCAATAATTTTTATCACAAATTCTATATAATTTTTGCAGTTAAAAATAACTTGAAATTTAGGTGTTTGAAGTTTGAACAGTGAACAATGACTAACTTGTACAGGTATTTCTGATGAATTAACACTTCATATTGCCGTGCTGAATCTGAAAAATATAAATTTTATACCTATTAAAAATTTAAGTAAAATTATCATGATAAGGAGTTGTTTAAAAAATTAATTAGCAAGGTAGGTAGTTAAACCCCTTAGTTACCTCCCAAGGCCTAGGTGTGTACCTCGTTCCAACTTCCGAAGGAACTAGGCCTAGATACTATGCAGGGTGCCAAAACAGGTTTTTTCATTCCGTATTAGTTTAGAGATCTTATATATATTCTACTGTATGGCAGAAACAAGCATAGGCATCGGGCACGCGGTTGTGGAGAAAATAAATTTTCTAACCTCTAAGCTACTAGGATTCTAACCCAGGACCATTTATTCACGGTCACAGGCTCTAACGACTAGAGGGTTAGAGGGATGTCGGCTATTTAATAATAATTTGATATTAGGAAGCTGTACAATTTAAGGTAGACTAATACTTAGAACTGTATTCATAAGTGTAATTATTAAAATATAGTTAGTTACAGTATATAGACATACATGTCAATAAGCAATTTAAATAGCAATACTCACATTTTCCACGCAGTTGTAAGTTTTTGATTATATGTTTTTGACAATAAGTTTGTATCCAGTTTCTTGATTACTTTTTAAGATGACGCTTTTTCAGGATCATATTGGCTTTATTGGTTTCCTTTTTTGTAATTGCATATGTTCCTCCAGTAGCTGTCGTCGGGTTTATGATTGTGAGGATGTCGGACAAATCTACTGTAATTATATCAGGATTTTCAGGATAAGTAAATGACTTGTTTGGGCCACAAGGGTGAAGGAAGTTTACTTTCACTTCACCCTCACCAGGATATGTTTCCATCACACACCCAATCCACCGGTGGTTATCATACTCCACTGTTACATATCCTGTGACATTTTCAATTAATTGAAGGGCTTGTTGGGGGGAAGCGAATTCCTTTCGACTTTCAACTGAGGCGCTGTACATTTGTACTTCTAAACAATTTTTTGTCAGTAGTATGAATGAATGTAATTTTTTAGTTCCTGGTATGGTTCTCGCTTTTGATAAAATTGGATCTAAAAATTCTCTCTCATTTGAGAGAGCTAAAAGACATTTGAGTCAATTTTAAGGAACAGAAATCAAAAATCTTTTGGGGACAGAATTTGATTTTCATATGGCCTACGAAGATTTTCCTTTGATGCTTCCCTTTTGATGGTTCCGCCGACACCATCCGACACTCTCTTGCCATGGCTGGCAGCAAAAAAATGCCACTCAGCCTCAACTCTAAATTCTTCATGGTGGCGGCATAAATTTAAAAAGTTTTTGCAGTTTTTGTATTGACCTGCGCATCTGTCAGTAAAATAGATAATTCTGTTTAGTAGCTGAAAATTTGACTTAAGTTGATTTATTAAAACTTTTATGAATAGATGCACTGCAACAGTATCATGTGTATTACACTCTGAGATAGTTAGAGCTGTGATTTACTTTTTCTTGTTCTTTGTAATAATAAACCCATGGATGAAGAGTCGCTTGACAATTATTCCAGTGAAATTCTTGAGCACAATCTTGGACTACAAAGGAATAGTTTTCGGAAAAGTCCCCAATCACCAAAAAATCGCCTTCATCCGGTTCATTTTTTTTTTTTTTCTAAATACTTGGCTTGTTGTTTGGCAATGAAATCATGATGCCTTAGTCGAGTTAGTCGAGAAATAAAGGTATCTAGGAAATCTTCTAAATTTTAAATAACAGTCCAGCTGAATCGATCTGTTGTTGTCCACTGTTTGTACTGGATTTCATCAATACCTTTTTCTTCGTAACATGTAAGAAGAGCTTCCTTTAGCGAATCAGGTCGAGGGCATTGATCACACACTCCTAAATAGCAAGAAGGTTGACTTTTGTCAAGAAATTTTGGCTAAAGCGCAGTGGTAACTACTCAACGGAGTTTCTTCCTCATTGGTAATTTCTGCCATTCTAGAACCTATCATTAACTTAACATTCTGATGAATTGTGCAGACGCACACACTATGCGTCCCACTTGCTCGCGCCAAAACACATTCTTTGGGGCGTAGCATCGCAAATTTCGAAAATCCTGTAGAGAGCTGGAAACAAACTTAAATTGTTGATATGCTTCTTTTAGATTACATAAAACTAACCTCTTGATATTTTTTTTCGTTCACCATTTTCTTTTATTGTTACGCAGTCTTTCTTGCCTGCCATTTGTCAGCTTATTTCATCATTTCTAAAAAACTCTTCCCCATCTTTGGATTCGGTGACGACAATACTCCCTTTTCTTTAGCAAGCTGCTGAGCCTGAACAGCCATTCTTTGTGAACAGTTAAATTCTTGAATTAGTTTTCTTACACTCAGTGATGGTGCAAAAACAGTTAGAATCATAATTTGGTGTTTAGCCGAGTTTTGATATTTATCTTTCAATGTTTGGACAACTACTTCTGGCTCCGACAGTTTGTCTACATTTGATGGACCTGGCTCTTGAGGAATTTCACCTACCATATCTAAGTGTCTTCTTACTGAACTTTGTATTTTGGACATTTTTGTTGGGAGGTATGCTTCATTTCTTTGAATCTTGCGCTTGACAATCGGACTTTCCCCAATCATGGCGATTGTCTCATTCATTGCTGACAATTCAGCCTCGTCAACAAAATCATCATCTGATGACACGGTTTCCATAGTAGTATCAGACGAGCTTGATGATATTTTTTCTGGTTCTGCTATATTTTGAACTTGTAAAATAGGTAAGGAAAATTTTTTTCTGCATGATGAACATAACTTTTGGCCTGGCTTCAAATGATTTGGAAATTTTCCTATCAGTGATTGTGAAGCAGGCCGAAGATCAGAAGATTTTAATTTATTGTTGGAATTGAATGGATCACAACAATATTTTGATGACATTTTGTCAGCATATAGTCAAAACCTAAGCACACACAAATTTAACATAATTAAATATACAAATTATATAGGTACTGTGATGAAAATTGTTCTTTTAGAGCAGCAAATACCTTAATATTTGCAAAAATCTTAATACATACAGTTTATTTATCAAACCATGAATGTAGCTATATTTATACATATATACATACATATGAACTATTTGTGAAGTTATCTTAAATAAAATGCTCAAAATTTTCAATATGCACAATTTCAAATGCTTGTGGAAAGCAAACCCATGGAGATCCCACTCCAATTTTTTGCTTGAATATGCTTCATCTAAAAGGTCTTTACTTTAGTGATGCACCGGAGCTCCGGCCATTTTAGAAAACCTCCTGCTCCGGCCGGAGGTCTCACTAAACTCTGGCCGGAGGTGCCAAGTACATCAAACTCAATTGTGACAACTTTTAGTTTTAATTCTATAAAACTATAAACCTCATTTCTGCACCTATCCGAATATTTCAGTTCAGATTTCTAACAATTACTTGGATGGAATCATTGTGATATATTTCTTCTTTCCCTAATTACAAGGCAGTAAAACAGAGGAACTACTACTACTACTACTACTAATCACTGTAATCAGTAATCACACTCTTAGACCTACACTAGGGTGGCCATTTCCAAAAAGGAGGACACTGCGTATGTGGCCGTACGTTATATATATATATATATATATATATATATATATATATATATTATATATATATAGTGTGTGGTGTAGTGGTTAGCGTCGCTAACTACGAATCCATCGGCCCCGGGTTCGAGACCCGACGGCAGCCGGCGCGCAGCAAAACCCAGCTGTTCATCCTTCCACACAATAAAGAAAGTGGTTGGTAGATAAATGGGTACCCTAGGCCTAGTGGTTAAGACGCTGGGCTGCTGATAAAGCGTGGTTCGGATTCCACGTTAAACTGTAGGTCTAAGGTGGAGTGAAAAGCTTGACCTTCGTCAGAATGAACAATTCGGGCGGAAGCTAACCAAAGGTTAAAGGTTATATATAACAAAGAAATGAATATTCATTTTTACTCCTTGGTCAGACTGACTGTCCGACTCGTAGTCATGAAATTGAAAACAAATGCGGCTTATCAGCAGTGTTGCCAACTACATATAATAAAAATACGTTAACGGTTATTATGGCCTTCAGTACCCGCTATTTTAATTGTACCTGAGGTAATTTATATAATTCTTTTTAGCCAGACCCCAAAAAGGAGGACAAATTAACGTCCGGCTCAAGGTGGCTCCGGATGGAGGACAGTGCTCAAAAGGCGGACTGTCCGGCCGCCACCCTAACCTACACAGACTAAATGTTAATTAAATTATCCACAATTTTCTATGTCCTTATCATAGGTTCAAAAGAAAAGTGAAAACGTTCACTTTTTCATTTTGCAGGAGTGACTAATAAATTTATTTTACGAATGATCAGTGATTGTATTAATAATTGATTTGATATAGGCTACTTTATTCAACATTCAGCAAGACGACATAACCTGAGGATATTCTGTTCAATGGGAATTTTTAGAGAAATTAACACACACAAAGCATAGAAAGTCGACTTTTATAAAGTTTAAGTTATTAAACACTTAATAATTTCAAATAGCAAGACTATAATATATAAACCCTAAATAGATGAGACGATGGACCACACACACACACAC
The DNA here is from genome assembly GCA_023014485.1 of Bathynomus jamesi. Lineage (NCBI taxonomy): Eukaryota > Metazoa > Arthropoda > Malacostraca > Isopoda > Cirolanidae > Bathynomus > Bathynomus jamesi. Next base: position 2,234,023 of record JAJOZX010000047.1, on the reverse strand, counting down.
AAATCAATTGACCGGAACCTCCGGCCTCAAGCCGGAGGAAAAAAACACTAAGCCGGAGGTTCCGGCCCTCCGGCCAAAATCTCCCTCCGGTGCATCACTACTTTACTTATGCCAATTTTCATGACCTTGAATTTTGAACTTGACCTGAGGTCAAGGTTAAAGGTGAAATATAAAAAACTTTTTAACGGAATGTACGCACTCTGTGCATAAAATTAAAGTTATTCTGCTGTCTTTTCTGAGTATTTTGACACCAAAATCATTAAAATCCATCGATTAGATCCTGGGTTATGACCTTTCAAAATCACGAGATTACGCTGCTGACCCCAAATTTTGGGGGTTCATTACTCCCAAACTATTTGACCCAAGTGGCTAAAATTTGGTCACGCTTCATTACTCATCACACCCAACTATCACACCAAAAATCATTAAAATCGGTGAGATGAGTGGCAGAAATCACCAAAACGTGTGTACACTTGACACAGAATGCCTCCAAGGTCTCATGCCTACATCTCAGAAACTCTGAAGATATGGATGCCGCCGAACTCCTCTAATGAAGATGTTGCGGCAGTAAGTGTTGCGGGTGTCTTTGGAGGCTTCACTGAAGTAATTTTTGCATCTGTCTACATGGGACACGATAACCAGGCTCCGCTTCCTTTAGTTCTCGATTTAATCAATTATTGCAGATGGGAGAAATTACGGCTGACCATTGGATATAACGCTAATGCCCACCATACAATCCGAAGTAACTCCGACACCAATAATAGGGCTGAGTCACTACTGGTACAAAATGGCATGATCCATTGCAACAAAGGATATAAACCAGCCTTTGTGACTACTAACCGGGGATTTGACCTGGGCTAGCCTAGAAGTCAGTATTCTCATTGAGGGATGGCACGTAAGTGGCCATCTCTCTTTATCCGATCACTCCTTTATAGTCTTTTCCTTTGGGCAGTTTTGTTCTAAGGAGGGACTGAAGAGGGATGCGAGAACAAACTTAGACATATTTGTTACCCGACTTGGGGAGTAAAGTTGCCCCGTCTAACTGGGAGAGGTCTGTGGATTCTACGGACACAGACCTGGCGGATGGGCTGACGAACTCAATAACGCGTACCTACGAAACATTTTGCCGCTTAAAAAGGGGGAAAAACTAATAATGGAAATACTTTGTGTAACTCTGACTTCTATCTGTTGAGAAAAGGTCAGAAAGAAGCCGAGGATGGCAAAACTAATTAAAAACTAGAGATTAATGGGATTCATATTATGAAGGTCAGAGAACCATCAAATATGAAATCAGGAAAACCAAGCGATCTTCCTGGAGAAATTTCATATTAACGATTTCTCACTGCTCAAAACACACGGCGGGAGTGTATCAAAAAGCCATCAGGTAGCTATACACAATCTCCTGCTGAAACTCCAAATTCCATTATTCGATTGCCTAGCACCCGTACATTGGTTCGTTGGGTTGACGGAACTCCTATGGGTAGGGCCAGATTAAGGCATGGGGCAAAGGGGCTACAGTCCAGGGACCCCGCAATAAAGAAGGCCCCCTAAAATTAGTGTTAGTTAAGTTATTTTTCGGTAGTACAACTGTGACGTCATTTCAATTTTGTTATTTTAGTTGTGAAAAAAATACAAAAATTCGTGCTTTTTTATCGAGGGGCAATGGGCCCCCAAACTCACTTTAGCCCATGGGCCCCGTAGAGATTAATTCGCTACTGCCTATGGGCTACGACCATACGAATAAGTACTGTCGGGTAACGGGTCACGCGACGGAGGGGGTCTACAGACGCGGGATTCGAACCATCTAAGCGTCCCTACATCCTCTGAACGCGTACGAGGGTCACGCATCCAACTACTGAACAGATCCAACGTTGCTTATATCATCGCTGATCAAACGGGAAGCAGCGTTGCGACGTGGCAACGACGTATCTTTAAGGCGTTGTTGTTGTTGCGCTTTTATCCATTCGAGCGAACGAATATCCACGAAATGGATTCCACACGGAACAAATAAGCACTTCTTCTCTTATCTTCTCGGATTAATCTCAAATTTACTATTCTCACGAGAGAAATCTAATTCTATTAAGTGGCCACAGCCTACTTACTTACACGTTTATACGTGCGTACGCACGCACACGCGCACACACACACACACACACACACACACACATATATATATATATATAATATATATATATATATATATATATATATATATATATATATATATAATGAATAAAACCACGAAGGAAAGAAAACACAATGTTCCTGAGGATGTCATTAGACGAAAGCGCTTGAGCACCATTCTGTTTCCTTTCCTTCGTGGTTTTATTCATCATAAATATTTTTCACGTGTTACTTTCGTGAAATAATTTTCACACACAAAAAATTATAATTAGAAATTGTTGCATTTTTTTCCAATGCAGAAAATCCAATTTCCACATTTTCGACAAATTACCGAATGTTTGCAAATGTGCAATAATTGGAATGGTGACTTTCAAGTTCAAGACACTTTTCTTATTAAAAGTATTTGGTACGATTACGAGGATGAAAAGGTTAGAAAATCGTTCGATTTCACATTAGAATAATGCAAAAAGGGGGGGGGGGGCATGACTAGTGATGTGAGTCGTTTTTTATTGTGTCGTTTTTTTTGTTTAAAAACGAAGGTACTGTTTTTTTTGTTTTTTATTGTTTTAAACTTATTCCATATTTTTCTTCCTTTAATCTAATAAGTATATTAGTATTACCTATAATTTACTATACTACCATGCTTATACAGTTATACCTAGTATATATATAGTCATCATTTAGAAAAACTGAATCACACAAAAAGTATATAATAGAAATAAAAAGTGAGGGTTTGTTTTTCCTATGTATATATATTTTTTAACTAGAACATGAAACATTCTTCCTCATTTCAAACAATATACATAATTGTGATTGGCAAGAGTACCAGTATATATAATCCAGATAGAAAAAAAAATATTCACCTTTTTGTTAACCTAATGTTGTTTAACCTTCATTTCCATGGAAGAATCATCACTAGATTGGGTAGAGCATATATGCTAGTTTCAATATCACAGGTACTGGTATAATATACATAATAAAAAATACATAATACTGGTATAAAACAATATATATAATTGTGATTGGCAAGAATACCAGTGTATATATATATATAATATAATATATATATATATATATATATATATATATATTCCAAATAGAAAAAAAAAAAAAATAAAAATATTCATCTCTTTCTTTAACCTTTGTGTTAACCTAATGCTGTTTAACTTTCATTATCTGATTCTATTTCCATTGAAGAATCATTATCACTAGATTGATTAGAGCATATAGTTTCAATATCACAGGTACTGGTACTTATTGCAGATTTGGATGTTGACGAAGCCAATGTAGCACCATGTTTTACTTCACTTTCTTGGAATTTTGCATTTTGGGATATAAATACAAGCTTTGCTGCTCTGTCTGTGCTTAATCAGTTTCTTTTGGCTGTATGGATATTACTGTATGTGCTAAATGATCTCGGAGGTAATGAAAGGGCGAAATAGAGGTGTATGAGTTTGTGTAGGTATATATGTGAGTATGCGTGCGTATGTATCTGGAATTCTGGATGTATGCGTATGTATGGGGTATATAATAGATATATATGTGTATATAAGTATTTATGTATATATTGGTATATATGTATATGGGTGTATGTGTATGTATATATTATATGGATGGTCTCGGGGGGAAAATATGTCATCGCAGGTCTAAAGGATAGTTAAGTGGGAGATTCAAAATCCGAGGCATGGATGGGAGAGTCCTGGAAAGGTTGGACAATGGGCAGTCAGCTCCAGCCAGTGTTCTCGCAAGTTTAACGGATCTCAAGATACAAGATTTTCAGTGCAAGAAAGAGGCCAGTTTTTTCTGTAAATAGGCTGAAAAGGGCATTCTATACTGGTACCATATGGCCTATTTTATTATTTATTTATTTATTTTTATAATATATATCATTGCAAAAGTATACCTTATAATTAAATTGGTAATATCTATATTAATTATTAAAAAAAACAAAAAAAAAAAAAAACAATAAAAAACAAATAAAACGACAAAAAAAACAAAAAAAACAACATGGACATAAAAAAAACGGTTTTTTTAACATCACTAGGCATGACAGCGCAGAGAGACCGTTTGACTAGTGCCCCCTCGCTGGCGGAAGTCGCCGATATACGCTATACCCACGTTTCACGAGGAACATTCTTCAAAGTTATCGCATCAATGGAAGGCAATGAAAAACTCGCGAGCAATAAAACGAGAAACTTGGACCTAACGGGACTCGAACCCGAACACCACTTACGGAATAGAAGCAAAATTAATAATAATGAACCGTAAATCGTGAGAGGAAGACAAATCCACTTTGGGGGGGGGGGGACAACTTGACATCAGTTTCCAATACTAGAAGAGACGTCAACAAATAGAATTTGATGCGGCACTTTTCGTCACGATCCTCAAATTCGTGATAACGTTATGGCACTTTTTTTTTCAGTTCCACTTTCCTCTTCACTATTGTCATTATTTGAGGGAGTTTTTTACCATCACCCACAAGCCTCAACAAAATGCATTATTATTATTATTATTATTTCTAATTTCATACAAAATCATTATAATATGGCAAGCCCACCCTGTATGGAGCGCGCTTCTCGCGTATTGGGTGGCTCACCCCACGCAGCCATACTTGACCGGGTGGAATCAAAGGCTTTTTCGTCTCTAATTCCTCACCTCTTACCGACTGTCTTCAATCCCTCTCTCTTCGCCGCAATGTTGCCTTACTCTCTCTTTATTATCGCTATTATAACGGACACTGCTCTTCCCAACTCTCTAACCGCATGCCGCCTCCTTTAATGAAGCAAGCAGTACCACATTTTCTGTCCAACTCTATAACGCGAGGGTTAATCGGTATTTTCAATCTTATCTTTCATCTACTCAAACGGTCAACTCTGGATCTTCTGGATGATCATCATCATCATCATCTTCGGGAGGGGTGGCGCTTTTACGGACATTCGCCCTTGGCCCCTCCTTCCAGCATTAAAAAAGCGGGTTTGCTGCCAAAGGTCCACAATCGCCATGCTCTCTCACCATTAACGTTATTTTCCTCGTGGTGTCAAATGAAGCGTCAGTTGTACAAGGAGTGCCAAACGACATTCAAGAACAAAGTGCCAATAAATATCAGAAAACGGGCAATGTTACCGATCAGTCTGGAAGTGAACCCGGACCACCACGTTAACCATACTTTGTACAAAGCTGCTGCTGCTGCTGCTGATGATGATCTACAGATCTACAGAAGCTAAGGCTAACAAAGACCCTAAGATCCACTCTAAGGCTAGCCCGAGAGAAAGGAGAGAGTAGGGGGTTAAGAGAAGAGAGGAGAATAAGGGGTTAAGTAAGGAGCAACACCTATCATTCGTGGGTTAACATTCATTCAGAAAAAGAGGGAAAAAGTCTCACCATCATCATCCGCCGGCCACTGCCGACAAGTCAGAAAAATAGTCGGAGAATATAGGAGAGGGGTGAAAGATGAAAGAAGTAAAATAAGAACGCTTACAAACCATGCAAACACAGTCTTAACTCACTGTCATACCATGCAAACTACAAACATGCAAGAAAAGAGTTAGAGACATGCAAAGTAAGGAGGATAAGAAAAAAAAAAAAGTAGGTAAAGTTAAACAAAAAGTGGGTTAGTTTACGCTATGAGCTACATCTACATTCGTGTTAGTCTAATTTTTTTTATTTTTTTTTTTTTATTTTTTTTTATTGCTGGCATCACGCTGGCATGTCACAAGCTGGCATTCATCGTCAACAGACTCATCCTCGAGCAGCACCACCAGAGCTCCTGTTGTTAACTTTCTTTTTTAATTTTAAACAACGTTAATATTTTTAAAATGTCTGTCAAGACGGTTCTTAAACACATTAACGCTGGTAGAATGAACGACTGACGCGGGAAGATTATTCCATTTATCAATTACTTTAAACGTAAAGAAGTTTTTAGCGATATTAGTAATGAAACGTCTGCCACGCAACTTGAATCCGTTATTGCGAGTATTACTATTATCGAAAGTGAACAATTTGTCAAAATTTACGTTATCGATGTTATTAACGATTTTGAAAACTTCAATAAGCTCCCCCCTTAATCTCCTAGTTTCGAGTGAATACAAGTCTAACACTTTAATCCTATCTTCATAAGGCTTATTGCGCAATGCCGGAATAAGTTTCGTGGCACGACGCTGAACCCTTTCTAACCTATCAATATCCTCACGCAAGTACGGGCACCAAAACTGAACGGCATATTCCAAATGAGGCCTGACTAGGGACTTGTAAAGGGGCAATATAATATCCTTCGATTTAAATTCGAAATTACGCGCTATGAAGCCTAACATCCTATTAGCTTTTGCGCAAGACTCCAGGCACTGGTTCCTAACCTTTAAATCTTTAGTTACGCGTACGCCTAAATCTACTTCCTCGTCAACGCTCGCTAAATCCCTATCATCCATCGTGTACACGTAATTATTGTTGCGAGAACCTATATGCAAAACTTTACATTTATCTACGTTAAATTGCATCTGCCACTTATCCGTCCACTCCATAATCCTATCTACATCGTCTTGGATCCTATTTCTATCGTCCTCGTTAACAACCTTACCGCCTATTTTAGTATCGTCCGCGAATTTTGACACGTTACTAATCAATCCTACATCTATGTCGTTAATGTAAATTACGAATAACAATGGGCCTAACACTGAACCCTGTGGGACACCACTACCTACCTCTAACCACCCCGATTCACTACCATTAACTACGACCCTCTGCCTCCTAGCACGAAGCCATTCTTCTAACCAGTTAGCTACCTGACCGCGGATACCGTGCGCTTTAACCTTCGCAATTAGTCTCCTATGCGGAACTGTATCGAACATCATTATTTTTAGACTCGTTTTCGTTATAAAATCTTACAACCTAAAAGCGAGAAGCGTTCCAATTTTCCGCTAATAAACAAAGCTAAGAGAATTTTTGCCTCAAAATAAATTTAGAAAAAAAAAAAGTTAAAAAAAAAAGCTACCAAAAACGTAGACAAGAAAATTGGAGGGGAGGGATTTTGCTCGAAAATCCTTAACAAAAAAGCACCCTCGGGACCTATATTTTATATATTCGCATCAAAAAAACACTACACGAGGAAATCCAGAAGGTAAAATGTGAAAAATCACCCATCTATCTATCCATCTACAATATATTTATATTAGAGTCCAAAAATGGGAGTATATGGTTATATTTTGGCAGAACGTGTTTCACACGGAAGAAACAATTTAAATAAGAGACCTTTTATATAATAAACAAACATTATTTCACATTTATTTAATATTTCCAACTCAACATTCATATTGGTACGGAAATATTTATAAGGGGGGGGTATTAAAAAATGTTGCAATCGCAAAACAAAAAAAATGTTCCTTAAACGTTATTATTATATATATATATATATATATATATATATATATATATATATATATATATATATATATATATATATATATATATATATATACACACCAGACATGGAGTAATAGTAACAGATCATAATTTTTTGGCTGAAATAGTAATAAGGCAAAGTAATAGATAATAGTCTCTTACTTTTTTATTAGTGTCAATGGACATATTGTGTGAACAAAGTGAAAAATGAACGAAATCAACTCTAAACTAAAATAAACATGTATGGGAACTAATATTGTGGCAAATTTTACCTTCAATAAAGTAAAATTTTTGAAGGCGTAGTGTCTCTGAAACTAACGATTTGGTTGAAACATTTATTAACACACTGCTTCTAATTGCATTTAATTAGACAAAGATCCTTTTCAAATGAGTGAAGTACCCAACACACAAAAGTAATAGTAATAGAAACCCAGTAAATACACCATGTCTGATATGAAGTAGTATATGGTGTAGTGGTTGGCATCGCTGACTACGAATCCATCGGCTCCGGGATCGAGATCCGGTAACGAAAGGCAGCCAGCGCGCAGCAAAACCAAGCCGTTCATCCTTCCACACGATAAAAAAATTGGTTTGTAGATAAATGGGTATCCTGGATAGCCTTGTAGTTAAGACGTTGGGCTGCTGGTGGGGCGTGGTTACGATTCCACGTTAAACTGTAGGTCTAAGGTGGAGTAACAAGCTTGACCATCAGAATGAACAATTCGGACGGATTCAACAAAGGTTAACCAAGGTGTATATATATATATATAGAGAGAGAGAGAGAGAGAGAGAGAGAGAGAGAGTTACAAGGACAAGAGGAAGCCTCAAAGACCTTCCGGTCCACTCTGGGAGGTTCCTGTTATGAAACAAGTTTATTTTTCTTTCAACTATCCTAGCAATAGTAGAAAACTGGATAGAAAAGTAGAAGGCTCTCTCCCCACCCTCCCTGCCAGAGGCAGGTACGGAAAAAGGTTGAAGAAAATACCTCGACCCTGGAAAAGTAGCCAAGGAAATTTTACAGGAAAGTGGAGAATATATAAATAGCTCTATATTTAGCATGCTCACAAAGACACCGCGCGAGCGAACTCCTGCAGAGTTACGTTATGTTTTAGTCTTAAACTATGAGAGTATTCAGTACTTTGTCTAACTTATTTTTAAACACATTTACACTTTGACTGGAAACTGATTTTGTACCCTGGCCCCCGATTGCACCTCTACCCTTTCTCGGCGGTCCCGAGCTCTATCCAGTCCATCGCTAGACCGCCTTTCCAGGGCAGCTATCCTATCAATGAGCTCCGGGGTGGAGGGCGCAGCCGCGTGAGTTCGCAAAAGCGGCACATGCTGGAGTGGTTGATCTTCTCGAAGCAGGCTTCTTTGAAGTTCGTCACCCACTGGTTTACTCCACACCTCGCACATTCAGCCTTCAGTTTCTGCGGTCCAGTCATTGTAACTTTTTTTTTTCCGAACTCTGAATAAGATAAAGCGTTCTAGCAATAAAAACTATCAAAAACGTTCTAACCAGTATATAAAAAAGGAGGGGAGGGGGGTGAATTTTTCCCGCGCGTAGACGCATCCGCCTATTTGCAAGTGACGTTCATCCCATCCAGAAGACTACACCTCTCACTGCTGCCGCACCGACCAAGGGTCTCCCCAGGGCCGGACAGTCCCAAACGTGTCGCAGCTACCAACTGACAAACACTCGCGACGCAGGCGTCACGGATTTCCCGCCAGGAGCGACAACGAGATGCAGCCCCTTACTAAGTCTTACTAGTCACTCACAAGCGGGCCAGACTCTTAGAATCCAGTGTTCAAGGGATATCCCCCGAGACCCAGAGGCTATGCCCGAGAGTTTACGCTGGCCTGGCAGCCAGCTGGGCAGTAAAGCTCTCTCACCCAAGTTAAACGGCATTTGCCATCTTTCGGACCACTCTCCTATCCTACCTAAGTCCGCACGCAGTTGCTCGATTGCCTCCGGCGTCCCAACATTGGCCCCAAGCTTGGTGTCATCAGCGAATTTGGCGATCCGACTGACGATGCCACCGTCTATATCATTAATGTAAATGATAAACAACAGCGGCCCCAAAACGGGAACCCTGAGCGACCCCACTAGTGACCGAGGCCCAACCCGAACTAGTCCCTTTAATTACAACCCTCTGCCGCCTATTCTTCAGCCAGTTTTCAATCCACCTACCTACTTCCCCACCGATACCCAGCGCGCGCACTTTCGCCATTAGCCGGCAGTGAGGTACCTTATCAAAGGCTTTCTGAAAGTCGAGATAAAGTATATCAATCGCCCTACTCTTATCATACTCACTCAACATGACGGAAAAACTCGAGCAAGTTGGAGACACACGACCTATGCCGTCTAAACCCATGTTTGGGAGTCGCCAAGCAGCTTGTAGGAATCCAAATGGTCAACGATCCTATCCGCTATTATCCCCTCTAACAACTTACCTACAACTGAAGTGAGACTAATGGGACGATAGTTCCCTGGACTTTCGTGATCCCCTTTCTTAAAGATAGGGGTCACGTTGGCTTCCCTCCAGTCACCAGGCACCTGGCCCGTCTCCAACGATTTGTTGAAGACTGTAGCCAGGTGGGGAGCCACCTGGTCGCGCACCTCCCGCAACACTCTGGGGAGAAACTGGTCTGGTCCAGGAGCCTTAAACGCGCTGTTTCTCTATTCTATCGGCAACGACTGTCGCGGTACATCGAACACTATCCAGGCCAGCACCTTCGTGCCTCACGCCTGGCTCGGGGATGATGCGGGTGTCCTCCCTGGTGAACACTCCCGCAAAGTACTCATTAAGCACATTGGCGATGTCCGCGTCTGAGGTCCGCAGAACGCCGCTTCGGTCCTTTAACGGACCAATCATGCTTCTAATGGGCTTTCTACTAAATCTACTATTAACATAACTGAAGAACTCCTTAGGGTTCCCCTTGCAGAGGCTTGCCACCGGTAGTTTTTCGTTACGTTTCGCTAGCCTAACCTTCGCCTTCACTCCCCTACACAGTCGGACATACGCTTCAGTGTTCTCCTGGGAACGATTGGCCTTCGCCCTCCTATACGCTACTTTCCTGTTTCGGATAGCCGAAGCGATGTCACGATTGAACCACTTAGGCTGCGTTGAAGCAGGGGTGACCGGTTTTGAGGGTATGGCAGCAGACTGCAGCACCATAAACTCGTCCCGGAATTAACTCCACACTCCCTCAACATCGCCGCCCACCTCTAACCCTATCTCACCTACGTTATCCCGGAGGCTAACAAAGTCCGCCCGCCGTAGATCGAGCTTACTGCCTCTCGAGTTACTACGCTTCACCCGAGGGACGCACACACGGAACCTAATCAGACCGTGATCACTCCCGCCCAACGATTCGTCAACAGTGAAGCCAGTGACGAGGTTGTCTTCGGTCGTCAATACTAAGTCTAGAACGCTTTCGCCTCGTGTACGCTCATTGACCCACTGAGTGAGGAAGTTCTCATCAGCAAAGTCAACTAGCATCCTCCCTTCAGCATCAGCAGTCCTGTCTTCCCACTTTATGCCGCGACAGTTGAAGTCTCCTAAAACTACACACACCCTATCCCCTAGCAGGCTACGGAGTTCGGTGTACAGGGTTGTATCATCCTCGAGGAGATGCGGATGTCTGTACACCAAGATTAACCTATAGTTCGTCACTCCCACGTTCAGATCGACGCCAAGCAGCTCCCGTTCCGACCAGAACTGGCAGTCAACCGGACTCAACGTGTCCCTCACGTATATTAGTACCCCTCCCCTCTCCCCACAGGTGCTGTCTTTGCGAAACATTCTATACCCGGGAATTTCGAACTCCCAACATAGTTCGTACGATCAGTATGAATCCAGGACTCGGTGATAGCAACGATATCCTGGTATTCTGATGCTAAGAGCGCCCGTAGCTCGCAAAACTTGTTCCTGATCGACCTAGCATTAAAAAGCATTGCACGGAGGGAGCCTTCCCTATTCTGACCGCCCCCTAGCACGACCCGTTTCCCGAACATCTAGGGCTGTCGGGAGTTGAAGAGCCCCTCACTAACGAGGGGGCAACTTCCGCAGGAGCCTGAGCCCCCTCCAACGTGGAATGAGGGTCACCCACCTGTACCTGGACGCACCCTTCAGTTGAAGGTACGTCCACCACCGGCTCATCATCATCTCTCCCCGGTGGGGGCCCATCATCTCCCCCCGGACTCGAACCTCACCTTTCTGTATAGGTGCCGGTCGAGCAGCGCGCCGAGAGAGAGAGAGAGAGAGAGAGAGAGAGAGAGAGAGAGAGAGAGAGAGAGAGAGAGAGAGAGAGAGAGAGAGAGATATTACACACAGACAGTGCACGGAACAAGGAACTGAGAAAATTAAATCCACTATAGTTCGAATAAGTAATGGTAATTGGGTAATGACCAATACTATAATTTTTTTTCATGATGGAAACCCCACGTGGGCCCCAAAATATAGCTTCCTTCACCAGCTATCTGCTAAGCAACAAACAAGACGGCAAAATCGACATTATAAAAAGGAACAGTGACTTTCAACACCTACAACGACGATCACTTGCCTCAAAACCACTAGTTGGGAAGAGTAATACAACCAAATAACTTATTGACAACCAGTGATGAACCATATTTTTATGCTCACAACACACAAAAACATTAAGATCCACTTCAACCATGTTATATATATATATATATATATAATATATAATATATATATATATATATATATATATATATATATATATATATATATATATATATATGGCAAGAGAAGCAGCAAAAATACCTTTACCTAATTTTGCGAAATAGAGAACTAAAAAGGTTTGAGGAAACCTTTCCCCATTCCCCCCACCCAACCCAACCCCGTTTCAAAATAGCCTTTTGCAAAAAGGAAAAATTTATACCAATTCCCAGTTTCAATTTGGAAAATTTATGCAATTTTTCATGTTACAGTTTCGATCGAAGACTTTTCCATTTCCTTTGAACATCCTCAAGGAGATGATTTGTAGACAACAATCGACCAGGGAAGTGCTCCTCGGGGAAACGTTAGGCAGAAGACGGGGAATGCTGAACTCCGTTTCGCCCGTCACTGTCCTCCTTAGCTGATCTTTTTCCGTGTCTCATCTACCTTGTGAGCAATCGAGCGCGCGCGCACGCACAGACACACACCCTCTATTCCTCACTACACACACGCATCTTGCACGACAGAACCTCTTTAACATTAAAAAAAAAGAAAATTTGTATTTTCTCTCTCCACTCTTTTTTTATGGTGGCGGCGTTTTGGCGGCCATTGGCCCTTGGCCCCTCCTTCCTGCATAAAAAAAAAATCTTTCTCGATTTGGAAGCGAGAAAGTGAACGAAACTTTTCGACCAAACACTGAATTTCCCGAAGATGTTTCGAAGAAAGGAGACCGTTCGTTATATATGTCAAGTATTTATTTATACGCGGTCGAACTTTTTTTTTTTTTTTTTTTTTTTTTTTTTTTTTTTAAGGGTCTCTTATTGAGAAAAACGAAAACGAGCGGGTCTCCTTCGAAAACAGTTTTAGAAGCCGTGTTCCCCTACGACCATTCGACAGTGATCTATCGGGAATTCATCAATGAATAATTCAGGTTAAGAATAATCTAAAACGCTTTCAAACGCTAAAATACATTATTAATTTAAAAAAAAAAAACACACTCATTTAACAGAAAAAACCCAGAAATTATCCAAAAAAAGTGACAGGCCTTCGACTAAGACGAAACCTAGCCCCGAGCCTAAGCTATGGTAAGCCCGAAACTAAAATAAAATGTGGGAATTGTGGGAAGTGTGTTGTGTGTGTGTGTGTGTGTGTGTGTGTGTGTGATTAATTAGGGTGCCTTCAACGACGATAAATGAGGCTCAAAGTTCACCCTCTCCCCGAGGGATTAAAAATAGAAATAATTCCCAATTAAATCCCGTAATGAGAAACCTCCAATAACCCCCTAAACCCACCACACCAAAAGGAGGGTGCCGGAATTAAGACATCGACGTGCGCGCGGCGGCCACACTCGTAAAATGTAATCGAATTAAGCATTAGATTTCATTCGACATCAAGCTAAAAAAACACACACACCACACACACACACACACACTTACGTTCTTCTCCACGGTCTCCTTGATCCTTGTACTCGCCTCCTTCACCGATGCGCCTGCCTTCGAGAACGCCGACGAAAAGAACGACCCCACTGTCTTGGCCCCCGCTGAGGCGCGCGAAGACACGCCAGACAGGTTGAAGGCCAGCCCTGAAAATAAAAAGGTAAACTTTATGAACACTTCGATTACATAAAAAATGTTGTGTGGGGACATCATCATGACAACGCTTACAATATATATACAGGATGTCCCATAAGTCTGGAACCGTAGGGTAAAATAAGTAATTCATGTTTTTCCGTTTATGCAAGTGCCCATGATGACTGAGTAAGGAAGAACGCATCCAGGTAATTCTGCCCGCAGGAAATCGGAGTCAGAGGGAGGTCGCTGAGGAATTTAACAGATTGCATCCGGACCACGCGCCCATAACACACAGCTCAGCTGTGTCGGCAAACTTGTAGCAAAGTTCAGGGAAACGGGATCCATAGGAGATAAACCACGCAGTGGACCTCCGAGGACATCCACCGACGATGACACAGCCTCTACCACCCTCGCTCATTTTACAAACAGTCCCCAAAAGTCTCTTCGGCGTTTTTATTGCCGTTTTTATCATTTTGCCCTACGTTTGTGTAGAAGAGCGTTCCGCACAAAATGAGGAGGGAGAACGAACAAATGAAAAATGAGGTACCACCCGGGAATCGAACCCGGGATCATCCGATTGCCGGTCAGATATGCTATCCACTACACCATGGACCTCGATCAATCAGAAGTCATAATTCTCCTACATACGAGCAGAAACCAATGCCCTGAGGGGGCACCTTCGCATGCCGTACATATATACATTTTAACTGCAAACAACACACAGAATTAAGACTTCTGACTGATCGAGGTCCATGGTGTAGTGCAGGGATTCCCAAAGTGGTCTGTAGGAAGCTTCCAGGGGGTCTCTAAGCTTTTGGAAAAATAGTAACATTAACTACATTAACTATATTAATATTTAGGGGTCCTTGGTGGTAAAAGTTTGGGAACCCCTGGTGTAGTGGATAGCATATCTGACTGGCAATCGGATGATCCCGGGTTCGATTCCCGGGTGGTACCTCATTTTTCATTTGTTCGTTCTCCCTCATCATCTTGTACGGAACGCTCTTCTACACAAGCGTCGTTCTTTACATTAATTATACTGTGTGTTGTTTGCAGTTAAAATGTATATATGTACGGCATGCGAAGGTGCCCCCTCAGGGCATTGGTTTCTGCTCGTATGTAGGAGAATTATGACATCTGATTGATCGAGGTCCATGGTGTAGTGGATAGCATATCTGACCGGCAATCGGATGATCCCGGGTTCGATTCCCAGGTGGTACCTCATTTTTCATTTGTTCGTTCTCCCTCATCTTGTACGGAACGCTCTTCTACACAAGCGTCGTTCTTTACATTAATTATACTGTGTTTGCAATTAAAAAAAAATATATATATATATATATATATATATTATATATAATATATATATATATAATAGGGTTTCATAAATCGCAGGGTGTATTCTTGAGACAAAAGTAAAGAAAAAAGATCATATAAACATAGGTCGAGAAACCCGTAGGTCTCGAGCTACAAAAAAACAAAACAAAAAAAAAACAATTTCTACATTTTATGCAAATACACCGTGTGATACATTTGAAATTTTGGTGGAAGTATTCGCCAGCTTAACCCATTAGTGCCCGTTGGTAAAATTTCCTACGGACAAAATTGTTATCATTATTGCAATAATAACAATTTTGGCGGTAGGAAATTCTACCAATGGACACTAACGGGTTAAGCCGACCAGCCCACCTCACCTCACCACCCAGGCCCCTCATCGTAAACTACCACTAACCACCATTCCCTCACTCGTTCATACTCGTTTATTTTCCCCCTTTAACCATCTCTATCCTACTTGGGACGCGCTCAGGCACGTACTCAAGAAGTAGGAACGAAATTTGAAAAAAAAAAAAAATTTTAATTGAATAACCTTTATTAATAAAATAAATACACTCGTTTTACAATCTACAATGACAAATAATTGTGAGGCTGAACTATTTATTTGATTTAATTTGGCCCTTAAGCTTTAGGCTTTACTGGGTTTATTTATTTTAATGAAGCAAATGCATCCCACTGTGAATTCGCGTAAAATGTCAAAAATCGTATACGGTATATATTAGTCAGACCAACTTGGACAGAATTTCACTCTGTGAAACCGAGGAAAAGCCAGCGAGACCATGAATTTACCAAATGGCATGGCCATCAAAATTCTGAGTTTCTCATACAAAGTTAGTAAGAACGAATTTGTGAAGCTACATACAAAATCTAAGTGGCTCGTGAGCTTAAGTAAATGTTAAGGTTTTCACTGGCTTTAAATTTTCGGTTCAAAATCTTTGGTAGTTATGAAATTATTAATTTACACGTTATAAATCGAGTGTGAACTAACTAGATATTGGTAAGCTTTGATGACAGTACGAGGTTGGTTAGTTTCTCTCTGCCTATCTGTCTCGAACCTCAGTACACCTTCATAACTATTAATTACATCTTAATATACACAAACATTAAATAATAATAATAATAATATCAGGTGAGATGGATTTAACCCCTTAACGTCCCAGCAACGCGTTCTTTCCATACCTTCAAAGTTCAAGTTTCTCGAGTTGTATAAAAAAATTTTTTTTTTTTAAAATGGCGGAAACTGGATGCCTAGATCAGCGTTTAGACACATTCCCTACGTCCGTCGTAGATCTACGTGTGGAGACGTTAGGAGAGTAAAAGCCACCTTCGTTCAATTATGACTAGGTTTGTTCGAGATCTGGAAATGCCTTCTCGATGGCAGTGATTAAATTTTAAAACTCGCGAGTAATTTGTACGAGGTTCGCGGAACAAAATACGCCTCTTATAAAGAATCATTCAATTTTTAGCTAATTATCTTAATGGTTGTACTAAACGTGGTACACTCAACTCTGTACTGGACAGATACGCGTTTTTTATCTCGTAGGTTTTCGATTGAATCAATTCGTTCCGGGTAAAATTGGTCCTATTGTAATAAGAAAAAATAATAAATAGTACACTGCCGACGAATTTCTACGAGTCCAATTTTGCATATACGTTCAAAAATCTTTAATTTCACAAAAATCACAATTTATCTCGGACAAGGCGCGAGTCAATATCATGCGGCCCAAAATATGCGAGTTCCCATCTTTAACTCCGCTTCAATCAAGCGAAAAACTCCATTATTTTTGACAGTTTGAATAAACTTTGACCGATGAGGCATTACCGATATACTATCAAATTTCGGGCCGACCTTCACCTACAGGAAGAATAGACTATAGTCACTATACACTTCCACTGACTAGTATCATTTACACGCACGAACGTGATACCGGCTTCACTCGCTTATTTTCAGTAAATATGGAAACCAACAGTATGCATTTTCATGCCCAATTTCACACTGGCCGAATTTTTCTGGAACTAATTGAGGCCCTACTAGGAAGAAGTGGTTAAACGACAAAAGTAAAAAATGCCAAAAAGTTGTACCAATTTAAAAATGCCATAAATTTTGACTTTTGAAGATATTTCGACGGAATAGGTTTTTCTTTTTTAGGTTTTTAAAAGAATATTTCGACGAAGTATCTCCAAAACTTCAAAATTTATGTAACTTTCAAATATGGTACAACTTTAACCGAATTTTCTAGTTGTATTTTTTACTTAAGTCGCTTAGCCACTTCTTCTCGGAAGGCCTCAATTCGTTTCCAGAAGAAATAATACTAAAACTGAAAATAGTTGTCCAATTTCGTACCTTTTTACACCATCCGTGCGATATTTCGTCGAAAGAAAAGCCCTTCTATCGAAAAGTGCCTCGAAGGTTTGTTGGTTTTGGGACAGATCAACATACTTTAGTCGACGTTACACGAAAGTATAAAAGTCCTTTTACGCGGCAGATACTCGACACGTTCTTCAGGAAATAACGGCAAAAGAACTACCTAATGAAATTTTACATTTTCTGCAATATTCAACGAGTAAATTTTACAAATGAACGTGAAAATATAGCTTCCTCACCAGCTGCTAAGGGAAACCAGGGGTTTATTTTAACGGGCGTCCGAGACTACAAAGTATTCTAAATTAATCCCAGGGGTTAATTTAGAAATAGTTAATTTAAATACTTAGTAGTCTCGGACAACCGTTAAAATAAACTACTGGAAACTATATTTTGGGGCCTCTTTGAGAGTGACCGTTGCCCGCGTTGGGCTTCCATCATGAAAAAGAAAAACTATAGTATTTGCCATTTACCATTACTTATTCGGACTATAGTGGATTTCATTTTTCAGAAGAGTTCCTCGTTCCACGTACGGTCTGTGCGTAACATAAAAGTTTCTCAGGGGACTATTCGAGTGAAGAGTAATGTATACAAATTATATATTTTTTCTACATTCACACGAACTTTGAAAGTGTAATTTTGTCATTTTTCTCTTTTTTTTATTTGGTTTTAAGGTCAATGAATTATTGGATCAGTAATTACAGAGTAAAGGTAAGCCCCAAAGGCATTTCTAAGAGGAAGAAAAACTAGACAATTTCCTTCCGATGTGATTTTATTTAACTTATTAAAGTACAGTAATATTAATTTAAGTAACAGCACTGTACTCGTTCTTCTGAAGTCTGCGGGATACCTCGTGACTATCTACGTAGAGTAGGGTTGCCATATTTGAACTTTCAAAAAGGAGGACACTCCGGAGATGGGGGGGTGTATTTGTATCAGTATCTACCAACTTACGTTGTATTAATGTTATATATATACTGCGTACTACATGTCGTCTATACTGAGTATCTATAAATAAGAAAAGTGTTAGGGCCTCAAAAATCAGTTATAAATATTCAAATTTCCCGGACATGTCCGGGAAAAACCGGACGTATGGTAACCCTAACGTAGAGGGACTATTTTTTACTATAGTTATGGCTTCGATATCTACTACGTCCACTCGAAAGGGGACCACGGCTTTACGACTTCCATTTTACGAGACTGAACGGTGAACAACGACGAATAAAGTACATCATAACGGCATCAAACTTTTTCAAAGCCCGCTTTCAACTAGCTATAGCGCTTACCAAACCCGTTTTTAAGCCCACCCAGCTTCGAATACGAGTTGGTTCAGTGGTGGATGATAGCGGATCTCGAGTTTTCGTACCAACCATGTAGCCGCGTATAGCTTAAACCAAAGATTATATACAACAAGATGCGAAACAAAACCATATTTTCCATTATTTATCGCGTTGTCTCGCCAAATGAATATTAGACGCTCGCCACCTTGCGTATGGAGCGAGAACTAAGCTTCGCACAAGGGCGTATTTCCAGGATTCAGAAGTACAGGGTGTACACAAATTATCTTTACAAATTCTCTCTCAAATAAAAAATATTAGGAGACGAGGTACACATACCGGTTTTGCGCCATCTGAGAGAGAAAGTAATAAGGTTTCACATAACGTTAAACACATTCAACACGGGAACCATTTGTCACGCTTAAGGCGTCCAAACGGTATTCTATCTCCATCCATACACACGCTGCTGCAACATTTGAACGTCAACTCTCGCAACAGCACCTGTAATTCTGGTCTTTAAATCGTCGATGTTGGCCACTGGAGTTGCGTACACGCAGTCTTTTACATAACCCCACAGAAAAAAAAGTCGAGATGTTATGTCCGGTGATCTGGCCGGCCGAGAGAGAGAGAGAGAGAGATGGGCCCCCGACGGCCAATCCACCGATTTGGGAAATACATGTTAAGGGAATTTCGTACCAATTTCGTAATTTGTGTACACCCTGTACAATAATCTGACATCTACCACGTGAAACTATTACTTTCTGTCACAGATGCCGCAAAAACGGTACGTGTACCTCGTTTCCTAATATTTGTATTTGAGAGATATTTGTAAAAATAATGTGTACACCCTGTATATTTTTCCAAAAAACAGAATATCACATTCATCTTCGAAAAAAATTAAAGCTTATACGCTTAATTTATTAACTAATCCTATATCTGATTAGATATGAGACTATACAATAATATTAAAATAAAATTTCAGGCGAGGTTTTTCCGCGGACAATTTAATTATCCTTCCGAACACCAGATGGCAAAAGGGGAAAAACTAACGCGAAAAAACGGGCGAAATTTCGAATAATTTGCTTTAAGCGTTAACCTTTTGTTTCTAATTTAAAAATCGGAGAAAATAGAGAGGAAAATTCTTCTTTCGTGAATTGAAAACACGAAGAATTAAGCCAATTACGGACTAAACTATTTTTTTTTCCAAAAAATTCTAATTTTGATCGGTTGAGCCGAGGAAAAGCGCGCGCGTGTGTGTGTGTGTGTGTGTGTGTGTGTGTGTGTGTGTGTGTGTGTGTGTTTTACAAAGTCGCGATGATCTTGAGGATACACACAAAGTTCGTCGCGAATTACCTTTATAAATGTTATCTTTTAACGTGAAAAGGGGGTTATATAATTAAAGTTAGGTTACGCTGGGTTAGATAAAGTTAAATTAGGTTGGGTTGGGTTGGGTTAATTATTAAGTTTTTAAAATTGGAAAAGTATCGCGATACAGAATTGAATGCGACAAAGTGTGAAAGTGTCGCGGACATTCCACACCAGCTACACCAAGTCGATCCAACGGCCCGAACCGGAATTCAACATGAAAAGGATGCTTAGATACGACAAAGCCGTTTCCATACAGGATTAAAGTCACTCAGACGTTAAAAAACTGACGACCACGATGCGCGTGCTAAAATGCGAGACCCTTTTACATTACTTCGAGAACGATGTAGTTCTGGACAAAATCGGGTTCAGCGATAAGGATGCATTTCAGAGGGTAAACCACTTCTGAATTTCAAGAACACCCGAGACACTCCTCAAAGGAGTAAGGTGTAGTGCGCCATTTAAGCTGTCGGGACTGGGGGCCCTTTCTTCTCCAAAAAATTTAACAGTACCACTGGCACTGTTAATAATTAACAATGGATGCTCAAAACGCATGAAACAGTATTCCCGCGAAAACTGCAAACTAATGCAACTATCCGGATCGATGAATCTGCCAACAGGGATCTTGGAACTGAATGTCTCATCCACCCGACATCACGCTTCGTCGCTTCTTTCTCTGAACCTTGTGAAGACGAAGGTAATGGCAACTACGCCTCGAGATCGTTAGGACCTTGGAAGGAAGGAAGGAAGGAAGGAAGGAAGGAAGGATTCGCCACCTCGACTGAAACCGAAGTTGTTCATGCGTCCGTCAAACGATGGCTAAAATGTGTTGAAAATGGAAGGAACCACATTGAAGTCTATTGTTAAGATAAGCGTACAAGTTTAATTTGATTTTGCACCAATTAGAGAGAGGGAGAGAGAGAGAGAGAGAGAGGAGAAAATATATATATTTATTATGGGATGAATTTCACAATTAAACACGTGAAATGAATGATGCAAACCCACAAGGAAAAAAACAGATTCCAAGGCATTTCGTGTATTCAGAAGTACGTACACCTCGTCAGGGAATTCCTGACGAGGTGTACTTTTGAATACACGAAAGGACTTGGAATCATTTTTCTTTTCCTTGTGGATTGGCATCATATATATATATATATATATATAATATATATATATATATATATATATATATTTATTATATACACGTTGCTCTGCCGTCCCCTCTCTAATCCAGACTATTTCGCTATTCGCAATCACAGCGAATCGAGTGAGCAATCTAATAAACGATAATCAGTTCTCCGTTTTATCATTTCAATCTACTGAACTTGACAGAAAAATCACACACTCTTTTTATATATTAAGAATCTGACCCCTTCTTTAAATGCACAAAAATTTATCCTTTAAATTAGTCACTCCATAGACATTCTTCCAACCAACTATTTTCTGTCCCTGTTTCTCCTGCTGCTAATTTTTTTCTCTAGTCCTTTCTTCTGTGATTAAGTCAACTTCAGGTAAGCTCTCGTTTCTATATTAGTGGTGGACCGGATATCCGCATCATTTTAACATCCGCATCCGCACTCCTGACTGCGGATGTTATGCGGATATTACCTCTAATAAATTATGCAATTTACAATTAAATTAGCTTATAAAGTAGCTTATAAGGCCCAGTCATGCACATTTCATGTAAAGTATTAATTATTAATGAACAAACAAATATATAAACCTCAAAATATAAATACCTGGTAACACAGAAAATTGAATGAAACTCATTCAATTTTCTGTGGCTGAAACTCTCGAGAAAGTTATTATTTTTATCATAATGAAAACATTATTAATTTTAATTCTTATGCATTGCCTGCCATAATAGTAATATCATGAAATTTGAAAAATTGTCATATATTCATAATTCTATATTATATTGATAGATTAACTAAATATCCGCATCCGTGGATATTGAAATTAAAGATCCGCATATGTTGAAAAACTGACATCCGGTCCACCACTAATATATATATATAAAAGTATTGTCCTTCAACTGTTTTTGTATTACAGTACTTTATATCCTTGTTTTTAACTTATTTTTTCATTCAGCTTTTCACTGATGATGATCATCACGGAGTCGAAACGTTTGTAATAAATGTTTGGAGCCATCGTGTTGATCTTCTTGTTCCATACATATATATATATATTATATATGTATATATATAAGCATCCTCACTTTAAGGCACTAATGATGCCTCGCATCAAAATTGCCTTCATTGGACCAAAAGACCTTCGCCAAATCCCGAGTAGTCCAAATGTCGTGTTCTCTTTTCGGTGAATTTTTTTCTGACGAGTGAATTAGGCAACAAAAGCTTTATTCTTTACATCTTCTGAGCCTTCTTCACGATGTTCATGATACAATTTTTTTTCTAGTTATTTCTTGAAAATTGTGACGAAGACTAGGTATTCACGGGCTTCTTTGAGGGAGCGGAGGTTTGAAAGCCTGTCCTCAAGGTGCGTGACCTACCTTTCCTAACCCGTGCGTGGTTTGCCAAGTTCATCTTTTGGAACCTCTTCCTCGTCGTGTGGACTTCGCTTCAGAAGCATTTCAACTTTTGACAATATCATGTTGGGGGAGGAGTTGTATTTGGGATATCTCCTTTATGGTTAATTCTCGGTTTTTCAGCATTTTAATGACCTCCAATTATAACTACACTTCCAAAAGAAAACATGGAAGGATAAATGCTAAAAAAAATTATATACACATACATACATACATACATACATACATATATATACACACACATACATATATATATAGGAATGAACTCATAAAAAACTTAGTGAACCATTCTGATACACACAGCGTGCAAGGAACAAGGAACTCTTCTGGGATAATTATATCCACTATAGTCGGAATAAGTAATGGTAAATGACAAATACCATAGTTTTTCTTTTTCATTATGCTAGCCCGAAGCGACGTGGGGAACGGGTCACTCGCAAAGAGGTCCCATAAATATATCTTCCCTCACCAGCTATCTGCAAAGCAGACAGGATCCAGCTTTGGGACATGGATCTAGGGTCCCAAAAGCTGGATCCTGTCTGCTTTCCAGATAGCTGGTGAGGGAAGCTATATTTATGGGACCTCTTTGCGAGTGACCCGTTCCCACGTCGGGCTAGCATAATGAAAAAGAAAAACTATGGTATTTGTCATTTACCATTACTTATTCCGACTATAGTAAAATCACAGAACACGTGATCTTATTAATAAGCAAACCACAGGGAAAAGGGAAAAAAACACGAAATCCGAGCGCTTTCGTGATATATTCACCTTACCTTACCTTACCTTACAAAGGTTCCGCGCGATGATTTCTCATTTCGCGAAGGTCAAGCTTGTCGCCCCTCCTCTCGAGTTGGCCTGGTGAAGTAGTGAGTTGGATTCTTGCACTCTCCACCTCACATAGCTAGGTACGCCCGGCTCATCGGGGATTGTTCTGAGCCAGGCGTCTCGTCTTCTTTTGAAGATTTCCACTGCAACTCCCTTCGTGTTTCTTAGGTCTTTGGGCAACTGATTAAACAGTTTTGGTCCTCTCACTACAAAACTATTTTCTTTCAGGGTTAAGAATGTTCCCTGTCTCGCCTTCAATTTGGGAATACGACACAGTCTACCGCTTCTACTTTCCACCGTTGTTTGGGGAGTTATGGGATTCAGAGTAAGATTAGGGACTAGTTTCTCCATTATTTTCCAAGTGTAAATAATGGTGTATCTCTCTCTTCTCCTTTCCAGTGAATATAGGTCTAGTTCTCGTAACCTTTCCCAGTAATTTAGTTCTTTGCACCCATTGATCTTGGCTGTGAAGCTTCTTTGGATCCCCTCCAGCTGTCTAATGTCTTCTTTTTTATATGGGGATGTTAGGACCGAGCAGTATTCCAATTTGGGTATTATCAGGGTCAGTAGAGGAATCATTACATTCCTATCCCTTCGTTTAAAGGTTCTCAATATCTGACCCGTTATTCTCTTTGCTCTGTTTACTGCTTTCTTATTTTGTGTTTCAAATTTCACATCATCTGTCATTACAACCCCTAAATCTTTTGCTCTGGAATTTCTCTGAATTTCTTGTCCATTTGGGGTATAATATTCCATGGACTTTAGGTCCTCTCTTTTTCCGTACCGTAATAGCTGAAATTTCTCTGTTAAACATATATATATTTTTATATATATTTTATATATATTTTATATAATTTTGTATATATATATATAATATATATATATATATATATATATATATATATATATATATATAATATTATATATATACACACACACACACACTCTCCCCTCCCTGGCCTTTTTCATTAAACGATTTTTCCCCTGACGAAGACAACGACTCTGGAGGGCGACCAAAATTCAAATTCAAATTCAAATTCAAATTTTCAATAATTTCTCTTTAGTCGAGGTATCTCGTGGTTGCCTTGGTTGAAGAATGAACTTGGATTAAGTCCAGGGTTCAACTCCCCCATGCCGCCGCGGTTAGAACTGCGCCATCAACCTATTCTGCGACTGCCAGGGATCAGATCAGGTGACTCTCTCTCAGGAGTTCATCCCACCCGTTCCGTGTGGAGAAATAGGGGTTCCACGAATTACCTCTTCAATCAATGTCATCAATGGATGTATGGCTGAAGCCACAGTTAATTGGCTGGTTGGTCCTTTCTTTCACCAATGAAAATACACCATCGATTTGAAAGAGGTAATTTTTTTTTCATTTTTTATTCCCTTCCAATTTAATTAATCAGGGCCACTGCCCCCTTCCCCTCCCTCCAAAACACGCTTCCCACACTCCAGGGATTAAAAAAAAGTTTTGGAGCGAATGATTTTTCAAAAATTATTAATCTTGGGTCATTTTTTTTTTTTTTTTTTTTTTTTTTCCCGTAAGTATCATCCGTTGTCCCATTACTGATCGTTAATGAAATGGTATTACGAAACGTGATTTAGGCTAACTTCGTTACGAAACAATTAGGAATTTGAGCGAAAATCAACGAAAATGAAACGAATTTTGACCCAAAAACCTCTTCTGGACAAGCCATTTCGAGTGGAATACTTAGCACTGTGCGCGTCCCTACGGAATTGCGACAATCTTTAGGATACACACACAGAACCCATCGCGACACGAACGTGCGTATCACGATATTAGCAGTGTCGCGGTGGTTTATCTTTATAAATGCTACGTTTTATCATGAAAAAAGGGAATATAAGCGAAGTTAAGCGAAGCTTGGTTAAATTAGGTTACGCTAGATTAGGTTAGAGTTATCGGGCTTTTAAAATTGGGCGAATGTCGCGATACAGAATTAATATGTGAAAATGTTGGGGGTTTGTAAGGTAACCGAACATATAGTGTGTGTGTGTGTGTGTGTGTGTGTGTGTGTGTGTGTGTGTGTGTGTGTGTGTACGGCCTCCTGCAAGGTGTATGTTAAGTGATCTTTCCCTAAAGTGTGAAAACAGCTAATGCTTTTTTATGTCAATCATTTACCGCCTTCGCCTTCGAGGTTCTAAAATTAACTTCAACGAATCCAATAAAGAAGCAAAACCGTCATTATAACGTTATAAATGATAACGAATCCTTTAACGTCACATTAAATTGTAGATAGATAGACAGGGATGAATCGATGAATAAACTGGGTTGGGTGGAGATGTCGGTCTATCGTTCGTCTTCGATACACACACACTACAGCTTCATCGATTTAATTTACTTACAATGTTCAAACGTCTATTTCCTTAAAAAAAAAAATTTAATGGTTTTAATGCTCATGCAATGCCGTTATACTGTATATGTGTGTGTGTGTGTGTGTGTGTGTGTGTGTGTGTGTGTTTTTTGCTGTTGTGGCGGTTACACGTGTTTCGGTCGAAGTCCGAATAAAAGCGGTATTACAGTAAAAATCCTGCAGTTAATCAGTTTTAAATGGTGCCGATATTGTGCGTTAATTGATAGTGCATAGCGGTATTTCTTTTTAAAAAAGTAAAAATCGCGGCGTATACCAAAAAAGTAAATAAAAACAAAGTGAATTAATATATACAGCATTTGTTTTTTGTTTTTTTCCCCCCCGAGTCTCTTTGAGAGGAAAGTTTTGTTTTTGAAGTGCCCGCAAATATCCCTCCATTATCCCCCGCAGCCACAGTCGAGAGGACCAATCAGTGAGAAGTATACAGCGTGCCACATCCCCTACCCTGGAGTAACGGAAAATTCTTTCCCTCACACAGCTTAAGTCATCCCGCACCCAATACCTCCCACAATACCCCCTTTTTGAGTCACTTCACCAACATGGAAATTAATGCATACCTGCAACTCTGTGGTATCTGTAAAGCTGCAACGGATGAGACAGAGGCGATGAGGTGCGATTTTTGTCAGCTACTTTTTGATTTTAAATGCCTAGAATGGGGAGATGAAAAAATCTCCCGTATAACGAACGCAAAGCAGTTTAATGGGATAAAATTTTTCTGCGAGAACTGCTTGACCGAATTAAATTCTTTTACGGTATTTAAAGCAGAGAGAGACTACGAGAAGAGAATGAAAGAGGAAAGTGGGAAGTGGGAACAAAGAACAGTGGAAAACGGAAGAAACGGAGAAAGGCGAAATAGAAAAAAAATCAAATACCGTCACAAAACGAGGCCGAAAACAAACAGGCGACAAAGAGTGTAAAGACAACACACAGCATAAGGGCAACGAAGGACACAAACACAACTAGCACAAATAGGACAAGACAAGAGGGCAGTCAAGTAAACGAAGTAAAACTGCCCCCCAATAAGGAGCAAAAAACAAAAGCCAAGAGTAAATATGGGGAAGGAATTATATGCAGGTATTATATAAAAGATAATTGCAGATTTAAAAGAGGACAATGTATATATGAACATCCCCCAATATGCAATTTCTTCTATAACAATGGTCATTGTAAATTTGGAGACGGATGTAAATTCTACCACCCGGACATTTGTAGAACTTACGCAAAATATGGAACCTGCAAATTTGGGAATAAATGCTACTATCATCTCCCGACGGACTCAACTAACAAAGGAAAAAGTTTAAATGACAATAGGAATAAAAATAACAATAGGAACAACAATGGGAACACAATAAGCGAACAAGAAAATTTTTTCAACATCGCAGACGCCTTACGAATGCTAAATGTCATCCACATGCAGTTGACACAGCTGGAAACCCCCAAGCCAAATCGCTACCGGGCAAGAAGCTACCAATACAAGTAGGAGGAAACGGATCTCTTTCGGAGGATCATAGAGCAACGAATCAAGCGATATCGAAAGAAAACAAACTTGAAATGCACAAGGGGCAACGAAAAACAGAGAACATAAAAATGGTCCTGGCTAATATTCAAGGAATAAGACCAAACCAATCACTCAATAAGGTTTCGTACCTGAAAGGATTTATGGACGAAACAAGGGCGGACATCGCATGCCTCACAGAAACTCATCTTAAAGATTGCCAAGGAAATTGTGAAAACTGCGAACATTGTATTGATAAGAAAAAGATAAATATAGAGGGCTACAACTTACTAAGAGCGGATAGAACGACGAGACGTAAAGGTGGCTGTGCTATATATGTACAGGAAGGTCATATGACCGAGACGATAATAAGTAAATCAAACAGCTATGTGGAACTCCTAGCAGTGAAAATAGAAAAACTAAACGTGATAGTAATAGTCATCTATAGACCTCCAAGCACCCCAACCGAAAAATTCTCGGAGGCCATTGATGACATTAGAAAGCTAATAAAGGCCATAAACCCTCCATCGCCCAATATAATGATCTGCGGAGACTAACTTCCCATTTATAAAATACAAAAAAGTGAATAGGAATATATATATTCACCAGGACAAGGGGGGCACAAGAGAAGACCAGGAACAAGCAAAAATGTTGATGGCTCCCACAAATGAGTTTATGCTGACACAGGAGATAACAGAAAATACCAGAAAAAATAACTGCCTGGATCTGGTATTCACGAATAACACGAACTTGATTGCTGATATAAAAATAACCCCAACCATTATCTCAGACCACAACTTAATCGAGATATCAACAAATATGACGGCAGCATTAGAAGACAATACACATATTGAGGAAAGAAGTAAATTCGGGGCTTTTAACTTAAACTCGAAGACTATAAATTGGGAAGCAATCAGATCGCACATGGCCCAAATAGAATGGAGAACAATTTTCGAGAATAAAACAATTGAAGAAATGCTAACAACCTTGGAGGAAAAAACGCTGAGAATTTTAGAAAAATATGCTCCGAAATCACAGCCAAAAGGAAAGAGGAGCTGGCTAGAAAGGCAAAAGAGAAGACTATTCCGCAAAAGAAAGAGAGTGGAGGCGAAGTTAGGTAACTGCGGAGATAATGACAGGAAAGCAATAAAAGAAAAACAGGAGTGTATCGATAGGGAAATACAAGCCCTGATTAAGGACCATACAGAGAGGGAAGAGGAAAAGGCGGTAGAAGCAATAAAGGAAAGTCAAAAATACTTCTATAGCTATGCAAAAAGGAAAACAAAAACGCGCGCAGCTATTGGGCCCTTAAGGACGGGAAATAATGAACTAACCGACGATCCAAAAGAAATATCTGATACATTGAGAGCTCAATATGAATCAGTTTTCAGTACCCCAAAAAGTGACAAAGCGATACCTGACATAAATGCATTCTTTGAAGAGGAATTGCAAGGAGTATATACAGGGTGTCCCAGAATTAACTATCTATTTCAATGAAATCGGACAAATTTAATAAAAACTGACAATTTTGTGTTTATTACTAAATTATGATACAAAAACAAATAGATTTATAAATCATAAGTCAAAACTTTATTGAGAAGTTTCAACATGTGCACCGTCTGTATCTCTGCAAATTTCAAATCTATCCTCAGCACTGCGAAACACATTTTGAAGCATTTCAGGTGTTATCTCCCGCACTGCCAACTGGATGCGTTCTTTAAGTTCAGCTAAACTATTGATCTTTTGGCGATAAACCTTTGTTTTTATGAAACCCCATGCAAAGAAATCCAGGGGTGTCAATTTGTCAAATCCGGAGAACGCGGAGGCCAAGGTCGAGGTCCTCCACGTCCAATCCACCGATTCGGAAGGCGTCTGTTGAGGTATTCTCGAACAATTAGAGCATAATGAGATGGTGCTCCATCTTGTTGAAACACAACATTATCAAGAATGCCATCGTCAAGAAGCTGTGGTTCGAGAAACTGCTGAAGCATATCAAGGTAGACGGTACCTGTTACAGTTGCTTCCGCAAAGAAGAATGGGCCATAAATTTTGGATTTGGTCATTCCAAGCCACACGTTAACTTTTGGAGAGTCTCTTTGCCATTCTAAGAATAAAACTATGAAAAACTATGAAAAAATTATGAAAATAAAATTATGAAAAAAATTTAGAAATTTATACATTTTTAACACATTAAACATGATAAACATAAATAAAAGTGTGTTTTTAAAAAATTTGTCCGATTTCATTGAAATAGATAGTTAATTCTGGGACACCCTGTATAACAGACTTTGATTTTACACCAGAAGATGTAGCGAGAGCTATAGGACAAATGAAACTACATTCAGCTGCAGGTCCGGACAATTGGAACGCATTATTGATTAAAAACTGTAAAAATGAAATAGCTACACCTTTATACTGGATATGGAGAAGATCCTTAGGCACTGGGGAAATACCGAGCATCTTGAAGAGCAAACATTGTCCCTATATATAAAGGAGGGGACATCTCAAGCAAAGAACTAGAGACCAGTGTCATTGACGTCCCACCTCACCAAAGTATTTGAAAGAATAGTTAGAGAAAATTTATGATTTCCTGGAGACACAGGAAAGATTCAACGAAAATCAGCATGGATTCCGATCAGGTAGATCATGCCTATCACAACTAATAGTACACTACAACAATATCCTAGATGCATTGGAAGGCAATGACAACTACGATGTTATATACACACAGATTTTGCTAAAGCTTTCGATAAATGTGACCATGGTATAATAGCACAAAATTAAAGACATGGGAATAACAGGCAAAGTGGGAAAATGGATCTACAACTTCCTTAGTGATCGTCTGCAGGTCGTCAAAATTCAAGGTATATCATCATCAGAATCGGAAATACGCAGCTCAGTACCACAAGGGACAGTACTGGCCCCACTCCTGTTCATTATCATGCTAACAGACATAGCGGAGTAAACAGCAACAGTATAGTAACATCCTTTGCAGACGATACAAAGATCAGCAGAAAAATCAGCGATGTACATGACGTGGAGGCCTTGCAGAGGGACACGAACAAAATATACAAATGGTCAGAAGACCAACATGACATTCAACGCCGAGAAATTTCAGCTCTTGAGATATGGTAGAAAAGAAGAACTTAAACAAACTGCATATTATGCTCCAGATAGACAAGAAATTCAGGGAAGCATGAAAGCGATTGATCTCGGGATAATAATGACAGATGATGCGAAATTCGAAACACAAAATCAGATAGCGATAAATAAAGCAGAGAGAGTCGCCGGACAGATTCTAAGAACGTTCAAGAGAAGGGACAGGACAGTAATGATTCCGCTGCTAAAAACACTGATTATACCAAAACTTGAATACTGCTCAGTTTTGACGTCCCCATATAAAAAGGAAGAAACTAATAACTAGAAGAAACGCAAAGGCATTTCGCAGCCAAGATTGATGGCTGCAAAGAACTCAACTACTGGGAAAGACTACGTAAACTAAATCTGTACTCACTGGAAAGAAGAAGAGGGGTACATCATAATCTACATATGGAAAATGATCGAAAAACTGGTACCAAACCTAAAACTAAAACTAAACCCAATTACCATTCAAACAACACTGGAAAATAGGAAAGGCAGAATGTGTAGTTCCCAAATTAAAGGCCTGACAATGGACCTCCTCAACCCTGAAGGAAAATAGCTTGGTTGTCAGGGGGCCAAGACTTTTCAACCAGCTTCCTAAGGACCTCAGAAACGTAACGGGGATCAAAGTTGAAGTTTTCAAGAAAAGACTGGATGCCTTGCTCAGGACAGTACCAGATGAGCCGGGCGTGCCTGGCTATGTACGGTGGAGAGCGCAAGAAAGCAACTCGCTCCTCCACCAGGCCAGACCTAGAGGCGGGGCCACCAGGTCGACCTCCGTGTGAAGAGAGACCAACGCACGAAACAACATAAGGTGTGTGTGTGTATGTATGTATGTATGTATGTATATATATATATATATATATATATATATATATAATATATATATTATATATACACACGGTGAACCAAAAGTAGGTGGACAGTAGGTTGAATACGGTTTGTGTTATATTATATTATAACTATGGTGTTCATTATAACTATGGTGTTTGTGTTATATTATATTAAATATTATAACTAAATTTATTTAAATTTTATTTTGTATTATAGTATACAAAAAAATTAAATATGTATTCTCAAAATAAACGTTATCATTTACTGTCCACCTACATTTGGTTCACTCTATATATATATATATATATATATATATATATATCCAAAAGTCCCAAGCTATTTTCTGTTCACACATTACGAGAAAGATTGGGACTTATGGGATACACTTTACAGGCAAGAAGTTTTGGGGTTCTTTAACCTCCTTTGTAACGTAAAGGTCACGTGACATAGTTAGTTTTCACTCGGATTGAGGGGCAGGTACCTACTTTTGTCGCGTGGGTATTCTATACCAGCGGTCCCCGAACTTCTTCAGTAGCTCCCCTTCCACTTATTATATAAAAAGGAATGACGCACCCTCTCCTCCCATTGTTAAGGGAACAGCCGAGCGCAGATTGGTAGTTAGGGATGTCAAGTTAGCGACAAGCCCAAGTAGCGATGGGGACCAGAACGGTTCTTTCGAAACAAGTTTTATAAACTGAGTAACTATAGGTAAAACGGTAGAAGACGCGTTCATGTGGTTTAACAGAATAGTAGTAGTAATAATAATAGTAGTAGTAGTAGTAGTAGTAGTAGTACAGCCTTGGGTCGTAGCAATATAAATTACTTCCTTTGGTCGGTTTTGTAGATAGAACAAAGCGTTAAATTTTTGCAGAAAAATCAAAAATTCATTAAGGAATTGCGTCTTCGCTATTTTTCGCTGAAAAACTTATCGAGAATTTGCCCCGTGAAAGAACGTGTACACTTTCGTGGACGGGACGTTAATTTAACCTAAAGGACGCTAATCTAACCGAACCCGCGAGACAATTTTCTACTAAACGTTGTAGGGCCGGTACGAAAAGGTACGGAGTTCGATTAGTATTTGCGGTATTAGTAACGAGAATGCCGGTAAAAGTACTTCTGAATAACTCTGTATTAGTGATGATGATAAATTAGTCTTCAGTTCTTTTTTTTTTGTATTTTTTTCAAAACAAAATGTTCGCGAGATTAACGAAGACATTTTGCGAGCAATTTATCTCCCACACTATCTTCGCATTAAGTCTATTTTCAAATATTTTAATCGTGACTGATAGAGAGTCTTCCGTAAGAGTTCTTTTTAAGGTTTTCCATCGAGTGACAAAATTTCTAATTAACCTCCATCTTGAATTTCGGTGTAATCCGTTCATTGGTGTTCCTTTTGTGAATATTTCGTTCCGGTTGTTTTATTTTTACGATATCTAAGGGGAAAGTGTTGTAGTCACTTAACTTGCCCTACACTCCTATAACTCTTCTTTCGCCATTAATAGCTAGTGCGGAAGAGCCTCGTCTACTACCACTACTACCAGTGTGGATGCTTTACGAGTGCGAACATGATACAAGAATTTTCATTCTATTAATTTTCATTTGTCCTAGTAGTATGGTGGCAAAAAGGCAGACATGGGGTCTATTACTGGGTTTCTATTACTATTGATTCCTTCTATTACTATTACTTCTGTATGTGGGGTTCTTCACTCATTTGAAAAGGATCTTTACGTCTATTTAAATGCAATTAGAAGCAGTGTTAAATATTTGTTTCAACCAAATCATTACAATTTCAGAGACTGTAGGTCTTCATAAATTTTACTTTATTGAAGGTAAAATTGCCACAATATTAGTTCCCATACATGTTCATTTTAGTTTGGAGTAGATTTAGTTCATTTTTCAGTTTTTTGTTCACACAATATGTCAATTGCCACTAATAGAAAAGTAAGAGACTTATCTATTACTTTGCCTATTACTATTATAGACAAAAAATTATGACCTATTACTTGAAAATCCTGTAATAGTCTATTGCTATTACCCCATGTCTGCAAGTAGGTAAACGAAAAGTTTTGGCACAAAGGGTAACGCACAAGGGAAACCTCACGTCCGTTTGAAGTGTATTTGAAGGTGGCATAGCCCCTGGGATGTCCTAGCCCCGGAAGGGACAAAGCGCCAACACAACGAACCTGAGAACCGCACGCACGGTGCCGTTTTCGCGCGCTGTCCTTCTTAACTTTAGTTTTACTTTCCCCCAGAATTCTTCATTCTGACGAAGGTCAAGCTTTTTGCCCACGTTAGACCCACAATTAACGTGGAATCCGACCCACGACCCACCATGGAATCGAACCCGGCTCCGAGATATTCAAAGTCAGCGATGCTAACCACTACATCACTGAACATGATATTTTGTTTACGCACGGAACATACCCTCGTGCATCTATTTAATTTTTATTCCTAATAATAATAATAAACACAGTATACAGTACTCAAGCGGTTAACCGTGAATCACTCAACCGTGAATCAAGTTAACCATGACTTACTAACCGACTATCGTGCAATTCTCCATGATCATGACACTAAGTTAACCGTGGTTTGGTACGGTGTTTACGTCCACGGCTCGCCTCCTACCAGCCCACCACAACGTGCCTCCGTCATTGCATCTCCGCACTACCAAATACAATATTAGCGGATGTAGGGGTGATCTTCGTGTCTCGTGGGGAGTACAAATTATTGTATATTATACTGTAATAGAATAATAATGTGTGGTGGCGCGTGAGGTGGGAGGCCAGTCAGAGGTAACGGGCAGCATCGGCTGCACTACCCACCCGCTAGCGAGGTATACCGAATTAATCGTGAATTAACGGTTAGCCGTGATGAACCACCCTCCAATCACGGATAACCGAGTAATCTGAGCATGCATGCATGCATGCATGCATGCATGCATAGTATGCCCCCCCCCCTCAACAATTCAGCGACAGCTCAACAAAATATGATTTTAAATCGTTAAATTAATGTTTACACCGCAAGTTCCCTTATACCTTCGTGTTAACGTTAAATAAATGTTACGCTCAAAGAAAAGAAAAAATTGGTATACACCAAACGGCGATCAGAAAATTGTCTTCTTTATAATTTATCGGAAAAATAAATAGAAATTTATTTACATGTTGAAAGAATTTGAGGGAGGGGGGGTCTACAGCTTTATGTAGGATCTGAACCAGGGGGTCGCTACATCAACCCTAAGTGTACAGTGTACATCCGCTTTTGCGCGTGATAACTTATCTGATACGCGTTTTTTCATGGGAAAATTGTTAAATCTTCAACTGAAACTCGATAAAAGATTAAAAAAAAAAAAAAGTTCCCTGAATAAAAGTAATAATGAAACTTCACAATATTTTGGGAATCACTGAAGAAATCATCCCAAAAAAGACGGTGAATAAACGTCGTCACTGAAATGAAATAGATAAAAATATCATTTAATTGAAATGTAGGTAAAATATGGCTTCTGTTTTGTATGAAACTCGTATGAAAGTGACATATCTGAAAAATATGTTAAGTTTGTTAAAGAGAAAGAGTAAAAGTGAGCTTGTCTATACGATTGCTGAACCCTCCTCGAGAATTGCGTTAGAATTTGTGTATGTACAGGGTGTCCACAAATTATTTCAATGGGGGTGATAAGACATTATGGACATGGTATACGAATGAGCGTTTCCGCGTACGCGAAAACTAACGCGTTAATAGACGCCTGAATGAATGGAGAATTGGATGAGAAGACTCGTGGATGTACGGAATCCTTCAGGCGGGGTTTAGGAAAGGAGAGTTCGATATAATAATAATAATAATAATAATACTTAAGACTCGTTTAAATTCCTTCGTAACGACGATTAAGATCGCGCGTTATAGGCGTTCGTCCCACAGCGGCAATACGCCCTCCGAGCCAATGGTCGGTCTCTATCTCTCTACATCACCCGAACGCCGTGGAAGTTCACCCATCAAACTACTGAACAGGCCGATCGCTTTACCTCGCTAATATATTGGGAAGAAGCGGTTCTTCGAGTCGAATTTGTATCACGCAGTAATGATATTAAGGTTTCACTATATACTGTATTACTTTATTTCTCAAATATCACTAAAGAATAGAGTGGTTTGTAATACGCGTAATTTGTTCGCCGTGTATAAAGTTCGCTACACGTGACGTGGGTATACACCGATTTCAGGATTCTAAATATAGAATTATTATTATTATGAATTACAAATGAGGGAAGTACGGAAGCCACGTTAGTACAATTATCCGAATATACCAGCCAATGATAATGCGAGCTAGTTATGTGCTGAACGTACGAACGTGTGTGTTTTATATATATATATATATGATGAATAAAACCACGAAGGAAGGAAACACAAAATGGTGCTCAAGCGCTTTCGTCTAATGACATCCTCAGGAACACAGTGTTCCTGAGGATGTCATTAGACGAAAGCGCTTGAGCACCATTTGTGTTTCCTTTCCTTCGTGGTTTTATTCATCATAAATATTTTTCACGTGTTATTTTCGTGATTATATATATATATAGTACTGTATATAAAATTATAAGTGTCTAGTGCTTCCGTTCAAATATGAAACCTTTCATTATACCTCCTTTCAAGCTATTCTTGGTTGCATCCACATTGAAAATTTATACATGTATCGTTTCTTTACGGGCTTTTGGACGATAAATGAAGGGGACTTAAAAAAAATTAGGTATTTAATGGTTATGTAGTGAATACTCTTATTTTAGTTTAAAGATAAATGTTAATTTTACCGTCTTGAATTTCGGAATAGCTATAAATTCATTTTAAATTAGTTACCCATCATAATTCAATTGTAAACCACATTAATACTAATTTTATGTATATTGTATTATTTTATTGTATGTAAACATAATTAATTATATATCACAATTGTCAGTTAATTATTTATATTCAAATAATTATTTTAATCTAATACCATGTCCATTTTACAAATAATAATAGAAAACCAAGGGTTATATTTTCCACCTTTGGTACTGTCGCAGTTTCGCCTAACGGACTCAATACGGCTAGTGAGATAATCACTGGTTGGCACTTAACCAGCGGCAGTGCTTATGGCTACATCATCCAGGTTAACCTATACCGGATAGATGCGCTACGGTCCCAAGCCGTAGCTTGCCTAGGCCGACGACGACGACGTAAACCAACAATTGGTGACTCCGGAGTTGGATTCCCCCCTTTTACCCGAACGACTAGGATTAGACTGTAACGTCGTTCGTGCCCATCACCCCCTTCACCCGAGCGACTAGGACCAGACTGTAATGTCGCTCGTGCCCTCTGCCCCTCACCCCTGCCCGTGCGCTCTGTGCCTGCGCTCGTCTCAACCTCCACTCCTTCGTTGGTAACTTGTCGTCTTGCTTGTACGTCAGCAAGCATAGGAGAAGATGCCTGACGACGCTGGTGCCATCTCCCACTTGAGCGTAAAGCTCCCCGTCTTCTGGCCGGTGATCCATTTATTTGGTTCCACCAAGTGGAATCACAATTCAACTTGGGAAGGATCACCGCTAGCAGGACGAAATACGATCATGTTTTGTCCTCTCTACCAGCGAGCATCATCTCTGAAGTCCGTGACGTCATCGTGTCTACTTCCACGAGTGAGGACCCATACAACGATCTGAAGTCTGCCATCCTGTGCCGCACCACTGTCTCCGAGCGTGAGAAACTACATCAGTTAATCTCAAAAGAAGAACTTGGAGACCGTAAGCCCACTCAAATGCTGAGGGCTATGCAGTGCGCTCTAGGCGAACGCGCACAAACCTTCGATAAGGACATCTTTAGACAGTTGTTCTTGCAGAAACTTCCTCCATCAGCTCAGCGTGTCTTGGCCACTATGGATCCTGCTACTCCAGTTGATAAACTAGCAGAAACTGCCGACAAAGTAGTGGAGATTGACACAGCTCCGGTCAACAACGTGAACACACAATCGGAACTGGAGTTGAAAGTGAAAGAGTTAAGTCAACGACTCAACCACGTTTGTTCTCTGCTACAAAATCAACGGCAAAGAAGCCATTCTCGGTCAAGATTTACGAAGAGGCATCGTTCGAGTTCCGGGAAGATCTGCTTCTACCACTCGAAATTTGGAAAGAAGGCTAGGAAGTGCATCTCCCCTTGCAATTTTTCGTCGGAAAACCCCAGCAGCGAGTCCTAATGGCGTCTAGTACTCGCACTGCCAACCTGTTATTCATAAAGGACAGGAACTCTGGTGTCAATTTCTTGGTCGATACCGGAGCGTCAGTCAGTGTATTCCCTCAAAAATCTGGTCATACGCACTCGGAATCTCCGCCTCTATACGCTGCTAACGGTTCACGCATACCCACGTACGGTACTCAGTCGCGTGAACTAAACTTGGGCCTTCACCGATCCTTCAAGTGGATTTTCATCTGTGCTCAAGTGCGGCATCCCATAATCGGCGCTGACTTCCTCCAGCATTTCAAACTCCTGGTGGATCTTAACAAGCGACGCTTATGCGACCAGGCCACACTGCTTTCTGTTCTTGCCAAACAGGTTGCCCTTCCGGACGCCTCGAACTCTGCACTTTCCCTCGTTCCCCCTAATTCCATGTACCAGTGCCTTTTCCAACGATATCCAGGAATTCTTCAACCTATGCAGATGGGTGATACCATTAAGCACACCATTACCCATCACATTACAACAAAAGGTCCCCCTGTGTTTGCAAAACCCAGACGTCTTGCCCCGGACAAACTGAAAGCTGCCAAATCGGAATTCCAGCTTATGATAGATCTTGGGATAATAAGACCTTCCAAAAGCAGTTGGTCCTCTCCCCTACACCTGGTCCAGAAGAAGTCAGGAGACTGGAGAACATGTGGGGATTACCGGTTTTTAAATTCGACAACCCCCGGACCGATCCGGTACCAAATGTCCAAGACTTTACTTCTCTTCTCCACGGCAAATCTATCTTCAGTAAAATAGACCTCGTTAAGGCTTTCCACCACATTCCCGTAGAGCCTTCGGATATTCCCAAGACTGCAGTTTGTACACCATTTGGGTTATTCGAATTTGTGAAGATGCCGTTCGGGCTACGGAATGCTGCGCAAACCTTTCAGAGGTTTATAGATGAGGTCACCAGAGGCTTAGACTTTGTTTATGCCTACATCGATGATTTGCTTGTGGCCAGCTCAACGGAAGAGGAACATAAGGAACATCTTTCACTCCTCTTTCAACGCTTAGAACAATACGGTGTTACTATTAATGCATCTAAGTGTGTGTTTGCACAGCCAACCTTGGAATTTCTTGGTCACACGATTTCGCAGCACGGAATTACCCCCTTCAGGACAAGTGTGAAGTGATAAAAAATTACCCTATGCCAAATAATCAGCGTGAGTTACGTCGGTTTCTAGGTTTGGTAAATTATTACCACAAGTTCATTAAAAACTGTGCCAGTGTTCTTGCTCCTCTACACGCTATGATCACACACAAACGCAAGGTAACGAAATTGGTATGGTGTAGCGATAGTTTACAGGCGTTCGACAATGCCAAAAATGCTATCAATAGTGCATTGTCTCTGTCATTTCCTATCAGTAATGCCCCCCTAACTCTGACGGTCGATGCATCAGATGTTGCGATCGGTGGGGTGTTGGAACAAACCATTAACGGTCAACAAGCACCCATCGCGTTTTACTCGAAAAAGCTGCAGCCAGCCCAAACGCGTTATAGTGCTTTCGGACGTGAATTTCTTGCTATTTACTTAAACGTGAAGCATTTCCAACATTTCCTTGAAGGCCGAGAGTTTTGTGTTTTTACCGACCACAAACCTTTGGTCACTGTCTTCAATAAAAACAGCTGTAACCACTCTCCCAGAGTCATCAGGCAACTCGATTATATCTCGCAATTTACCACAGATATCCGCCACATCAAAGGTGTCTTGAACACTCCAGCGGATGCACTTTCAAGAATAGAGATTACTTCTGTTACCCTCAGCTCTACACTGTGGAATGCTATTGCACAGGATCAAGATAAGGATACGGAACTACAAGAACTGCTCAGAGAAGACTCCACTCACTCACTTTCCCTCAAGAAAATGAGTATGCCAGGATTGTCTGTGCCCCTCTATTGCGACGTATCAACAGCTGCTATTCGCCCTTATGTCCCTCCATGTCACAGAAAAGCAGTCTTCACGGATCTTCATAAGCCCTCCCATCCTGGTATCCGTGCTTCGCAACACCTGGTTACCTCTCGCTTTGTTTGGCCCTCGATGCGGAAGGATGTCAAACATTGGACCAAAACGTGCCTTGCCTGCCAGCGTGCCAAAGTCCAAAGGCACACCAGGTCCCCCTTTGACGCATTTCCGCCCCCATCCCAGCGATTTGAGGTAATTCATGTAGACATTGTTGGCCCTCTTCCAGTGATTCAAGGCCAACGTTATGCTCACCTGTCTCGACCGCTTTTCCAGATGGCCTGAAGCCATCCCACTTCCTGATATCCAAGCGGACACTGTTGCAAGAGCCTTTCTTCATGGATGGGTATCAAGATTTGGATTGCCGACAAAAGTCATCACTGACCAAGGTCGCCAATTTGAGTCTTCGCTTTGGAAGAAGTTTACCAGCTTGTTGGGTACAGTACATGCGCATACCTGTGCGTATCATCCGCAAGCTAACGGCCTCGTCGAACGCTTCCATCGCCAGCTGAAGTCATCCCTTATGTGTCACGAAGACTCCCATTGGATGGATAAGCTTCCACTCGTGTTGCTTGGTATTCGCTCTGCATTTAAGAGTGATCTGAAGACTATAGCGGCTGAACTAGTCTATGGAACACTGCGGCTACCAGGTGGCTACTTCACTGCAGGGGATAAGTCATGTGATCCTACGGAATTCGCTCAAACACTTTCCTCTCACATGCAGTCCCTTCAGCCTGTTCCCCCTCGATTGACTAGCCAACAGAACATCTTTGTTTCCCCAGCCCTCCAATCTTGCACCCACGTTTTCGTTCGTGTACCTCTCCCAAAACGGCCTCTCCAATGTCCATATGACGGGCCCTATGAAGTTCTCCGACGTACGCGCAAATCATTTCTCATCCAGCGCGGTTCCAAGGTCGACAAGGTTTCTATCGATCGTCTTAAGCCTGCGTTTTTGGAATCAACCTTAAGCGAGGTACATGTAGCTACCAAAAAGGTCCAGGGAAAATCTGTGTCGTTCGGAACTCTTTGAACTTCCTCTCTGGTGGGGGAGTGTGTAGTGAATACTCTTATTTTAGTTTAAAGATAAATGTTAATTTTACCGTCTTGAATTTCGGAATAGCTATAAATTCATTTTAAATTAGTTACCCATCATAATTCAATTGTAAACCACATTAATACTAATTTTATGTATATTGTATTATTTTATTGTATGTAAACATAATTAATTATATATCACAATTGTCAGTTAATTATTTATATTCAAATAATTATTTTAATCTAATACCATGTCCATTTTACAAATAAATAATAGAAAAACCAAGGGTTATATTTTTCCACCTTTGGTACTGTCGCAGTTTCGCCTAACGGACTCAATACGGCTAGTGAGATAATCACTGGTTGGCACTTAACCAGCGGCAGTGCTTATGGCTACATCATCCAGGTTAACCTATACCGGATAGATGCGCTACGGTCCCAAGCCGTAGCTTGCCTAGGCCGACGACGACGACGTAAACCAACAGTTAGATTTGATGCGAGAGATTCTGGAGGTTTACATCTATAATTTATAGAAATTAATTTATAGAAATTAATTTATAGAAATTAATCATTATTAATTTATACAAATTCCAAATGGAAATTAATTGAATATGCAGCTCGAATGAAAGGAACGTTTCACACTAAATATTTTTCTCGTTTGTGTAAAGCAAACTTTCTATACATGTACGGGAAATCCGTGTAACGAGGGATTTCACGAAATCCCTAAAATGTTCAGGGGTTTCACGTAAGGTTGTCGTGATATTTTCGTTAGTTCCAACAAAAATATTACGACGACAACCTAACCAATCGTCAAGGACGTACGCGCTTGAAGTGGCGATATTTTCATTAAAACTAACGAAAATATTACGACTTAACCTTACGTGAAACCCCTTGTTACGCGGATTTCCCCTAACATTATCCCACTAAGAACGAGACTTTTTGGGATGATTTGGTAATCCCCTTCCATGACTCCAGATTTGAAAAAATTTACTGGAGCACATCTCTGAATTTACTTTTTTTTCCCTTACACCACTAGATAGGTTAATGATAGTAAACTCTTGAATTGACGACATACCAATTACAAATTGTTTTAGCTAAACATCATAATACAATAATGTACAGTTTATAACTCGCCTTAAGTTTATTTATTCATTGCAGCAGCAATAGTGGACGATGTTAGACCTTGCATGTAGGCATTTGTTGTGAATTTACCGCCATGTATGCTTGGCCACTGATCAATGGCTTTCTGTGTGATCATTACAGCAGATCTAGTGCCTGGAGCTGGACCCTCCTTCACAATTCTGCACAGCTTAGTCAAATGAGATGGCTTAATGGATCCTTTGTGTTCAACAATGTAACCAAGAATGGAGAATGTCCCTTCAGCTGGTGCTTCACTCGAGGAAGTTGATCCATCTTTATCAAAATGCTTTAATCTCTCTGTGATTCCTTTCCACAGCTGTTCTATATATTCTGTCAGCCAATTTATCACCG
Source organism: Bathynomus jamesi (assembly GCA_023014485.1). NCBI lineage: Eukaryota > Metazoa > Arthropoda > Malacostraca > Isopoda > Cirolanidae > Bathynomus > Bathynomus jamesi. Next base: position 2,191,963 of record JAJOZX010000047.1, on the reverse strand, counting down.
AGTCTTTTGTAAAACTACTTTCAGATCTGGTTCTGGATGGTCTAGCAACTTCAGCAACCTGGTAGTAATCAGAACGTTTCTGATGTATTTGTAAACTTCATTTAGGATGTAATCCTCAGCTGTTAGTTCCTTTTGCTGCCCTGTGGTATCGTGCTTAAATTCAGAAACTACATCATTTGCATTTCCTCCATTAGCTAATTTGGAAATTGTTTCCATCACTCTTAACATAACAGTTTTCCCCCCTCCTTTATAAAATATATTTTCTACAAATTCTGCACTAACTGTGGTTTTTTGAGCTACTTGCAACATAATCTTTGTTACATAGGAAATCAATACATAGAACTTGGCACTAATTTCTTTCTCTTGTGGATGATAAAAAAAAAACAATTTTCCACATCTGTCAAATTGATCAAATTCGTAATTAACCATGCGAGTATCAGATTTGAGTTTTGGTCTCTTAAAACCAATGATATTGTCAAGAACCATATTGGTATAGTCAAGGCCTGATCTCAGATTTGAAGTGTGATTCTGAATAAAGTCTAAAAGCTCACTTAGTTTACAAATTTTCTTCAATGCATCAACGTGGGCTCTGTTCACAAGATGCATTAAGTCCCATGGAAATTTGAAATTTTCTCCAAACAACTTTTTCATTTCGTTTTTAAATGGCTCGTTGTCCTTACAAAAACCCCATCTCCAACCATTCCAGATACCTTGGATTTAATTGCTTCTTCAGATAGTTTCAAGTGATTAGGAGACTTCAACACATCAAAAATTTCATTGGCCAAATAAACTCCTGATTTGCTGCGTACTAAATTTATCCCAGCAAGTTTTACAGTCTTATCTTCTTCACTCATAACTAATACAACTAGCATGCTTAATCCCAAAATTGTTCCAATGTCAGCTGTTATTGTTACTGAAGTTTGTTCTAAGAACCACTTTACAGTTTGTTCTTTAAGTTGATTATCTAATAGCTCACAAATTGTCTCGCACGCATGTGTGCTATGATTCAAATTTCCAACCTCACAACCTGACCTATGTAATACAGCTAGAAGTACTGGATATAGAGCCCATGCAGTGTTTTTTTTCATTATGTACTATAAGATGTTGCCACATAAGTCTTCTATGCGTTTAGTAGTGTTCCGAGATGTTTTCATCACTTCATAAACAGCAGCTCTTTGATGATGCTGAAGTTTAATTAAATGTGTCTTCAGGTGGGTTTTCAGATTTCTAAACCATCTCTCTTGATTTTCTCCTTGTTTGCATACATAGGTTAAATCTTTAACATTGAAGTAACCTTTTATGTTAGAATGTTTGTCTGAAGCACATGCTTTGGGGGGTCTGTGCAAGCTATGCAATATAATGTAAACATTTTATCATCAGAAGCATCATCAATATCTTCTTGATTCATCATCATCTTCATCCTCAACAGCTATATCTACATCAGGCATATTAGTGTCACTATTTGCAATGTTTTCCATTATATCACTTGGTACTGAAAATGAATCATCAGCATGCCCTAGATCCTTCTTTTCCACCAATTTGAATGTAGATTTGATCAAATCATTGTTCAGGATTTCTTGTGTTGATTTACACTTGCTTAAATGGGCTATGGAAATGTCAAATTTGTTGCTTTTTGCTTTATTAGATTTGGATGCAACACTTGAACTTGAAGGCATATTTTGACTCTTCTCTTTATTAACCACAACAGCTTGGTGAGTTTCTTTTGTTAGGCGCAAAATTGCATTCAATGTCTTCTGGATTTGGGAATTTTCAAATTCCTCTAAAGCAGTTTTGTTAGTCTGATGCGCAGATTCCTCACTTACCTTTTGTTTCTTAGGTGGAGGAGAAGCACTTTCTTCAGTCTGTGAAACATCTAGTGAAAAAGTTTCATTTTCTAGATTAGCAGTTGAAGAAGTTGGTTCATTTTTCTGAGGTCTAGCACTAGCACATTTTGTGAACAAACTAAATGACTGCTTTGCCGTATCTCTTTGTTGCACTTCATCCTGGTATTTCTTTACTGCAATATCTAAGCTGTGGGCCCAAACTCTGGGACCTCTTGTATTGTAACAAATATTTTTTTTGGAATTAAAATGTTCCTCCCAGTTTTGCTTCTTTGAATATTTGTTCTTGCATTGACCACAAAAGTAACCCCTTTTAACTTTTCTCTCCAACTTCATCAATATTAGGATCCATTATTGATTATTGACTACCTGAAAAAATACAAAATAAGTAAAAGTTAGTAAATATAGTATGGTAAAAGTGAGTAAAAGTAAGTAAATATAGTACAATGAAAGTAAGTAAAAGTAAGTGCTTTAAACTTAGTAAAAGTAAGGAAGAGTAAGTAAAAGTAGGTAAGTTAAAGTAAGTTTAAACTTAACTAAACTTTTCAATTCTAGAGTCATGGTGGATTACTTAAAACCGCACAAGTAATTATCTGGCCAATTTATCAAACCTGGCCGAGATCAATGGAACATAGTCCAATCCTGATAATTTTATATTAAAAAAATATACGTTTTAATAAAATTTTAATCATCAAAACATTGAAGCTTAACAAAAAATAAAAATAATTGTTAAATATGGAATTACCAACTAAACTTAAAATAACTAAATTTGTAATTAAAAAAAATTGGTTTGTACAAGAACGTATACGCAAAAAAATTGCATAACGTCGAGCGGATGAACAAAACCCAAACCCAAATTTACTTTTTCTCATGGTCAAATTTACTGGAGCAATGTTCCCAAGATCCCAGGAATCTGGAGTCATGTCCCCTTCAATGCGCAGTCACTACGGAACGTCGTTCCCCTTCAATTTAATCTCGTTTCGCGGATTTCGCGTTCGACTCGCGGTCTTTTACGAGAAAAAAAAATCAATTATCTAACTCCCGACTGCGATGCGTACAAGATTCCATATTAGGGGCTGTTCTGAGCTACATCAACCAAACTATTTAAAAGACGCCTTTAACAACATAAATATAGATTAAATACGGCTGACGAAAATTCGGCCTTGTATAGGCATCGTTTAAAACGGTGAATATAACATTATTAATAATGCCCTCAAGTTACCCTTAAATATTATTAATACTCAGACGAAAAATCGCCCAATCTTTTATCGTAAAAAATTATAAATTATTTTAATATAAAACGAGGAACGATTCCATTTTATCTTATCACCAATTCTTCACTCTCAAAATATATCTCTCAAATTTTTCTAAGTACGTTTGAGTTGCCTGAAGCATCACGTTCACTATATATCTTTTACACTGCCACTTTTACTCTCTCTTTTAGTGCTGCCGCCTGAATGATGAGAGTAACTGCTCTCGAAGAGCTTCACAATATATAAATTAAATATATATATATATATATATATATATATATATATATATATATATATATATATATATATATACAGGGTGGTGCAAAAGTCTGGACCCATAGGCAATTTACTATATAAAAAATATCTCGATTTTTATAATAGTTTTTATAATTTAATTTTTGTTTATAATTTTACTAAATATTTTTCAGATTGTTACCCTATGGCAGACAAGTTAACAATAGCAGAAAGAATAGAGCTTGTGCTTTTGTACGCAAAAGAAGGAGCCACCTCACGTTCAGTCGCAAATTTCCTTATGCCTCGATTATACGAAATACCATTACACTGATTGTAAATTCTGAACTAAAACGTTAAATTTAACATAACTTAGTCACTGGTGTATGGTTAATTAAATTTCATTTCATAATAAACTTCCTGCAGGCCACACTTTTTTTCCATATAAACCGCCTATGGGTCCAGACTTTTGCACCACCCTATATATATATATATATATACCTTACCTTACCTTACAAAGGTTCCGCGTGATGATTTCTCATTTCGCGAAGGTCAAGCTTGTCGCCCCTCCTCTCGAGTTGGCCTGGTGAAGTAGTGAGTTGGATTCTTGCGCTCTCCACCTCACATAGCCATATATATATATATATATATGAAAAGAAGGATCAACACAACGGCAAACATTTTCATTTATTTGTACATCAGACGTTTCGACAAATCTTTTGTCATCATCAGTGAGTTAAGTCTTAAAACCTTAAAACAAAATTGAAAAGTGAAAGTTACATCAATACAATATTAAGACCATTAAAATTAAAACCTTAAAGCAAAATGAAAATTGCATCAATACAAAATTAAAAACATTTAAATTTCATCACTATAAAAACTAAATTAAATTAAATTTCATCACTATAAAAACTAAAATTAAATTACCTCAATAGGTAAATACACAATGTTTACATCCACCTCCATACTTGGCAAAGTCTAAGAGAACACTAGGTGGTCAGAGGATTAGAAAGGGTTTATCTGTGAAACATGGTTGGTTGTCAAAGAGTCGTAATTTGTAGGATGAGCTATTATTATTAAGGGAGGGTTTGTTTCTATAGATGTACAAAGATTCTAAAATTCGGAGTTCTGTAAGGTTATTGGATCTAGTTAAAATTTCAAACTGAGTTTTGTGAAGGGGATGGTCGTTTTCATTACTGTGGTTTCTAATTGCGGATTGTGGAGGGCTACTGAGGGGACGGTTGGTACGGACTGACAAGCCCAAATGTTGAGAAAGGCGCACCTCCAGTTGGAGTTGAGTGCTGCCAATATACGCAGCCTTACAGCTGTCGCACGTGTATTTGTAAACAACATTGGGTTCCCCGTTAAGCCCAACACTAGCAAATGCATTTCTTTGCCATTACGAAGAAATTTGGTTGAAAAATTGTCCTAGTAGTTTTAAACCCATATATTACAGAAGATACGTGGATGACACTTTCTTAATATTTAACCATCCTTCACACGTAAAACTTTTTCTTGATTATCTTAATAAACAACATAGTAATATTAAGTACACGTGTGAAAACGAAACAAATAATAGTTTACCTTTCCTGGATGTTTTAGTTAAACGGGCCCATAATAAGTTCCATACTTCACTATTTCGGAAACAAACTTTTACTGGCTTGGGAACCAATTATTTAAGTTGTATGTTTTATAAATATAAGATTAGTGCTATAGTAACATTATTAACAAGAAGTTACCGTATTTGTTCGGATTACTTTCGTTAAACGAAGAATTTAAATTTTTAAAACAGTACTTTATTAACAATTACTACCCTTCTCATCTATTCGATAACCAATTAAAGAAATTTTTAAATAACACTTTTGATACTAAATCCCCGTAACTACAGTACAAAAGAAACCAGATATATTAAATTACCTTTTTATGGTTATTTATCATTGCGTATTCGAGGTGAATTGTCCAAACTACTCAAGTCTAGTTATCCCCAAATAAATTTTAGATTCGCCTTCGTCAACCCACTTAAATTATCAAATTTTTTAAAGTTCAAAGATGAATTCCCCAAAACTGTATGCCCCAATGTTGTTTACAAATACACGTGCGACAGCTGTAAGGCTGCGTATATTGGCAGCACTCAACTCCAACTGGAGGTGCGCCTTTCTCAACATTTGGGCTTGTCAGTCCGTACCAACCGTCCCCTCAGTAGCCCTCCACAATCCGCAATTAGAAACCACAGTAATGAAAACGACCATCCCCTTCACAAAACTCAGTTTGAAATTTTAACTAGATCCAATAACCTTACAGAACTCCGAATTTTAGAATCTTTGTACATCTATAGAAACAAACCCTCCCTTAATAATAATAGCTCATCCTACAAATTACGACTCTTTTGACAACCAACCATGTTTCACAGATAAACCCTTTCTAATCCTCTGACCACCTAGTGTTCTCTTAGACTTTGCCAAGTATGGAGGTGGATGTAAACATTGTGTATTTACCTATTGAGGTAATTTAATTTTAGTTTTTATAGTGATGAAATTTAATTTAATTTTAGTTTTTATAGTGATGAAATTTAAATGTTTTTAATTTTGTATTGATGCAATTTTCATTTTGCTTTAAGGTTTTAATTTTAATGGTCTTAATATTGTATTGATGTAACTTTCACTTTTCAATTTTGTTTAAGGTTTTAAGACTTAACTCACTGATGATGACAAAAGATTTGTCGAAACGTCTGATGTACAAATAAATGAAAATGTTTGCCGTTGTGTTGATCCTTCTTTTCATCTGTAAGCTCCGGTTCCCTAAGGAGAAGTCAATAGCTTTGATATATATATATATATATATGCCCCTCCTCTCGAGTTGGCCTGGTGAAGTAGTGAGTTGGATTCTTGCGCTCTCCACCTCACATAGCCATATATATATATATATAATATATATATATATATATATATATTATAATATATACATATATATATATATACTATCCAGTATCCGAGTGTTTTGGCTCCTCTTGCGGGGTGAGACAAGGCTCCTTGCTCTCCCCTATGCTGTTTAATGTGTATATCGACGGGTTAATTGTTTCATTTAATGAAGCAACAGTGGGATGTTGTGTAGATAACACAAGGATAAATAACTTAGTTTATGCCGATGATATGGTGTTAAGTCCCTGTTAAAGGTCTGGATCGGCTACTAAAAGTCTGCGAAGTGTATTCGCAGAAACATGATATTCTTTTTAATGTTACAAAAACTAAGGTTATGCAATTTCATCCTAAAAGCTGTAATCAGCCAGCTGATATAAGGTTTAAAATGAATGGTGAAGTAATTGAGGAAGTGCAAGAGTTTAAGTATGTGGGTCAAACTATTAACAGCTCCTTGAGTGATGACTCTGATATAAGAAAATCTCGAAGCCTGTGTGCTAAAGCGAATATGACCATAAGGAACTTTCGAGTCTGTACAAGTGAAGCTAAAGACACGCTCTTTCGTACTTTCTGCAGTAATACTGTACATACGGACAGCAACTCTGGGTGAATTATAAAAAAGGTTCTGGCAGAACCCTAAATTTGCTGTACAACAGGTCTTTTAGACTTACATAAATTGCGCCCCCCCCCCCCGAGATGCTCAGCTCCGCAAATGTTTGCTACCCGCAACGTCCCGAGCTTCCCGGAGGTAACAAGACGTGCTCAATACAGTCTAATGCAAAGAATTAAAAAATCAACCAACCCGATCATCCTATCCACGAGTCCTGCCATTTATCCTCTAAGCCAGTGCTGTCCAACTTCTATAAAGCGCGGCCAAGATGTTGCCTATAATCATACACTGTTGGTTAATACGACTTAGGAACCCGCTGAATGTTGTTCTCCCTACTAGAAATGACAAAAGAGGGAAGAAAATTCAGAAATGAAATTTGGCAAAATTCCATTCTGCGCTGCCTAAGCTATGGACTTCTTGGTACGAAAACGTCTGTCTGTAGCTCCACTTAACTTCGACATTACAGTATCATTTATAATCAATTGTGTATATATATTTCTATCCTTAGTATGTGAACTGTCACTGTATTAATAATATTTGTCATATGGACTATAGTCTGCCAATAAAACTTTTCATTTTCATATATTATATATATATATATACACAGGGCGTCCCAAAAAAATGTATACACACTTTAAATAATTATAAAGGCAGTGTTTATTAAAATACATTTCATTTTCAAAATGTAATAGAATCTACAGACATTATTTAATTGTTTTGTCAACGCATTTTCAAACTGACGTCCGTTCTGGTCCAGGCACTGCTGATAACGCGAAGCAATGGAATCGCAAACATCACGAAACATTTCGTTTGGTATTTGTGTGCATTCTCGTTCAATGGCTGCTCTCAATTCAGCGACTGTTGCAGGTTTTATAGCGTAGACTTTGTCTTTTAAGTATCCCCATAAAAAAAAGTCTAGTGGTGTGAGGTCTGGTGAACGCGGAGGGTATTCTACGAAACCCCTTCGTCCAATCCACATCCACATCGTGCCAAGTACCACTCGCAATACTCCACTCTTCGGTCCGGATCATCATCATTAATAGCATGGACTAATCTTGGAATGTAACTTTTCCATTGACAGCGCTTCAAAATGCGTTGGACAGACGATTCTGAAATTCCTACCTCACGACTCGCTTGCCGCACAGATTTTCTTGGACTTTGGTGATACGTTTCCAGTACTCTTTCTTGCTTTGTGGGGCTTGTCGATGATGTCCGTGGTCTTCCGGAACGCTTCTTGCGGACATTCTGAACAGTTCCATCGACTTTAAACGTATCTCTAATTCGAGTGATGGTAAGTCGCGTTGGTGGATCTGTTTGAAACTCCCTCCTAAACTGTCTTTGCACTTCAACTGCGTTTTCACACTTCCAGTAGCATTTTAGAATGAATTTCCTTTGTTCAAAGCTTAGTCTGACTGCCATTATTAATTCTAATGGGTTTAACTTGGAAAGAAAGAAACATCAATTGAGCTATCAGCTGTTAAAGTGTGTATACATTTTTTTGGGACGCCCTGTATATATATATATATATTATATATATATATATATATATATATATATATATATATATATATATAAAGGGTGATCCAGAGAAATGGGACCCAAAGAAACCCCTGTAACTCTTAAAGTATAAGTCCTTTTATAAAATCATACGCATCATTCGAAAGAGGATAGTTACAAGTTTGTACAGGATTGTATAGGTTTTGACTACAAGACAAGATACAAAACAAAATAAAAGTGTTAGTTAAAACTAACCCTTCAAGATGACTGCATGGACTGTGGAACAGCTGCGTTTCATAACTGAGCAATATGAGCATGGAAGAAGTGTAGTTTCAGCTCAAAGATCTTTCAAGACAAATTTTCAGATGTCAAAATCACCTAAGAAAGTAATCCGTTGGTGTGTCAGAAATTTTTCCCTAACTGGCAGCATTGGAAAAAGAAAACAACTGGAAGAGTGCGCACAGCAAGGATAGACGACATCATTAACAGAACTCATGAAATTGTACAGGATAATCCTAACATAAGCATCAGACGTGCTTCTCAGCTGTTAGGAGTTGGATATGGAACAACACACCGTATATTCAAGCAAAATTTAATGCTCTTTCCATATAAAATTCAAACAGTGCAACAACTAAACGATGGAGATTTCGCACGAAGACGACAATTCTGTCAATGGATCCAACAGAAGGTAAATGACCACCAATTTTCTAGCAACTTTGATTATGTCAGACGAAGCCCATTTTCACTTGAATGGAACTGTAAACAAACAAAATTGTCGTTTCTGGGCAACAGAAAATCCATTGAATATTACCGAAGTCCCGTTGCATAGTCAGCGTGTAACTGTTTGGTGTGGTCTTACTGCATCTCAGATCATAGGGCCGTACTTTTTCGAGGATTCCACCGGAAACACGGTCACTGTAAATGGTGATCGCTACGAAAAAATGTTGACCGATTTCCTTATTCCTAAATTAAGAGATCTTTTTTTTTTTTTTTTTTTTTTTGTATCCACCCGAGGAGGATGCCAGTGGGCGTCGAAACTGTCGTGGAAATAAACTCTGTCTATTAGAGTGGGTTTTTATTCTCATATTTTGACCTTCACGTAAAAAAGTGAAGTTTTTTGCATTTAAGAGATCTTTGTCTAGAAAACCACTGGTTCCAACAAGACGGAGCTACCTGCCATACCACGAGGAACTGCATGGCAGTTTTACGTCAAACGTTTCCAGGCGAGTTAATCTCAAGATTTGGAGACGTTGAATGGCCCGCAAGGTCTCCGGATTTTTCTCTCTTAGATTATTATCTCTGGGGGATATTTAAAGAGTAGGGTCTACAGAAATAACCCAACGACCTTGCAAGAATTGAAGGCCGCCATCACAAATGAGATACAGGCCATACCACCGCACACTCTTGCAAAAGTGATGCAGAACTTACAAGCGAGAACACTGGAATGCTTGGCAACTAATGGAGTACATTTGAAAGGAGTCATTTTTAAAAAATAAATATTTCATAATAAACTTGTAACTACTCTTTCGAATGATATATAGTTTTTATGAAAGGAATTAAATATTAAGAATATTTGGCTTTTTTTTATGGGTCCCACTTATCTGGATCACCCAGTATATATATATATATATATATATATATATATATATATATATACACACACATTTTAACTGCAAAAACACAGTGTAGTAATTAATGTAAAGAACGACGCTTGTGTAGAAGAGCGTTCCGCACAAGATGAGGAGGGAGAACGAGCAAATGAAAAATGAGGTACTTCCCAGGAATCGAACTCAGGATCATTCAGTTGCCGGTCGGATATGCTAACCACTGCACCAAGGACCCCGATTAGTCAGTACGCATAATTCTCGTTCTCCCTCCTCATCTTGCGCGGAACGCTCTTCTACACAAGCGTCGTTCTTTACATTAATTATACTGTACGTTGTTTGCAGTTAAAATGTATATATGTACGGCATGCGAAGGTGCCCCCTCAGGGCATTTGATTCCGCTCGTATGTACGAGAATTACGGGTACTGACTAATCGGGGTCCTTGGTGCAGTGGTTAGCATATCCGACCGGCAATTGGATGATCCCCGGTTCGATTCCTGGGAGGTACCTCATTTTTCATTTGCTCGTTCTCCCTCCATCTTGTGCGGAACGCTCTTCTACACAAGCGTCGTTCTTTACACACACACACCACACACACACACACATATATATATGTGTGCGCGCGCGCGATGTGCCGACGCCGATTCTTTGGCCAAGACTAAAAAATCGATTCCCTTCATAAATTTGACTAATGTAATGTGAAAACTTTAAATTTTCTTATTTTTAAACTTGAAATTTGTTTAAATGTTTTTCCCTTAAGCTCACTCCACAATATACGGTAACAACATTTGTTACTCATATACTGTAGTTAAAAAGTAACATTACTTTTATTACTCGGTAAAATAAAATAATTTTATTTTACTTTCATAAACTGAATACCAAATATTTAAAGTAATTGCTTTTCCTTATATTCAACCCGTCTTCTTCTTTCAACACTGTAAACAACAACAATAATAATTTTTCATTAAAATTTCGAGCCCCGATACAATTTAAGTTTATAAAATGATGAAAATACTTCAAATAAAGTCATCATCATAAGATGGTTTAATAGAAAAAAAAATTAGGGAGGAAAACTTTATATAGAATTATTATTAATATAGAATATAGGAAATTACAATAGTTTAATAATAATATTTTGAGACTAACTACTTGGAGAAAATGTAAATTTATCGGTAACAACTTATTAAGCTTTGCTTTTTTACATAAACGTAAAAAATATTTCATACAATTACGCTCTGAAATGAGTATAAATCATTATAAATAGTGGGGGATTTTGGACGTTCAATTTTCTACAATTATAGATTTGGTTTTGTAATGAAAATTTCTAAATTTCAAAGAATCGGTAAGAAGAATCGGCTAAATTTGGTCCATGCCCATGTCTAAAATATGGCATTCTGCCGATGCCAATTAATTGGTACACAGGTAAAATATATATACTCGTGTGTGTGTGTGTGTGTGTGTGTGTGTGTGTGTGTGTGTATTATAATGTTATAATATTTCAGACCAACAAAGACCCTAGAATCCACTCATGGCTGGTCTACCTAACTGTGTTCGTAATTGTGTATTATGCATGTCCTCTGTGGTGGCGGAGGGGACCTACAATTTTACGTGGGTTCCGAACCACAAAGCCTTAATTTTACTACCTTAAACTATACCCAATCTATCAACATATGCGTCTAATCGATTTTTAACATGTTTATAGACGTGCTACTAATTACTTCTACCGGCAAACTATTCCAGTTATTTACTATTCTATGCGTAAAAAAGTTTTTCGCAACTGCTGTCTCGAACCTTCTACTTGTCAACTTACACCCGTTATTTTTAGTCCTATTATATTGAGATATTTCGAAAAAGCTATCTATACGTTACCGAACCCATTCATAATTTTGAAAACCTGGATTAGATCACCCCTTAGCCTCCTAGTCTCGAATGTAGTCAATTTTAACTCCTTAAGCCTATCGTACGACTTTGACCAAAGCGACGGAATTATCTTAGTTGCTCGTCTTTGAACTCTTTCGAGTTTGTCTATATCTTTGCGCATATACGGATTCCAAAATTGGATCGCGTACTCCAAATGGGGTCTAACTAATGATTTATAAAGAACTATAATATCGCGCGATTTGTACTCAAAATTCCGAGCTATAAAACCTAACGCTTTGTTCGCCTTATCGACCGCTGCTGTACTTTGTTTCGCTACTTTTAAATCACCAGTGACTAACTCCTAAATCTTTTTCCTGCTCTACGCTTGTTGACTCCTTCCCTGACATACTATACGCAAAATTACAGTTACGCGAACCTATATGTAAAATTTTGCACTTATCGACGTTAAATCTCATTTGCCATGTGACTGACCAATCTACGATTTTATTCCGATCTTCCTGGAATTTACCTTTATCTTCGTCATTAATGGCCCTACCACCCAGCTTCGTGTCATCCGCAAACTTGGAAACTGTACTGACTAGGCCGACATCTAAATCGTTAATATATATAAGAAAAAGCAAGGGGCCCAATTAGTGATGTTAAAAAAAACGTTTTTTTTATGTCCATGTTTTTTTGTCGTTTTTTTTTTGTTTTTTTTAATAATTAATATAGATATTGCCAATTTAATTATAAGGTATACTTTTGCAATGATATATATTATAAAAATAAATAAATAAATAATAAAATAGGCCATATGGTACCAGTATAGAATGTCCTTTTCAGCCTATTTACAGAAAAAAACTGGCCTCTTTCTTGCACTGAAAGTCTTGTATCTTGAGATCCGTTAAACTTGCGAGAACACTGGCTGGGAGCTGACTGCCCATTGTCCAACCTTTCCAGGACTCTCCCATCCATGCCTCGGATTTTGAATCTCCCACTTAACTATCCTTTAGACCCGCGATGACATATTCCCCCCCCCCCCCCCCGAGACCATCCATATATATACATACACACACACCCATATACATATATACCAATATATACATAAATACTTACACACACATATTTATATCTATTATATACCCCATACACACGCATACATCCAGAATTCCAGAAACATACGCACGCATACTCACATATATACCTACACAAACTCATACACCTCTATTTTGCCCTTTCATTACCTCCGAGATCATTTAGCACATACAGTAATATCCATACAACCAAAAGAAACTGATTAAGCACAGACAGAGCAGCAAAGCTAGTATTTATATCCCAAAATGCAAAATTCCAAGAAAGTGAAGTAAAACATGGTGCTACATTGGCTTCGTCAACATCCAAATCTGCAATAAGTACCAGTACCTGTTATATTGAAACTATATGCCATAATCAATCTAGTGATAATGAGATTCTTCAATGGAAATAGAATCAGATAATGAAAATTAAACAGCATTAGGTTAACACAAAGGTTAAAGAAAGATGAATATTTTATTTTTTTAATTTTTCTATTTGGAATATATATATATATATATATATATATATATATATATATATATATATATATATATATACACACTGGTATTCTTGCCAATCACAATTATATATATTGTTTTATACCAGTATTAGGTATTTTTTATTATGTATATTATACCAGTACCTGTGATATTGAAACTAGCATATATGCTCTACCCAATCTAGTGATGATTCTTCCATGGAAATGAAGGTTAAACAACATTAGGTTAACAAAAAGGTTAAAAAAAGGTAAAAAAAGGGTTAAAAAAGGGTTAAAAAAAGGTGAATATTTTCCTTTTCTATCTGGAATATATAGTATAGTCCAGGCAATTTGTAGTTAGACCTGGGCAAAATTGCTTCAGAAGCTTTCTAAACTGTTTCCAGCTCAGGAACCATTACCGAATAACATATCCAAAATCCGACAAAATTGGACCCCGGGAACACCCCCAAAAATGAAATTCAAAATGGCGGACTGGATGTTTCCTACGAAAAAAAATATATATATAATTTACGCTTTTATTTATAGAGATACATTTGATGCTTTTTCTTTCAGTTGTAATGTTTTAAATAATTCAACAATATACAACAGTAGTATAGCCGCAAAAGGGGAGAGTGCAGGAATGTTGCAGGTTATTATGTAATGTTGCAAAGGGGGGGGGGTTGTTGCAAAGGGGGGGATGTTGCAAAGGGGGGTGGGGGAAAGGGGTGGGGGGAAAACTTGGAGGCGGGCGTTATCCCCCAAGAGAAAGGAGGAGGAGGAGAGAAAGGAGGAGAGGTGTTCACCTGGCAGGAGCCAAGTGCACACTGAGACTTCCAGCCGGGCTGGCGTTGTTTTATAGGCTCCTAATCAGCCAGTTGGCTGAGTTGCCAGATACCGCCATGTATTCCATTGTATAACATTATCCTAATCAGCCAGTTTGGCTGAGCCAGAGACGCCTGAAGAGAGAGATGCCTGTAGGAGGGAGAGATGCCTGTAGGAGGGAGAGACGCCTGAAGGAGAGAGGATAGGTGCACATGCAGGAGTACACATGCAGGAGGTACACATGCAGTAGGTACACATGCAGTAGGTACACATGCTGGATGTACACATGCAGTAGGTACACATGCTGGATGTACACATGCAGGAGTACACATGCTGGAGGCAAACATGCAGGAGAGAGAGAGAGGGCGCCTGAAGGAGAGAGAGAGAGAGCTGAAGGAGGGAGAGAGACACCTGAAGGACAGAGTGGAGTTCTCCCCCAATTTATTTTCGTTTCCCTAACCTAAGAGGCCACTATGGGGTTTACCAAAGGGCATGAAATAGAAGGAGCAGAGCTCCTTACTCGGCCGGAGCCGAGGGGGGAATGGTTCTTCATCAACTTCGCGATCTTTTATAATCCTCTATTCTGGCTGAGTTGCCAGATAGCGCCATGTGTCCCATTAATCGTGTAGCGATTGCACATCAATTATCATTATTATTATTATTTCTACAATGAAACGGGTTCGGGTCGAAGAACGGGCGAGAGATCTTCCCCCCCAATATATATATATATATATATATATATATATATATATATATATATTTATTTTTATTAACATTTAATTTTAGTTTAGAAGCAAATTTGACTTCATTGAACTTAAAGAAACAAATAACATAGTTTACCTTCGAAAACGTCATAATAGAAAACTTCATTTTACGGTAAACTATGTTATTTCGACTTGAAGATGAACGAAACAAATAACATAGTTATCCATAATTCCAGATAGCGCCATGTGTCCCATTAATCGTGTAACACATATATAACGGCTGTTATTCCAATGTACTTGTATATATAATAAACTAATGAATCATATAAAATACCACATATATGGTTATACAAGATTCAACCGTATAAATAACACAAGCACCTATTTCATTACGCTTTAATAGAATAGTAAAGTTACCCTATTTCGTTAGACAGAAACGAATTTTGATAAGGATTACCCAACTAATTATCCACCATTCAATAAATAATAGCAAACGTGAATAAAGAGTTCCAATTCAATGGGTAACTATATCGACATAAGCTTATTATTGTAACGTTTGCTCCCAATTTCCCTAAATAACAGTAAAACCAATTATGAAACTTCATTTAAATACAGCTGTATTAAACTTGAAGATGAACGAAACAAATAACATAGTTATCCATAATTCCAGATAGCGTCATAAACTTGAAGATGAACGAAACAAATAACATAGTTATCCATAATTCCAGATAGAGCCATGTGTCCCATTAATCGTGTAACACATATATAACGGCTGTTATTCCAAATGTACTTGTATATATATATAAATAAACTAATGAATCATATAAAATATCACAATATATGGTTATACAAGATTCAACCGTATAAAATAACACAAGCGTCTCTTTCATTACGTTTTAATAGAATTAATTGAAGATGAACGAAGCAAATAACATAGTTATCCATAATTCCAGATAGCGTCATAAACTTGAAGATGAACGAAACAAATAACATAGTTATCCATAATTCCAGATAGCGTCATAAACTTGAAGATGAACGAAACAAATAAAACAGTTATCCATAATTCCAGATAGCGCCATGTGTCCCATTAATCGTGTAACACATATATAACGGCTGTTATTCCAAATGTACTTGTATATATATAATAAACTAATGAATCATATAAAATATCACAATATATGGTTATACAAGATTCAACCGTATAAAATAACACAAGCGTCTCTTTCATTACGTTTTAATAGAATTAATTGAAGATGAACGAAGCAAATAACGTTGTTATCCATAATTCAACCAACCATAGAATACAGAATTTATATATATTATATATATATATATATATATATATATATATATATATATATAAAGCAATGTGCACCACAATATGGTAGATGAATTAAATAATTACACACTTAATTGAAATATAGATGTATATAGTGGATTATATGCAAAATATAACATCAACTTGAGATTCCTTGAAGTTGAACGAAGCAAATAACATAGTTTACCTTCGAAAACGTCATAATAGAGGATATTTAATTTTATGGCTAACTATTTCGACATAAGTTTACTATAATTATATCAGTCTTTTAAATATCTTCTGATATATATATATATATATATATATATATATATATATATATATGAAAATCAGGAAAATAACAAACGTGTATTAATTTAAATGAAACATACGAGCCTCATTCCCCAACCCGGTTATATATATATATATATATAATATATATATATATATATATATATACCCTTTGGATAACCTTTGGTTAGCTTCCGCCCGAATTATTCATTCTGACGAAGGTCAAGCTTTCCACTCCACCTTAGACCTACAGTTTGAACCATCAACAGTCCCGCGTCTTAACCACTAGGACACGTAGGGCACCCATTTATCTGCCCAACCACTTTCTTTTATTATGTATAATGACCACCTTAGACCTACAGTTTGAACCATCAACAGCCCAGCGTCTTAACCACTAGGACACGTAGGGTGTCCATTTATCTGCCAACCACTTTCTTTTATTATGTGTAATGACCACCTTAGACCTACAGTTTGAACCATCAACAGCCCAGCGTCTTAACCACTAGGACACGTAGGGTGCCCATTTATCTGCCAACCACTTTCTTTTATTATGTAATGACCACCTTAGACTACAGTTTGAACCATCAACAGCCCCGCGTCTTACCACTAGGACACGTAGGGGGCCCATTTATCCGCCAACCACTTTCTTTTATTATGTGTAATGACCACCTTAGACCTACAGTTTGAACCGCGGGTCGATGCAAGACAGTCGGCAGGAGACCTACCGTTGATATCTCCGGTGACTCCGCACTCAGGACGGGGGCATCCATGCCACCAGCAACCGTTAAAGGAGTACACAGTCTTCACACCAGTGACACGGTTTTCACTTAACCCATCAACCCAAAAAACACGTCCATTAATCTTAATGGGTACTTCACCCGTGTTGTGGGGCGTGCTTTATGTATACACCTGTCTGTTGCTGTAGGTGTATGAGCCAGTAAATAGCCTTGTGCCCGTAACTGCGGGATTGTTTCGGTGAATAATGGCTAAGGTGTCTTTCGGCATGAAGTTATTCTTGAACACCGTAAAACATAATGAGGCGATGATGGTTGCGACTTGCAGTGGATCGCATTTGAAACGGGATATGTACATCCTTCTAAAGGCCTGGAAACATACTCTAAGCACGCGCACATCATTCACGCAATAACGCTCACATTCATCAGCTATATTATAAGGGTTACTTTCATTAAAACTGTCGTAGTATCGATCAAAGTCTCATTCATCCATGCAGTCAAAATAATGTTTGGGGGGTGGTGGGCCTACGTAGTTTAAAGTCTCGCTGGTGAGGAAAGTGTATGGGAAGTACCCTTTGGAAACTTCAGCTGCTACTCCCATCACCTTGGGTAGCTTTGCTAATTTACAAGGTGTGAATAATAAAGTATCTTTAAATTGTACATTGCCTCAGGGAATCACAGATAGTAGCATGACTCACGGTCTTACAGTGGGCGGAGCTTAGAATTTTCGCCTGTGCACACACAAAGGAGAAAGTGAAACGCTAATTGAAACATGAGTTATTTAATAAACGAGATATTCAGTTAACACAAGAAATAACAGAAAACACAAGAAAAAACAAATGCTTAGATTTGGTGATCACAAACAACAGAAACCTACAGAAACCTGTACTCGATATGAAGGGCTTTCATATCGTTCAGTAGTATTTTTGTTCCCAACAACCGATGGTAAGTCATCTTTAAATACGTCTAGAATACAATCAAAAGCACGCACAAAGAGTTCATCGTTAGTTACATTATTAAACAAGTTTATAAAACGCTTTTCCAATCGAGGGTTTATTTCTACCGACCCGAGCTTTTCAATCGTGAACACGTCTTCACTCAACATAGCGGCATTTGAAATAATCTAAATCGTTACGACAACTGCGTTATATAAAGAAATAGTTCTTCAGTATAATTTTCACGAACTAGGCATATTTTATAATGTTTTACTAAACATCTTCATACACCGGCGCATTATTTGAGAGGAACATATGCTCATATTTTTCCTTTCTGCCCGTCAAACGATACTCATCTCTAAAGTCTGTTAAAAACTCACGCAGGACACTAGCCACAACCTCACTACGAACCTCGTCATGATATACATTAATATAGTGATAAAAATACTTAAGATTGTCCATGCTCACGAGATTCACATTTTCAGTCGTAGGGCATGAGTAATCGACATGGTGTAGCATGACGTAATGCGGCTTGTCACACCACCCATCCGCAAGACTCATTATCCATACCTGCTGCTTCTCTTCTGCACACGCTGTTTCTTTTACTTTAGACTTTATAAAGTTTAGATCTGCAGCATACTTCAGCACATCGTCAGTGCAACGAAAGCCTTCAATGGTCTCACCAGAACATCCGTAGAGTATTTGTGCATCTTGGAACTTCACACAATCCAATGTGGTTTTAAAAGAGGCATAGGAGGGGGGGAATAGGAAGTTTTTCGGTATCCGCCACATCCTGGCACTTTGCTGAATACCATTTCATAAACGTTGTACAAACAATATTAAAGGTCGCCATTTGAATACACGTCTGATTTTTCTTCTGAATACACATCTGATCTCTCGGCCTTACTGCAATCGACTGATCACGCAGGGAATCACAGATAGCAACATGGCTCAAGGTCTTACAGTGGGCGGAGCTTAGAATTTTCGCCTGTACACACACAAAGGAGAAAGTGAAACGCTAATTGAAACATGAGTTATTTAATAAACGAGATATTCAGTTAACACAAGAAATAACAGAAAACACAAGAAAAACAAATGCTTAGATTTGGTGATCACAAACAACAGAAACCTAATACTTTAAAGAAAGCATTCTATTAAATACTTTTAGCCTATGTTCACGAATTAATACCGGTTTAAAATAGATTCGACAAGAAGACCGGCTGGACTGATTTTATAGAAATTCAAGGATTCCAAGTTGATCACGAGAGAAGTTATGTAGTCATCTTCCATGCTGCAAAATCTCATCGTTAGCCTGCCTGCTCAGAGCACCGACAAGAGGTAAAATCGAATCCACATCAACACAAAATTTTAGTCGCTAAAATAACAGCCTGAGTATTGTTCATGTTCTAAATTATCTTTGATTCGTTTTGATAAAATTGAGTAAACTGCAGCCTTTGTTTCCTGATCAGAAACTCTCCGTCTTTTTCTGGTATGGTGCAAGGCTTCGTTGCAACCATATTCACTGCACGAGTCTATTTCACAGTCGTTGCCTTCTAATCTAGATTTACACTCTTCACTAATGCATTCGATGGGCGAATAATCATCTTGGTTGATATTATTGACACCACATTCGAGAGGGCTCACTGGGGTACGGACACTTCAGGTAATGGGCGGACGCTTGAGGTGGGTCGGGGACAATCTCCTCAGGTTGCCCTTGTGGCGGGGCAAATATTGTGTGGGGTAATTATGTGTTGCTTCTAAGTAAGCAAAACGGGCCTTATGTAACACAGTGGCAATTAATAATGATTTATGCAAAGATGCACCAGCTCTTCTGAAACGTCTGGATGCAATTTTACCGAGCGATATATTTATCAACTTGTATGCTTCAAACCCGTTTGGAACGTCAGATATCATGTTCACCACCTAGGAAATGGTCAAGGCACAGAGAGCTAACTAACACGACTCTATCCTCTATTACCAATCTTGTAATGAGTTAAAGTGAAAGTTTCGCCTGCCTTTATACAATGTCGTTCTGACGTCGTTATCAAGCTCCACACAGGGAATTTCCAGGAAGTAACATGTTTCAACCAACGTATCACTTTCTCCTGTTGTTGTGTGTGTGTGTGTGTGTGTGTGTGTGAAAGAACAGCAACGTGATTCATGTTACTTCATGGAAATTCCCTGTGTGGAGCTTGATAACGACGTCAGAACGACATTGTATAAAGGCAGGCGAAACTTTCACTTTAACTCATTACAAGATTGGTAATAGAGGATAGAGTCGTGTTAGTTAGCTCTCTGTGCCTTGACCATTTCCTAGGTGGTGAACATGATATCTGACGTTCCAAACGGGTTTGAAGCATACAAGTTGATAAATATATCGCTCGGTAAAATTGCATCCAGACGTTTCAGAAGAGCTGGTGCATCTTTGCATAAATCATTATTAATTGCCACTGTGTTACATAAGGCCCGTTTTGCTTACTTAGAAGCAACACATAATTACCCCCACACAATATTTGCCCCGCCACAAGGGCAACCTGAGGAGATTGTCCCCGACCCACCTCAAGCGTCCGCGCCATTACCTGAAGTGTCCGTTACCCCAGTGAGCCTCTCGAATGTGGTGTCAATAATATCAACCAAGATGATTATTCACCCATCGACTGCATTAGTGAAGAGTGTAAATCTAGATTAGAAGGCAACGACTGTGAAGTAGACTCGTGCAGTGAATATGGTTGCAACGAAGCCTTGCACCATACCAGAAAAAGACGGAGAGTTTCTGATCAGGAAACAAAGGCTGCAGTTTACTCAATTTTATCAAAACGAATCAAAGATAATTTAGAACATGAACAATACTCAGGCTGTTATTTTAGCGACTAAAATTTTGTGTTGATGTGGATTCGATTTTACCTCTTGTCGGTGCTCTGAGCAGGCAGGCTAACGACGATATTTTGCAGCATGGAAGATGACTACATAGCTTCTCTCGTGATCAACTTGGAATCCTTGAATTTCTATAAAATCAGTCCAGCCGGTCTTCTTGTCGAGTCTATTTAAAAACAGGTATTAATTCGTGAACATAGGCTAAAAGTATTTAATAGAATGCTTTCTTTAAAGTATTAGGTTTCTGTTGTTTGTGATCACCAAATCTAAGCATTTGTTTTTTCTTGTGTTTTCTGTTATTTCTTGTGTTAACTGAATATCACGTTTATTAAATAACTCATGTTTCAATTAGCGTTTCACTTTCTCCTTTGTGTGTGTGTGTGTACAGGCGAAAATTCTAAGCTCCGCCCACTGTAAGACCGTGAGTCATGTTGCTATCTGTGACTCCCTGCGTGATCAGTCGATTGCAGTAAGACCGAGAGATCAGACGTGTATTCAGAAGAAAAATCAGACGTGTATTCAAATGGCTACCTTTAATATTGTTTGTACAACGTTTATGAAATGGTATTCAGCAAAGTGCCAGGATGTGGTGGATACCGAAAAACTTCCTATTCCCCCTCTCCTATGCCTCTTTTAAAACCACATTGGATTGTGTGAAGTTCCAAGATGTACAAATACTCTACGGAAGTTCTGGTGAGACCATTGAAGGCTTTCGTTGCACTGACGATGTGCTGAAGTATGCTGCAGATCTAAACTTTATAAAGTCTAAAGTAAAAGAAACAACGCGTGCAGAAGAGAAGCAGCAGGTATGGATAATGAGTCTTGCGGATGGGTGGTGTGACAAGCGGCATTACGTCATGCTACACCATGTCGATTACTCATACCCTACGACTGAAAATGTGAATCTCGTGATCATGGACAATCTTAAGTATTTTTATCACTATATTAATGTATATCATGACGAGGTTCGTAGTGAGGTTGTGGCTAGTGTCCTGCGTGAGTTTTTAACAGACTTTAGAGATGAGTATCGTTTGACGGGCAGAGAGGAAAAATATGAGCATATGTTCCTCTCAAATAGTGCGCCGGTGTGTGAAGATGTTTAGTAAAAATTATAAAATATGCCTAGTTCGTGAAAATTATCGTGAAGAACTATTTCTTTATATAATGCGCAGTTGTCGTAACGATTTAGATTATTTCAATTGCCGCTATGTTGTGTGAAGACGTGTTCACGATTGAAAAGCTCGGGTCGGTAGAAATAAACCCTCGATTGGAAAAGCGTTCTTATAAACTTGTGTTTAATAATGTAGCTAACGATGAACTCTTTGTGCGTGCTTTTTATTGTATTCTAGACGTATTTAAAGATGACTTACCATCAGGTTGTAAAGTGGGAACAAAAATAGTACTGAACGATATGAAAGCCATTCATATCGAGTACAGGTTTCTTTAGGTTTCAGTTGTTTGTGATCACCAAATCTAAGCATTTGTTTTTTCTTGTGTTTTCTGTTATTTCTTGTGTTAACTGAATATCTCGTTTATTAAATAACTCATGTTTCAATTAGCGTTTCACTTTCTCCTTTGCGTGTGCACAGGCGAAAATTCTAAGCTCCGCCCACTGTAAGACCGTGAGTCATGCTACTATCTGTGATTCCCTGAGGCAATGTACAATTTAAAGATACTTTATTATTCACACCTTGTAAATTAGCAAAGCTACCCAAGGTGATGGAGTAGCAGCTGAAGTTTTCCAAAGGATACTTCCCATACACTTCCTCACCAGCGAGACTTTAAACTACGTAGGCCCACCACCCCCCAAACATTATTTTGACTGCATGGATGAACGTGAAGACTTTGATCGATACTACGACAGTTTAATGAAAGTAACCCTTATAATATAGCTGATGAATGTGAGCGTTATTGCGTGAATGATGTGCGCGTGCTTAGAGTATGTTTCCAGGCCTTTAGAAGGATGTACATATCCCGTTTCAAATGCGATCCACTGCAAGTCGCACCATCATCGCATCATTATGTTTTACGGTGTTCAAGAATAACTTCATGCCGAAAGACACCTTAGCCATTATTCACCGAAACAATCCCCGCAGTTACGGGCACAAGGCTATTTACTGGCTCATACACCTACAGCAACAGACAGGTGTATACATAAAGCACGCCCGCAACACGGGTGAAGTACCCATTAAGATTAATGGACGTGTTTTTTGGGTTGATGGGTTAAGTGAAAACCGTGTCACTGGTGTGAAGACTGTGTACTCCATTAACGGTTGCTGGTGGCATGGATGCCCCCGTCCTGAGTGCGGAGTCACCGGAGATATCAACGGTAGGTCTCCTGCCGACTGTCTTGCATCGACCCGCGGTTCAAACTGTAGGTCTAAGGTGGTCATTACACATAATAAAAGAAAGTGGTTGGCGGATAAATGGGCCCCCTACGTGTCCTAGTGGTTAAGACGCGGGGCTGTTGATGGTTCAACTGTAGGTCTAAGGTGGTCATTACACATAATAAAAGAAAGTGGTTGGCAGATAAATGGGCACCCTACGTGTCCTAGTGGTTAAGACGCTGGGCTGTTGATGGTTCAAACTGTAGGTCTAAGGTGGTCATTACACATAATAAAAGAAAGTGGTTGGCAGATAATGGACACCCTACGTGTCCTAGTGGTTAAGACGCTGGGGCTGTTGATGGTTTCAAACTGTAGGTCTAAGGTGGTCATTATACATAATAAAAGAAAGTGGTTGGCAGATAAATGGGTGCCCTACGTGTCCTAGTGGTTAAGACGCGGGACTGTTGATGGTTCAAACTGTAGGTCTAAGGTGGAGTGGAAAGCTTGACCTTCGTCAGAATGAATAATTCGGGCGGAAGCTAACCAAAGGTTATCCAAAGGGTTATATATATATATATATATATATAACCGGGTTGGGGAATGAGGCTCGTATGTTTCATTTAAATTAATACACGTTTGTTATTTTCCTGATTTTCATGATATATATATATATATATATATATATATATCAGAAGATATTTAAAAGACTGATATAATTATAGTAAACTTATGTCGAAATAGTTAGCCATAAAATTAAATATCCTCTATTATGACGTTTTCGAAGGTAAACTATGTTATTTGCTTCGTTCAACTTCAAGGAATCTCAAGTTGATGTTATATTTTGCATATAATCCACTATATACATCTATATTTCAATTAAGTGTGTAATTATTTAATTCATCTACCATATTGTGGTGCACATTGCTTTATATATATATATATATAATATATATATATATATATATATATAATTCTGTATTCTATGGTTGTTGAATTATGGATAACAACGTTATTTGCTTCGTTCATCTTCAATTAATTCTATTAAAACGTAATGAAAGAGACGCTTGTGTTATTTTATACGGTTGAATCTTGTATAACCATATATTGTGATATTTTATATGATTCATTAGTTTATTATATATATACAAGTACATTTGGAATAACAGCCGTTATATATGTGTTACACGATTAATGGGACACATGGCGCTATCTGGAATTATGGATAACTATGTTATTTGTTTCGTTCATCTTCAAGTTTATGACGCTATCTGGAATTATGGATAACTATGTTATTTGTTTCGTTCATCTTCAATTAATTCTATTAAAACGTAATGAAAGAGACGCTTGTGTTATTTTATACGGTTGAATCTTGTATAACCATATATTGTGATATTTTATATGATTCATTAGTTTATTATATATATATATACAAGTACATTTGGAATAACAGCCGTTATATATGTGTTACACGATTAATGGGACACATGGCTCTATCTGGAATTATGGATAACTATGTTATTTGTTTCGTTCATCTTCAAGTTTATGACGCTATCTGGAATTATGGATAACTATGTTATTTGTTTCGTTCATCTTCAAGTTTAATACAGCTGTATTTAAATGAAGTTTCATAATTGGTTTTACTGTTATTTAGGGAAATTGGGAGCAAACGTTACAATAATAAGCTTATGTCGATATAGTTACCCATTGAATTGGAACTCTTTATTCACGTTTGCTATTATTTATTGAATGGTGGATAATTAGTTGGGTAATCCTTATCAAAATTCGTTTTCTGTCTAACGAAATAGGGTAACTTTACTAATTCTATTAAAGCGTAATGAAATAGGTGCTTGTGTTATTTATACGGTTGAATCTTGTATAACCATATATTATGGTATTTTATATGATTCATTAGTTTATTATATATACAAGTACATTTGGAATAACAGCGTTATATAGTGTTACACGATTAATGGGACACATGGCGCTATCTGGAATTATGGATAACTATGTTATTTGTTTCGTTCATCTTCAAGTCGAAATAACATAGTTTACCGTAAAATGAAGTTTTCTATTATGACGTTTTCGAAGGTAAACTATGTTATTTGTTTCTTTAAGTTCAATGAAGTCAAATTTGCTTCTAAACTAAAATTAAATGTTATAAAATAAATAATATATATATATATATATCTATTGGGGGGGAAGATCTCTCGCCCGTTCTTCGACCCGAACCCGTTTCATTGTAGAAATAATAATAATAATGATAATTGATGTGCAATCGCTACACGATTAATGGGACACATGGCGCTATCTGGCAACTCAGCCAGAATAGAGGATTATAAAAGATCGCGAAGTTGATGAAGAACCATTCCCCCCTCGGCTCCGCCGAGTAAGGAGCTCTGCTCCTTCTATTTCATTCGCCCTTTGGTAAACCCCATAGTGGCCTCTTAGGTTAGGGAAACGAAAATAAATTGGGGGAGAACTCCACTCTGTCCTTCAGGTGTCTCTCTCCCTCCTTCAGCTCTCTCTCTCTCTCTCTCCTTCAGGCGCCTCTCTCTCTCTCCTGCATGTTTGCCTCCAGCATGTGTACTCCTGCATGTGTACATCCAGCATGTGTACCTACTGCATGTGTACCTCCAGCATGTGTACCTACTGCATGTGTACCTCCTGCATGTGTACTCCTGCATGTGCACCTATCCTCTCTCCTTCAGGCGTCTCTCCCTCCTACAGGCATCTCTCCCTCCTACAGGCATCTCTCTCTTCTTCAGGCGTCTCTGGCTCAGCCAACTGGCTGATTAGGATAATAATGTATACAATGGAATACATGGCGGTATCTGGCAACTCAGCCAACTGGCTGATTAGGAGCCTATAAAACAACGCCAGCCCGGCTGGAAGTCTCAGTGTGCACTTGGCTCCTGCCAGGTGAACACCTCTCCTCCTTTCTCTCCTCCTCCTTCTTTCTCTTGGGGGATAACGCCGCCTCCAAGTTTTCCCCCCACCCCCTTTGCAACATTACATAATAACCTGCAACATTCCTGCACTCTCCCCTTTTGCGGCTATACTACTTACAACAACCAGTTATTACGCAAATATAATGTTATATAGCTTTTTACAGATTTTTATAATCAATAATACAACAATTATTTTTTTCCCAGTTTCAAGTTATGTTCATTACAGAAGAAGTGATACCTGGTCACAAACATACAGAAATTAATCCTCTTCATCATTATCATCGGATAGATTACCGGTACTTGGGTTGTTATCTCAACCACTGATTTGGCACTCACCACAAGCGGCTGAACAGGGCATTCCATTACGCTTGCATCCACATCTTGAAGCAGCACATTTCGTCTTGCAGGAGCAGCGGATCATGTTGAGTAGATAATTTGGAGCTGGTGGCTTGTCGCAGGCTGTAGGGTAGTAGGAATTATTCTTTACATACCAACCCCACTGTTCTGCATCGATCTTCTCTTCTGTAGACTTCCAGATTAGTATTTGAAAGTATGTGCGAAAGCTGTGGTACTTTGTGGACGCATCGGTAGGTGGCAAACGTTCGGGTGTAACAAAAGATTTAGCTGTAGCTACCTTTTCAACTAACATTCGATGACGTAGTGCGTTAGTGGATTCAAGTGTTTTGCAGCCATACAACAGAAGCATTGCCTTTCTTCCAGCGGCTTCAATGTCAGAGTGTTGGCAACAATCAGAACAGAATGTATTTGCAACTGAACGGAGTTCAGCCACTTTCATCAGTGTGTCGAATGCTTCGGCTTTACCGATCGAAAAAATTCTGGATGTGCTATCACAGCCCGTGAAAGCATGCACAAACAGGAGATACTTGCAGATGTCATTGCCTAACAATGATTGAATGCTGAGAATATCATACACAGGATTAGGAGATGGTCCCTGTCTTATATCGCTGCGATAGTACAACTTGAAACCACTGTCCTTGGCATCAGGGCTGTGGAGTCGGCACATAAAAAACCGACTCCGACTCCTCAATTTTTTGTCTATCCGACTCCGAAGGTATATTAATTCTAAATCTGCTATGATGATAATTACACAAGAGGCATTTCATCA
Source organism: Bathynomus jamesi (assembly GCA_023014485.1). NCBI lineage: Eukaryota > Metazoa > Arthropoda > Malacostraca > Isopoda > Cirolanidae > Bathynomus > Bathynomus jamesi. The sequence goes on along the minus strand of JAJOZX010000047.1, from coordinate 2,164,541 downwards.
CCACCACGTGAAGCAACATCATCTGTGGTCATTGTTACGGTAACTTTGTCTGTAGTAAAGAATCTTGTAAGTGGTGCTTGTCGTTCAGTAGATTTCTGATCTTTTGTTAACTTTGAAGTAGTTGGAAGGTTTTTATTACTATCTTTCTCAATGACAACTTCTAAAATTTTGGGATGGAAACACTGCAAATGTCTTTTCAAATTTGATGCTCTGGTTGGTGCATTTTTATCAGAGCCAGTAAAACCACTGATTTTTGCTTCACATAATTTTTCATCATCATCATCATCTTCTATCATACATTGACACACGAAATGTTTCCCATCTGTGGTTATTGTAAAATATTAAAAAACTGCAGACTTCGTTGGAAGTGTCTTTGCCATTGTGAAAGGGGTTTTAGACTTGAAAGTTAAAAACTTATGAAATTTAGAAAGAACTCGAAATTAAATAAGCATTAAAAATAAAAAATATCTGAAAAGAAAAAATGAATTAATGGCATTAGTGTCTGAAATGGAAAACATTGTGTTTATTATTTAAGTGGTTTAACCACCATAGCTGCCAGTGATATCACACACAAAAACATATTTTATTAAAATTTATATTGAGGTCGGAGTCGGAGTCGGTACATTTTTACCGACTCCGACTCCAGCACCACCAAAATTGCTTCCGACTCCGACTCCACAGCCCTGCTTGGCATGGTACAGAAGGAGAATCAGCAAGTCGGTGTCTTCCCCTATTACTGTTGTAGTTGCATTTTCTGATGAGGAAACTGCTGCACGAACGATGTCCACATCAGCATCCCCATCTGCGTTGTGAACAGTACACCCGTGCTTCTTCAAACATCTCACCTACGAGGGAAATAAATGCTTGCTTGTTGTTTCATTAGCCAAGAAGTGTTCCTTCTGGCCAACAAACTTCATGCTTGGACTGAGATTCACATTTCTGCTTGTCTTGGTGCTGCGTCTTCTGTGGGTCATGTCCTTGATCGTAGGAGAGCTGCTGTAGCCATCAAAAACAATGATTGCTTTTCCATATGTTTTCAGAGTGAAATCGGCATATGAGTTGGCGATGCTGTCATATGTTTCATCTTGACGCCAGGAAACACGATGTAGTAGAGATCCACCATCCAATACGTACTGGTCTGTGCACTGAATTTCTGAACTTCTTCATGCGTAAAGTGTCAGTGTATTTGATTATTGCATGAGCTAGCTGAGACTTATCGGGTTTCCTCAAGATACTTCGTGATTCGAACAATGCAGGAGGATATGCACACAGTTCGTACACATGACATCTTCAAGATTCATGTCTCCGCCAGTGGCAACAGTCATCATTCTCTGAAACAGTAGTGCAGGATCTACTTCTATATCTGAAGCATCAGTGATCACAACGGCAGAAGCAGATCCTAGTGTTTTCACTTTGTCAGATCTTTTGGCAGAATATGTAAAGGCTTGTTTCCCACATTTTTACGACAATGTTCGTACCGATTGAATGCAATTGATGAACGTTAACTCCAGATCAGCAGTTAGCCCTGTTACAATGTTGCAGAGACCCGAGGTAGAATGGAATGGGATAAGGATTCCAGACGTTCAAGTACTTTCTTCATGTCATTACTGTCCCTGATTTGTCTACTTCCCCTCATTTCCTTGTGCTGTTCACTACTTTCCAACAAAACTCTGGTGTATTCCTGCATTGCTAAGTTATAAGTGGAACACAGAGGCATAGAAAAGAGCCACGTTGTCCTTTGGATGTCTGTAAATCCACTTCCGCGTGTCAGTCCGCCTCTGCTTTTCAGGGAACGCATTAGTACTTGTTCTATCACCAGGTCTGTGCCGAGTCGGCCCATAATCTGTCGCTTCTTCTTACCACAAACTTACCTTCCTGGAACATTTTGTTAACGGCTGGATTTTCAGAAGGCAACTTAACATTTTCTGCAGGTACAGGTATATCGATTTCAGGTAATTGTGATGTCCGGCTGCTGCAATTATGGGATGGTCTCCAGCATAGCTTGCAAGTGCAAATCCCACGAGCCGGTTCTGTCTGCTGTTATCAAGGAACGTGCAATGTTGATCATTCGCTGATATTCCAACCAGTTGACTTGTTTGCGAAGTAGATTGTAGGTCAGTTTTCTTCGCATCCAAAGTGGTAGCAATCTGAGACAATGCATTCGAAGATTCCACATCCCAACTGATTGTTTTGGCGGTCATAACATCGTCGAGCAGGTCACAAGCTTCCTTATGGAGGTCATGAGGAGTTCCATCTTCATTACGAGGGAAAACGTCTGCGACTAGTAAGGTACTAAGAGCTGCATCTACTATCATTTGACCACGTATCGCTCTTGAAACAGCTTTTCCAGACATCATGTGTTGCACGGCATTTGGTCCGTATATTTCTTGAAGTACTTCAGACAATCCTGAACCATTCATAAGAGTACCGACTGCTCCCAAAAGATTCATCAGTGTGTGAAATGATCCCAGCATTAAAACAATGTCCTGCAGGTCTCTCTGTTCATTGATGATTTGGGAAGCTTTCCAGAAAGGTGATCAAAGGTAATAATGCATGGGACTTTTTGATCGCGTGCTATCTTGCTCAAATATAGTAATGTCGAAAATATGCAGGTCATGTCAGTTGGCGACATATCTATGATGGGAAGGAACGTGATCGACGCCACACCTGGATGTGAGACACTTGATTCACCGTGAATTGCCTGCATTGTTCCGGACCAACTTGGACCTGATCTTTCTGCTGAAGATATCTGCCAGAGAAGACTAAGTCGACTTATGGTGGCAGTGGGTACTGGAAGTTCGCGGAATGAGATGTCCCTCAACATGCTTCTCGCGTGTCTATATTCCCTAATGTCAACGGTTGCAATCTTCTTAATGTCATTGTCACCAACATTACGCCTGTGAATAGAAGGGTGGATCTTGATCTTCGGAGTTATTGCGGCAATCATACCCATTCCATGAAAGGTATTCTTCCCATCCAAAGTGCAGACATCATGATCGACGTTATCTGCTGCTAGAAGGACTGCAGTGTTTTCATCAACAGTAAAAGAGCCAGACCCACTTGCCAGCGCCGCGTTTCTTTCGAATCTTGTTACTTCTGCATACGACGAACAGTAACCCAGCTGATGGGAACGTCAATAAGGTACCTTGACCTAAAGTTGTGGTGTAGCTGAACCGACAAACCGATCTGTAGTGGACATAGTAATCCTCTAGGACGGGTTGCTTGCATAATGCTCTGCCCAATTGCACCTATTTTTCTTGAAGCATCCTGTCCCGCAAATGCTTTTGATAATAGCAATTTCAGACTGTTGGGAATGTAATCAAGAGCACTTTCTGCAGTGATGTCATTTGGAGATGGATACACATCTTTTCTAGGCGAGTCGACAGACTTGATATCACTTCTGATTATTTTTGCAGCAGCTTCTACTAGGTAAATCTTCTGTAGCTCTATATCTATATCACATTCTTTCGACTTTTTGTGATAATCTATAAGAATTTCATTAGCTGTCTCTCGTAGTGTTACTACATCTGCCTTCCCACTTTCACCTGATATTATGATCTTGTCTCCGTAACGTTCTAAAAGCTCTCTCCATGTGCCTGCGTTCATAGACAGAGCTCTGACTTCCTTGAAGATATTCCTCCATTTTGGAAATTAGGTCTCCAATCAACAGTTGTTCATCATCATTCTCTTCCAGGTAAGCACAGGTCTGAAGGAATGCTTGGTGTTGCTCTTCATTAGTTGGTCTCCCTTTCTTCGAATCATGATCGTCGGAGGAGTATGCGCGAGGAATGTTTTTTCCACTTCGAAAATTTACGCTGCAGGTGTGATGGTAGACACAATCTGCAGCAGGAAGATCACGAAGATAATACTCCAGACGGCCTTTTACATTAAACGACCATTCATCGCAGCGGCTTTCACAGCACCTTTTTATGGTTTCGGAGAACTCTGTAGTTCTTATTTTGACATGCTCTGATTTTGGTTTGTGTTTGGAAAAAAAGTCCACAAAGGTATCACAAAACAAACAGTGAGTAGCACTGGAAAATGCGTATTCATGAAAACGAGCACTTTTCCTTGGTATTGCCTCGGCTGCGGTCTGTCGCTTCTTTATTTCAATGGTCTTTTTATCCGTAAACCTTTTCCTACATACGTGAACACTTATTCCAGCTGTTGCAACAACATCGCTTCCACGGCTGCGGCTGGATGCATTTATACCATCTGCTCCTTTTTGCGAGATGTGAACCACTTCCTGTCCGCTGTCCAATTTCTCCTTACAAATCACACACAATTCTTCAGGGGTCTGCATTCTTGAAGGCGGACGCACACCGAGTCAGCCGTACACCGAGTCAGTCTGAAACAGAAAACAAATTAATAAACTGTGTTGCAGTATTTAAAAGGAGTACATAATAATAGTTTTAAAGAAAATGACAAGCACAAATACGCAGATTTGATAGTGGGTAGTAGGAATTAAAGAGTTGTATATAATATAAGTTTATAAAGATGTAGCAATGTCCATTCTCACATACACTCCATACATTATATTTTATTTACATTACGTGACGTCATAGTTTAATACTAGCCGCCTAATACAATTTTTAGTGTCATATAGGTTAATTTAGAAACGAAAATGTGTTTTAAAACATTTTACTGATCAAGAAAAACGTCATAACTCTCTCTACAAAGCGAAATTAAAATTTATTGTATTTCGTAGGAAACTGCCAGTCCGCCATTTTGAATTTCATTTTTGGGGGTGTTCCCGGGGTCCAATTTTGTCGGATTTTGGATATGTTATTCTGCAATGGTTCCTGAGCTGGAAACAGTTTAGAAAGCTTCTGAAGCAATTTTGCCCAGGTTGAAGCTATTTTTGCTCTAGATTGCCTGGACTAATATACTGGTACTCTTGCCAATCACAATTATGTATATTGTTTGAAACGAGGAAGAATGTTTTATGTTCGTTAAAAAATATATATACATATAAAAAATGAGGGTTTGTTTTTCTTTTCTATTATATACTTTTTGCGTGATTCAGTTTTTCTAAAAGATGACTATATATACTAGGTATAACCGTATAAGCATGGTAGTATAGTAAATTATAGGTAATACTAATATACTTATTAGATTAAAGGAAGAAAAATATGGAATAAATTTAAAAAAAAAAAAAACAGACTATCTTCGTTTTAAACAAAAAAACGACAATAAAAACGACTCTCATCACTAGGCCCAATACAGAACCCTGAGGAACGCCACTCGCTACATTAGCCCAACACGACTCCGCTCTATCAGCGACCACCCTCCGTTTCCTACCTCGCAACCACTTTTCTATCCAATTTATTACTACACCCCTAATTCCATGAGCCTTAGTTTTTTCAACGAGTCTTTTGTGCGGTACGGTGTCAAACGCTTTTTGAAAATCTTAACACACTACATCAACCGCTCGATGACTCGTAAACGTCAACCACGCTTTGAAAAAATTCTAAAAGATTAGTTAAGCAAGATTTGTTTCGCCTAAAACCGTACTGCGTATTTCTAACTAAGTTAAGCAATTCTAAGTGTTTGACTATACGATCCATAATTATTGATTCCAGTAGCTTACCTACAACAGACGTTAAACTGATTGGCCTTATAATTTCCCGCCGCACCTTTATCGCCTTTCTTAAAAGATAGGTGTTACGTTTAACTTGAAATTATCTGGTACGTACCCCTCGGAAATAGACGCATTAGAAATCTTTGTTAGCGGCACATCAATGCTATCTTTTAATTCCTTTAGTTGTATGGGATATATGGAATCCGGCCCCGGTGATCTACGCATTTTCATTTTATCAATATAACGCATTGCCTCCCCTTCACTAACCACAGTATTATCCAAAATATTACCATTATCAAAAGGTATGGCTATGACCGTAGGGATATTCCCCATATATATATATTTTTTATGTATTTTATATATATAATTTTTTTTCCCTGTGGAATTTACCGCCGTTTCGAACCTAAACAGGTTCATATCACGGCGAGACTAAGAGGCGGGACAGGAGCCGTGACAGTCGAAGGAAATCGAATATGGGGCCGACAGAGAAAGTGGCACCCTCTGCAAGAATGGACCGAAGACGCGTGGAGGCCGGATGAGAATATAACTCCGGGAAGCACTGCAAACGGAAGGTGAAATAAAGAGGGCAAAAGTGGAACATGCTCAACAATGAGAGGAACATGACACTGTGGGCAAGACTCGAGGGTATTTCTAAACAGAAGGTGGCCATGGGTCAAACAGGTGTGACCAATTCTCAGACGAGCCAACAAAACTTCGTTATGCCGGGATTTATGATAAGACCAATGACGAAGAACAGGCTTGAGACAGTGGAGTTTGTTTACGCCGACGCCATCCCAGTCGCGCTACCACAACGACCTGAAATAGCGGCGAAGGGAAGGAATGAAATCTGAGAAGGGCAAAGATTTTGAGATAATAGGAAGAGAACAAGCTCGCCTGGCCAAAGGGTCCACCTCTTCGTTACCGGCAATACCCACAGGGGATCCAACAGAGAGAGATACGCCGTGCGGAATAAGCAGAGAGAAAATGGACTAATTGTTGTATCCTTCGGACCAAAGGGTGTTTAGGGTCATAGGATTCTAAGGACATCAAAGCACTGCGGGAATCCGAAAAAATTACGAACGAACTCTGAGGAAGAGCACCAATTTGAGTTAGAGCTTCCAAAATAACAGAGCTCCGCTGAGTAAATGAAGTGTCATATGGGAGATGAATACTCCGAACAGTCTTACAAGGGAGAGAAAACCGCCTAACGGAGAATGGGAGCCATCTGTATAGATATGAGTGGAGGAAGAATGACAAGCGAGGTGTTCACGGGACAAGGACAATAGGACAGCACTAGGGGTGGACTTTTTATCAAAGGGACAGGAATCTTTGCAGTAGGAGATCGGATGTAAGGTTCACGAAGGGGACCTGAAACGAGACTGGGAGGATCTGAGGTGGAGGAAGAGCATGATGGGAAAGGAAGGCATGGACAGTTGAAGTGAGGTGCCAAGAGTCGTCTAGAGGAAGAGTTGTATCGAGGGTAGTACAGAGAAGGGAGGAAGGAATCTTATGAGCACGGTAAGAACTTTTTATTTGAAAGTATGCACGACGGTACCGAAGGGGAGGGGAGTCACACTCCGCCTGGAGACGAGCCGCCGGTGAAGAGCGAAAGGCTCCGGTAGCCAGGCGGAGGCCCCAATTATGAAGAGGGTCCAGGATTCTCAATCGAGAGACAGAAGCGGAGCCGTAGACCTCACAGCCATAGTCAATTCTCGATTGAACTAAAGATGTGTACAGGCAGAAGAGTGTACGCCTATCAGCGCCCCAAGACATGGGAGAGATGGTCTAAAAGTGTAAGGGTAAGCCGGGTGAAGAGTCAAATTCCTCAAATGAGGAACCCAAGTAAGACGGGAGTCGAAAGGGAGGCCTAAAAATTTAAGTGTCCCTTACCGGAATGGGATTACCAGCTAAAAACAGCGAGGGGGAACAGTAGTAGTCCTACGTCTATGAAACGACATACACACAGTCTTGGTTGGGGAAAGACGCAAACCCACAGACGCTGCCCATCTTTCGACGGCATTAACTGCAAGCTGCACCTGCCTTGCGGCCATTCGTAGAGAACTGCCTGCGCCGTAAATGGCAAGATCATCTGCGTAGAGAAAACATTTTATGAAAGTTGGTAGAAAATGGACAACCGAGTTCATAACCAGAGAGAAACAAAGAACACCGAGAACAGATCCCTGCGGGACTCATTCCTCTTGTATAGTTGAATCGGAGTGTGTTACCAACTCGAACTCGAAAAGTTCGGTTTCTTAAAAAATTAGAAATAAAAAGAGAGAGAAAGCCCATAAAATCTATAGAATGGAGACGTCGGAGGACATAATACCTACACATCGTGTCGTAGGCTTTGTGAATGTCGAAAAAGACAGCCACAGTGGTCTATTTACGAGAAAAAGCGGTTTGGAGATCGTGACTGAGAAGTAGAGGGTCCAGAATGCTGCGGAATTGACGGAAACCAGACTGAGATGGGGGGAAGGAGTCCTCGCCACTCTAAGATAAAGGACAGTCGGGAAGCGACAATCTTCTCCATTAACTTACAGACACAGCTGGTCAATGTACTGGGCGAAAGTTTTGAGGAAGGGAGGCGTCCTTGTCAGGCTTCGGGATGGGAATAACTATGGCCTCTCCCCATCGAGCGGAGAACACCCTCAATCTATGGAAAACCAATACACGCGAGTAGTTGGGAGGTAACGAAAATGGTCCACTAAGTTGGGAGTGAGTTAATCTAACAATTATTAAACTCCTTCTATGTCAATAACTGGATGGGTGAAATGAATTGGTTGCTCACCAGACTTACTCTCCACACTAGTATTTGTATACTGTGTGATAGTGTGTATCAATACTACCAAGCACACACTACCAATCAACCAACAAACAAAAAGGACGCTGGTGGAAAAAAGCCGGGGGAAGAACGGAGAGGACTTGAAAGGAAGAAAGGCATGGCGGACGAAGGAGCTTGAAGACAATAAAAAATCTCCACCAGCAAGTGCGCTCTCAAAAATTTAAGCAGAGAAGAGGGACTCCAGAAGGGAGTTGGGACTGTCTAATAACACTCAGTAAGTGAACAGTTGTATTTCTAAAACCCAGTTTAGTCATAGCAAACTAGGTCCAGTTAAATTAGGCCTACATTGTGGTCTAAGACCTAGCATCAACTCTTAGCTTAACCTAATTTGGTGAGGAATCCTACACTGTGGACCTCAATTTATTCTGCCCGCTCTGGACCATTTCCGGAATCTCTAGGCTGACCCCTACAAGGATAGGCTTAACCTACTCTACAGTTAGACTGGAGATATTAGGGGTGGGTTAACTGGGGACCAATTCATACAGAACATTTTTCACACAATCCAAATTCGGTTAAAAACAGTAAGTAAAAGGAATAGAGCCGAATTATGCATAGACTAACATTTTGTAATGGATACCATCCGGGACAGGCGCCGAGTTTCTCCGAGAGGATAGGGCAGATTGAAGTTCGGGCAACAACAACAGGTTATAGGGTTCATTGTTCGGGCAGTCGAAATGGAGAATTGGAGATCCTCTCTCTCCATTGCTTCTTTCCGTAACTGGAAAGTCGGAGAGTATCCGGCGACATTCGAAGCTGCGGCAAACGAAGTAGCCAGAGCATTCGCTACTTCTTTCGAATCAAAAATGTCCCTACCATCGACATGGAGGACTGGGGAACGAGAGGGAGTGAACTTTCGGGAGATGCGACGGACCCGGTTCCAGACCGTAGCAATCGGGGTCGAAAATGTAATCCCGGAGACGTATTGTTGCCAGGAGTCCCTCCGGGCTTGTTTAAGGACTCGACGAGCCACTGCAGGAGCCCTTTGCATGGCAATGCGGAGATTTCTGGCGGTAAAATCGACGAGTAGCAGTCTTTTTAATCCGAACAGCCTCAGCACACTTCTGAGACCACCAAGGGACTCGGGTCAGATGAGAGGAGCATTGTTTGCTGGGAATTGTCTTCTCAGCCGCATTCAAAATTCTCGAACCCAGAAAATCTAAACATCCGTCCACCGACGAAAAATCGTGCTGTACAGGACACGTAGGTAAAAGAAAGCCAACGGGAGGAAGGTGGCAGATTAGTTCCGAGAACAATAAACGAGAGCCGTACCAGAAAATGGTCATTCCCCAGGACTTCCCAGGTAAAGTCTAGAAGAACATCAGTGCAACAAAAGGAGATCAATGCAGGAAAAAGTATCATTGTGAACATGATAATAACTAGGTGCAACCGAGTTGAGATAATGGAGAGAGTGGGACGACATCAGGGAGATCAAGGAGCCAGCCATGAAAGTGTCCCAGACATCACCCCACACTGGGATACGACTATTAAAATCGCCTAAAAGTAAGAAAGGTCTAGGGCAGTGGTACTCATTGCGCGGCTCGCGAGCCAAATGCACTATATATATATATATATATATATATATATATATATATATATTATATATATATATATATATATATATATGTTTGGCTCGCGAGCCGCCCAATGAGTACCACTGGTCTAGGGAGTTGAACAACAACTTGAACTAGCTCCTTTCGGGAGACGGGGGCGTGTGGAGGGAGGTAAACGGAACAGACGGTATACTGCCGAGACTAAGAAAGCCGGACAGCAACCACCCGCAATGTAGATCGAAGTGCGAGTGGGCGACAAGGGGCTGATCTATGTACGAGGATGGCTGAACCACCTCGAGGATCGTGAGCGGGCAGGGGGTTTGTAAAGATGAATAATGGTGTGTGGTGTGTGAAAGGGAGCTATAAATACAAACACACTCGTATCAAAAAGTCCAAAGTCTATGTGACAAAATATGATGATAAAAACCCACTCTAATAGACAGTATATTTCGACGTTTCGATGCCCACTGGCATCCTTTTCGGGTGGATACAGAAAAAAGAACGTTCGTTTTACTGTATCCACCCGAAGAGGATGCCAGTGGGCATCGAAACTGTTGTCGAAATAAACTGTCTATTAGAGTGGGTTTTTATCATCATATTTTGACCTTCACGTAGAAAAGAAGTTTTTTGCATTGACTATGAGACAAAGTCGAATTGATAAATAACTGACAATTGAATTCTCTTCAGTTTTCAATCCTTTGCATTAGACTAATAAGCGCGTTTTCTTACCTCCGGAAACGACAAGACATTGTGGGTAGCAAACATTTGTGAAGCTGAGCACCATTTAATTTTTTAATTACTTTTTTAACCAAAGTACGCTACACTTTTTACTTAGGTCTATTACTATCATCAGTTTCATTAAAACTATATATTTTCTTTAACATTTTCTTGGCCAAACACCCCCATCGATACGTTGGCCTAGCTACGTAAGATTAGTTTAGGCCGAGTTAGTTTATATAAACGTGTCCAGGCTGCATCTGCACACGTTCTATTATATTTCAGCAAAACATTTCCTTAAATTTTCATAGTTTAAAATCCATATTTAATTTTAAATTAAATGAACAAAACTATAAATAGGTCCAACTCTACACTTTAAATTTTATTTTCAATTAAAAAAAAAAATATAAAAATAATGGTACGTGCAAATACTGAAGTGAAGTTTACATTATGTAAATTAAATACGATACTTGTTATTTGGATCACCTCAAGATCAGGGGCCCCAGCCTTCTCTAGTTAGCCTTATAAAGCTAACTAACGAAAATATCACAACCTAACCTAACCTAACCAATCGTTAGGCCAACTGTACGCCCTTGACGATTGGTTAGGTTACCGTGATATTTTCGTTAGTTAGCCTTATAAAGCTAACTAAAGGCGGCTGGGGACCCAATCTTCAGGTGATCCTGTTATTTTACTTTAACCCCCACTTTATGCAGTTCCTCTCCTCCGCTCGGCTCGGCGAGAAGGCAATGAAACTTAGTGTAAAAATTAGAAATTTTTAAATCATCAGTTTGTTCAAGCCGATGATGTCACAAAATTGTTGAGCGAGTTACCGCGCGCGCGCGCGCGCATATATATACACAAAGAAATCGTAAAGCAATAAGATCTTCTTAATAAGCAAAGAACCACAGGGAAAAGGAAACACGAAGTCCGAGCGCCTTCGTGATATATTCAAATATATATATATATATATATATATATATATATATATATATATATATATATATATATATATATATATATATATATATATATAAAATCCCAAAAGCAAATGGAGACGGGAAACCGATTTATATTAATACGGTTTGTCTTCTTTGCTCGAGGCGAGACATGGATGGGAAATTAAAGCAAGATGAACGAGTGAAGTTGTTCTTTGTACACGGAAAAGAAAGCAGCACGTACCGGAGACATGAAGAAAAGGTGAATGTTCCACGATATCCCTATGTTGAGACGTGTGAGAATGTCACTCGGAGAAAGAATTGAGAAGTGTATCGAGATTAATTGGTCTCAGTTTATTAGGAGTAAACCAACTTTTGGGCGCCATATTATATATATTATATATATATATTATATATATAATATATATATATATATATATATATATATATGAATAGAAACGACATAAGTATTAAGGAACGTTTCTGCACACGAGGAAGAGAAATCACGAATAAATGATTTCTCTTCCTCGTGTGCAGAAACGTTCCTTAATACTTATGTCGTTTCTATTCATTTATATACTGCGTGGTCATTGCAGTTATATATATATATATATATATATATATATATATATATATATATATATATATTTATATTTCTTCTATTACTATTACTTCATCTTTCATCTATTAGGCTACTATTACTTGGTCATCTATTACTATTACCTTTGTATGTTGGATACTTCACTCATTTGAAAAGGATCTTTATGTCTATTTAAATGCAGTTAGAAGCAGTGTTAATAAATATTTGTTTCAACCAAATCATTACAATTTTCAGAGACTGTACGTCTTCATAAATTTTACTTTATTGAAGGAAAAATTTGCCACAATATTAGTTCCTATACATGTTTATTTTAGTTTTGAGTTGATTTAGTTCATTTTTTCAGTTCTTTTTCACACAATATGGCCATTGACACTAATAGAAAAGTAATAGACTATTACTTTGCCTTATTACTATTACAGCCAAGAAATTATGATCTATTACAGTGGTAGTCATTGCGCGGCTCGCGAGCCAAATGCGCTATATATTATATATATATATATATTGCAAACCCACAAGGAAAAAAAAAAACGATTCCAAGGCCTTTCGTGTACTGTATTCAGAGCTACACCTCGTCAGGGAATGACGAGGTGTAGCTCTAAATACAGTACACGAAAGGCCTTGGAATCGTTTCTTTTTTCCTTGTGGGTTTGCAGCATTCATTCACTTCACGTGTTTAATTGTGAAATTCATCCCATATTATATATATACGCGAGGGTAGGAGGAGATCAGACAGCAATTCCCTCCTTCACCAAATCCCGCAAATGAGGCGGGATGCTGCAGAGGGGTCGACCGCAGGTCGATCCTGAACCGCCGTTCAAACTCCCCTAAAGTACTATATATATATATATATATATATATATATACAGGGTGTCCCATAAGTCCGGCATCATAGGAAAAATAATAAAAAAAGGCAAAACAAAATCTTTTATTTACAGAACGTGCTCAATATGTCCACCATTGTTTTCAATACACAAATTCAGACGTGATACCCAGTCAGCAAGCACACGGTGAATGATGTCAGGAGTACTGGTGTTACGTGCCCCAATAATGCGCTACCGCAAATGTTCAACACTCCTAATTTTCTTTACGTATACCAGCGACTTCAAGTGGCCCCAGAGATAAAAATCTAGTGGCGTGAGATCCGGGCTTCTAGCTGGCCATTCCACAGGCCCTCGACGTCCAATGACCAGGGAATTGTTGGTACGGGTATTCCCTTACTTGGGTGCTGTAATGTGCAGGAGCGCCGTCTTGCTGGAACCATGTTGGGAAATTTCCTTCTTCGTTCAAGACACTGGGAAATGCTTCTTCCTTGAGCGTACGTAGGTAGGTGCCTCCAGTGACATGTTCATCGAAAAAGAGGGGGCCTATGATGCGATCCTTCCAAATGCCACACCATACCATCACCCCGAGATGCACCTTATTCCTTTGAAGAGGTATACCAGTGAGGGTTGTTTTGAGACCAGTAGCGGGTATTCTGTCGATTTACCTCACCATTTCCATAAAAAACAACCTCGTCACTGAACAGAATGGTGGACGGGAAGTTGGCATCCCGAGCATAAATTATGGTTTGTAGAAATAGAAAAATATGAATTTCTCCTATGATGCCGGACTTATGGGACACCCTGTATATAGAAGACAGTCAGTAAGAGGCGGGGAACTGTCGAGACGAAAAGCCTTTGATTCCATTCGATCAAGTAGAGTTGTGTGGGTTGAGCAACCCAACACACGAGAAGCTTATTCCAAACAATGGTGGAACAAGAACCCTGTACAGAAAATAACCGAGTGGGGGTGAAGAAACAGCGGAGCCGGAACAGCACAACTAACTTCTTAAAAGCCTTTTTAGAAAGAGGGTATATGGGATCTTTCCTGGAAGGATCACGAGAAGAGGAAAGATCGAGTTGTGTATTGTTGAAGGTAAGAGGAGCCTCGATTAGTCGTATGGAAGATTATGACAAGTAGACAGATGAAGGAACGAGTTTTTGAGGTATTGAAAGCCACGAGGTTTCCTCTGCCCCAATCAGTGATAGTACGAAAATTAGAGGTCAGGTGTACCATAGCCGTCCGACACGAAGCGACTGTTGAGAGAGATGCTTTGTGAAGTGGGTGGAAAAGTGAAGGTTGGAATAGTCGGCGTACGAGTGGATAGAACGGAAGTGAGACTTAAAAGATCATTGATAAATAAAAGCGAAAGAAGGGGTGACAGGACGGAGGCCCCGAGAAACGCCACTATAAATAGCTTAGAAGAGCAGTAGCCATCTACTGTACAACCACAGCTAGAAATCGGCCAGAAAGACAATCAGAAATAAAAGCACAGATGGAAGGATAGAAACCGAAGGAGGGCAGTTCGAAAAGATGTGTGTCGGACTATCAAAAGCTTTGCTTTTGATATCTAACGCAAGAGAAGAGATTTTACCGAAATCCCGAAAGGTAGTTGACCAAGAGAGTCGGAGATATAAGCAAGAAGATCGCCAGTAGAGCGTCCCTTCCGAAACCCAGACAGACGATAGGAAAGAAAATTGTGAGAAACGTGTTTAAAGATGTTCCTATTAAGGATAGATTAAAAAACGGATCACCCGAAGATCTCCCCCCCCACTTCGGGAGGTGGGAGTGTCGGTTATTGTGAGAAAAAAAGTTCATATGAACATGTGTGTAATTCTGAATAGTTACGGAGATAGAGCTGTTTGAATTTGATGCGCGCGCAGCTCTTTCTCCCCCTTCCCTCCCCTATAACCTTGAGCCATGTAAGCTGTAATGTAAGCATGTAACATAAGCCAATCGACAGCTGACTGTTGAGAGTGACATTGTTTGGCGTTTGAAGCAGTGTTAAGAATGCCACACACCTTCACACATGCCGAATATGCAGATATGGTGTATGTCTACGGTTTTTGCGATGGAAGTGCAACAGCTGCTGTTGCAGAATACCGTCGACGGTTTCCGAACCGCAGAATGTTTCATCTGAATGTGAAGGTCAACAAGATGTGGATGAAGTGGAAAACATTCTTCAGTTGGTGGAGCGTAGTCCTACTACTAGCCGATTGCTTCGATTAATACTGTTCACCGATGAAGCTACATTCACCCGTGACGGTATCAACAACACTCGTAACTCCCATCGGTGGTCAGACGAAAATCCAAATGCCACAGTGGAAAACAAATTTTCAACATCGCTTCTCTGCCAATGTGTGGTGCGGTATCATCGATGATCAGCTGATTGGCCGTTACTTTAGGTTTAGAGAATCGTCTTACAGGGCAAAGTTACCTAGAATTTCTGCAAAATGAATTGCCAAGACTATTGGAGGATGTTCCTTTGGCTACACGCGCTGGTTATGTACTTTCAGCATGACGGAGCTCCTCCACATTCTACCCGTCTGGTGATGCAATACCTAAATCAAACTTTCCCTGGTCGATGGATCGGCCGCAGTGGTCCCATTCAATGGCCACCGAGGTCTCCACACCCATGACTCCAGATTCCTGGGATCTTGGGAGCATTGCTCCAGTAAATTTGACCATGAGAAAAAGTAAATTTGGGTTTGGGTTTTGTTCATCCGCTAGACGTTATGCAATTTTTTTGCGTATACGTTCTTGTACAAACCAATTTTTTTAAATTACAAATTTAGTTATTTTAAGTTTAGTTGGTAATTCCATATTTAACAATTATTTTTATTTTTTGTTAAGCTTCAATGTTTTGATAATTAAAATTTTATTAAAACATTTTTTTTTAATATAAAATTATCAGGATTGGACTATGTTCCATTGACCTCGGCCATGTTTCATAAATTGTCCAGATAATTACTTGTGCGGTTTTAAGTAATCCACCATGACTCTAGAATTGAAAAGTTTAGTTAAGTTTAAACTTGCTTTTACTTACTTTAACTTACCTACTTTTACTTACTCTTCCTTACTTTTACTAAGTTTAAAGCACTTACTTTTACTTACTTTCATTGTACTATATTTACTTACTTTTACTCACTTTTACCATACTATATTTACTAACTTTTACTTATTTTGTATTTTTTCAGGTAGTCAATAATCAATAATGGATCCTAATATTGATGAAGTTGGAGAGAAAAGTGAGGGTGTTAAAAGGGGTTACTTTTGTGGTCAATGCAAGAACAAATATTCAAGAAGCAAAACTGGGAGGAACATTTTAATTCCAAAAAAAATATTTGTTACAATACAAGAGGTCCCAGAGTTTGGGCCCACAGCTTAGATATTGCAGTAAAGAAATACCAGGATGAAGTGCAGCAAAGAGATACGGCAAAGCAGTCATTTAGTTTGTTCACAAAATGTGCTAGTGCTAGACCTCAGAAAAATTAACCAACTTCATCAACTGCTAATCTAGAAAATGAAACTTTTTCACTAGATGTTTCACAGACTGAAGAAAGTGCTTCTCCTCCACCTAAGAAACAAAAGGTAAGTGAGGAATCTGCGCATCAGACTAACAAAACTGCTTTAGAGGAATTTGAAAATTCCCAAATCCAGAAGACATTGAATGCAATTTTGCGCCTAACAAAAGAAACTCACCAAGCTGTTGTGGTTAATAAAGAGAAGAGTCAAAATATGCCTTCAAGTTCAAGTGTTGCATCCAAATCTAATAAAGCAAAAAGCAACAAATTTGACATTTCCATAGCCCATTTAAGCAAGTGTAAATCAATACAAGAAATCCTGAACAATGATTTGATCAAATCTACATTCAAATTGGTGGAAAAGAAGGATCTAGGGCATGCTGATGATTCATTTTCAGTACCAAGTGATATAATGGAAAACATTGCAAATAGTGACACTAATATGCCTGATGTAGATATAGCTGTTGAGGATGAAGATGATGATAATCAAGAAGATATTGATGATGCTTCTGATGATAAAATGTTTACATTATATTGCATAGCTTGCACAGACCCCAAAGCATGTGCTTCAGACAAACATTCTAACATAAAAGGTTACTTCAATGTTAAAGATTTAACCTATGTATGCAAACAAGGAGAAAATCAAGAGAGAGCGTTTAGAAATCTGAAAACCCACCTGAAGAGACATTTAATTAAACTTCAGCATCATCAAAGAGCTGCTGTTTATGAAGTGATGAAAACATCTTCTCGGAACACTACTAAACGCATAGAAGACTTATGTGGCAACATCTTATACTACATAATGAAAACAAACACTGCATGGGCTCTATATCCAGTACTTCTAGCTGTATTACATAGGTCAGGTTGTGAGGTTGGAAATTTGAATCATAGCACACATGCGTGCGAGACAATTTGTGAGCTATTAGATAATCAACTTAAAGAACAAACTGTAAAGTGGTTCTTAGAACAAACTTCAGTAACAATAACAGCTGACATTCGGACAATTTTGGGATTAAGCATGCTAGTTGTATTAGTTATGAGTGAAGAAGATAAGACTGTAAAACTTGCTGGGATAAATTTAGTACGCAGCAAATCAGGAGTTTATTTGGCCAATGAAATTTTTGATGTGTTGAAGTCTCCTAATCACTTGAAACTATCTGAAGAAGCAATTAAATCCAAGGTATCTGGAATGGTTGGAGATGGGGCTTTTTGTAAGGACAACGAGCCATTTAAAAACGAAATGAAAAAGTTGTTTGGAGAAAATTTCAAAGGGACTTAATGCATCTTGTGAACAGAGCCCACGTTGATGCATTGAAGAAAATTTGTAAACTAAGTGAGCTTTTAGACTTTATTCAGAATCACTCTTCAAATCTGAGATCAGGCCTTGACTATACCAATATGGTTCTTGACAATATCATTGGTTTTAAGAGACCAAAACTCAAATCTGATACTCGCATGGTTAATTACGAATTTGATCAATTTGACAGATTTGTGGAAAATTGTGTGTTTTTTGATCATCCACAAGAGAAAGAAATTAGTGCCAAGTTCTATGTATTGATTTCCTATGTAACAAAGATTATGTTGCAAGTAGCTCAAAAAACCACAGTTAGTGCAGAATTTGTAGAAAATATATTTTATAAAGAAGGAGGGAAAACTGTTATGTTAAGAGTGATGGAAACAATTTCCAAATTAGCTAATGGAGGAAATGCAAATGATGTAGTTTCTGAATTTAAGCACGATACCACAGGGCAGCAAAAGGAACTAACAGCTGAGGATTACATCCTAAATGAAGTTTACAAATACATCAAGAAACGTTCTGATTACTACCAGGTTGCTGAAGTTGCTAGACCATCCAGAACCAGATCTGAAAGTAGTTTTACAAAAGACTCGGTGATAAATTGGCTGACAGAATATATAGAACAGCTGTGGAAATGAATCACAGAGATTAAAGCATTTTGATAAAGATGGATCAACTGCCTGGAGTGAAGCACCAGCTGAAGGGACATTCTCCATTCTTGGTTACATTGTTGAACACAAAGGATCCATTAAGCCATCTCATTTGACTAAGCTGTGCAGAATTGTGAAGGAGGGTCCAGCTCCAGGCACTAGATCTGCTGTAATGATCACACAGAAAGCCAGTGATCAGTGGCCAAGCATACATGGCGGTAAATTCACAACAAATGCCTACATGCAAGGTCTAACATCGTCCACTGTTGCTGCTGCAATGAATAAATAAACTTAAGGTGAGTTATAAACTGTACATTATTGTATTATGTTTAGTTAAAACAATTTGTAATTGGTATGTCGTCAATTCAAGAGTTTACTATCATTAACCTATCTAGTGGTGTAAGGGGAAAAAAAGTAAAATCAGAGCTGTGCTCCAGTAAATTTTTTCAAATCTGGAGTCATGTCCACACCTCTCCGTTAGATTACTGTTTGGGGGGGTGGATGAAAAGTCAGGTTTACAAAAGAAAGGTGGATACACGAAACGAATTGCTCACGCGCATTTTGGATGCTGCTGCCCGCATAAAGGATCATCAAGATCAACTCAGACGAACAACACGCGATCTTCGCACACGAGTTGCAAAGTGCATTGAGGTTGACGGTGGGATTTTCGAAAACGTATTGTAAACTAACAAATTTGTCATTTCTGTATCCGATACCATTTAAAATGCCAATGTTTAAACATTAAGTGTTAGAAAAGTAATTAGTTTCTCTTTCTTGATTACCATTAACAAAGCTTTTGTATTTGTAGATTCAAACAGCTCTATCTCCGTAACCATTCAGAATTAGACATGTTCATATGAACTTTTTTCTCACAATGACCGATACTATCACCTCCCGAAGTATTGACCTTTCCTCCTGAAACACTGTGTGTGTGTGTGTGGTGTGTGTGTGTGTGTGTGTGTATTATAATCTAATGTATATAAAATATTAGATTGGATAACTGAATGCCCGGTTAGGTCAACTGTACGTCATTTACGATTGGTTAGGTCAACTGTACGTCATTTACGATTGGTTAGGTCGTCGTGATATTCTCGTTAGTTTTGACAGTAAACTAACGAAAATATCACTTAACCTAACCAAAGGCCTACAGCTGACCTAACCGGCCATATATATAGGATAACCTGAAGATCTTCCCCCCAGTGTGTCCAAGTGAACGCACCTGAAGATTATCCCCCCAAGCTCGATCCACCTGAAGATCTTCCCCCCCAGTGTGTCCAAGTGAACGCACCTGAAGATTATCCCCCAAGCTCGATCCACCTGAAGATCTCCCCCACCCCCCAGCTCTACCAGAGGGGTGGGGAGATCTTCAGGTGATCCTCAAAAACTTTAGAAAGGCAAGAAATCAAAGCACCTAGACGATAGCTGGAGGGTTGAGAGCAGTCACCCTTCTTTTGGAATAAATATTAGGAATAAAACAAAATTGTGCATGATAATATTGTCTCCGGTCTGGTGACTATGAATCCCTCGACACCGGGTTCGATTTCATGGTCATGGTGGGTCGCGGTTCGGATTTCACGTTAAGCTGTAAGTTTATGTTAGCGCAAGAAACCCGACTTCGTCAGGATGACCAATTCGGGGAAAACTAACTAAAGTTAACAGAACGACGACAGCGCGCAATCGTGCTGGCTGTTCCCGGGTTCGATGTGTCGCCGCTCGGGTTCGTCTCGGGGTTGAGACACTCAAATATATATCATAAAAGGGCGCGAGGGCTCTCCTCTCCGTGTGAGGTCATCACCCTTCGTGCCAATCACCTCTCTCTTTCTAGCTTCCTTCTCGGGTTAACCTCGGGTAGATCCTCGAGATCTTTAATCTAACTTTCGTAACTAACGCTACTTCATTCGATATTTCCGTCCAAATACTTCATTGTCCTTCTGGCGCGGGACAATGAAGCTCTACTTTTATATTCATTCATAATTATTTTGAGATCTTTTAATTAAAAAACTCGTGGTTTAACTTTATCAGGAGAAGGATTACAATGAACAACCGCTTAAAAATCAACCTCTGCATGCAGGATTCAAAGGGACGGAATGAGCACTTTTAGCCCGGTTTCTCGGTACTTTAAAGACAGTGTCATCGGTTGGCAGTCTTCTGGGATGATTATTCGTTCTCCTTCGTCAATAGGAGCGATGACGACGACGATGTCAACCCATTTTTTTTCCACGACAAAAATTATGGTCCGATGATTTGATTATCCTTTCTTCACTTCTCTTTAATGAGCGAAAACATTCCAAGAGCGTGGTCGCAGGGTCTCATTTTCTTAGAATCGTAATGGCGTGGTCATTAGGCCTAATCCGCTTCTAAGAAATGAAGACCGCAACTCCCGTTTGGATCAATGTTTAAGGGCTGCGCGACGATTATGGAAAGAGGACTGGATTCTCTTTCTTCATTTCGGGTTTGGAGGGCTGAAAACGAGAGAATTAAGAAAAAAAAAAATGTTCATTCATCGTTTGCTCACCATTTGTGGAATGGATATTTTTGTCTTTTAAGCGCAAGTTTTTGTCAAAGCGTAAAATCATCATTAGTTTTTCTAGTTTCTCTTCTTTTATGAAGAGATTCGAAAGAATTTTAGTTAATTAATTAGGAATGCAACTATTTACAGTCGCTCCTTCAACCTAAGTAAAGTTTATGATAAACGTGAATCATGATCAGTGGTGTAGTGGTAATTTCTTCAGTTGGGTAACGCAACAACAATTTTTCTTATATAGCGTTTCTATAAAATTCTACAGCGTTTTTACATTTTATCTACAGGGTGGGCCGTAAGTTTCCATACATAGGAAAAATAAACATTTTTTTATGGACAACCATTTTTATTTATATAATATGCTCTACATGGTTGCCATTGTTTTGAAAACACATTTCAATACGTGTTCCCCACTGTTGATGAACACGCATTAGCACAGTTGACGTTATGCTTGTAATGGCGTTGGTGATACGTTCCTTTAGATGATTTATGTCTCGTATCTTTTCCTGATACACCATGGCCTTCAAGTGCCCCCAAAGATAGAAATCAAGGGGGGTGAGATCTGGGGATCTGGGAGGCCACTCCACAGGACCACGCCGACCAATCCAAGCATCCGGAAACTGCTGATCCAAATACCGACGCACGTATTTAAATTTTCCTATGTATGGAAACTTACGGCCCACCCTGTACATTCCCAAAACACGTTCAAATTGAAGGGGTTAGGAAAGAAATATAGTTAGAAAGAGTATCTATTACAAAAATGTTCGGTAGAAACAGCAAAAAAATATAAAAAATATAAAGTAAAATAAAACCAGTGGGGGTAACGCCGTTACCTTGTGTTACTCCCGGACTACACCACTGACCATGATACTTTTTCACGATACCTTATCATGCCCGAATTATGTTCAAGATTAAAACAATTTTATGCCTTATGTTATTCTCCATAAGAACTAAAATCTCTTAAAATTGTATGGTCAAATTTACAACCATGGTCATGAAACGGTTAATTAATTAATTAATTAATTAAAAAAAAAAAACGAGTTTCATTTAATGTTAAAATTTTGGTAATATTTCTTTAGTGTATATATTAATATATATATAGTGTATATATACAGTATATATATATAGTGTATATATATATATATATATATAGTGTATATATATATATATATATATATATATATATATATATATATTGTATATATATATATATATATAGTGTATATATATATTGTATATATATATATATATAGTGTATATATATGTTAATACAGCTAAGAATATATTTCACTCAGAATTCATCAGTGTAATGAAATGGTTGACCACGAATAAACTCTTCCTAAATACCAGTAAAACAAATTTCATGATTTTTACTAATAAAAGAAATGTATATCTTGATGAACTCAATGTTAATGAAATCACCATAAAGGAGTGTACTGTAACAAAATTTCTTGGTGTAATGCTAGATAAGAATTTGCAATGGAGTGATCATGTAAATTATATCGCGAAAAAGATTTCAAGGAGCGTTGCTATAATGTTTAAACTTAGAAATGTAGTCCCTAAACAAGTTTTATTGACTCTTTTATCATACTCTTGTTCTTCCTTATAACATACTGCACCCTTGTTTGGGAAACTCCGCTAACAACGCATTAAATGGTATATTTGTCATCCAAAAACGAGCAATAAGGTTATTATCTGATGCTGATTTCCTTGATCACTCTAGTGCATTATTTAAAGAGCTAAACCTACTAAAGCTCAATGATATAACCAAACTGGCACATTTTATTTTTATTTACGAGTGTAAGAGCAAAATCATTAATTTGCAATGGTAAATAGATATTTTGTAACTCATCAAGAAATCCACCCGTATCAGACCAGAAATAGATCAAAGATTGTTATACCTCAATTTAGATTGTCTTCATCTCAAAACTACCCATTTTCATTGGATTGAAACTATGGAATGACTTGCATGCCGATATAAAAAATATTGCGAATGTAAATTTTGTTTAAAACCAAGTTAAAATCCCGATTAATAATGGGATACTAACAAAAATCTTGGATTAATGTCCACTAATAATGTTTTATATTGTCCATTAATATTGTTTAATATTGAAATACAGGCTTTAACTATTAATAATACTTATTTACTTATTTATTTATTTTATTATTATTAATTTATAACGGCTAGCGGCTTATTTTTAATGAGAGCCCAGTAAAGCCTAAAGCTTAAGGGCCAAATTAAAAATTAAAAAAAAATAAATAGTCGAGCTTCACAATTATTTATGTCATAACTTTTTTTTTTAATTTGAGTTACAAGTTCAAAATGGCTCAATTAAGCTGAAATAATTATTAGCGTTGAGCAACATATCAAAACTCAATCAGTAATAGTGACAACATGCTTTCTGAACCTGTAACAACAAAGATTAATAAATAACCTTCTGTAACAAAAAAAAAAAAAGTTACTTTTTGAGGGGGGGGGGGTTACAGGTTACACACTGAATACACAGGTTCATAAATCATAGACAGAGGATTGATTTTATTATTCAATCCTATCTTGTATGATTAATCTGTAGTTTCATCGTGAATTAGAGCACATTTGTTTGGGGCCCACCCTGTATAAGGATAATTAATTTAGTCTATATGCCGATATACGATATTATTAATAAGCCCTTCAGTTTAAGGGCTGAGTTATCTTATAAAAATCTAATAATTAAATTTGGACAAGTTTTTTACTACTTATAAAAAAAAAAAAATTTTTAGAACCCAAATTTTTCTTTATAAGGCATCCTTTTGAATGCTGCAGAAGTTACCTGCGAGATGCTCAGCTTCGCGAATGATTGCTAACCATGTTTTGAGCTTGCCCGAGATAAGAGGACGCGCTCAATACAGTCTAATGGAAAGATTTCAAAACTCGAGAAAATCCAATTGTCCAGTTCCATCTTTATATCTTTTAAACTATGGCCATTATATGAAAAGGTCTCTTTCTAGCTCCATTCGACATCATTTTTTGGATCATTTTTCCCGTGATCAATCTTACATTTCTTTATTAAAAAGAAAATGTATTTTTTATATATACAGGGTGGGCCAAAAGTCTGGATCCATAGAAAAATATTTATTTTAACACAAATTACAACAAATGGTAAATACTTAAAATGAATATCAACTTTAACTCGTAAATGCGTATCCGTGATACTGTACAGTAGTTCGTACTCCAGTATAAATACTGAAATACTTTTTTTATTTCAGCCCAGAAATGGCTTCGAATCTAACAGAAGACCGGGTAGAACTTGTGCTCATGTACGCAAGACAGGGCGCCACACACAGAAGTTGCTACCGAATTCAATAGAAATCATCCTGATAAGCATCCAGTAACACATGCGACTGTTGGCAAGTTGTTTAAACGTTTCAAAGAAACAGGAAGTGTACATGATCGACGGCGTTCTGGTCGTCCAAAAACTGCAACTGATGAAAATACCTCTGCAATGGTATGTGAAACTTTAACGAATAGTCCAGTAAAGTCAACAAGAAGATTATCAAATGAAACACGCATCTCGAGAACGTCAATTCGAAGAATTATTAAAAATCAAATTCCATCCCTACAAAGTGCACCCTACAAAGGCCGCCAATTTGAGCATTTGTTATAATTTGTACAGTATCACGGATACGCATTTACGAGTTAAAGTTGATATTCATTTTAAGTATTTACCATTTGTTGTAATTTATGTATTAAAATAAATATTTTCCTTTGGATCCAGACTTTTGGCCCACCCTGTGTGTGTATATATATATATATATATATAATATATATATATATATATATATTATATATATATATATATATTTATATATATATATATATATATATATATATATATATACAGGGCGTCCCAAAAAATGTATACACACTTTAAATAATTATAAAGGCAGTGTTTATTAAAATACATTTCATTTTCAAAATGTAATAGAATCTACAGACATTATTTAATTGTTTTGTCAACGCCTGTTTTCAAACTGACGTCCGTTCTGGTCCAGGCACTGCTGATAACGCGAAGCAATGGAATCGCAAACATCACGAAACATTTCGTTTGGTATTTGTGTGCATTCTCGTTCAATGGCTGCTCTCAATTCAGCGACTGTTGCAGGTTTTATAGCGTAGACTTTGTCTTTTAAGTATCCCCATAAAAAAAAGTCTAGTGGTGTGAGGCCTGGTGAACGCGGAGGGTATTCTACGAAACCCCTTCGTCCAATCCACAT
This sequence comes from Bathynomus jamesi, assembly GCA_023014485.1. Taxonomy (NCBI): domain Eukaryota; kingdom Metazoa; phylum Arthropoda; class Malacostraca; order Isopoda; family Cirolanidae; genus Bathynomus; species Bathynomus jamesi. Next base: position 2,139,247 of record JAJOZX010000047.1, on the reverse strand, counting down.
CCACATCGTGCCAAGTACCACTCGCAATACTCCACTCTTCGGTCCGGATCATCTTCATTAATAGCATGGACTAATCTTGGAATGTAACTTTTCCATTGACAGCGCTTCAAAATGCGTTGGACAGACGATTCTGAAATTCCTACCTCACGACTCGCTTGCCGCACAGATTTTCTTGGACTTTGGTGATACGTTTCCAGTACTCTTTCTTGCTTTGTGGGGGCTTGTCGATGTCCGTGGTCTTCCGGAACGCTTCTTGTGGACATTCTGAACAGTTCCATCGGCTTCAAACTTATCTCTAATTCGAGTGATGGTAAGTCGCGTTGGTGGATCTGTTTGAAACTCCTCCTAAACTGTCTTTGCACTTCAACTGCGTTTTCACACTTCCAGTAGCATTTTAGAATGAATTTCCTTTGTTCAAAGCTTAGTCTGACTGCCATTATTAATTCTAATGGGTTTAACTTGGAAAGAAAGAAACATCAATTGAGCTATCAGCTGTTAAAGTGTGTATACATTTTTTTGGGACGCCCTGTATATATACATACACACACACAAACTCAGAATGGTCCCCTGAGAAACTTATATGTTAAACACAGACCGTGCATGGAACAAGGAACTCTTCTGGGAAAATTAAATCCACTATAGTCCGAATAAGTAATGGTAAATGACAAATACCATAGTTTTTCTTTTTCATGATGCAAGCCCGACGTGGGCAACGGCTCTCTCGCAAAGAGGCCCCATAAATATAGCTTCCCTCACCAGCACGGTCTGTTTAACATATAAGTTTCTCAGGGGAAACTTGAAAATTGGACGCTCAATGTCCCGGTTGAGGTTTAAGTTTTGTTTTTTTGGCTAAAAATACAATAGTTACCCCTTTTTCTTTGATGTATTCAATCCGACGTGAATGCAACGAGTCTTTTGCTTATATTGAGGTTCTAAATGTAGCAGGGCTAGGCTGCTTTAAACCCTAGATCCATGTCCCAAAGCTGGATCCTGTCTGCTTTGCAGATAGCTGGTGAGGGAAGCTATATTTATGGGACCTCTTTGCGAGAGACCCGTTGCCCACGTCGGGCTTGCATCATGAAAAAGAAAAACTATGGTATTTGTCATTTACCATTACTTATTCGGACTATAGTGGATTTAATTTTCCCAGAAGAGTTCCTTGTTCCATGCACGGTCTGTGTTTAACACACACACATATATATATATATATATTAGTGATGTAGGTCACATCCGCGGAACATCCGCACATTTTCTCGCATCCGCATCTGCACTTTGGACTGCGGATGTCGTGCGGATGTGGACCGTTGAGATAAAACATCATTAATAAGCGGAAATTATCAAATTCTACTATAATAATAGAACTAGTTCATTGTGCGCAAAAGTTATGCAAGCGACAAGACGAGAGGCTGTTTCTTGTATGAAGTTACTCTCTTGCAACCTACTTAGATCCACGTTACAAAGCTAAGTAATTTTCACCCTAGTACATTAGACGAGTTAAATCATCACTTGGCAAAGCAGTTGAAGAGCTTCAATCTCTTGAATCTGTCGCTTCGCCACCCACCAAAAGAATAAAAGTTTCAGTGACAGAACCACACCTTCACAAGCAAATCTATCACAGAATATCTCTCTCAATTTCTTGAGTCAAGCAGCGATGACGAGACCTACGCGATGTTAACAGATGTAGTTAAAAATGATCGAGAGCTATCACCAAGAAAAACGCCTGGCTGCATGTGACATCCTATAGTTGGTGGAAAAATACGCAGAATATCATCCATACTTGAGTAAACTTGCAAGGAAACATTTAGCACGTCCTCCAACAAGCGTACAAGCGAGAGATATTTCAGTCTGGATTAATATATGATGAAAAGAGAACAGACTGCAGCAGAAAAGGCAGAAAAATTAATGTTCCTTAAAGCATAACCTTCCTATAATTAAGTTTGAATATTAAACGATGAATCTTAGTTTTACTTTATTTTAATTACTCATTTATAAATATGCCTAATAAAACTTTAACTTTAATATAATAGTTTCAAGCTAATTAAAGATCTCTTTCTATAAGGGTGGAGGTTGGGGAAAGGAGGTCGGTAACACAATTATGGTTCTAATTGTGGCTGAAACTCAACAAAATATAACGAATTTATTTGCAGACGAATTCACTAATTGATTTCTATTAGTTTAGATGCTTGCTATTATTTTATATGTTCAGGGAAAAGTACAGCAATTATTGTACAATGAATCAATTATACTACATTATAGCTACAGCTCTCTCTATATAATACTTATTATATACGTTAAACACAACAAATCTCGAATATATCCTAAAAAATAACGAAAATGTGACATCCGCATCCGCGGATGTGAAAAAAATGACATCCGCTACATCACTAATATATAATATATATATATATATATATATATATATATTACCTTATGAACCTTATGTTGTTTCGTGCGTTGGTCTCTCTTCACACGGAGGTCAAGCTGGTGGCCCCGCCTCTAGGTCTGGCCTGGTGGAGGAGCGAGTTGCTTTCTTGCGCTCTCCACCGTACATAGCCAGGCACGCCCGGCTCATCTGGTACTGTCCTGAGCCAGGCATCCAGTCTTTTCTTGAAGACTTCAACTTTGACCCCCGTTACGTTTCTGAGGTCCTTAGGAAGCTGGTTGAAAAGTCTTGGCCCCCTGACAACCAAGCTATTTTCCTTCAGGGTTGAGGAGGTCCCTTGTCGTGCTTTAATTTGGGAACACTACACATTCTGCCTTTCCTATTTTCCAGTGTTGTTTGAATGGTAATTGGGTTTAGTTTTAGGTTTGGTACCAGTTTTTCGATCATTTTCCATATGTAGATTATGATGTACCTCTCTCTTCTTTCCAGTGAGTACAGATTTAGTTTACGTAGTCTTTCCCAGTAGTTGAGTTCTTTGCAGCCATCAATCTTGGCTGTGAAATGCCTTTGCGTTTCTTCTAGTTTATTAGTTTCTTCCTTTTTATATGGGGACGTCAAAACTGAGCAGTATTCAAGTTTTGGTATAATCAGTGTTTTTAGCAGGGGAATCATTACTGTCCTGTCCCTTCTCTTGAACGTTCTTAGAACCTGTCCGGCGACTCTTTTTGCTTTATTTATCGCTATCTGATTTTGTGTTTCGAATTTCGCATCATCTGTCATTATTATCCCGAGATCAATCGCTTTCATGCTTCTCTGAATTTCCTGTCTATCTGGAGCATAATATGCAGTCTGTTTAAGTTCTTCTTTTCTACCATATCTCAAGAGCTGAAATTTCTCGGCGTTGAATGACATGTTGTCTTCTGACCATTTGTATATTTTGTTCGTGTCCCTCTGCAAGGCCTCCACGTCATGTACATCGCTGATTTTTCTGCTGATCTTTGTATCGTCTGCAAAGGATGTTACTATACTATTGCTGTTTACTCCGCTGTCTATGTCTGTTAGCATGATAATGAACAGGAGTGGGGCCAGTACTGTCCCTTGTGGTACTGAGCTGCGTACTTCCGATTCTGATGATGATATACCTTGAATTTTGACGACCTGCAGACGATCACTAAGGAAGTTGTAGATCCATTTTCCCACTTTGCCTGTTATTCCCATGTCTTTAATTTTATGTGCTATTATACCATGGTCACATTTATCGAAAGCTTTAGCAAAATCTGTGTATATAACATCGTAGTTGTCATTGCCTTCCAATGCATCTAGGATATTGTTGTAGTGCTCTATTAGTTGTGATAGGCATGATCTACCTGATCGGAATCCATGCTGATTTTCGTTGAATCTTTCCCGTGTCTCCAGGAAATCATAAATTTTCTCTCTAACTATTCTTTCAAATACTTTGGTGAGGTGGGACGTCAATGACACTGGTCTATAGTTCTTTGCTTGAGATCTGTCCCCTCCTTTATATATAGGGACAATGTTTGCTCTTTTCAAGATGCTCGGTATTTCCCCAGTGTCTAGGGATCTTCTCCATATCCAGTATAAAGGTGTAGCTATTTCATTTTTACAGTTTTTAATCAATAATGCGTTCCAATTGTCCGGACCTGCAGCTGAATGTAGTTTCATTTGTCCTATAGCTCTCGCTACATCTTCTGGTGTAAACTCAAAGTCTGTTATATACTCTCCTTGCAATTCCTCTTCAAAGAATGCATTTATGTCAGGTATCGCTTTGTCACTTTTTGGGGTACTGAAAACTGATTCATATTGAGCTCTCAATGTATCAGATATTTCTTTTGGATCGTCGGTTAGTTCATTATTTCCCGTCCTTAAGGGCCCAATAGCGGCGCGCGTTTTTGTTTTCCTTTTTGCATAGCTATAGAAGTATTTTGGATTTTCCTTTATTGCTTCTACCGCCTTTTCCTCTTCCCTCTCTGTATGGTCCTTAATCAGGGCTTGTATTTCCCTATCGATACCCTCCAGTTTTTCTTTTATTGTTTTCCTGTCATTATCTCCGCAGTTTCCTAACTTCGCCTCCACTCTCTTTCTTTTGCGGAATAGTCTTCTCTTTTGCCTTTCTAGCCAGCTCCTCTTTCCTTTTGGCTGTGATTTCGGAGCATATTTTTCTAAAATTCTCAGCGTTTTTTAAGGTTGTTAGCATTTCTTCAGTTGTTTTATTCTCGAAAATTGTTCTCCATTCTATTTGGGCCATGTGCGATCTGATTGCTTCCCAATTTATAGTCTTCGAGTTTAAGTTAAAGGCCCCGAATTTACTTCTTTCCACAATATGTGTATTGTCTTCTAATGCTGCGTCATATTTGTTGATATCTCGATTAAGTTGTGGTCTGAGATAATGGTTGGGGTTATTTTTATATCAGCAATCAAGTTCGTGTTATTCGTGAATACCAGATCCAGGCAGTTATTTTTTCTGGTATTTTCTGTTATCTCCTGTGTCAGCATAAACTCGTTTGTGAGAGCCATCAACATTTTTGCTTGTTCCTGATCTTCTCTTGTGCCCCCCTTGTCCTGGTGAATATATATATTCCTATTCACCTTTTTGTATTTTATAAATGGGAAGTTAAAGTCTCCGCAGATCATTATATTGGGGGATGGAGGGTTTATGGCCTTTATTAGCTTTCTAATGTCATCAATGGCCTCCGAGAATTTTTCGGTTGGGGTGCTTGGAGGTCTATAGATGACTATTACTATCAAGTTTAGTTTTTCTATTTTCACTGCTAGGAGTTCCACATAGCTGTTTGATTTACTTATTATCGTCTCTGTCATATGACCTTCCTGTACATATATAGCACAGCCACCTTTCCGTCTCGTCGTTCTATCCGCTCTTAGTAAGTTGAAGCCCTCTATATTTATCTCTTTCTTATCAATACAATGTTCGCAGTTTTCACAATTTCCTTGGCAATCTTTAAGATGAGTTTCTGTGAGGCATGCGATGTCCGCCCTTGTTTCGTCCATAAATCCTTTCAGGTACGAAACCTTATTGAGTGATTGGTTTGGTCTTATTCCTTGAATATTAGCCAGGACAATTTTTATGTTCTCTGTTTTTCGTTGCCCCTTGTGCATTTCAAGTTCGTTTTCCTTCGATATCGCTTGATTCGTTGCTCTATGATCCTCCGAAAGAGATCCGTTTCCTCCTACTTGTATTGGTAGCTTCTTGCCCGGTAGCGATTTGGCTCGGGGGTTTCCAGCTGTGTCAACTGCATGTGGATGACATTTAGCATTCGTAAGGTGCGATGTTGAAAAAATTTTCTTGTTCGCTTATTGTGTTCCTATTGTTGTTATTCCTATTGTCATTTAAACTTTTTCCTTTGTTCGTTGAGTCCGTCGGGAGATGTTGATAGTAGCATTTTTCCCGAATTTGCAGGTTCCATATTTTGCGTAAGTTCTGCAAATGTCCGGGTGGTAGAATTTACATCCGTCTCCAAATTTACAATGACCATTATTATAGAAGAAATTGCATATTGGGGGATGTTCATATATACATTGTCCTCTTTTAAATCTGCAATTATCTTTTATATAATACCTGCATATAATTCCTTCCCCATATTTACTCTTGGCTTTTGTTTTTTGCTCCTTATTGGGGGACAGTTTTACTTCGTTTACTTGACTGCCCTCTTGTCTTGTCCTATTTGTGCTAGTTGTGTTTGTGTCCTTCGTTGCCCTTATGCTGTGTGTTGTCTTTACACTCTTTGTCGCCTGTGTGTTTTCGGCCTCATTTTGTGACGGTATTTGAATTCTTTCTATTTCGCCTTTCTCCGTTTCTTCCGTTTTCCACTGTTCTTTGTTTCCACTTTCCTCTTTCATTCTCTTCTCGTAGTCTCTGCTTTAAATACCGTAAAAGAGTTTAATTCGGTCAAGCAGTTCTCGCAGAAAAATTTTATCCATTAAACTGCTTTGCGTTCGTTATAAGGGAGATTTTTTCATCTCCCCATTCTAGGCATTTAAAATCAAAAAGTAGCTGACAAAAATCGCACCTCATCGCCTCTGTCTCATCTGTTGCAGCTTTACAGATACCACAGAGTTGCAGGTATGCATTAATTTCCATGTTGGTGAAGTGACTCAAAAAGGGGGTATTATGGGAGGTATTGGGTGGGGATGACTCAAGCTGTGTGAGGGAAAGAATTTTCCGTTACTCCAGGGTAGGGGATGTGGCACGCTGTATACTTCTCACTGATTGGTCCTCTCGACTGTGGCTGCGGGGGATAATGGGGGGATATTTGCGGGCACTTCAAAAACAAAACTTTCCTCACAAAGAGACTCGGAAAAAAAAAAAAAATGCTGTATATATTAATTCACTTTGATTTTATTTACTTTTTTGGTATACGCCGCGATTTTTACTTTTTTAAATTATATATATAATGTGATAATATTTCAGACCAACAAAGACCCTACGATCCACTCATAGCTGGTGTACCTAACTGTGTTCGCAACTGTGTATTGTGAATGTCCTCCGTGGTGGCGGAGGGGACCACAATTTTACGTGGGTTCCGAACCACAAACAAATTTTTAGTGGGCACACTAGGGGCCACTTCGGCCAATCGAGGTGGCTCTACTATGTAAAACTGCCTGTACATTGGCAACAACCAATTTTTACAAAACTAAATAATTATCAATTTAAAACTAAAGATAGAATCTCTGGATCCAGAGGATCAAGTCATAATAGACTACTATCCACAAATATGTTACAATCTATATCTATTTATAACCGACATGCAAATATATCAGATCCAAAGAATCCAGTCAATTTCATTACGGTATCCATCAATACCAGTACCTTGCCAACCAAAAATAAGTCATGGTCCATATCAATTACGGACCAAGTCACAATTTACAACCATATACATCACAATATGTATATACATAGGAGAAAAAGTGTAGGTGTGGCTCTAAAGACTGTACAGTAATGTAGAAATGTGTGTGCACCCATTTTGGGTCTCCCATTTCAAGATGTTTGTGGGGCAAGTGAAGATCATGAGTTTTTCAATACCTCTCAGTACTATGGGGGGCACCGCTCGGCAGAGGAATCTCTTTAAATGGGGTGTGTAAGGACAGAGTATCCCCTAACCCAAGATGCTGCCTCCCTATATCTCAACACTTGTGTTGAGCTGGGGGACCTATCACCTAAATGTACATAATATATATGAAATAAACTAATGCCATTCATGCAATAAAAATGGACTTAAACACTATCACCAGATGTCCCTTGCAGACATCAAACTATCCAACCTTCTTTTGAAAGAATCAATTGTATCTGAAGTCACTACTTCTGTCACTGTTCCAAAACTTAATTACTCTGTTTGTAAAACTATGTTTTCTTAAATAATTTTATACTATGACCTCCAGTCTGGTTATTGTGATCTTTAATAAAAAGAATCAAAATCTATCTTATCCAACCCTTAATTTTACTACCTTAAACTATACCCAGTCTGTCAACATATGCGTCTAATCAATTTTTAAACATGTTTATAGACGTGCTACTAATTACTTCTACCGGCAAACTATTCCAGCTATTTACTATTCTATGCGTAAAAAAGTTTTTGGCAACTGCTGTCTCGAACCTTCTACTGTACTTGTCAACTTACACCCGTTATTTCTAGTCCTATTATATTGAGATATTTCGAAAAAGCTCTCTCTATCTACGTTATCGAACCCATTCATAATTTTGAAAACCTGGATTAGATCACCCCTTAGCCTTCTAGTCTCGAGTGTAGTCAATTTTAAATCTAAGCCTATCCTCGTGCGACTTTGACCTAAGCGACGGAATCATCTAAGTTGCTCGTCTTTGAACTCTTTCGATTTTGTCTATATCTTTCCGCATACGCGGATTCCAAAATTGGATCGCGTACTCCAAATGGGGTCTAACTAATGATTTATAAAGAGGAACTATAATATTGCGCGATTTGTACTCAAAATTCCGAGCTATAAAACCTAACACTTTGTTCGCTTTATTGACCGCTGCTGTACTTTGTTTCGCTACTTTTAAATCGCCAGTGACTATAACTCCTAAATCTTTTTCCTACTCTACGCTTATCAAATCTTTCCCCGACATACTATACGCAAAATTACCGTTACGCGAACCTATATGTAAAATTTTGCACTTATCGACGTTAAATCTCATTTGCCATGTGACTGACCAATCAACGATTTTATTCAGATCATTCTGGATTTTACCTCTATCTTCGTCATTAATCGCCCTACCACCCAGCTTCGTATCATCCACAAACTTTGAAACTGTACTGACTAGGCCAACATCTAAATCGTTAATATATACAGGGTGTACATAAAGTCAGGATCTATTTTTGTGAAGCACTTGGAAATTATATGGAATTCAATCATAAAATGATAAAGTGGTAACATTTATTAAATATTAAGAGTAGGATTCGACGTGACGCCCTCAGTATCCCTGCACAGCTCAAATCGTTCCGCAGCATTTCTAAACACATTCTGGAGCATTTGCGGGGTTATGTTATCTGCAGCAGTTCGTATACGTGTACGTAAGTTTCAAGACTCGCAATCTTCGTCTGATAGACGTGCGATTTGATAAAGCCCCATGCAAAGAAATCTAAAGGGTTAAATCTGGTGATCTCGCTGGCCAAGGTCTGTTGCTTCCGCGTCTGATCCAGCGATTTGGAAAACGTCCATTTAGATAATCCTGAACAATTTTGGCATAGTGACAAGGAGCCCATCATGTTGATAGACGACGGTACTAACAATCCTATCCCCGTCGTCTATCAACATGATGGTGCTCCTTGTCACTATGCCAAAATTGTTCAGGATTATCTAAATGGACGTTTTCCAAATCGCTGGATCAGACGCGGAAGCAACAGACCTTGGCCAGCGAGATCACAGATTTAACCCTTTAGATTTCTTTGCATGGGGCTTTATCAAATCGCACGTCTATCAGACGAAGATTGCGAGTCTTGAAAACTTACGTACACGTATACGAACTGCTGCAGATAACATAACCCCGCAAATGCTCCAGAATGTGTTTAGAAATGCTGTGGAACGATTTGAGCTGTGCAGGGATACGATGGGCGTCACGTCGAATCCTACCTTAATTATTTAATAAATGTTACCACTTTATCATTTTATGATTGAATTCCATATAATTTCCAAGTGCTTCACAAAAATAGATCCTGACTTTATGTACACCCTGTATAATAAAAAGCAAGGGGCCCAATACAGAACCCTGAGGAACGCCACTCGCTACATTAGCCCAACACGACTCCGCTCCATCAACGACCACCCTCTGTTTCCTACCTCGTAACCACTCTTCTATCCAATTTATTACTACACCCCCGATTCCATGAGCCTTAGTTTTCTCAATGAGTCTTTTGTGCGGTACGGTGTCAAACGCTTTTTGAAAATCTAAATACACTATATCAACCGCCCGATGACTATCGTAAGCGTCAACCACGCTTTGAAAAATTTTTAAAAGATTAGTTAAGCAAGATTTGTTTCGCCTAAAACAGTGCTGCGTATTTTTAACTAAGTTAAGCAACTCTAAGTGTTCGACTATACGATCCCTAATTATTGATTCCAGTAGCTTACCTACAAGACGTTAAACTGATTGGCCTTATAATTTCCCGCCGCACCTTTATCGCTTTTCTTTAAGATAGGTGTTACGTTTGTTAACTTGAAATTATCTGGTACGTACTCCTCAGAAATAGACGTATTAAAAATCTTTGTTAGCGGCACAACAATGCTATCTTTTAATTCTTTTAGTTGTATGGGATATATGGAATCCGGCCCCGGTGATTTACGCGTTTTCATTTTATCAATATAGCACATTACTTCCCCTTCACTAACCACAATATTATCCAAAATATTACCATTATCAAAAGGTATTATGTCTATGACCGTAGGGATATTCGTTACATCTTCTATAGTAAAAACTGACGTAATGAATTCGTTTAGCAAGGTAGCCATTTCCTTGTTTTCAGAAACTACATCTCCGTTAACATTTTTCAACGGCCACAAGACACTTTTTACTGGATTTCTATTGTTGACGTATTGAAAGAATCGCTTGGGGTTTTCTTTACCGTCATGAGCTATGGAGATTTCAAATTCGCGCTTGAACTTTTTTATTACACTTTTTGCTTCACGCCTTAGAGATATGTAGTTGTTTCGTAACCACAAATTGTCTTTATCGCACTTATGTAGGCTATAAGCCCTATCTCTACTCTTTATAATGTCTCCTACTCTAGAAGTAAACCACAAGGGCTTGTTATTTACTTTCGCACGCTTAATTTTGTACGGTACACATTCCTCATTTATAGTCCTAAATACTGTTTCAAACGATTCCCACATTACTTTTGCGTTGGAGTTCCCCATTACGTTTTCCCAATTGACGTGGGACAATTTATTTCGAAATTTACAAAAGTCTGCGTGCTGGAAGTTAGGAATTTTAGTCGAGTTAGCTTAGATTCACATTAAGCGCATGAACTTCTTTATTTGAAGTAATCTGCAGAAAAAAAATTCACTCGAGTATTTTTGAGTTTATTTCAACTCTTCAGTTTCTCTAAAGAGGAGACTAAACTCAAAAGTATTTGTCGACTTTTCACTTTTTCCTGCGGGTTATTTCAAAATATACTTGCTCTATATATATATATATATATATATATATATATATATATATATATATATATATATATATATATATGTGTGTGTGTGTGTGTGCGCGCTTTACTGGCCTTCACCAATAGTATTGTGGTTCGAATCGTACATCTCCCTTCGTTATAACGACCTCGTATGACGTTTGCCGTTATAAACGTAGGTTTAACCAAATCGAAACCCCATTATTCTTACACAAATTAAACTCGTTCCCACGAAAGGGAAGAGCGTTAATAACCAAATGATTCATACTCGATTAGTGTTTTAATACTCTTATCCATGGCATGCGTAACTTCATCAAATGGAAGCGAGAAAAGATGGCGATTACACAAAAAAAATTAAACGAACAAAAACAACGAACAGAAAAAATAAATAATAATTACCTTCCATAAATTGTGCCACTTTTAATTCTAAATCTGCGACTGAAACTAAAAAAAAATAAAGCAAATCAAAATAAAACGGATAAATAAAAACCTTTAGAGGCATCGCTAACTAAGTACAGGGTGTACCAAAATGTCCGCCCACCTTTACAAATTTTGAAAGAAAACCCGAAACGTGGCACCGTCCTGACGACATCGTCAAAAGATTCTTAAAGTACTTTAACTCCACGGAATGCGCTTCGGCCGGAGTTAGATAAAGATTATACTAATTACCGAATGGTGCTACATTCGGAACAGTATCTACTCGCCTACCGCTTTCTCCTCGTTATCCAAATGTAAACCCGTAATGCCAGAGTGACGCGGGAATATGTGCCACGTCGAACCACCGCAATCGGATGAATGTTGGTACAGAATTGCGCTAAAAGCGTTAAAAATAAACTCGCGAAAAAGTGTTTGCGCTTTAAAAAAAATGGAAGGCTCGCGAGGCACAAACTTTTGATACACCCCATACTTAAAAATAACGATTAGGGAGGTATCGTACTTGTATGCATTATGGGCAAATTTAAGTTCTATTTTATCGTGGCAATACACAAAGGTGAGTAAATTAATCGAAAAGAATGTATCCAAACTTACTGAAGGTAAACTGAGAAAATAAAAACTTTTCTACACGCTCACTAGCTACATAGAGGACCCCCTAAAGTAACAAGGACGGTAGGGGGACCAGCTGGCCTAAGACTTACTGTAAGTGTTGCAGTTGTGCCAAATGACTACTTGACAAGACCTTATTTCAAAGATAGTAATTCTCACTGGACTTAATCTATTTGCTCCATATATTTATTACAAACCTATTCTATACCAGACTTCAAATTCACGTTAATATCGTTATTACCGTAATTCGAAAGAGACACGAAGGATTCCGCACTTTTTATTCATACCACTAAATTTTAATTAGAACCCGTTTCTGTTTGACCAACCTCGCCATTTACAGTATTTAGTTGGACTAAGACGAGGAAAGGCGCCCATTAGGACTTTCGCGAGGTACGATCGAAGAAACGTAATCATATTCGAAAGAGGTTTTATTATACGAAGATTTGAAGCTCCGAAGCCGAGTATTAAAAGAAAAAAAAATTACGAACACGCTCGTTATACCGCTCGACCGACGTTTCCCCGACGACGTATACCGGTCGTTGGTATGGCAACGTAAATTCGCTACCGTCGAATTTAAAAACTTTAAGGCGTATATTCTACTTTTTGTAAACTGGTTCGGCAACTTTACGCATCGTACCGAGCAGCCTATTTATCAGGTCATCCCATAAGTAATGTCGTTTTTCACGATAGATTAAGTTTAAACTAGTCCTACTCGGTTTAAGCATAAATTTTCCGAAGGTTATATCTAAGAGGAGATCTATCGTGTTTCGCTACATACTTTACAGACCTTGACCAGTGAAGACGTGTTTCGCTTTATGTGAACCCCTCATAAACATGGCGGTATCAGAAGAGCATATCAGGCATATAATGATTTACGAGTTCAAAAAAGGGAATAGTGCTACTGAAGCAACGCGAAACATTCAGGAAGTTTATGGCAACGATATTCTGCGTGTGAGGAAATGTCAAAGATGGTTTCAAAAGTTTAGGAATGGTGACTGCTGTTTGACAGATGCTGCACGCTCTGGACGCCCTGCTGAGTTTGATGACCTGCTGTTAGCCACACTTGAAGAAGACTGTTCAACAACTGTCGAAGAATTGGCCCAGAAATTCAATTCATCCCCGTCCACCATCCATCGACATTTGCAACAACTCGGGAAAGTGCTTAAGTTAGGAAAATGTGTGCCACATGAATTGTCGGTCGACAATCTGAGGGTGCGGGTAAACATTAGCGCAGCTCTTCATTCCCGTGAACTCCAAGATCCGTTTTTGCACCGTTTAGTGACTGGTGATGAAAAGTGGACACTGTACCAGAATGTTAAGCGCCGTCGACAGTGGGTTTGTGCCAGAGAACCAGCGACACCACAGCCAAAACCAAATCTTTACCCTCGGAAGGTGTTGCTTAGTATTTGGTGGGATAAAGGTGGTGTAATACACTTTGAAACCTTACCACACAACCAAACAATCACCGCTCAAGTCTACTGTCAACAACTGGATCGATTGAACACCACTAAAAGAGAGACCTTCTTTGGTTAATCGGAAAGGAATCGTGTTCCACCACGACAATGCACGTCCTCATACCACTCGGATCACTTCTGCAAAAATTGAGGAGCTTGGGTGGGAAAAACTTCCACATCCTCCAGACCTTGCGCCTTCAGATTATCATCTCTTCAGGAGTCTGCAAAACTATCTTGACGAGAAACAGTATACTTCTTTAGATGACCTGCACACCAGTCTTTGTACGTTTTTTGCCTCAAAACCGCCTGAATTTTATAAACATGGCATTGAAAAGCTTGTAGGACGTTGGCAGAGTGTCACTGATTCCGATGGGAAATATATACTAGATTAAAAAGTTTTGGTCGAGTTTTTTTTGTCCTTCAAATTCCGATCTAAAAAACGACATTACTTATGGGATGACTCGATACAAAGTGAGCTACTTCCTACATAGCCTTCGCGGTTCAGTCTCGCGAAGTTCAAGTGCTCGGGGTTTGGTCCCAGTCTTCAACTCTTCGATTACGTACATTCAATGTCAGGGAGGTGAAGGTCAACCGCGCTATCCGTCGACGGTTGGCGAAGTCGTACTCGCAAAAGATGGCAAGAGTACCCACTAACCTTCACCCTCCTGACGACGAATTATAAAAGGAGAAAAGTTTTCATTTTCGAATTTGTAATTTATAAAGGAACCAATGATGCGATCAACGTCGAGCGATACTAAACTAACCATTTTCAGCTCGCGTACAGTCACCCCACATCGGTACATTCGTGACCAGTAAACAAAATAACGGGTTTTCGACTTTTAAAATAATCCGCAATGTAGCTACGCGCGACATCGTCTACCCGAAAATACAAAATCTACGATGTTAAATAGAATTTTTAAAACACTTAAGCCCAAAGGGTATCGCGCGGCCGTTCGTAGCCGTGAATAATTATTATTACACCTCGTTTAAAACCGATTAGAGAAGTTTACTTCTTAATCACCAACAATCCGAGTCTGGAAAAATGGATCTAATGTACGAATCGCTTTTCAACGACAAAAAATTTCAACATTTTTCAAACGCCGATTTACTACCGATTAATTAACGATTCTAATCTATTTTTTGCGAGGGTCGATTTAGCGGGGAAAGACTGACAACAAACGGCCGTTCGATACGGGATTAAAATTTACGACAACGACGACGTGAAGCCTAACATATATAGTTCTCCATGTTGGACCAACTCCACAAAAATGCCCACTTCAAAGTCGTATCTTCACCAACAATCAATTAGCAACCCCTTCCTTCATTTAATCCCCGAACACTTTATTCCATTTTACCTGAAGCGAATCCTGCCTTTCCTTCTCCTCCTTCTTCTTCCACTTCGCTCGGAGGATTACTGTCCGCACCTTCAGTCGCTCTGTCAAAGAAACGAAACGTAAGATATTGTACGTCCATGCATCTGCTTTTATATATATGGTGTGTGTGTGTGTGTGTGTGTGTGTGTGTGTGTGTGGTTAAAGTTACGAGCTTGCAACGGTATCAACATTTACCACATACACCAAATTTCGTCAGCCTCCATCTGCCCACTTACATAGGCCTATTGTAAGTAGAGCAACTTCCACGAGGCACTCTTAAAATTCTAAATTATTAGAACCGTAACCAATCGGCGGATGAGCCTTTAAATCTAGTATCCGTTCTTAATGTCTAAAACTGCCCCAAACCGTTAGTAAAAAAATATAAAGCGAACAGAACCGATTTACAAATTAACAAATTTCGGGGGAAAGTTCAACTACAAATTATTTCTAGAAAACACGAAAAAAATACTAATTAGTTTCGTTTTAAGTTTTATTACAGTTGCGTAAAAAGAAAATTTACGAAGGAAACCAATATTACCAATTAGTAATGTTTTATGTTCTTGGGAAAATATTTGTGGGTGAACTTTTTTCCCGAAACTGCATTTATCCGAATGGTAGAAAATATTTTAAAGCAAAAACATGACTTTAGTTTTAATTAAATTATAAAAAATTCTTTAATTAGATTTAAAGATTTTTCTATGATTATAATACTTACGCTACTAAAAAAGAAGACATTAAAAATATTTAAATAAATAGCGTGATCTGGGTCCTAAGATTTCTCTAGGTCACGACACTCTCGGGTCATTTTGGCCCAAAACACCAACTCATCCAGTCCCGTAACAAACTCGGTCCCAACTCAGCCTTACCGAATGTTAGCGGTAGTCTAAACAGTCGCGAGTATTAAGTAGGCCTACCCTAAATGGGCCGAATTGGTCAGAATATGAGGTCCACTTAGTTCTAGGGCCGAACTACCCGTAGGCCTATAACTTTTTCTCCAACTAAACGCAGACTCTGTGACCAATTCTAAATAAGTAAGGCTAGGCCCACCTAACTACGAGTCTTGTATACATTAATCCGGGATTGTGAAGTTAAGTTACGTCAGCATAGGTTAGGTTGTTAGCTTTTTAGGGTATCGATGTTATGGTCTTGTCATCAGACGAGTGTTGGTCCTATTCATCATTATAGTTACGTACTATTGTTGTAAACTATAACTAGGCTGACCATACGTACCGTTTTGAACGGGACAGTACCGTTTGTTTTATATTTCCTGGCCATCCCGTCGTTTTAATAAATATGTCAATTTTGTCCCGTTTATGTACTTACTTTTTCATGAATACAGAATATTACATAACCCTCGTCCCTTTTTTGCCATCCCAATGTCCCGTTTTTGTCTCAAGGAAATATGGTCAGCCTAACTATAACAATAAAATGATTACCGTACGTAGTATTGTAATTACAAATTCTACAAAAAATATCCTTTAACCGTTTAAGGCCGGATTTTTTTTAAGGTTTAAGTTATGAATGTGTGTATTTGAAACGCTACCAATTTCCACCTCTAGTAGCTACATCATGTGGACAGAGAGGACCCATTCAACTACCCAGATTCAGTGTCGCTTAATTTCACTGATCTTCCAGGAAGAGTTGAAACATGACCACAACAAAACCGTCCTCGTCCAACTCCATAATTTTGGTACTCTTTCCACCTCTAGTTTCTTACCGATCACGCCACGTGGAACCACCCCAATAAACAACATCGACAAATAACCTACAAATAACATAACACTAAACCACTCCACAGATACATCCAGGCTATACATGACTATAAAACAGCATTATCCACTCTAACAGCTGCATTCACACCTCACACGCGGTAATCTGTCGCAGCCAAAATAATATCCCAACATATACACAAGCAGCTAACATTCTGGTTAATCACTACGCAAAGATAAGTCTCTTAAACAGACAACAACCAGAAACACGCGGACAGACAAACAGCCAGACACAAGAAAACATACAGACTCGACAAAACCATTACACCCTTCAATACAGACCAGACCACCAAGATCATCAAAAACATTAAGAATTCGAAGGCTACTGGACCAGACAACATATCTAACATACACCTTAAACACTTGGGCCCACAAGGAATACTAGCTCTCACAAATATCCGCACATATTCACACCAACACTATTATTCCTGACATATGGAAACAAGGTAAAAGTATTGCACTACTCAAACTAAAAAATCCAACAGAATCAGCTTCCTATAAACCCATTACTTTACTGTGCACACCTTCCAAAGTAACAGAAAGACTAATCTTACAAATCACCAACCCACACATACCACTATCGCCTACTCAACATGGATTCAGACCTCACTACTCAACCACGACATTACTCACTAACCTCACGCAGCACATCATGGATGGCATCAACTCCAGACGACCAGCTCAACGTACACTATTAGCAACAATAGACATTAGTAAAGCATTTGATGCTATCCCACGTTTCCATCTCATGAACAAAATACTCAATACAAGCACGAACAATAACACCAAAAGGTGGCTGAGCAACTATCTTTCAGGAAGATACTCATGTCACATTTAATGGCAAGTCATCCAAAAACAAGCTTTTTCCGAACGGGATCCCTCAAGGCTCTGTTCTCTCACCAACACTGTTCAACTTGTACATGCATGGCATTCCAACACCCATAGATAACAAGCTTACCTTATCATCATATGCAGATGACATCACTAACATCCACCCACAACATCGACACCGCTACAAATAACCTACAAACATACATAAACAGTATATAAGACTGGCTCACACACAATAGACTCAAAGTAGCGCCCACAAAATCAACCACTGAAATCAATACTACTGAAAGTTAGGGAACATTTAGACACGAGGGGAACACAATTCATGGCAGCAGCGACAACTAACCCACAACACCCTTGCCACTAAATGTACAATCATGCACCGACACCTCGCACCATTAAGGTAACACCAGAGAGAAATCATAATCAAATACTCCATTCCATACCACACCCCACAGACATATCACACACGACTCGGTCCGAATGCGGTCCTAGGTGCGAAGCCGCCACCCATTAACAGGTCAGAGATCAGCCTGAGCAGATCGAGTTAACTTAGCACGATTCCGATGTGGACATCACCCCAACTTACAGACATATAAACAGACTAAACAACTCCACAGACGACACCTGCCACCTGTGCCAGGACAAACAACTGAACACATTATGATAGACTAGCACAACATAGCCGTCAGCGAACTAGTGTTGTGTTGTGTGTTCTAACCACCACCACCACCAACCCCAATAAAGGGTTTGTTCGAGCAAGACCAATATTTAATCCATTTCACGAGGCTCCCATCGCGTGCCACCAGATCCTTATACCTTTCCCACTCTAATACCTTCTTCCTTTTCATCTTAATTTAGTACAGTTATTGCATTTAAAACTTCACACGTCTTTTAGGATATCTTGGATAGGCCCTCAGCTTTAAAGAAAACAGAATTAGTCCAAAATATTTCACCACCTGAATACCATTTAATTATGATATTAAGGAAAAAGAAATATTAGGCCTATACATTTTCTCGTAGGTTTAAACTGGAACTACATCAGAGTTCAATATCATTCAAATAGGCCTGTAGCGAGGCACAAAAATAAAGCTAATTAATCCTAAGGCTATGTAGGCACTCGGGTCTACCTTTCAGCTTATTTTACACCTATGAAGTACGCAAAAACAGCGTAGTTCTACGTACGAAAGAATATTAAATAGTGTTGGCTAATAAAAACCAAACTGTATGTACGTAGGCCTCGAGTAGAGCCTACTTGAAAATATCATAGTGTGTCATAATAAAAGTGGCTAATATCAAGTTTCACGGAGATCAGATTACATCAGGTTAGGTGGTTGTGTTTTAGACTGATTATTTATTTTCTACGCGGGCAATTTCGGCCAATTTCACGATCTTTTGTAACAAATTTCGACTGTCAAAAATACTGGTCTGTGCGGAACTTAATATTTACTTAAAAGCTTTATGTATATTGCCTTCAGGCTGTACATTTTCCTCCATGAACTGTATTTGAAAAGTATAGGGCCTACAGTAGGCATGGTGTATACTAGGTAATACTAATTACAGCCTCAGCCTTATTATATGGTAAAAAGGTTATACCTGGCCTTTCACTATTTATACGTTATAAATAGTTAAATACCATAAAATGCGTTAGATCCCTCCCGAACCGGTGATTTCCCGAAGACGACAGACAACGACTCCACTCATTGTTACCAGGCCCCTAACTAGTGATGCACCGGAGCTTCGGCCATTTTAGAAAACCTCCTGCTCCGGCCGGAGGTCTCACTAAACTCCGGTCTCTGGCCGGAGGTGCCAAGTACACCAAACTCAATTCTGACAACTTTTAGTTTTAATTCTATAAAACCTCATTTCCCGCACCTATCCGAATATTTCAGTTCTCAGATGACTAATAATAATTTATTTTATGAGTGATCAGTGATTGTATTAATATTTCAGTTCTCAGTGACTAATAATTTATTTTGAGTGATCTGTGATTGTATTAATATTTCAGTTCTCAGTGACTAATAATTTATTTTGAGTGATCTGTGATTGTATTAATATTTCAGTTCTCAGTGACTAATAATTTATGAGTGATCAGTGATTGTATTAATAATTAATTTGAGAGAGGCTACTTTACTCAGCAAAACATTATAAGTTTCATAACCTGAGGATATTCTGTTCAATGGGAATTTTTAGAGAAATTAGCACACACAAAGCATAGAAAGTCGACTTTTATAAAGTTTAAGTTATTAAAGACTTAATAATTTCAAATAGCAGGACTAATATATAAACCCTAAATAGATGATATTATATATATATATATATATATATGCATATAACTGCAATGACCGCGCAGTATATAAATGAATAGAAAACGACATAAGTGTTAAGGAACGTCTCTGCACACGAGGAGAGATAACGAATAAATGAAAAATGAGGCGAACCGCCCGGGAATCGAACCCAGGGCCTTCCAATTGCCGGTTGGACGCGCTACCATTATGCTACGGACCTCGCAATTGGAAGGCCCTGGGTTCGCCTCATTTTTCATTTATTCGTTATCTCTCCTCCTCGTGTGCAGAGACGTTCCTTAACACTTATGTCGTTTCTATTCATTTATATACTGCGCGGTCATTGCAGTTATATGCGCATTCACGATTTGCGAGGGTGCCCTTTCAGGGCATTGGTTTCTGCCCTATGTGGAGAATTTCGATTTGTGATTAAGCGAGGTCCGTAGCATAATGGTAGCGCGTCCAACCGGCAATTGGAAGGCCCTGGGTTCGATTCCCGGGCGGTTCGCCTCATTTTTCATTCTCTCTCCTCCTCGTGTGCAGAGACGTTCCTTAACACTTATGTCGTTTCTATTCATATATATATATATATATATATATATATATATATATATATATACAGTGTATATATATATATATATCACTGAAATAAATCAAGGTTCCGGCCGGAGGAAAAAACACTAAGCCAGAGGTTCCAGCCCTCCGGCCAAAATCTGCCTCCGGTGTATCACTACCCCTAACCAGCATTCAACATGCTTTACAGCGGCAAAAGTGGTAAATATTCAGTAACTATAGATACGGAAGTGGGCAACTTCCCGAAGGCCTTTTTAATTATTCAACGCATATTTCATACATTTGAAACAATTACTCTGGAGATAAGGGCCAAACAACAACAACAACAACAACGGCTATATGTATAGATTATAGGGTTAGGGTTCTATAAAATAGAACCCTAACCTATAATACCCATCCCTTCAGGGTATTGTATACTTTCGAAACAAGATATCTTATGGTTTTTGTAGATTTTGCGTTCATTTCGGATATAATTACTTTGTATTTTAGTTAGATTAGGCTTTATATATATTTAGTTTGGTTAATTTCCGCATTTAAGAAAGGCCAAAATGAATTCTGCGCATAAAATTACCTAAAAAAAGAAAAATCAGCCGTGAATGAAACAAAGACGACCCAACCTCTTTAAACGAACAATCTCTCTACAACGACAGCCATTTGGCTTATATATTTCGTTGTAGATGGGTTTTACTGTAAAACTAACCCAACCTTTTATGAAAACAACCTCTAATGGCCTCCAAACAGTTTCAATTTCAGTCAGTAAACAGAAAAATGACCGTGGCAAACTAAAGTTTTCCTATTCAATAACTACACCTTAATTTATTTGTTCATAGCACGCGAATTTATATACATACATACATACAGTATATACATACATACATACATACCTCCAAAGTTCTCATTACCGGTACCTATTTTATAAATGTTATTAACTCTGGAAGCAGTTTTAATGTTAATTAGCAGAGATGAAATTGATATTTCGCAAAATTTGATTATAAGACATCTTTAGATCATTTATGACTGTATTAAGCCCCAGTGGTGACTTCGTTTTCCAAATGTAATGCAATTATACTATACAGGGTATCCCATAAGTCCGGTCTCAGGAAAATTTATTTTAATTTAAATTTACAAGTAATGCAATAGAAGTTTAGAACTAAAACAAATGTCCAAACTGACTTCTTGTTTTGGGACTTTTTTTTTTTTTTTTGGTTGCGGGTAGAATAACACGCAATGACTAATATGAAAGCGGAAAAGGCAGAGGCCTTTTCCTCAGGAGTGTAACTCGCTATTATTGTGGATGGGTTATATTTAATTATGTATTAGCGATTCAGTCTTTGGTTTCAAGTCTAGTACAAATAAATGTACTTTGAAATAATCTCCCAGTTCTTGGCTTCAAAAATTCCAATAGTTCCAACGCCTCTTTTTTCCTAATTGCTAATTACCGGAAGGATGTTTCCTACTTTTCCTTTAAAATTGTGCCAGCTACAAGCAGAAGGAAAAGAAATAGCCCAAATAAGCTTAAGTTGTACCCTCGGCGCCTATCTAATACCATAATTTGTAGAACATTAAACCTAGACTGTCAAACTACTCGACGTGCGGTTGAAACATCTATTTCAAGTGAAGCACTCTGTAAATAGATAAACAAGGCGTTTAAAGTTTTAAAATTATACAAATTAACCGGATTGCAAGGCAAGGCAAAATGGTATAACGATCTACGCACTCTAAATAGGTCAGACTTAACTAAGAGCAAAAGCTTTATTCTTCAGTGCACCTAGCTTACACGGCCTAGCAGCCCTAGCTTATCCTCGCTCGATCTTTAATTAGGTTACAAACCAACAGCACGTATAAAGAATTCTCATTCATCGATAGAATGTCGACAAAATTAGCCTCATCAGAATCAGAATGAAGCTAAGGATTTCTTCTCGGAATTTTTATTGACTTATCAATGAATTTATAGCCGTGTCGAGAGAATCGTGTGTGATTAGAAACTGAAGACAATACCAATTAATGGATGCAAAATATGCAGGCGCTGGATGATGAAAAGGAAATACTGTACTGTAGTCAGTGTAGACTAATTCATCCAAATTTAGAATTGCCAACTCTCCGTTTTCGCTGTCCATCTACAATTATATTTTCAAAGTAAAACCAGAGAAGAAACCTCTGGTTCTCAAAGAATATAGACAATAAAATTTGGAACTCTTTTTCAATTTGGTTTCGTATATTAGTTAGCAAATAGGTAAATTAGGAAGCACAACTGCAACCAATAAGTCTACAAATAATCAAATGGCACTAACTTGATTGCTATTGCTTGGGTAGACTCGACATTCGAACAAAGCATACCAATATCGAGTCCGTCCAAACTCGCATTATAAACATAAAAATAAGTTTAAACAAAATATTTCATTTTTAAGCCAGTACACGAGAACATAACATTTACTTTTAAATGCAACTTCACAAATTATTATTGTTGTTGTTTAGCCGATCAGCCTACCCTGATCGAGCAAGCCGGCGGCACGCAGGTAACCGATCGCCCTCTCCGGAGTGGACCAGAGGTTCAGCGCACTAGTGATGTGTTGTGTTGTGTTCGTTGTTGTGTTAGAGCGGTACAGTCTGTCATAATGTGTTCAATTGTTTGTGGTGTGTCCTGGCACAGGTGGCAGGTGTCGTCTATGGAGTTGTCTAGTCTGTGTTTATATGTCCGTAAGTTGGGGTGATGTCCACATCTGAATCGACTTCACAAATTTGGAAGTACAGTGCCCGCGAAAAGTATCCGATCACTCAAGAAAATACAATATTTTCCCTTGATATTCAGAGACACGTAATTCACTTTCTATTTGTTCTAGCGACATCTGGTAACTTTGAGGTTGCTCGCTGATATGAGAGCTATCCAACGCATTCTCAAATTAGTGTTCTGGTAGCCTTCGTTGCGGGTGGCTGTGTCTCAAATTTGTCAGATTTCACTGTTTGTGTAAATTTCTTGATATTTTTTTTTTTTTTACAGAAAGTGGTGTAAATAAAATTTATATATAATGTGTGCTAAAAAACAACTTAAGAGTGATTGTCGAGGTGCTATTGTTGCTTTGCATGCATGTGGGAAATCACAGAGACAGATAGCTAAGGAATTAAACATATCCCAAAGTACCGTTAATTTATGGGTTTCACGGGCTGAGAACAATGGTGGCCTAACCACGCCAGTCCCTAAAAAACGATCTGGCAGACCGAGAAAAACAAATTCGCGAACAGACAAACTTATGAAACGTTTAGTATTGAAAAACCCAACAATAACTGCGAAAGAAATAAAATTTAATATGAATAATTTGTTATCTGGTGTTTCTGAACGAACTATCCAGGAGCGGCTCCAAAAAGAACTCGGATTACCATCTCGCCATGCTGCTAAGAAACCGTTCATTAATGAAAAAATGCGTAAAAAACGTGTCGCATTTTGTAAAAAATACATTCATTGGACTGTTGATGACTGGAAGAAGGTTTTATTTAGCGATGAGTCGACATTTTTGACATTCAGAAGTTGTCCAAAAAAGGTTCACCGGCCTATTGGCTAAAATAGGATGGACCCTAAATACACCCTAAAGACAATGAAACACCCTCCAAGTGTGATGGTTTGGGGTTGTTTCGGTTACTATGGGCGTGGAAACTTATATTTTCTTCCGAAGAACACAACTATGAATGGTGCACGGTATTTAGCAATGCTACAGGATAAACTTCCAATGGCAATGGCAATCCAAAGGACAAAAACATACATGCATGATGGTGCACCATGTCACAGGGCCAAAATAGTGACAAAATGGATTACTGACAATAAATTTGATATTTTGGATTGGCCTGGTAATAGTCCAGATCTCAATCCGATAGAAAATCTGTGGCTAATAATAAAAAATAAGGTTGAATGCCACGACACTGGCTCAGTCGAAAAATTACAAGAGGCCATCAAAAAGGTATGGTGCAAGGAAATATCAGTGGAAGTTTGTCAAAACTTGATTAAATCCATGCCAAAACGTCTAGAACAAGTCATCCAAACCAAAGGACAGATGACAAAATACTAATATAAGGTTAGTATACATTTAATCATTGTTTTTTATGTAAAAAATACAAATTTTAAGGGTGATCGGATACTTTTCGCGGGCACTGTATATGAAGCTCAAAATTTGCAATTATAAATTTATTGACTGACTGGCTTTTTCTAGACTTAAGCGTGTATGAAATTTTGTATTAGCGTCCCTCCGACTAGACTAGATATACTATAACTACCGTATAGGTAGGTTTTGGGTAGAGTAAATAGACTTTTTTTTTTTAAGTTGACAACTTTATCTAAATTATGAATGACGTCATTTCATTTCTTGTTCAATTCTCTACTTGCCCAAACTGAAGTAACAAATGTGTGTGGTTGTAAGACCAACTCTATTCCAAAGTCAAGCTGCGCATTTTGATTTATTATATATATAAATATATATGATTTAATTCCCATATATGCCATGGCAAGAGGTGGGGCCAGCAGCTTGGCCTTCATGTGAGGAGACCAACGCACGGAACTGCTACGAGGTACTGTATATATGAGGCGCTCCGGACCACAACCTGCCAAGCGCTAGTGGGCCAGAATTGCATTATTTATACCACTAAATTTCCCGACCCTTCCTCTATCTCGTGGGCGAGTCAGGGAGCAGATTGTGGACCTGTACGTATGGTCGAAATCAAATATCGTTATTGGTTCAAAAGTTATGGCATTTTGCAAGTTAGCAAACCTTAACTGCATTTTTCTCCATTTATTTATTTATTTTATTTTTTATTTTTTTTTATGCTTGGCAGCTTGTGGTCCGGAGCGCCTTACTGTATATATACACACAGTGTATATATTCGCAGGCTGGTCTACGTAATGGCAACGACGCCACACAGATTCCCGTTTGATCAACGGGGTTAACTGACGAAGGGGGATTTAGTTGGAGGAATGATTGTCCTTTATGTTCAGATATATCGACCGGTAGGTGGTTCGGATCCCACATAAAGCCATAGGCCCTATGTTTCTTCCGTCACAAAGTAAATAAATTATTATTACTAACAATATTATTATTAGCAGGTCTACTACCTACTACGCATCTGTTTATACGGGCTCCTAATGGGCTGAACGCATCAACTTGGCTAAAATAATTTAGGTCTGGCATACATACAGTAAATAATTAAATCCGTGAGAGTAATCTCAGTTGGTGAATTAGAAAGTCCTACTTTTGACAAAGCCAGCAGAAAGTTGATGGTGCCCAAGTACAAGGGCCTATAACCACTGTGTACCGTACTAAAGGAACAAAGATATCACTACTATATCCCAAGCTAAAAACAAAATACGACAATCTTATAATTTCAATTAAAGAGACAGTAGCTCTTTACTAAACCAGACCTGCCAACATTGAAAAATGAAAATTCGTATAACTATGGAAGCGCGGGGGGGGGGGGGGGGGGGGGGGATACCTCCCCCCAAGGAAAAACGTTTAAAACTGATAGACTAATCGTGCATTGTCAAGTGCTACTCTCTCAATATTTTTATTCAGTTTCTCATACTTCTATGTAACATTTGAAACTTTACTGTTGTCATAAGTCTTACTCGCATTTCATGGGAAGCAGAGAAAAAGTCTGTTATATATTCATCAATAAAATATATGAAATTTAAGCATCAGTACATCATTCACTATTTTTCAAAATTTATAAAAGCTATCTTGGTCCATCACGCAAGATCGGTGCAACGTCCGATTGTTCAGCTTCCGTAATTGCTTTTTTGCGTATCATGTCAAGAAATGCGCATCAGATACGCAAAATGTTTAGTTGGCGGCGGGTCTGCTAAACAGTACCCTACCAATTTCAGTGTTATTTTATGTTCAAAAGGCTTACTTCCCTACAGACCTATGGTGGTTGGTTTGCTCATTGTAATAAGGAAAAAAAAAATTGGATTTTGTTTTCTATAATTTACCTAAAAACACAAGTTTAACCTGGCTATCTTAGCTTTTAATTACCTACGAACAACCCTGTCTTCTTGGTGGCCTATTGAAAGCCTATTTACGACAATGTTTTACCAAGCTTTCAAATCATGCATGACAAGGCGTTTCCAAGGCTTCTCCACATTCATCTCATGAATACCAACTTTCAAAAACTTCTCATTAAGGAATTTTCACCCAAAATGTCTTCCCACAACCTCACAAGTAGACCAACCTCCTCCTCCTATTCACACTCTCTTTCAGGTCTTCGAAGAGGTCTAGTGGTAGGATTCAAGAGAGACGCAGATCAGACTCGTTTGAGAACTGATCACATACAGTATCTGTAGGCTCATGGCATTATACATTTCCACAGGCATATGAAAAAAAGTGGAGTGGGAAGAGTGAAACAACAATATGTCTACAATAATCATTGATGCTAGTTAATACTATAATAGCAATTATGAAAAATAGACCATGTTTCAAGTAAAGAATAGGCTACTCTGTAGTTTAGCCAATGAAGCCTACAGTCGAGGCAAGAAGTACAAAATGAGCACGAATAGGGAATCCTAAATCATACAGCAAAAGTTTAATCAGTACCATACCACAAACTTTGAACAAAGATGAAAATGTTTTCTGTGCACTTCAAGAATTTATGTTGCACACTTACCATACCAATAAGGTCCCTCATCATGACAAATAAAACTAGCATTTTATACTTTTATTTCAAATTTAAATCCACTGGATGTCAGATCTTAATCAACATAATGTCTGGGAACTGTCCCAAACTAAACCAAATTACGGACAAACTGATTTAACATCTGTTGGTTGCATCAAACTCCAAACAATCTTTTTCCTTCATTGGGAACACGTCTTCCAATAACAGACTAAATTGAATTTACAAAAAAATAACTAAATGGACGGCAAAGGGTTAATTACTTTTTACCAAATAGGCAATTACACTCACGAGGCTATGACCCAGCATACTATTTCTTAAAATTTAATGAACAAATTTTGCTTTATTGATTGAAGTTAATTGAATTTTGGTATTACCTATTGTTTCAAGCAGATTTAAATCTCAAGTGAATAAATAAGTGACCACTGTTAATGAAACACATTTTTAGGCCAATAAACTATATTAATAAGCAATTAGTTTTAAATATGCTGCTTACTCGCTTTAATCTGATCATCTCTTAATTAAACTGTTCTGGTTCTCTTGCACACATTTTTTCAAAACAGTTTAAAGCAGAGCAATAAAACCTAATTTTGTCTTTACGTTCATTACTTAATTAAGAGCAAGATTTTCACTAACTTTTGGAATAATCAGAAAGAAGAGGCCCTTCCAATGGTCTGAAATATTCTAGTGTTTGGTCTCAAATAATTTGCTTTATTTATTTAGTTACTGATATTAAAACAGTTTACATTTTTTAAGTTCACACACATGCTAGAAATCTAATTGAACCTACTCAGCCACAATCATATATTCCTTGTTCTATTATATTTTATTGTAGGACTTACTCCTGAAATTATACAACAAAGACACAGCACAGCCCTTGTAGACAAGTTAAGGGCATTTTAAATACTCGACTACTTAACATATCCTTTGGCCCATGATGGACCTTTCTGGATTACTCTAACAAAAAATAACTACAATACTGTTTAGGGGGCCTATATCTTCCACTCAATACTCCCAAACCCCACCTCCATAACCTGTGCATAGCCATCATGCTGGTGCTGCCTCATTCTTGCAGGGTCATAAATGTACTAATAAATGCCAAAAAAGCTGTCATTATGATGAAATTCTCAAGCCCTGTTGTGTTATATGTAATATACTATTATGATGTATTAAATGTACTGCAATCATATCTAAAAAATACCCTATGTAGGTATATCATCATCTAGTAAGTTCTCTCCCATAACCCACTCTTTTCCCCAAACCCACCACCCCTGCACACAACTTCCAGGAGATTTTCCAAGTAGACCTTAGGTGAAAAATTAAACTCTCAATAAAACATGAATACAAGTAAAGTTTTTCATTACTTTATTGTAGGCCTTATGTCAAGCATCTGATCCATCAAATACCACTTTAAAATTTTAGACAGTATATATACCATACCTCCCATAAATTTTTAATTAGTCCCAAAAAGATTTAATTTCTATAAGTTAATGGAAAGTCATTTTTTTCACATTTTACTTAATGAAAGATCACAATCAGGGATGAAAATAGGTTACAATATTTTTTTTTTATATCCACAAATGTGGATTTTTGGGGTATAGGGTGAGGGAGGTAGATTTTGGTGGTTATCCAACTTTATACACAAATCATCCTATGCCAAATTTAAGCTAGCTACCTCCAGAAGTGGCTTGGGTAGCTGCTGGGTTGATTTAAAGATCTTGCTAAAAGTTAGCAAGATCTTTGTAATAGTTTGTTTGGAGCAAATTAGCCAAAATAAAATGGTTTTCCCATCAGAATAGTTATAGCTTTAAATTTTAATTAATTGCACTGTTTATCACGTTAATTTTTTACATAACATTTTTTATTCTCATTTCAGAATTCAAATAAATTTTTTAAAAATAACCATTTTTCTATGCATTATCATTGCAAATTTAAGTTATGTTCAACAGCTAGTATTTAGTTTATGCACAACCAGTAGCGCATATTTCTACAGAATGTCCACATCAAGTTGTTTTAGAAATACTTTGTTTCCAAGAGGCAAAGAAACAGCCCAATCTCAGTCATGTCAGAAAATCTATTCCTGGAAAGGCCATAGCGCAATAATAGCATAGTCTTTATGAAATAATTATCATAGCTATAGCTAACTAACCTAATTAAAAATCATAAGATACCATTCCTAACACTTCATAGACCTATCTATCCATTCAATGTAACAAAAATTACCTAAACCTACGCAAGTTTTTTTTTTTAACAATACCATATATATCCAAATAACCAAAACGGTACAACTAACTACTAAAAGAATTATTTACTGGTAGCTAAGTAACAAAACCCCTCGCAGGAAAACTTAAAATGACAATCTGAGCCAATGATCGGCAGAACATCAAAACAGACCTACTGTATTAAATTCTATAATTAGGCTCAGCCATGTCTACACCAATATCTGCTAAGGAATAAAATTTTATCCATTAAATATTAATTTGCAAACAGGCCCTGTGAATCTATGAAATACTAATAAATCAGCCATTTTTTAATATGGGATAGGAGGTCTAAGTTGTGATCATTAATGTCCTTATAGGTACGCAAACTACAAAATCTCTGAAGATCTACTGCAGAATCCTATTCATTATTCAACCTAAGAATTATATGCAGTCCCTCAAACTATTAAAGAAAAATCAGTAGGCCCTATATAATTGCATTAGCCTACATCAATTTCAGAGATTTTTTGGCACACTCAACACACGCAATATAAAATAGCTTATATTAGAAAAGTAAAGTTTTGGCAAGTTTGTGTATTTCACATGGTGATAAAAATGAATGTGGTAGCTAGATCTTATTTTACTCCATTAAAAAGAAATACAGTTTGGATAAAAGCCAGCACTGGAGACTATACTATCCAAGATGAGTCATGGCAGACGGGGTTGGGCCATATGAAATACATTTTATGTAGCGACCATGAGCCTGGTTAAAAACTTCAGATCACGTAGACCTATTTAATATTGTACGTAGATGGAACTTCAAAAGTCCATAAACAACTTGTACCATAATTAAACAAACAAGATTAGATGGCCTAATCATGGGAATATTTCCCACAAGGCCTAATAAGTTACAATATACAAAGCTTGAAAATTTAAGTGTTCAGCTATGGGGCCTAGCTTAACTGTTTAGTAAAACAAGCTGATATGCAAGATTACGTACTATTAGTATTCTAGGCATACGGTACCATATCTAGTTTAAATCCCAAAACAGATTGAAAAGAACAATAAGCTAACCTATATACTAGCTATCTACTGTACAGTACTATAATTATCAGTAGCTAGCCCAATGGTACCTAACATTTCCACATTCAATTTTAGAAGCAACTTTGTAGCCCCTGATTTATGGTACTTTCATAATTAATTACATTATCTTTGCTTTAAAAAAAATTTCAATCCCATTTCAATATCTGTCTCAATTTCCTGAAACTGTGGGATAAAATCTTGCCTTAAATGAAGTCTATAATTCCAGGAGTTAATTTTAAAAGTTTTAATTATATTACTGCCTTAACTAAAAATATATATTAGTCATGCAATTTGAGATTTACCCCCTTCATTCACAAAAGCAGCAGTTTCTTAAAATTAGACTAGCTCCTTTAATAATAAAAAAAAATAGGCTTTCACAAATGATACTGTAAATTGTGTAAATAATATATTTTAGCTAAGGCTTAAGTATAATATTGTACTACAGTAGTTTTGTAAATAGCCTAGTAATAAGCTGCTAAAATTGATATTTTGCAAAATTCATCATAAAATATAGCTGCAGAATATCATAGGCCCTATCTGACTTAGACAACCTCGATAAGCACAAGTGGCTAATAGGCCTAAAAGTAAACAGCCCTACTTTTATCTTATAATATAGGTTATCCTACTTTATTTATATAGATAAATAATCTGTAGCTACCATAATTTGAACAACCCCTTTTCTCCAAAATATGACAGTAGGGGCCTACCTCCTTCACTATTATGAGAGAGCAAACTATCTGCAAGTTAGCCCCCCTCCTCCTCTATACCAAACAATCAAGCCCCCTCCTCCATCATACACCATATGACAATCAAGCCCCCCCTCCTCCTCCATACACCACATGAAAATCAAGCCCCCCCCCCCCCCCCCCCCCCTCCTCCATACACCATATGACAGTCATTTCTTTAATAGGCCCTTAGCATCTTAATTTTAACTTAATATATACAGTATTCAAAACTCATTAATGAAAGAAATTGTTTTATTCACAGTAATTTTTTATAATTATTATTCCCCATGTTCAGCTTACTTTAAAACAGTTTTTAAGGTATTGTATAATATAATACCATACTAAAAATATACTGAAACGGAAGCAGTAACAAAGTTTCACATAAAAGTTTAAAAATTTCAAGCAAAATTTTTAAGTGGCATAAAAACTATAAAATACATACTGGTAATACAAAGGTCCCAGAATCCATCTAACTACCTATAAAAATTGTTTGAAAATAATGAATATTAAGTTGTTGTTATAGATACAAAACAAATACAAATTCATTATCAAAAAGGTATTAATACCAATACTATACAAAGAAATCAATATTAGATGATTTTAAAAATGATTTTAAACAAATTTATATTCACCATTTTTCATAGTGACATTTAAATCATTCTACAGTTTCAATCGAATGAAAATCTAAAAATTGAGGAATTTAGATCTATTTCTGGTTTGATATGAGTGGATTTCTTTAGTTACAAAATATTTATTTGCGGAGTGTAAGAATGATTGTTTTTAAACTCAAACAAAAATAAAATGCATCAGTTTGGTTACATCTTTGAGCTTTAGTAGTTTTAGCTGTTTAAATAACGCACTAGAGTGATCATGGAAACTTTATTACTCATTTTACTACTTACTATATTATTAGTATCCTATGCCTTTGAGGTGCCACTTTAAAGCTTCACATTTTTATGCCACTTTAATTGTATTTAAATTTTCCAACTTTTAGGCCTACGCAAAATTTTGTTACTGATAACATACAGGGAGGGCTACAAATAACTTTATATATAAAGGTCTTGCTAACCGATATTGTTGTAGGCTATCCAATACAGTACTGTAACTTTAGCGGAGTAACAATACTATATACAAAGCTTTAACCCTTTAAGGACGAGTCCGCAGCATATGCAGTCACTCTTGTTACCAGAACGTATAGGTTTTATTGTTATTCAAAACTAAATATTTTAGTAACTAATCACTGAAATGATACACATTTTGGGTTCCTTTCTCATTAAATGATATCTATATAAACATGTAGAAACATTTATAGAAACGAGGCATTGTAGTACAATTTATATTGTTATTTCTGGTGGACCTTATGGTACCATCTGTCATTAAAGGGTTAAATTAGGTTTAACTAAAAGGCTGCATCTTCCTTATGAGTCAGTTTAAAAATCTGGTGAGTGGGATAGGCCAAGGAGGCATATGAAAAGCAGCCAACTTTATTATTACAATAGTATATTAATCCCCTTTTTCCTCAATACAAGCAATGCAAAAACAATCCAGTACCAGGGGTATTTCTAAGTACTTTTTCTTAAGTAGTAGTTAAAACTAGTTTGCAAACAAACATTTTGATGAAAAAAAATTAATTTCCTCCAGAGTCTCCTACTCAAACATCAGTATTTCTTTACTATTACACCAGTATCCAGTAGAAAGTTTTAAAAGCTGGTTTTCAATGTTAAAGACAACTTAAATATGGGTATAAAAGTAGGTTGTTAGGTTAGGTTAGGGGTAATTCCAGGACAAATAGATAAATGAAAGTGCCAAATGTACACTCCACCATCTCCAAAATTCATGAAACTTGGTGTGAGGGTTGGTTTTGGTCCAAATTACAAAAATCTGAATTATTTGAAAATTGGTCAAGTTGGTCAAATTTTATGGCTTGACCAAATTTTGGCAAAATGAAAAAACCAACAATTGTGGTAGCGTAATAAGTCTTAAATGAAAAAATGTAGAATTAACTGTAGTTTCTAAATATGTATCTTTTTTTAGGGTAACAAAAATAAAATTATGATTTTTTGGAAAAAAATTTTTTTTTTTTTTTTTTTTTGCAATTTGGCAGCGAAGATATCATTTTTCGAAAAAAAGACCAAGAATAAAAAATGTTTATTTGATGTATGTACACCATAATAAATAATAAAAAGTCAACTTATAGTTTATTATAAGGCTCAAAACTGAGTTTGAAAGTAATAAATTTTTTTTTCAGACGATGAAGATTTATTACAGACTTGT
Organism: Bathynomus jamesi; assembly: GCA_023014485.1. Classification (NCBI taxonomy): domain Eukaryota; kingdom Metazoa; phylum Arthropoda; class Malacostraca; order Isopoda; family Cirolanidae; genus Bathynomus; species Bathynomus jamesi. The sequence goes on along the minus strand of JAJOZX010000047.1, from coordinate 2,105,941 downwards.
TGGTCCAAAAAAAGACAATTTTCAATTCATATAAAAAATACATGTAGATAAACCAAAGGAGAAAAATCTTTTAAAATATATGTACAATGTACATACATAACCTCTTATATTTAGGGACAGAATATATTGACAATAATAATGTTTAATTTATAAAGCGCTTATCAGAGTATAAAATACTCTTCCTAATACTACACGTACACAAGTCTTTGAGAAAGAATTAAGAGAGTATTCTCATCCAGTGAATCCAAATTTTAGACACTAATAACATAAGAAAAAAGAATTTGAAAAGATTTTTATAACTATTAAGTAGATACACAAATCTTAAATAAAAATTTTAGAAATATTATATAGATAATCTTAAATAGCATACATTTGATAGAATTTATTTTATCTTTGAAAAGTTATTTAATTCTTGAAGCGGAAAAATGTATTGTATTCTTGTTCCTCCTCGTAAACTTGCTTCAATACTCCCAAATATATTTTCTGTTGGAACGTGACAAACATCATCTTGTGCAGGAAAAATGTATGAGGGACATATGCCCGAAGGATGGAGAAATTTTTTCAGAAAATAATCATATTCACAGTCAAAGGACTGGACTAATCCGAGCCATAGTTTATTTTCATACATACAACCCACAAAAGAGCCTGTTTCAATTTTGCGTTGAGACAGTATTATGTTCTTGAACCGAAGCAGAAACTCTAATGAGCTCTCTTATTTCAACTGACTGTGCACTCTGAGAGAGTGGATAAACCTTCAACGAATTCTTGGAAATTGGGACAAAGTGATGTAATTGTTGAGTACCTTTGATAGAAGTAATAGGTTCACTCAGATGTTTTTGCAAAGAAAGCTCTACATCTACAACTTCATAGAAGCCTTTATCTGTTTGTCCCGGCTTCAATCCAGCTGTAAAACAAATTCATAAATTTAGGTTGCGTGAAATAATGAAATATCAAATATTTTGTATATATGTATAGTGGACCTAGTTTTAGCCATTTAAGGTGATAATGATTTAATTGTATGCAATGATTAATTGATGCAATGACTGATTGCTTATTAATGAAAGGCTGGGTTAATAATTTATGATGTCATACAGTATCACCGATTGGAATAATTGGTTATTTGATTAGACCCACCATACTATTGGAAGTGACAGAAATGGCTGCGAGGTCACCAGCTTGGTTTACACCCAAGCAAATTAATATTAAGGTTATAAAAGACACCTTATAGTTTGTTTTGTATTTTATTATGAAAATAAAGCCATTATTTATTCACTGATATAACAAAGAATTGACAGTAATTAATTGATAGTTTTACGTTATGCTTATGACACAGACTTAGCTAATAAGATGAAATGTTAATAGCTTAATTGACAAGTAAAAATAATGTAAACGTTGATGGTATGTAAATGGCATGCGACATGGAACATTGAATGGGCCTAGTAAATGATATAAAGAATGCATGTGCGTTTGGTACATTGAATGGAAAACATGACACTGATTAAGTAGGCTAAATGATTGCATGGATGCACATAGAATAATTGATGCAGCCTAATAATAATGGATTGAAATGCTTGCACAAATATCATTTATATCTAAGAACATTATGCGATGTTAATGACAGATGATACACGGAATTACAGTATTGAAATGACACTTGAATTGGATGACAGGCCTACTGCGTTCTTTCACGAGAGTCAGTTGGAATGCTTGATTACACACTTTGGGAGTATAGCCTACCATTCGGCTGTAGGCTAATGTAGGCTTCACAAGAGTACTTAGGATAGGAGGTACTTCTTAGGATGATGTAACCTTGTTGAAGGCGGGTTGAAGATGAACCATTTAACGCAGATTCGAGTTGTCGTTGTCCATTAAGCCTCTTGAGATGATGGATGTAGGCTTCGTGGAAGCCTGAGGTGATGTTACTTCTCGAGGTGCAGGCTGGCCTTATGATCTTGCAGGCGTAGGCCTGTGGTGCTGAATATATCTCTAGGAATGTGGAGAAACTTGAAGGCTGACCCGGCAAACCGCAGGCCCGAAGCAATTCCAGTTGGGCCTCGAAGGATTGCTTATGCAGGCATTCTGTAGATCTTACTTGATGATAAATTGTAGGCCTTGAAGAAAGAGCAGGCCTCGCCTCCGGCAGGAGCTGGAAGGCGGTTGAAGAGATGATATCGTACAGAGTAGTCTAACGAAATGGAAGCGCTAATGAAGCGAGAAGGAGTGAGAGTGGGTGCTCGCTTTTATACGTAGTTCCTGTGACGTAGGACTTCGCACCAAATCTTAAGATGCTTTGTCCGCGCGTCCTTTAGTTGATAAAGGTTTGCATTCGCGCCCTTTGGGAAGAAACAGACTCTCCATTGTTTGACTCTTGCCCACGTGTGTTTTCCAAGTTCTTTGATGATAGCGTGGAAGCAAAAGATTTCTATCTATTTGCTGGTCTATTTCTTGTCGATCCGCTACATATGTATTCAAGTGCTGATGCTAATATTTAAAAACAGAAAACTACGAATTTGGCATTAAGAAACAAATGTCCTGAACAGAGTCTCTATTGTTTTATTACCTGTTTTAATAGGGCTTTCATCAAATAAAGGTAAAATATTGTCGCTGAGCAAATCTTTATTGAATTGCCTGTCTTGAATGACAAATTCTTCCAATGGTGGTGGATTCGTGGAATCGCTACTGCTTCGCTCCATAGATTCATTAAGTATGTCTGGCTCAGGTATTGGCGCAGGTTCCAGCTCTCTGGATGAACATTGAACATTTTCTAATACAATTGGCTTCTTTTTAATTGTGACACAGCAATTGCTGCATAGTAATTGATTTTCTTCCAAAATTCCATAGCTTGCAGCTGCCATGGCAGAGTTTACTTTTTTGATGTTACAGAAAATTCTTCTTGAGTGTTTTTTCATAGGATCACAACAAAATTGTGTTTTGAGGCATTTTAAGGGTTAGGTAAATTTACGTATACTAGAAAATTAGGTATATACTGAAAATCTGGAAAGAGCAAAAAATTGTTAAAATTTGGAGGATTTTTTTTTAGTCATTTTTTTTTCATAATAATCGTCGATAAGCTGACTTTTTATTACTTATTATGGTGTACATACATCAAATAAACATTTTTTATTCCTGGTCTTTTTTTCAAAATTCCAAAAAATCAATTTTAGTTTTGTTACCCTAATAAAATGATACATATTTAGAAACTACAGTTAATTTTACATATTTTATCCTTTAAGACTTACTACACTACCACAATTAGGAGCTGAGATATTTACGTTTGAAAATTATTGGTTTTTCATTTGACCAACTTGACCAATTTTCAAAAAAATTCAGAAATTTGTAATTTGGACCTAAACCAACCCTCACACCAAGTTTCATGAATTTTGAAGAGGTGACCGTGTACTTCATTTGTCTATTTCTCATAGAATTACCCTTAGGTAAAAAAGGGTAGAAAGTTTTAAAAGCTTTAAGCTTCAATAACTAACAGATCATTTGTGATGGGAATGAGTATCATTTTTTAATTCAGCACATTGAAAAACAGCTTTTAAAACTTTCTACCAGAGACTGGTGTAATAGTAAGTATTTACCCAAACATCTTATTCTATGCCAATTTGGGACTCGAAACTGACTTGAGACAATTGCAATTTTTTTTTTTTTAAGTAGTACCATAACTTAAAAGCTATCATGGAAAAAAGTTATCCTTGGAAAGGAACTCAATATTTTTAAACCACTGAATATCTGTAGCTGAAGTGATAGATTTTTCATAAATTTTAAAACACTCCAAAGTCCCACCCAAATTCAGAAGTCCACCCATTCAAGAATTTATATAAAGCAACTGTAATCACTTTGATGACAAAAACTTCTGTAGATTCCAGACAGAGAGAGAGAGAGAGAGAGAGAGAGATAGATAGATAAACAAAAAATAAAAAGTCATTTCAGAAACCATAATTAAAGCAGATTCTGAAAGTTATTAATCTGTAGCTACTACAAGTAGGAACTATGGCATATTAGGGTGTGTCAATTTGGGAGGTAAAAATTAATTTTTGCCAATTCCTTCACTGAGGGGTTTTAAAAATATGTTTTTGGATGTGAAGAATTCAAATCTATTATTATTTTTGTGATTGCTCAACACTTAGCTTGGTAAATCTACGTTTGATTAAAAAGCACATAAATTGCTCTTGGAAAACAACATTTATTAATTTTAGCTTCTCAAAATGTCGGGTAATGCTATAAAAATTTTAGTTTCTCTGCATAAAACATATCCTAGTAATCATAAAACATATCCTAGTAATCATAAAACATTAGAAAGTAATGACATCAGTAAAAAAAATATTTAAACAAGTTTCATCAAGTCTTGCTTTGATTCGTTCTTGGACATCAGCCACCAACTTGCTTCTTGGCCTCTGATATAGCCCTCACGTTTCTCATGTGTATACACCCTGCCTGCTGCCTCTGTGACTTGTTTCACACACCTCTCTATTGACTGAGCATGACAGGGCCACTGTGGAACTTGCATAGGCTTGTCAAAGAATTTCTTTACTTCCGCTGTAGTCAGTTTACATGTCAAAGGAGGTTCAAATACCCTGTCAGACCAGTCTGTCAGCTCCAACACGGAAGAAGCACTGGGGTTGATGGAAGGTGTCTTCCTGGGACGTACAGAAAGATCTCCAAGTGTGTCATCATCTCCACCCCTCATGTCAACAATCTTTTGGACACCAGCTCTCCTCTCCTCACTGTCATCTGAGCACAAGAGTGTCTGGATTATCATTTCACTGAATGCATACCATGCTGAGCGCTTGATGGTTGGCAAAACAGCATCCACTACAGCCTTCTTTTGCAGCCTAACTAGCCGCAGCTGAAACAAGATGTGGCGTGGGCCTTCCACCCAAGAGTGTTTTACTTTGATGTTGAACCAACAGGGGTAGTACACACCAACAATGTATTCCACTATCAGTCTTAAATTGTTGAGGGTTTTGCCTTTAAGGCCATGTTTTGAAACCTATATGTGACAAAGCCTGTTTGCTGTTGTCAACCACCTTGAATGGCTCACTGGACCAATTTCAAGAAGGGCCAGATCTGTGGGAAGTTCTCCTGTCCTTATGGCCTGTGTGATCCTATACCCGTACACTTGATCAGTAGAGATATCCTTTATGACATTGTCACTCAGTGAAGTAAGAGGCTCTCCAATTGAGAGTTTGGTGAATGAAGGATCAATTTCAAGTTCGGTTGCAGTGTCTAGCATCTTGCCAATGTTACCTGTCCACTTGTTAAACAAGGTCTTCCCAACCAGTGCTGTGATCAAGTGTCGCAGGGGTAACTCGTTAGTGTGGAGGGCACAAACCAACCAGATCAGCTTACAGCAAAGCTTGACCTCTACCCAATGCATGGAACCACCCTCCCAGCCAGTGTTAACATTTGTAGAATCACCTCCAATGGCCTGCAGGCTTTTATCAATGCCCTTCTTCATGAAATCTACAAGATTATCAGCAATAACTTCAGCAGGTTTTTTTCTCATTGAGCCTTTCTCAGGAGTGAAGTGGTAGATATATCTTCCACCTGGCTCAGTGCACACAGAATAATGCTCTTCTTTGATGATGCTGGGGAACTGACGATCTGAATTGTCTGCTTTCAGCATAACTTTAGTTGTATCTTGACGGCTGTCAAAGAAGATGCAATCAATTTCACCCTTCTTACAAAGATCAAATTCCTGATCCAGGGATCTCATAACTTTTTCTTGGGCCCTCTTGACTTTATTGTGATCAACTACAAGTCTCTTGTCTTCTTCAGTGATCAATCCAGCATCCAGAAAGGCAGCAGTGGTGATGGCAGCTGTGGCACGCAGGCCAACACCATATCTGATGCTATGCATAGCAACATTAGGTATTTCTAATGTGTTGTACTCTGGCTTTTTATTGGAAGTTGAAGACGTGCTTGGTATTTCTAATGTCACTTCATAACTTCCATCCTTTCCATCTTGAGCATCAGCTATTTGTTCTTCATTTTCATCATCAGAGAAAATTATTTCATTTGATGGCATTGAAACATCCTGCTTACTTGTCTGCTTATATTCAGCAAGCCTTCTTCTTTCGTCTTCTTGCCGCTTCTGCTTTTTGACTTGTCTGTTGTGCTCAGGTTGATCTGGCAAGCCAATCTGATATGGTCCAATAGAACCAGACTTGACTCTCTGACCTTTAATGAAAGCAAGTTCCTTCACAGGGATCTTCATCTCCCTAGGGCATGTACAGTTAATGCGAGTTTCATTTTTGCAACCAGCATCTGCAAGGCAGCCAAATTCAGAGCAGAGAATTTTACACTTGCAACTGAGGATGTCAAAAAGCTTGTCAAGTTTTGCAATGAAAGCCTCTTTGACATGTAGCTTTCCTCTCCCAAGAGATATGTTTTTGGCCTGCTCCCAGCTCTCTTGGATCTTGTTTAAGATTGTGACTCGTGAATTTACAACGGGGGCTACAAAAGAACTGTTTGCTCGTTCCCACTTTTCAAGCACTTTAGGGTAAATGTCCTTTGCAAGACTGGCTGCTGGGTAGTTTCTCACATCCTCACCACTTTGTTCTCTTAGCAGTAGCCCATATTTCAGAATGTCTCGCAGAGTTGGGAGTTCAGAGGGCAACAACTCTCTACCAGTTCCAATTAGGTTGTTCATGTGTGTGAATGTCCCCAGTCTTGTCCTCCTTTTAGAAGCCATTGTAGGTCAATTCCCACTGGTTAGGATGGTAGCACTGACGGACAAGTAATCTTCAGCACACTGATGAATATGTTTCAACCTGTGAAATAAGCAAAAACAGCAATGCATTATATATACAGCATATATAATTATTAATATAATAATTATTATATAATTCCACAAAAGTCAAAAAAGTCACTATTTTTATGTAGCTTCTTACCAAGCAAAACTAAATTATATTAAATTAACAAAAATATCTTTAGAATTCCTAAGTCATGCTGCAACTTTTTAGCACCCCTCATATTTGGAATTTGAAAGTTGAAAAATTTGACACCCTAATTGGCATATAGTTAGGCTACATAACAGATCACGCACTATTCATAAAATTTAGTAAAAAACTAACGTCTCCTTGTATACAATGTTTAGGCTAGGACCTATATGTAAAATTCAAAATTAAAAAAAAATTATATATAATATACAGTATATATAAGGAGGAGCAACAAGCTTGACCTTCATGAAATGAAGAATCATTGCATTGAACATTTGATTGAAAGGTAGGCCTATATAAAGTAAAATACAAACTTTTAAGCTTATTTCAGATAGACTTAATGAAATCTCCGGACAATTTTGGTGCTGGACAAAAAATATTATGAGCTATGGGATAAGTGTGTGTGTACTCATTCTTGCCTCTCAATGCAAGGTAAATCTTAACCCTCTAACGCTGACTGAGTCGAATATGTACTATTTCAAATACACACATTTAGACTTAACCCTACAAAAACATTCATCATTAAAGGGTTAATTAATTCTGTAGAGCCTAAAACAAAATTTTGGCGCATCATGATTAATTAAGGTAGTGAGCCTAGCCTACTTATAAAACTTGTACTCAGAGCTGGGCAATAAATACATTGAATGTATTTAAATACTAAATACTAAATACATGGGAGAAATGTATTTAAATACTAAATACATTTTACAAATGTATTTAGATACTAAACACAAAATACATCAATTGTATTTAAATACATTTGTAAATACATTTTAAATACATACAAATTTTAACATATGCATTCACTAATTCATGTTTTGATAAATTTCTACTTTAGTGCACTTTACCTTATTACCGTCTTTAGATTTAATTTTAAAGTATTTTCCATCAAACAGAGGGTGCACTAAATTGTTATCTGCAGATATATCACTGTTTGATTCACCGGATTTGCTTGTTGAAGCCATGACACGCACACGATAAAGAAATCAACCGCTTTCGACTAAGAGTGGCACACAACTGATTGAACTGACACGTTGAAACATGAACCATGCTGTACTACACTGTCGACGCGTCGTACTGTGCTAGTACAGAACGTGTATTAAACCAGTAAAAGTATTTACATTTTTATATTTTGAGTATTTAAATACATGAAAAACAATGTATTTATAAATACAGTTCTAAATACACAAATGTATTTAAATACGTATTTAAATACAAATGTATTTAAATACTGCCCAGCTCTGCTTGTACTTATAAGAGAAAGACAGAGGAAATGGATTGGACATGTGTTGAGAGGAGAAGGATTGTTGGAGGAGGTAATAGAGGGTAGATATGAAGGTAGAAGGCTGAGGGGAAGGAAAAGGAAAGCAATGCTGGATGATTTAAAGGCAGGCAGGAGCTACCATGAAATGAAAAGGATAGCTCAGGATAGAACACTTTGGCAGGACACACGAGTTGGACCTGCCTGATAGGCAGTACTAAACCCAATTACCATCCAAACAATGCTGGAAAATAGGAAACGCAGAATTTGTAATGTTCCCAAATTAAAGGCCCAACACAGGACCTCTTCAATACTGAAGGAAAATAGCTTGGTTGTCAGGGGAGCCAACACTTTTTAACCAGCTTTCAAAGGATCTCAGGAGCGTTATAGGGGTCAAAGCTATAGTCTTTAAAAGAAGACTAGATACCTGGCTCAAGATGGTACCAGATGAGCCAGGTATACCTGGCTATGCACAGGGGGAGTGCAAGAGCAACTTACTACTCCACCAAGCAAGGCCTAGAAGCAGGGTCACCAGCTTGACCTTCATGCAGAGGGATACCAACGCGTGGAACTACAACAAGATTAATGATTACCACATCAAGGTACAGTAACCCCCAATTTACGCACCATTTGCGCAGTTTTGGATTAACACAGTCCAAAAAATATCATTTTTTTATAAATAAAAAGGCACTGGTGGTTAAGGAGCCAGCTCCAAGAGACCCTAACAGCGAGTATTATTTTTATTTATTTATATTTATTACACATTATTATTAATTTTCACTTTTTTACAGACAAGTTTATTTATTTCGGGGGGGGGGGGGGGGGGGGGGGGGGCAGATTATTTAATATTATTATAAATTTTATTTAATTTTTGTGGTGTCTTGGCATTGGAGGGGCCCATACTCAGCACATTGAATTACACGTTATAGTTCCCCAAATTCATTTTATGTGGAAGGTTCAGGAATGCATCTACTGCGTAAATCAGGGGATTACTGTACTTTTGTTAAAATTAGGCTATAAACTTTAGGTCCATGTAAGGCCTATGAGGAAGCAACAAAGTTCTTTTATCCCTCAATAAAAGGCTCCAAACCTCCAATTCTGTAATGATATAAAGCATGAAATTTATTAACATTTTCTAGATATTTTTCCATTAACATTCCTGCAACAGCTTCTTCTAAAAATATTTCAGATAAAATAAATACTAAAGGATCATAACCTTTTGTCCATATCTATTTTTATAGGATCATTTTAAGACATTTCTTATAGGTTATCTCCATTATGGTCTACATATCCATTTATAGAATAAAGTTCATGCCGTATTTAATAGTCAAGAGCGAGTGTAAAGCAATTTATCCAATAATGATTATCATTCATCTAAAATACAAGATGTTCTACGTACCAAAATTGTACAATAAATTTCAGGATCTGATTAATACAATTTCAAATAGCCACCAAAAAATCTGAAATATTTCCGCAAAGAAAGTTTTAGATTTTGCAGATTGGTGCCTAGCCCAAAATTTCTCTATTCACATGATCATGACTCATGATTTGAAAAAATTTACTGGAGCACAGCTCTGAATTTACTTTTTTTCCCCTTACACCACTAGATAGGTTAATGATAGTAAACTCTTGAATTGACGACATACCAATTACAAATTGTTTTAGCTAAACATAATAATACAATAATGTACAGTTTATAACTCACCTTAAGTTTATTTATTCATTGCAGCAGCAACAGTGGACGATGTTAGACCTTGCATGTAAGCATTTGTTGTGAATTTACCGCCATGTATGCTTGGCCATTGATCAATGGCTTTCTGTGTGATCATTACAGCAGATCTAGTGCCTGGAGCTGGACCCTCCTTCACAATTCTGCACAGCTTAGTCAAATGAGATGGCTTAATGGATCCTTTGTGTTCAACAATGTAACCAAGAATGGAGAATGTCCCTTCAGCTGGTGCTTCACTCCAGGCAGTTGATCCATCTTTATCAAAATGCTTTAATCTCTCTCTGATTCCTTTCCACAGCTGTTCTATATATTCTGTCAGCCAATTTATCACCGAGTCTTTTGTAAAACTACTTTCAGATCTAGTTCTGGATGGTCTAGCAACTTCAGCAACCTGGTAGTAATCAGGATGTTTCTTGATGTATTTGTAAACTTCATTTAGGATGTAATCCTCAGCTGTTAGTTCCTTTTGCTGCCCTGTGGTATCGTGCTTAAATTCAGAAACTACATCATTTGCATTTCCTCCATTAGCTAATTTGGAAATTGTTTCCATCACTCTTAACATAATAGTTTTCCCTCCTTTATAAAATATATTTTCTACAAATTCTGCACTAACTGTGGTTTTTTGAGCTACTTGCAACAATCTTTGTTACATAGGAAATCAATACATAGAACTTGGCACTAATTTCTTTCTCTTGTGGATGATCAAAAAAAAAACAATTTTCCACAAATCTGTCAAATTGATCAAATTCGTAATTAACCATGCGAGTATCAGATTTGAGTTTTGGTCTCTTAAAACCAATGATATTGTCAAGAACCATATTGGTATAGTCAAGGCCTGATCTCAGATTTGAAGTGATTCTGAATAAAGTCTAAAAGCTCACTTAGTTTACAAATTTTCTTCAATGCATCAACGTGGGCTCTGTTCACAAGATGCATTAAGTCCCATCAAAATTTGAAATTTTCTCCAAACAACTTTTTCATTTCGTTTTTAAATGGCTCATTGTCCTTACAAAAAGCCCCATCTCCAACCATTCCAGATACCTTGGATTTAATTGCTTCTTCAGATAGTTTCAAGTGATTAGGAGACCAAACATCAAAAATTTCATTGGCCAAATAAACTCCTGATTTGCTGCGTACTAAATTTATCCCAGCAAGTTTTACAGTCTTATCTTCTTCACTCATAACTAATACAACTAGCATACTTAATCCCAAAATTGTTCCAATGTCAGCTGTTATTGTTACTGAAGTTTGTTCTAAGAACCACTTCACAGCATGTTCTTTAAGTTGATTATCTAATAGCTCACAAATTGTCTCGCACGCATGTGTGCTATGATTCAAATTTCCAACCTCACAACCTGACCTATGTAATACAGCTAGAAGTACTGGATGTAGAGCCCATGCAGTGTTTGTTTTCATTATGTAGTATAAGATGTTGCCACATAAGTCTTCTATGCATTTAGTAGTGTTCTGAGATGATGTTTTCATCACTTCATAAACAGCAGCTCTTTGATGATGCTGAAGTTTAATTAAATGTCTCTTCAGGTGGGTTTTCAGATTTCTAAACCATCTCTCTTGATTTTCTCCTTGTTTGCATACATAGGTTAAATCTTTAACATTGAAGTAACCTTTTATGTTAGAATGTTCGTCTGAAGCACATGCTTTGGGGTCTGTGCAAGCTATGCAATATAATGTAAACATTTTATCATCAGAAGCATCATCATTATCATCATCATCAACAGCTATATCTACATCAGGCATATTAGTGTCACTATTTGCAGTTTTCCATTATATCACTTGGTACTGAAAATGAATCATCAGCATGCCCTAGATCCTTCTTTTCCACCAATTTGAATGTAGATTTGATCAAATCATTGTTCAGGATTTCTTATATTGATTTACTTGCTTAAATGGGCTATGGAAATGTCAAATTTGTTGCTTTTTGCTTTATTAGATTTGGATGCAACACTTGAACTTGAAGGCATATTTTGACTTCTCTTTATTAACCACAACAGCTTGGTGAGTTTCTTTTGTTAGGCGCAAAATTGCATTCAATGTCTTCTGGATTTGGGAATTTTCAAATTCCTCTAAAGCAGTTTTGTTAGTCTGATGCGCAGATTCCTCACTTACCTTTTGTTTCTTAGGTGGAGGAGAAGCACTTTCTTCAGTCTGTGAAACATCTAGTGAAAAAGTTTCATTTTCTAGATTAGCAGTTGATGAAGTTGGTTCATTTTTCTGAGGTCTAGCACTAGCACATTTTGTGAAACTAAATGACTACTTTGCCGTATCTCTTTGCTGCACTTCATCCTGGTATTTCTTTACTGCAATATCTAAGCTGTGGGCCCAAACTCTGGGACCTCTTGTATTGTAACAAATATTTTTTTTGGAATTAAAATGTTCCTCCCAGTTTTGCTTCTTTGAATATTTGTTCTTGCATTGACCACAAAAGTAACCCCTTTTAACACCCTCACTTTTCTCTCCAACTTCATCAATATTAGGATCCATTATTGATTATTGACTACCTGAAAAAATACAAAATAAGAAAGTTAGTAAATATAGTATGGTAAAAGTGAGTAAAAGTAAGTAAATATAGTACAATGAAAGTAAGTAAAAGTAAGTGCTTTAAACTTAGTAAAAGTAAGGAAGAGTAAGTAAAAGTAGTAAGTTAAAGTAAGTAAAAGTAAGTTTAAACTTAACTAAACTTTTCAATTCTAGAGTCATGGTGGATTACTTAAAACCACACAAGTAATTATCAGGCCAATTTATCAAACCTGGCCGAGATCAATGGAACATAGTCCAATCCTGATAATTTTATATTAAAAAAATATACATTTTAATAAAATTTTAATTATCAAAACATTGAAGCTTAACAAAAAATAAAAATAATTGTTAAATATGGAATTACCAACTAAACTTAAAATAACTAAATTTGTAATTTAAAAAAATTGGTTTGTACAAGAACATATACGCAAAAAAATTGCATAATGTCTAGCGGATGAACAAAACCCAAACCCAAATTTACTTTTTCTCATGGTCAAATTTACTGGAGCAATGCTCCCAAGATCCCAGGAATCTGGAGTCATGCACATGATCAACTTATTTTTATAAAATTCTACAAATGGGATAGGTGATCTACATAGGCCTGACTGCCTACTTATAGTTACAGAAATTTATTTTATAGGTATCCTCATTTAACAATTGGGTTATGTTCCTGAAAAATTGATCGCTAAGTGAACAACTACTAAACAAGAATGTTATAACTAGTGATGGGACAATACCAAAATTTTTAACGATTCTAATACCACTAAAAAGTCTCGATTCCGATACGATTCTCAATATTTTTAAATATAATTCTATACTTGTTTTTCTGGAAATTGTCATATTTTACTCTGGTAAGATTAACTATTTACATTATGAGTATGGTAATATAAATTATAAAAGATTGGTTTAAAAATAAAAATCAACTGTAAGTTGTAACAATTCATTTTAATCTTCTTTATTACACATCATGGATATACATGTTTTAATGTATAGCTACAATACAATAAAAATAAAATTTGTTATCCTCTTTCATTTAAATTTTAAAGTTTACATTGCAAAACTGGTTCAATTAAAAGTTAAAAAATCGTTTTAAGAATCAGAAAACATGGTACAATTCTCTATTCCAATTCCGATTCCTGAAAAATGCTCGATTCTTCCGATTCTCGATTCTGATTAATCGTCCCATCACTAGTTATAACATGGGTTCATTGGGGATACGTTCCTACGTGGTGCTTGTGGACAGCGAGGCTGGAGGACTGAATGTTGTTGAGGCAGGTGGATAGCAAGGCAGAGAGGCATGCGGTAGTGAGTTTGATCCTCAATCCAGATCTGGAGTAACTACTTCATGTTCTCCATCACTGGATCATGTGCCCTAGTTATCCTCATGGCAATGTTAGAAGTCACATTTTACGCAGAGACCTTCAACTCAGGAGCCTTCTTGATGATGGTTGAGATGGTCAACTGGGCTAGGCCAAGCACTCTTGCGATGGAGTTCACCCCTTCACCACTCTCATGGCACTTAATGTTCAGCTTAACCTCCAAAGTCAAGGACGTACGAGAGAGCTTAGCCTTACCCAATGATGCAGGGGAAGCAGCCACATGCTTACTCATCATTTTCAATGTTCACAGTCATTTAACTGTCCAAATTAGCACCAAACAGTCTGCACAATGTTGCTTTGAACTCCACAAAGGTGGCAAATAACACAATCACAATCGTGCACAATCTTACACAATGATGCAGTGATGCAGAAGCACGAGAAACTGAAAACACTGGCGGGGCGAGAAGGAATTGCAGGGGCACTCAGGTCAGGAAAACTGCAGAGGAGGATAAATCCATTTCTGAGCATGGTGGCCATTTTGATTAGATAAATGAAGTTAGAGATGCGCCTGTGGAGTACCAGAAACCAATTTTGCCCATTGTAGTGATTGCTAAACCAAATTTTGGTCAATCATTGTACGAGAAAAGGTGTTAATAAAAATAGATCACTAAAGCGAGTGATCACTGAGTGAATGATCGTTAAATGAGGGATACCTGTATATTCTTATTGTCAAAAACAATTTCTTAAGTAGCTATATACCCAACTATTTCATAGCCAAATATAGTAAGAGTGTCCTTCTCCTTTTATATATAAAAGATGTTGCACAATGATATGAAAAAGTTTTTTCTAAAAATATTTCTTCCTTCAATTCTCCATTTTCTGTTTTATATTTTGCTCTTTTGAATAAGGAATATGATCTAGCTTGTATCTGACTTCTCTTTAATGAAAGAATCCTTTAAAACTAATTCAGGTTTCAAAGGCAATATAGTTTTCAGTGATAACACATTTTAAGGTTTATGAGAAAAACTAACAGATCACATCATTTTACCCTCTTCAGTTTTTATAAAATAAACCTTCCTAAAAATTTAGAAATAAAAAATCCAAAAAATGTTTAAGTCACGTGAGTTAATCATGTAGACCTTTAAAAATTTATATTTTCAGAGGCTCAAGTACCTACTTAAAAATTCTTCCAATTTATATCACCTTTGGTATATGATAGGGTGAAGCCAATTTACAACTACACCACAGCTATTAGTTTCTTTATAAATTAAATACTGTATCTGGCTACAATAACTACCATACATCAACTAGCTATTAAATTATAGGTTACTAAATATTTGTAATTAATGTAGGTGGCTAAGATAGTTCATGCATCCAAACTCTAAACTAACAAATTTAGATGCATGGCATGAATTATACCTAGAATAGCGTATGTACAAACAAACTTTAGTTTATGTAGCTATTTTAGTGATTGAATAAGTTTTGTTTATTAAATATTATCTTTTAGGTAGCCTAACTCCAGCTAATTTAATTTTTTTTTTTTTTGTCATGCAATAAAAAAATTTCCCCATTCAGTATTTACGTAAAACAAATATTGTTAGCACATACATTCACCTTCTTTGTAGATAAGGCTGTTAACTGTTAGTAAAGTGGGATAATGAATTTGGACAATTTATATATAGCTACATAACTTTTTCTCACTAGATACTGATGGAATAACTCGTGGGCATAAGAAATGGTTAATATGTTTCTGGTCACATGACCAGAACTTTTGGCCAAAAATACATTTTTTCTGGGTTAATATTACCCACTCTTTTCAAATGTTAGTTATTTTTTGTGCAAACTATTGTAGAAAATAATATGACCAGTTAGGTCAATTGAATACCTAGGTCAATTGAATACCAGGTTAGGTCAATTGAATGCCCTTGACAATTATGGTTAGGTTAAGTCATGATATTTTCCTTAGTTTTAACAAAAAATCGGGTAAACTTTAAATAGCTGTAACTTTAATATTCATTTGTATTTGGAGGTAGCATGACATCATGCTACACTAGCATAGCAAGTCATTTGTTCATCCAATCAGTAGAATTTTAGACTTACTGGCAGTTTTCTACAATGTCTGACTGTGGAGGTTGTTCTCCGACTTACCTACAGTGTATCAAACGTTTTGGTCATAATAGTGCAAAATAGTCAAAAATATATTTTTAAAGTGTATTTTGGTATGCTTTGTTCGAATATGACCTTCATTTCTTGTGCAAATAAAAAGAAATACAGTTGTCATTGTATGGCCCAAACATGTATTTCTGTTAATTTGCACAAAAAATGAAGGTCATATTTGAACAGAGCACACCAAAATACACTTTAAAAATATATTTTTGACCAAAAGTTCAGGTCATGTGGTCAGCAACATAATTACTAAGAAGATTAAAAAGCAGACTTGCAGACTATCTACAAAAATACTACTTCAATCAAATAGTAGTAGATTTTTGGAATGACTTGCCATATGATGTGGTAAACAGTAGCTCATTAGTTAATTTTAAGAAAAATTTAGACATTTTCAGGAGTGAGAGAGTTTGTAGATTGTATATAGTGTATATTCTTTGCTTCAGCTATATAGATTACTAGGGTGATGTAAGTAGTTGTAGGATGGTTAGCTAACTTGAGTTTGACATCTTGCAAGATATTATTATTAAAAAATTTAGCTCATGACTTGGATTACCTCAATAGGCCCAAGTGGCTTCGTTTCCAAATGAAATGTAATATTAAGCCTACCTTAACTTTTTTTTATTTAGCATTTTCTTCAGTCCCAAATGCATATTAATTAGGGCTTAGTAAAAAATTAGGCCCAAGTGGCTTCATGTTATCCAGCTGTAATACGATAGTTATTAGTTCTGCCTATAAGTTATACCAATTGACAAGAAAATAGGACCTACATAGCATTATTTTACTAAATGTACTTAAAACCTCGTACCAAATTAGACTAAAGGTTCCATCTGTTCTTACCCGACTAATTATATCTAAAATTGAGAAATTTAGCAGAATCAAGATCTTGCGCATCACTTTACAAGCTCAAATATTAGTAAGATTTGGTGGCTACTTTTAAATTACTATTCAATCACACTTCCCTATAAGACTTACAGTAACTTCACTACTATTTTTAGAAACTGTATATTACTTCTACCAAACTTCTAATCCAGGAGCATATCCAGCAACAGACCTGATAAAAAAAAAAATCAGTAGTCCAAATGTCTTCATATTTTGTATCAAAGCACCGTTAAGACTTATTTACTATTACACCTTTTTATCAAATTAATAGATGACTAACTCCAGTAGGTCTATGCAAAGTTTGGCAGAACTGAGAGTCAGATTGTACAAAGGGGAAGAAGCAAATGCAAAATAACAATGGACTCCCATTCTTAAACTTTTAGACCAATTATATATCAGACTTGGATAACCTCAATAGGCTTGAGCAACTTCGTTATCGAAATGTAACAACGAAAGTAGAAAAAAGTTATGCAAATAACTTATTATAGTGCTGTTAATCTTAAGTAACACTAACAGATTTTGGCTTATAGATCTAGTAAATTTCTACCAAACTTCAATTTGGGGCAGTGGCGTAGCTAGAGTTTGTGCCACCCAGGGTGGTCCTTGAGTTTGCCACCCCCCTGAAACACAACACACATAACAAACATACTTAAACAAAAAGTGAAAATGACGTATAGAAAAAAACCTATGAAAAATATTAGGACATGTTTACTTCTGAAGTGAAAAAATTAACTACAACATTCTACAGTTATTTTTCTTGCTTTTCTGTTAGCAAAATCTTCAGTGACATTGTCGAAGTCTATTTTGTCTGTCAATTGTTGTTCTATAGACAGTATGGCAAGATTTCTCAACCGCAAGGTGCTCATAGTAGATCTTAGGTAATTCTTTATCAGTTTTAGTTTAGAAAAACTCCTCTCACAGCTAGCAACACTAACAGCAATTATGAGAAAAATCTGCAGCAATATTACAATATTTGGAACCGAGTTACCAAGATTATACTTTTGAATAAACTGCAAAAGTTCAAGGGGGCCTTTCTTCCACATCTGTTTCATCTTACGTAGCAGCAATAGCAATAAAATGCTGAAGTCTTTTTCTCTCAATGAGGAACTCTTCCTTATCAATGTCTCAGAATTCACTTCGCGATTGGCCACTTCCCGATCCACCCATCGGGAAGCATTTTACCTCAACTTTCTGAAGTATTTCTTCTTGAATTCCTTCTCGGCTGAATCCTGGGATTACCATTATCATTTTACAACTAATACCAGCATATTAGTTTTGATATTGATTATTTATAAATATTAAACGCATATTTATAGATTATAACGTATTTACAGAACTTTATGGGTTATTTCCCTTTTTAATGAAATAAATGCATTTATACCAATGCTATTATTAATTAAGCACAACTAAGCGCTTAAATAGATATGATGGTCAATAAGGCCATCTTCAAGGGAACACAATCCTTACCATTGTCAGAAATTAACGAAGTAAGCAGTGTTTTCATGGAAAAATAAAATTGTCTGGCATCTTGTATCCTTCTACTGTCCCGACATAAAAAAAAACCTTTTTTTTTCATTACAGTAGACCAAAAGTGCCGCCCGGGGCGGACCGCCCCCTCCGCCCCCCCTATTGCTACGCTAGTGATTTGGGGCAAACGCGATCAGCTTAAAATTTGTCATCCTATTTAGATTTTTAGCTCTGCCATCATCATCATTCATGCAATAAATTTAAACAAATCAATAGAAGGCCTACCCAGAATGTTGTGATGTGGCGTCCTCATTTTCATCCGCAGACCCCTTGACTGATTTGTCCGAAATGTTTGCGGGAGAGGGTTCATCCTGTACTTGAGGAGAAGTTTTATCGTTGGTAACTACTTCAGCGTTTTGAGGTTCCTCTGTCGAATCCTTACCTTCTTTCTTAAACCAACTTCCCAAACTTGAGCCCAGTCCCGACACTTGGGAAGACACATTGTTAAACATATTCATTTTGCTGGTAGCAAATTGAACCTATCAGTACACTCTAGAAGCGATTAAAAAAAATGTACGTGGCTAACAAATATTCAGTTATAACCCTAACATGATCCCAACTTCCCAACACAGAAACTCTCGTACAACTGACAGTTCAATCGTTGCTGACGACGAAAAGTATAAGCACGAAAAATCAATAAAGAACTGGTTATTTTAAAACAAAACACTATCGCATACAATATGCGCTATACTATTTGCTCTTTTCATCTATACATTTTAAAAAATAAATAGATTCCAATACAAGAAATCTTTATACCTTTCAAGTATTTATAACATATATTGCATATGTGTTAGTAGAGGGTAAACTTTCGTAAAAGGTCTAAACAAAGTTTATAATATCAAATGACCTTTTCTTATTATTAAATTAAGCATTTTCGTATTCTTTAGATATTTAAAAAATTTGGTATTAAAACTGTAAACGAATATTTACGCTATAGACCTACCTATATCGTATATTGACCATTATAATATTATTTATCCAAAAATATTGGTCTATAATCTAATAATTGCTTAAAATCACATTAACACCATTGTTAAATACATTAAAAAATAATACATAAAAAACCACTTTCGTATCTTTAATAATAATTTCTCAACATTTAAATTCATTTTGGGTAAAAAAAAATTTCATTACTTGTATCCCCTCAGAAAAAGAGGTTATGCAAATGCAAAATGGCACAATTTTGTAATATAGTCCGCCTGAAAATATGCAGGTTGCATTCACATTTAAATAACTAAGTTGCTTAGTAATTTTGCATACGTTTAAATACTTTAATTTCTTTTAACATTAAAAATAAGCTGCCAGAATAATTTATTTATTTCATTGTTTTGGTTAAGATAGGACCATCCAAGTAACGGCTGGTGGGTCGCGCGTGACTCCTAATTTACTTTAATGCAGTGGTTTCCAAACTGTGGGGCGCACCCCCCTGCGGGGGCGCATACTTTTGGCTAGGGAGGCGCAGCCTCACGGGATACTTAAGTCAACGCCGCGTGAGAGTGTACGAACGCAGTGAACTGTTTAAAACCAGTAGCTTTGAGTTTTTGTGTCAATCAGCTGAGGCTGACTTTGGACTGACGACTTATGAGAAAGAACAACTCGTAGATTTATCGAGTGATGGTTCGCTAAGACAAGCATTTGATCCAGGAAATCTAGCTATGTTTTGGTTGAATATAAAAAAAGAATTCCCAGTCTTGTCAGAGAAGGCTATGAACACTCTTCTCCCTTTTGTTGCATCTTACGTAAACCGGGATTTTCTGCTGTTGCTGTCATGAAAAAAAAGTACCGATCTCGGTTAATTATTGAAAAAGAACTAAGAATCGCCGTTTCATCAATGACTCCGCGATTCTCGAAACTTTGTTGGGAGAAACAAGCTCACACATCACATTGATGAAAGTAAGTGTTTTGTTTAACAATATTATGTTCATTTGCTTTACACAATTGCTCTTTTTGGTTACCTCCAAAAATCTGATTAATAATACAAGTATGAATAATTATACATGCCATTTTAGTTAGTTCACTCATTGATAATTAAGGGGAGGGGGGAGCGTAACCATAATTTTGGTGAGTTAGGGGGGTCGTCGTAACATAAAGTTTGGAAAACACTGCTTTAATATATACGGCTGACGGTCAGTGGCGGATTTAGGGGGGGGCCGAGTAGGCCATGGCCTACGGCCCCGCGCCTGTGAGGGCCCCGCGCCCTCACATATAATTATAATGTTGGATTCCACTATAAATAATACAATTGATTAATGATTAGTGATAATTATGGTATCACTCTCTTTGCTGGCGGGAGTTTAGTTCTATTCAGGCCGCTGTGGAGTGCACATGTGAGTGTGTTTAGTGGTAAGTAATGGTAAAAGTCGTATCTCGAAAAAGTCGCCAGTCAATAAATGGGGATGGGGGAGTTTTAGTCAGCTTTATAATAACATAAATAAGTTGAAAAATGTTAAATTAATGTAATTAATTTTTTTATATGAAACGTACTTAGGCTAGGTTAGGTCAGTTTAGCTTAGATTTCATAATAAATACATTTTATACATATTTAAGGAAAAAGTCGCCACTGGTGGGGGCTGGCGACTTTTCCCATAAAGCGACTTTTTCACCCGAACAACTGTTTAGTGTCTGTATTTAATTAATTAATTAAACTGTATTAATTAATACTAAACCGAGGGTCAAGTGTAAATAGTTTGTTTTTTATGTTTTTATGTTTCAGGATAAGGCAGTGAGGCTGCACTGAGGCACAATGGAGAAATCAACAAGTCGTGATCGTGATCAAGGGAGGAAGTATAAAGCTGGCTCTGTTAAACGACAAGAAAAGGCAGACGTAAACCAAAGAGTAAAAAAACTACCAAAAATAACTCAATGGTTGACATATCCAACAGTATCTGAATCTGCAAAATCACAAACTCAAACTGAATCCGGTCAAACTGAATCTGAATCAGTAGAGACACCAATTATGCCTGAAACAACTGGAGAAGCCACAACTAGTACTGAACCTAGTGTAGTTAGCGCAATTGAACCTGAACACAGTGACAGTGAGGAGACACAAGAGGAAGTGAAAGTTATGAATACCGGTACTGAACAAGGATTTGAAACGGATCTTGGATTATGGCCTAAAATAATTACTGAAAATGTGTGTGACTATTGGTTGAAAAAGGGAAGCGCAGAATGTCGACACTGTGATGGTGACTTCAAAGAGTCAGCTGTGAAAGAGCTAAACAGAACCCGTCATTGTACAAAGACATTATTCACTCGAACTCATTCATTATCTGGCCAAGAAATTAATCTTAAATGGCTCTGTTACTCTAAAACAACTGGTAAAGTGTATTGTTTTGCTTGCAAGCTTATGTCAAAGGTGGAAAGCTCATTCACAACTGGCTTCAATGGTTGGAAGAACGCTAGGTATGTCATAGAATCTCACAGTAGGTCAGATCAGCACAGGAAAAGTATGGTCGAAATGATATATCGAAAGACTGCGGGTGCCCGTATTGACTCTAATCTAGTATAACAATATGAAAGTGAATGCGAGTACTGGCAAGCAGTATTGAGGAGGTGTGTAGATGTTTTAAAGCTACTTTGCGAACGCGGGCTAGCCATTCGAGGTAAAGATGAAGTAATTGGATCAGTACACAATGGAAACTATCTTGGGATTCTAGAGCTGCTGAGCACATACGACAGTTTCTTGGCAGCACATATCAAGAAACACGCAAACAAAGGTAGTGGTCATACTTCCTACTTGTCCCATGTCATTTCTGAGGAAGTCATTGGAATAATGGCAGAAAAGGTTATGTCCTCAATAACAGATGAAGTAAAAACAGCAAAGTACTTCTCAATTTCTGTTGACTCCACACCTGATATTTCACACATGGATCAACTTACTTTTACAATCCGCTATGTACTGCCTACTACAGGTCCAGTTGAAAGGTTTTTGCAGTTTATTCCCATGCTAAGCCACACTGGCAGAGATATTGCTACAACTGTTCTTGATTTTCTTAAAGGGAAGAACATTCCAGTTATCGACTGCCGAGGACAGTCCTATGACAATGCCAGCAACATGTCTGGTAAATATCTGGGGACCCAACAGATAATCAAGAATGAGTGTAGTGAAGCTGAGTACATACCATGTATGGCTCATTCCTTAAACTTGGTGGCTAAGTGTGCTGCAGAAAGCTGTCCTGCTGCAGTGTCATTGTTTGCTCTGGTACAAAATATGTACTCCTTTCTTGTTGCATCTACTTATCGTTGGAGGAGACACCGTGAGGTACTAGAGACTAATAAAGATAAGAAGTTGAAAGTTGATAAAATACTTTCAGACACTCGTTGGTCAGCACGAGCAGATGCTGTAGCTGCTCTCAGTAGAGCACACAAAGAAAACATCATTGTTCTGGAAGAGTTATTCTCAGATCAGAATCAGCCAGCTGAAACAAGAGCTGAAGCAAGTGGTCTTCTCAAAGGTTTGAAAAAACTTGAAACAGTGATTCTTCTTGAAGTTTGGGATACAGTATTGGAAAGGTTTCAGAGTAGCAGTATCCAGCTGCAAAAATCTGGGCTCTCCCTCAACACAGCTGTCACATTGCTAGAGTCTCTTTTACAATTTGCTAAAGACCTGAGATCCCAGTTCGATGACTTTGAAGCAAAAGCTATGGCTAAGTGTGATCCCTGTGATGTGACGAGTAATGATGCATACTACGCCGACACGCAGCGTATTAGGAAGCGCAAGCGTCACCACGATGAACTAGACTCCGCGGAGGATGTTATGCTGACAGGGAGAGACAAGTTTAGAGTGACTGCATTCTTGCCCATCATTGACAAGCTCTGTGCTGCCCTACAACAACGCATTGCTGCTTACAGCGACCTTCGAGAGAAATTTGGGTTTTTATCAGAAATCTCAAACAAAACGAACACTGAGCTTAAAGCATCTGCTGAAAAGCTTGTGTCTTCATATCCTAAGGACTTGGAGGCTGGATTGGAGTCGGAGCTTTTGCAGTTTGCACACCTTATGAAATCCATTCCAAGAGATTCACCTGAAAGTGCTCCTTCATCAGGTGGTGCAAAGGCTGCAAAAAGTCCTGAACTAGAAGTGTATGAGATAATTCACAGACATGACATGGTAGAAACATTTGCTAATGTTGAAATTGCATTACGACTCTATCTCTGCATGTTTGTCACAAACTGCACTGGGGAGCGATCATTCTCCAAGATGAAACTAGTCAAGAATTATCTAAGAAACACCATGGGGCAGGACCGTTTGTCTTCACTCACCCTGTTGAGCATTGAGCATGAGAAATTAAGGGTGCTTGATTTTACTGATGTCATCAAACAGTTTGCAAGTAAGAAGGCTAGAAAAAAATCTTTTTTGACTGAGAAATAGTTAAGTGTACCGTACAAATTGCCTGCAATAAACAAAACCCACTCATTGCATCATTTGCATGTCAGTCAAGTGGTATTCTCTTTAGTTAATGGTGTATTATTATAGTTATTTTTTGTTAATGGTGTATTATTATAGTTATTTTTTATTAATGGTGTATTATTATAGTTATTTTTTATTGTTAAGCTTCAAAAAAACAAATGTGTAATGTTCAACTATGAAATGGTCATTTGGCTAATTAATTATCAATAAATTGAATATTGTTTAAAAAGTAAATTTATTTTAACGCTTCGCTCGCCCATTGATTTGAGGGCCCCGTAAGGTCACCACTGGGGGATGGGGGTGTAAATCTTCATTTCAGTTAATTAAGCTAGCTTTGCGTAGTTTGGGGCCCCGCACTCCAACCGGCCTAGGGCCCCGCGCACCTTAAATCCGCCACTGCTGACGGTCCTACTACAGTGGCACATTGTCCTACTCTCGTAAAACAGATCGTGGGTCCGCGGGACTCTCATTAAAACACATTTAAAAGGGATTTTCTTTATTTTGCTCTTTGAACGTAATATGTTATTGGATTACTATTTCCGTTGTACTGTATAATTAAATTTCAAAAAGTCGTTGTTTGAACCTCATACGTACAATCCTTTTTTATGTCACATAGACTGAAAATCATTTTTTATGTGGTTTACTGAAAAAGAAATAAACGCTCCCTTTCACGGACAGTGACGTGTATTGGGTCAGAAAAGTTGTGATGCAATAGTGACACTCGACATATTGGCAGAGCTGGGCAGTATTTAAATACATTTGTATTTAAATACTGTATTTATAAATTTATAAATACATTGTTTTTCATGTATTTAAATATAGTATTTAAATACTTTAATGAGTATTTAAATACAATGTATTTAAATACTCAAAATATAAAAATGTAAATACTTTACTGGTTTAATACACGTTCTGTACTAGCACAGTACGACGCGTCGACAGTGTAGTACAGCATGGTTCATGTTTCAACAGTTTGGGAAAACATCCTCTCATAAAAAGACGGTTCCTCCGCTATAACACGACATTACCATCTTCGGCACCGGTAGAGCGAATATTCTCATTCGCGGGAATCACTTTGACTCCCAAAAGAAACTCTCTTTCAGACAAAACTTTTGAAAGATTGGTTTTGATCCGCAGCAACCGTGAAATAAAAGAGAATTCGTAAGGTGCCTTATGTTTATGTTTACGTCTTATGTTTACGTTTATGTCTCATCTACTCATTAATTGTTACTCATTTTGCAATGATATAATGAGTATAATATGTCACTGGTTGAACATCGTAAGTTCTAAGTTCTTTTGTTTTTGTTTTGTTCTAAAAAGGGAAATATATAATCGGAAATTAGATTGTACTATTTCTTTATCCTTTATCAAGCATTTTATATTGTTGTTACTCATGAATTAGTGAATGCATATGTTAAAATTTGTATGTATTTAAAATGTATTTACAAATGTATTTAAATACAATTGATGTATTTTGTATTTAGTATCTAAATACATTCGTAAAATGTATTTAGTATTTAAATACATTTCTCCCATGTATTTAGTATTTAAATACATTCAATGTATTTATTGCCCAGCTCTGCATATTGGTATCATGATTCTTCGATTTAATGAAATTTAAAAGTTCACTTGATAACATCAGGTGGGTCGTTTGTACACTCCAGGACGTTCAACAAGTGATGATTTCAGTTTGTCCAAAATCATTAGGAATGTTTATATTCGAATGAAAGATTCTGACATTTTTCCTTAGTGTACGTTTCAAACTCATCCGCGTGGCATTTATGTCCCCTAACACGTTTGTTTCCATATCTTTGCTTCTGAAAAAAAAATTACGTAATATCACAACGTTGTGAAGAAGTAAATGAGACCACACAAATTTACGTTGTATCTACGTCACAGTGCTAAAATGCGACCTTATGACAACGCCGTATCTACGTAAAATTGTTAGCTGGGATATGAAATTCTAACCAATGAAAACTAATCCACATCATGCATGGGCGTCCGGAGGGGGGGGGGCAAGAGGGGGCAGTTGCCCTCCCTTGGAAATTTGTGTTTGCCCACGCAACGACTTCTATAATTCTACTGCAGCTCAGTCAGTGTTTCCACATTCAAGGAAATGTCGTTTACTTTACCTTTACTTTACCGAAGTGCCGTGTCGTTGAACTTAGAAGTGTTAAATAAACTATACTGAAAGATATAGTAATGGAATTATTTGCAAAGATCATTATATTGAGTGTTTTATTTATTTTTTTCTCTCGAAAACCTTTTGGTCAATTTCACTGAAACTTACACGATTATAGTTAATCATAGTATCATATAACATATAAAAAATGGACTTGACTGGTAGAAAAAAAAATGCACTGCGACCACTACGAGTAAAAACCGTCATCTCCCCTTATCATAGCCTGCTTTCGGTGCTAAATTTATGTACTTAGTATTACTAAGTACATAAATTTAGCACCGAAAGCAGGCTATGATAAGGGGAGATAACGGTTTTTACTCGTAGTGGTCGCAGTGCATTTTTTTTTCTACCTAATAAAGAACTAATAAGAACTAAGAACTAATAAGTTAGTTTTGCCCCCCCTTGCGAAAAATCCTGCGGACGCCCCTGACATCATGCATTCCTTTGTAAAAGACTGTTTATGATAGTTTATATTCATTTTAAAGTGTAATTGTATAAAAATATTTTGCATTCATGACAAAAACAAAGCTTAATAGGCGAGCGGCCAGACCCCGATTTAAACAATTTTAATTCCCCACCTTGTACAGAAAGCTGTAATATGTTTTTTATTAGTCCTTAGTGTTCAGTGAACACATTTTCAAGTGTCTTCCTCAGTTTTTGACGTGCGGTTGCCATGGAAACGATATTATAAACAAACACCTAGAAAATGCCTGAAACTTTATCCAGATGATAATTTGTTTTAGTTTCGAACTGAAATACTGTTAACTAATCAACCTATACTGTTTATTATAAGTGTTTACTATCTAGATACACAGTTGAATTATCACATTATAGTAAAACGTAATACAATCATGTATTGTTATAGGTTAGGCCCAGTTTTAAATTTACTTCTGCCTTTTATTATCACAATATTCATATGAGGCACTGATGCAGCTGTTCTTGACAGAATTTGTGAAGTGGTGTGATGCCGACCAACAAAGACATATCCCAGATGAGGTGTGGCAACAGATTGAGGATACCGATGAAGCGATTCAGAATGGTGGTGATCAAGAATCTGCAGATGTAGCAAGTGAACTGAAGAATCGACTTACTCATGATGTTCTTCCACTACTAAGTGAATTCAAACAAGAACGTAGTGCAGACTCACCAACATTTAAATATTGGTCAATGTTGCTGGATGCAGTTCAAATACTATTGAACTACATACGCAGTGAACGTGAAGGTAACTGGTCATTACATCTGCTCTCACAACTTGCAATGACGCCATACTTCTTCGCTGCAAACCGTACTAATTAGGCACGATGGGTACCCATTTATCTCCTTGATATGCTGGAACTTCCTGAAGATGTCTCTCAAGCATTCAGTGATGGTGAGTTTGCAGTTCGTCTGAGACCAGGTCGTTTCAATGGTATTTGGAGTGACATGTGTACTGAATCAACTGTGATACGAGATGCCAAGAGTAATCGGGTGTTGTTGAGCTCACCCGAAAGGAACCAGCCCTTCTCCGCTGGATGCTCACTAGAACGTCACTAGGAGAATATGCCCGGAGTATGAAAAAACGTACTAGAATAGCTGCTGAAGAATGTTCTATACATGAGCAAGCAAAACCCTCTGCTCTCAAGCGAGATGATGATGATGTAAAAAATATGATCAACCATCTTGAAAACAATACGACCATTCCATTTCAGCCAGATGTCCACCCAGATGGGAAACTGTTGAACATTTCCAGTGGAGTCATTGCTGACCAAGATGTACAGAAGTCGCTATCATCTGCTATCGATGCTGGTAAGAAGGAAATGTACGAATTTATTGGGAGTACCTTGTCCACTGGAGGTAATCGTAGCTTCTACAGTCCTCTGACTAGGTCCAAAAATAAGACCTTCACTGACTAAAACTACACATGTATTGATCCAAGGCAAGAAAAAGCTGGTTAATATCAGTGCTGAAATTGTGTTTCGTAGAGCATTTAAAATCTCACAGGCACGGTCAGACATAACAATGACCCATGTATTGAGGCAGCCAGTCATATCCATTCCAACATGCTTGTTTCATGAAGATGATGCAATGAGAAAAACACATAAGGCTGAGTTGACACACATATTGGAGAACAAGGTAGAGGTTGGTCCTATTCCAACAGCTACTGATAGTGCAACCTGTGTCTACATCAGAGATACCATGGCTGAACTACAATCAGTGACAGACAGCGGCAACACATCTACATTTGGCGAGCTTGCCAACAGATACATGACTCGGCTGTTGACTTGTACACATAAAGCCAACACTATAATAGATGTGTTTGACCAGTATGACTATAAAGACTCAATCAAAGTTGAAGAACGGAGCAGAAGGCTAGCAAATGCAGGTGGAACCAAGCAATATCAGGTGATATCCGGACGCCCACTTCCGCCATGGCAGAAGTTCATGGCTCTCTCATCGAATAAAGCAGCATTGACTGACTTCTTGTGCAACTACATAACTGAACATGCACCAAGAACACAGGAACTTGCTGTACACCACGAACATAAGATCTAAAGATCTACCTTGCAGGTGGGTTCAGTAATGGAGAAAAAGCGGTCTGTATTTCTAGCCATACTATGAAGGCAGATGAGGAATTTTCGGCTGACAATGCCAATATCCAAGGAAGTATAGTTGTCGTCACCCGACACAGATGTCCTCGTGCTAGCTGTGCATTATTTCCCTCAGATGTAAAGTACATCATCTTTCTGGGTAGAAACAAGAAAGGTGACCGCTACTGCTGATCTCCATCGTCATATTCCTGTTCACAGCATATGCAATGAATTAAGTCTTGCGGTTCCTAGTCTACTTCCCGCCATGCATGCTTTGACAGGATGTGATAGCGTCTCATCATTCTGTGGCATAGGAAAAAAAGAAAATGTGGAAAACCATGGAGTCATTAGAGAAGAAAGGTTCGATTCCACTTCTTGGTAGTTTGGGTACTGACAACACAGTTGAGGCCGAACATGCAGCCCGACAGTTTGTTGCTGCTCTATACGATCCAAAGGATGTATATAAAGAAGAACATAATGACTTGAATCTTCTGAGAGTTTGCCTTGCTGACAAGAATGTACCATTACACAAACTACCCCCATCAGAACCTAGCTTTCTTCAACACTTTAAGAGAGCATCATTTCAGACCCGCATTTGGATGTTGGCTCACTTTGCTAAACCAGATATGTCTTCATCAGATGGAAATGAGTGGCAAAAAGAGGGTGATGAATTAAAGTTGAAGTTATTTAATGGGCTAACAACTGCAGAAGTATTAGATGAGCTTCTGTGCTCATGCCGTGGACGCAGACAATGTAGTAAGAACTGCAGTTGCGCAACGAATATATATGATATGCACAGAGGAATGCGTCTGCAAGGCTACTGAGGACTGCATCACTGAACAGTCCCATCACAAACCACCGCTGGATGAGCTAGATGAATAACCATATTATAGCATTGTGCATTAATAATTATAATTTATTAGTGTGTTTCATATATGCTGTTACAATGCGAGTTATTCCCCAGTATGGGGTAGACTGCTAATAACGCATTGAATTGATATTGCGGGAGTCACCGAATACAGTATGCACTGACTTGCATGCAGTTTTGTAATCGAAAAACAAGTTGAGACTTTTAGTGGAAAGATTCCAATTTTAAGTAATGATTTCTGCTTTGAAGTTATTTAGTAGTTTGCTTCGTAAAGATAAGAATTGTTAAAATTTAGTTGGTTTAATTGATTTTAGTTGATTTAGTTGATTTTGTGTTATATACATCGATATACGTATAGTAACTTAATATTTGTTTTACAAAATTGACGTTCTTCAAATCTCAATATCGGTCCTTTCACACAGTTAACAATTCAAACTTTAAAGTGCAACATTATTATATATGTATTGTAATCATGCCAACATTTGCCTGTTTTTCATAACTGAACGATAAACCTTTCTGCTGGCATGTGAACAGAGGTCTCCATTATTAACTCATGTAGGCACAGTACTTTGTATGGTGATTCAACATTTTAATATGGCATTCATTCATTCATTTTATTCAACATAGTGTATTAATGCTTGCAGTATCAAAATACCTGAATTATTGTACTCGAAATTAGTTTTGTGTAATTCATATTAATCAGTTTTGCGAAACATCTGTATTTTTGGTGATATTTTTTGGGTCTAACAATAACGTTTTTAGGCAAAAAATAAAATATATCATGTAAAAGAATGTTTTTATAGATGAACTGATATAGTGTAGCATTAGAGCTTTCAGAAAATGTATAACATCATGGGAAATAAACCTTGTCTTTACTGTTCATTGTGTCTTCAAAGATTTCAATTGTAATGCGTGAATTGAAAACATGAATACACGAGTACCTGTACATAGCTGAAGTTAATGGCTGATTTTACTATCTTAGCACACTCAGAATGGAGGATAACATGCCAAACCTATGTCTAGATGGTGCAGATCATTTTAGGACATGTACATTTCTGTACGAGGGGTGTATTAAACTAAAAAAATATGGCCTGTTATCAGGGTTGGCAGTTCGCCTATAAGTTAAATTGCCCATAAATTTACGCTTTCTATAACTAGCTAATCTCTGAGTATTATAAACCATTGTAATTTCCTCCCAGCTAACAATTTTACGTTGTAGCAAGGTTGCATTTTAGCACTGTGACGTAGATACAACGTAAATTTGTGTGGTCTCAGCAGTGCTGTGCCCGCTAACTCTAACACTACCATAAAATTTAACGCTAATTATCAAAATTTAGCGCCGCTAACGCTAATTTTGTAGCTAATTTTTTCTGAAACCACCCCAGTTTATATATGTCCTGCCTTCCGTCCATAACAGGCAACAACATGTTTTGCTACAAACATAGCAGTGGATATAGAGTCTGTCCAACAAGTTGCAGCTTACAACCTCTACATGCAACCTCTACAACCTCAGTCTTTTATAATGGAGATTGCAGTCGGCGAAACAAATTTTATTACAAGTGGTTTTAAAAAATTAGCGATTGACTCTCTAAAAACTTAATGCCGCTACCTGTCTCGTTAACAATTCCGAAAATTAGTGGCGCTAACAGTATCGCTAATAAAAAGTTAGCGGCACTAATTAGCGTTGCTAATCCCAGCACTGGGTATCAGTTACGTCTTCACATCGTTGTGATATTACGTAAACTTTACGTAGATACAACGTTGTCTCAACGTCTCAAGGATAGAATTTGGTCCAACAAAGGCGCCCTATTTGAAATAATAGTATGCCGTATGTAACTCCGTTACAGTTTTTTAACAAAGAATAATGAAATACGAAATTATATGCTATGGATATAAAACCTTACGTGCAGACAACGTCTATGCTACGTACAAAAAATTACGTCAGAAGTTGTACTTCATGCGTATACAACGTCATTATGCAACGTTGCAATATGACGTTTAACTTTTACGTTGTGACTACGTCAGTACAACGTTGTATTTGCTGGGCTACTGCATATTAATAATAATTCAAAATTTAAGTTGTACTTTATAATTTATATATTAAACCATCTTATTATGTTGACTTTACTTTTAAGCATTTTAATAATTTTATAAACCCAAATTATATATCTATTGTTTTTATTCAAATTGGCCACCAGGGACTTCAAATTTTAATTAGAAATTTTGTTGGTGTTTACATTGTTGAAGAAAGAAAATAGGTTCAACATAAAGAAAAATAATTACTTTAAATATTGGTATTCAATTTATGAAACTAAAATAAAATTATTTTATAATTTTACTGAGTAATAAAACTTTTTAATATCATTTTAGCTATGGTATATGAGTAACAAAATCTACTGTTGTACAGTATATTGTGGAGTGAGCTAAGGAAAAGCATTTAAACAAATTTGACGTGAAAATATGAAAATTTTGACATTAAATTAGTGAAATTTATGAAGGGAATTGATTTTTTTAAATATAGGCAAAGAATCGGCATCGGCTAAATTTTGGAATCAGTACATCACTAGTTCATATACTGTACTATATTCGAATTAAGTTCAGTTTTAAAGTATCTTTCATATTAGACTATATTTCTATATCCAGACGATTTTTAAACGTTCACGGGCGTACTCGAGACGAGTATCGCCTGTAAGATATTTCATTTTTCGATGATTATACAAGTTAAAAAAAATTTCACGCTGATGTTTTTAAACATGTTCACGGGCGTACTCGAGACGAGTACCGCCTGTAAGATATTTCATTTTTCGATGATTATACAAGTTAAAAAAAATTTCACGCTAATGTTTTTAATCTTCAGCTATGTAATTTGAATCCTTTATTTTTCGTCACATTTCTAAAGTCTAATTAAAAAAAGTTCTAATGTGCTTTGTCAAAACCCTTTAGCATTTTAAAAACTTGAAATAGTTCGCCCAAAGCCTACTAGGTAGGCAGGCTTTGTTCGCCTCCTCAAGCGTCGTGTTTCAAGAAGAGAATATAGATCTAATTCGTACAATCTATCTTGGTAGGGCTTACTTCTAACTGGTTATTAATTTTGTGGCTCTACGCTCTACCCTCTTTACACTTTCTGTATCTTTACGCATATAGGAGACCAAGACTGAACCACGTACTGCAGTTGAGGTTTTACGAATGATTTATATAACAAGAGGTCCGGTGCCACTTTCTCCGAGAAACTAATGCAGTACAATTAGAAAACGGACATATATTTTTTGATGATGTAATCGAAACATGCGTCAAATGTAGAGGTGGGTAGTAGTGAAGTAGATATACTTAAGTAGCTTTTTCGAGAATGTACTTTCTAGAAAGTACATTTTTTTGTAATACTTTTACTCTAACTGAAGAACAATTTTTGGAAAAATTTGAACTTTAACTTAAATACAAAGTTGCAAAAATCTGAAAAGTACAAAGTAACAAAACGGCTGTATGCTTGACAATTTCATTCAAAATTGGTAAACAAATTCTGGAAAAACCCGCTTTCAATCTGCCACCTCTCAATGTCAGGTATCGAGAGTGGGAAGACACCAAACCGGATTATTCCAGATTTTGTTTACCAAAACATTTGGGTTTCATTAACCAATCAAGTCATTCAGTTGAATTTTTTGTCATATGTTGAAGTCATTTCCATCACTTATAGACATATCCATACGGCATAGGCTATTCTAGGGGGATTTAAAAAATACAAAACGAGTCAGACTTTCAAAATTAGTTATATATTCAAAATTACATAATTTTTTTTTAGTACTGGTAACAGATTTTTCAATATCTGACGCTTCTAAAAACATTGACCCATACCGGCATACCATCATTGAGTCTTGTGCTTTGTTGGTTCTACATCTCTCTTCTTACTTTGTCATTCAACCATAGCAACACCGCACTTCTTGGATCAAAGTGTGACACAACTGGCATGCTATGCCTAACATATAGTTCATGAGCACATATGAAGACAGTTGTGAACGATCGGCTGTTTTGAGAACATTATAAGACTTAATGAGTCTTTCCACATCTGCTGAATGCGGTTTTGCTGCAACAATCCGACCAGTGCAAAGATCAACACATCAAATTCCTGATTTTTTAACTACAGAAGTCTTTTCATCAGGCTTGAAGTTCCAATATTTGAAGCACCGGGTAATGCACAGCCATCTCTGTACTGTAGTGTAAATGTTGCTACGCCAAGATCCGGAATAATGAAAGCATGGCATTCATTCAATTGTAAGTCAGTCACTGGGGAATCTAAACTTCTCAAGGGGCTCAACAACTTTAAACGATCAGTATCAAAAGCATATCTTTCTTTTAGAAAGTTTATCAAGGGTTCAATAATTTCATATTGTACAACTTTGAAATTGCGTGTTGCTGTTGTAACTAATTGATGGCTCACTCTGCTTTTTTTGTCAGTCAGCTGGATGCCAAAGAATGTCAAGTTGTCCTTATCTAAATTTTCTTCAAAAGAACTCTCCCATTCACCAAGAAGCGATTGACTCTTCATTGCATCTAGATTGTCCAGAAGATTCTGTACTTTGTTATCCCAATCAAAATAAGTGAATTTATTGTCTTGCAGGGACTTTTGAAATCTTGAATATAGAAACAAAATGTCTGCAACTATGCACATTGTGCTCAACTTTTTCAGATCTAAGATTCTTCAGATGACCCTGAGCAGCAGGCAGAAGCATCTTCCAACTGCTCTAAATATGCTGCGATTACTATGTATGATGATAGAATACTGCTGAAAAGATTGTAAGAGAATTCTGTCCAACGAACTTCAAAATATTTCGGAATATGATGTACTGTTAAATTCTCTTCTTTTCCAACCTTTTCCAGTTCTTTGGTGCGAACTGCTGATGTATGAAAAAAATGTTGAGAAACCACTGCCATGTTGTATCAACATATTCACTTCCTTCACAGTTTTAGAGACTTTGCCAAAGACCAGATCTGAGCGATGAACTCCACACCAAATTTTGATCAGCGATATAGGGTTAAATTTAATAATGCACAAATTTAATAATACACAAAATAATTTTTAAAGATACAAAAAAAAAATTTAATAATGCACATTTTGTGTATTAATACACGCTAAAATAGCAGCTAAATAAGCCATTTCCTACATCTACAGCCTGTGAACGACTGTTCAGTGTTGCTGGACTAATTTTTAGTCCAGAGAGAGCCAGGATAGATTGGAAAAACTTTGAAAATCAGCTTCTAAATCATCGTGACGAACACCCGAAAATCTTTTTCTTTCAACACAATGTTTAACTCCTTTTCAGACACTTCGTATTTTTTTTCAAAATTTATTTACATCAGGGATGTTCAACTTTTTCGAGGAACTGATCCACCCAGTACAGTCCGTACTCAACTGCCTTCCACCCTTCCCATCCTCACTTCCATATCTTACAATTGCAGTTATGCACCGCACCATTATTTTTACTGTACTAAGTTAGAGGAAAGTACAAAATAGTGAACTTCTCAAAAGAAAGATTTATTTTAGATACGATCAATTTTAAAACTTTTATAATACAAACAGAGCCTTCGGCTCCCTGCCCTACGGGCACTGCTTATGCTTCGCACACTCGCCTACGACGAGAGCAACTTCGGTGCCTGGGTTACCCGTTTGGGAGGAGGTCATTCTCCCTCTCCCCCCTTTATGCAATTTAGGGTGCTAATGGGGGAGGGGGGTTAGTCCCCAGTTGCATAAAAGGGGGGTGATGGGGTTTTGGAGGAGGGAGAATGACCTCCCCCAAAGGGGTAACCCAGGCACCGAAGGTGCCCTCGCCGTAGACGAGTTTGCGAAGCACAAGCAGTGCCTGTAGGGTAGTGAGCCGAAGGCTCTGGTTTAAATTTTTTTTTTTTTCACTTTTTCATGTATTTTTTTTATTGGTATAGGATAAATTAAGTAGAATCTACACGTCAGTCAAACGGTAAATAACGAATTATCAGTCGTTGCGTGTATTTGGGTTGATATTTGCTTTTCTTCTTACGATTCTATATTTATTGCAGTTTCGGGGAAATACCCAATCTTCGTCTTTCGTCTTGCGATCGACTCAAAAATATTCGGTTGGACATCTCTGACTTTTACATTAAGCTTTTTCAGACCATGCTATTATTTTATTCAAATCACTTTAGATTTTATCTCTATTCTGAATGGTAATTGCTTTACCTATCATTTCACCTATCGTCGGCAAATTTTTGAGATTTTACTTACTGGGTACGTGCCGAGTTTATATATATGGGATTGAACTCAGAATGATCCCCCGAGGTCTTTTCATGATACACGATTCATTTTCCCAAAAGAGTTCCTTGTTCTATGCACGGTCTGTGTGTGTGTGTATACATATATACATACATCATAATAACGAATAACAATATAATACAGTAGGAAGACATAGATGAATGAAAAGAAATAAGTAAAAGTTGCGAAGTAGTCAAACGGTCCAACGAGCGAAATGATAAAAAGATAACTCAAAACGTAGAAAATAAAGTAAAAAAAAATAATGATAATGCCAAAATTAAGAACTTTAAAACTAATAAGAAAAGAAGCAGAAGCGTAGAAAATATCGTATGTAAATACTACGAGAAAGGGAACTGCAGATATCGGGATGGGCAATGCATATATGAACATCCCACATTATGCAAAACGCATTACACAAGTGGATACTGCAAATTTGATAAGAAGTGCATGTTCCACCATCTTACGGTCTGCAACACTTATGCAAGATATGGGAATTGCAAATACGGTAAAAAATGCCGATACCACCACCATCAAAAGAACGCAACGAGTGAACAGAAAAAACGAACATCAAAGAAGAGTGCCAATTTTTTAGACGCAGCCAACGCATTTCAGCTGCTAAATACTATCCAGCAATTACAAAACCAGCTGACAAATATAAATATAGGAATCCGAGAGCCGGACAGAAGGTATGAACAAAGGCACTTCATGCGTTATCGGGACAACAGGTAAGACAAAGATAAAAAGAGGTAAATTCTCGGAGGACCACAAGGCAACGAAACCGGCACCCCGATTGGAAAACAAATCGGAACCACCTGCATGCGAAAAAGAAAGAAAAAATAAAAATAATCCTAGCCAACATACAGGGCCTTAAATCAAACCATTCCACGAACAAAATTGTATACCTGAAAGGACTCACGCAAAAAGCGGGAGCAGACTTTGCATGCCTCACGGAAACTCATCTAAAGGACTTCAGGCGAACTGTGAAAATTGTGAGTCCTGTATTGACAAAAAAGAAATACAAATTGACAACTATAACATCCTCCGAACCGACAGAACAGTGAGACGTAAAGGAAGATGTGCTATTTACACACGCGAAAGGAACATAGCTAGGCTGACCATATTTCCTTGAGACAAAAACGGGACATTGGGATGGCAGAAAAGGGACGGGGTTATGTAATATTCTGTATTCATGAAAAAGTAAGTACATAAACCGGGACAAAATTGACATTTTTATTAAAACGAAGGGACAGCCAGGAAATATAAAACAAACGGTACTGTCCCGTTCAAAACGGTACGTATGGTCAGCCTAAACATAGCAGAAACGGCTATAAGTATCTCAAACAGCTACGTAGAATGTGTAGCAGCAAAAATTGAAAAATTAAATATGGTACCAATTGTAATGGACAGATCCCCAAACACGCCAACCTCAAAATTTTCAGATTCTATTACAGAGGTAAGAAACTTAGAGAAAAATATTTGGGGTTGGAGAGTGTAGATCTTTTACTGTGGTGATTTTCATTTCCCATTCATGAAATATAAAAGGATAGGAAAAAATATATGTATACACCAGGACAAGGGGAGCACACGAGAAGACCAGGAGCAGGTAAAAATGCTACTAGCTCTAGCTGATGAATTTATGTTAACGCAAGAAATAACAGAAAACACAAGAAAAAACAACTGCCTAGATTTGGTATTCACAAACAACAGCAACCTAATTGATAATGTAGAAATATCCCCAACTATGATATCGGACCACATCATTGAAATAACAACTAATATAAAGGCAACAGGAAAGGAAAGAACACGCACAACAGAAAGAAGCAAATTCGAAATTTTTAATTTTCACTCCAAAGCTATAAACTGGGAAGATGTGACATCCAGCATGGAAATAATAGATTGGAAAACCATTTTCGAGGCCAAGACAACGGAGGAGATGCTAATGACGTTAGAAATTGTGGAAAAACATGTCTCAAAGATACAACAAAGAGGAAAGAGAAGCAGGTTCGAAAGACAAAAGAGGGCATTGTTTCGAAAGAGAAAAGAGTGACTGCAAAATTAAGTAATTGTAAAGATGATAACATCAGAAAAATATTAAATGATAAACTGCAAAGTATCGATGTCGTCATACAGGAACTAATCGAGAAGCATACAGAAAAAAAAGACGACGACGCTATAGAAGCAATAAAGGCTAACTCAAAGTACTTCTATAATTTCGCAAAAAGAAAGTCGAAAAACCATGCGACTATTGGACATTTAAAAAATGAGAACAGTGCTTTATCTGATGATCTAACAGAAGTATCTGAAATATTAAGAGTTCAGTAAGAATCATCTTTCAGTATCCCAAAAACTGACAAATTGATATGCGATAGAAACGCGTTCTTTGAAGAAGAACCACAAGGGAAAAGTATAATGGATTTCGACTTTACGACGGATGATATTACACAAGCCATAGGGAAACTAAAAACACACTCAGCGGCAGGACCGGATAAATGGAATGCCAGACTGATCAAAAGATCAAAAACAGCAAGAATGCAATCGCTGAGCCCCTATACTGGATATGGAGACGATCATTAGACACGGGAGAAATACCGGGCATCCTGAAGAGCGCGAACATAGTCCCAATATATAAAGGAGATCGATCCGAGGCCAAATACTATAGGCCAGTATCGCTTACATCCCATCTCACTAAAATATTTGAAAGAATAGCTAGACAGAAAATCTATGACTTTTTGGAAACTCAGAAAAAATTCAATGATAACCAACACGGGTTTCGGTCAGGCAGATCATGCCTATCTATCACAACTAATGGAACACAACAACAACAACATTATTGATTCACTTGAAAGTACTGAAAACTATGATGTACTATACACAGACTTTGTTAAAGCGTTCGACGAGTGCGACCACGGAATCATAATACATAAACTGAAATATATGGGAATAACAGGAAAAGTAGGGAAATGGATATATAATTTCTTTAGTGAGCGGCGGCAAGTCGTTACAGTACAAGGAGTATCTTCATCAGAATTAGAGGTCCTCAGCTCAGTACCACAAGGAACAGTATCAGCTCCACTACTCTTCATAATCATGCTAACTGACATAGATGAGGACGTTACCAGAGACAGCACGGTAACATCCTTTGCGGATGACACAAAGATCAGTAGAAAAATAAGAAACCCAGAAGACATAGGATCTCTACAAACCGATATAAACAGAATCTACAAGTGGACGGAAGACAACAATATGAAGTTTAACACCAAGAAATTTCAGCTATTATGGTACGGAAAAAGAGAGGACCTAAAATCCATGGAATATTATACCCAAAATGGACAGGAAATTCAGAGAAATTCCAGAGCAAA
This sequence comes from Bathynomus jamesi, assembly GCA_023014485.1. Taxonomy (NCBI): domain Eukaryota; kingdom Metazoa; phylum Arthropoda; class Malacostraca; order Isopoda; family Cirolanidae; genus Bathynomus; species Bathynomus jamesi. Next base: position 2,066,912 of record JAJOZX010000047.1, on the reverse strand, counting down.
AGATTTAGGGGTTGTAATGACCGATGATGCGAAATTTGAAACAAAATAAGATGGTAGTAAACAGAGCAAAGAGAATAACGGGTCAGATATTGAGAACCTTTAAACGAAGGGATAGGAATGTAATGATTCCTCTACTGAAAACCCTGATCATACCCAAATTGGAATACTGCTCGGTCCTAACATCCCCATATAAAAAAGAAGACATTAGACACCTGGAAGGGATCCAGAGAAGCTTCACAGCCAAGATCAACGGGTGCAAAGAACTAAATTACTGGGAAAGGTTACGCGAACTAGACCTATATTCACTGGAAAGGAGGAGAGAGAGATACACCATTATTTACACTTGGAAAATAATGGAGAAACTAGTCCCTAATCTTACTCTGAACCCTATAACTCCCCAAACAACGGTGGAAAGTAGAAACGGTAGATCCTGGGTTCGATTCCCGGGCGGGGACTTCATTTTTCATTTGTTCGTTATTTCTCTTCCTCGTGGGCAGAACGCTCCTCAATATTTACGTCGTTTCTATACATTAATATACTGCGTGGTCATTGCAGTTGAATGAACATATTCACGATTTGCGAGGGTGCCCTCTTAGGGCATTGGTTTCTGCCCTATGTAGGAGAATCACGACTTCTGACTATTGTGTGCCCTGTGGTGTAGTGGTTAGCATATCTGACCGGCAATCGGAAGATCCTGGGTTCGATTCCCGGGCGGGGACTTCATTTTTCATTTGTTCGTTATTTCTCTTCCTCGTGTGCAGAACGCTCCTCAATATTTACGTCGTTTCTATACATTAATATACTGCGTGGTCATTGCAGTTGAATGTGTGTGTGTGTGTATATATATATATATAACGTAAAGAACGACGCTTGTATAGGAGATATTCCGCGCAAGACGAGAGAGAGAGAACGAAACAAATGAAAAAATGAGGTAACCACCCGGGAATCGAACCTGGGATCTTCCGATTGCCGGTCAGATGCGATAACCATTAATGGTTATCGCATCTGACCGGCAATCGGAAGATCCCAGGTTCGATTCCCGGGTGGTTACCTCATTTTTTCATTTGTTTCGTTCTCTCTCTCTCGTCTTGCGCGGAATATCTCCTATACAAGCGTCGTTCTTTACGTTAATTATACTGCGTGTTTGCAGTTAAATGTGTATATATATATATATATATATATATATATATATATATATATATATACCACCTTCCAACCTTACAAAGGTTTCGCGCGATGATTTCTCATTTCGCGAAGGTCAAGCTTGTCGCCCCTCCTCTCGAGTTGGCCTGGTGAAGTATTGAGTTGGTTTTTTGTGCTCTCCACCTCACATAGCCAGGTACGCCCGGCTCATCGGGGATTGTTCTGAGCCAGGCGTCTAGTTTTCGTTTGAAGATGTCCACTGCAACTCCCTTCGTGTTTCTTAGGTGTTTGGGCAACTGATTAAACAGTTTTGGTCCTCTTACTACAAAACTATTTTCTTTCAGGGTTAAGGATGTTCCCTGTCTCGCCTTCAATTTGGGAATACGACACAGTCTACCGTTTCTACTTTCCACCGTTGTTTGGGGAGTTATAGACTTATAGGGCTCAGAGTAAGATTAGGGACTAGTTTCTCCATTATTTTCCAAGTGTAAATAATGGTGTATCTCTCTCTCTTCTCCTTTCCAGTGAATATAGGTCTAGTTCGCGTAACCTTTCCCAGTAATTTAGTTCTTTGCACCCATTGATCTTGGCTGTGAAGCTTCTCTGGATCCCTTCCAGGTGTCTAATGTCTTCTTTTTTATATGGGGATGTTAGGACCGAGCAGTATTCCAATTTGGGTATGATCAGGGTTTTCAGTAGAGGAATCATTACATTCCTATCCCTTCGTTTAAAGGTTCTCAATATCTGACCCGTTATTCTCTTTGCTCTGTTTACTACCATCTTATTTTGTTTCAAATTTCGCATCATCGGTCATTACAACCCCTAAATCTTTTGCAGTATTCAAGTTTTGGTATAATCATTACTGTCCTGTCCCTTCTTTTGAACGTTCTTAGTACCTGTCCCGCGACTCTTTTTGCTTTATTTATCGCTATCTGATTTTGTTTCGAATTTGGCATCGTCGGTCATTATTACCCCCAGATCGATCGCTTTCGTGCTTCTCTGAATTTCCTATCTATCTGGAGCATAATATGCAGTCTGTTTAAGTTCCCCTTTTCTACCATATCTCAAGAGCTGAAATTTCTGTGTTAAATGTCATGTTTTCTTCTGATCATTTGTATATTTTGTTCGTCTCTCTCTGTAAGGCTTCCACTTCATTTATATCGCTGATTTTTCTGCTGATCTTTGTATAGTCTGCAAAGAATGTTACTATACTGTTGCTGTTTACTCCGCTGTCTCTGTCTGTTAACATGATAATGAACAAGAGTGGGGCCAGTACTGTCCCTTGTGGTACTGAGCTGCATACTTCCGATTCTGATGATGATATACCTTGAATTTTGACGACCTGTAGACTTTCTCTGAGGAAGTTGTAGATCCATTTTCCCACTTTGCCTGTTATTCCCATATATTTCTTTTTATGTGCTATTATACTGTGACCACATTTGTCGAAAGCTTTAGCAAAATCTGCGTATATGACATCGTAGTTGTCATTGCTTTCCACTGCATCTAGGGTTTTGTTGTAGTGTTCTATTAGTTGTGATAGGCGTGATTTACCTGATCAGAATCTGCTGAGATTTTCGTTGAATCTTTCCAGTGTCTCCAAGAAATCATAAATTTTATTTCTATTCTTTCAAATACTTTGGTGAGGTGGGACATCAATGACATTCGTCTTATCTCTTTGCTTGAGATCTGTCCTTTTCTTTATATATAAGGACAATGTTTGCTCTTCTCAAGATGCTAGGTATTTCCCCCGTGTCTAGGAATCTTCTCCATATCCAGTATAAGGGTATAACAATTTTATTTTTACAATTTTTAATCAAGAATGCGTTCCAATTGTTCGGACCCGCAAATGAATGGGTTTCATTTGTCCTATAGCTCTAGTTACATCATCTCGGGTAAAATCAGTGTTATATATTCTCCTTGCATTTCTCTTCAAAGAATGCATCTATGTAGGTATCGCTTTATTTCAATGCATTCGTTATAAGTCTGGCTATTATCTTGTATAGATTATACACTCCAGTCCCATGGCGAGGACTTCACAAGGGAGAAGAGGGGGCAAAGTTGTAGGAAGGCGGACCTTTTGGTGCAATGGCCGAAGTCACTGCGGAAGGGGTTTAGAGTAGTTTGTGAAGTTTCAGAAAAAAAAAAAATTTATTTACTAAATGATGTGTATTATAATATCACATAATTTATAACCATGGTTACAAAAGGAGTGACGTGGACCTTTCCTGTCAAGGGGGAGGTCGTTTGACCCCCACCCCCCTACTGACTACGGCCCTGCGCTGCATTTCTATTCTCTCTTACGACACTGATCTCCCTAGACCACCACTTTGGCTGTATTGTGGTCACTGTGCCGAAGTATTAGCCAATGTTTATGTGATCAACTAAACTGTCGACCGTTGTCAACTGAGTTTTTATTTCCCTTCATCGGTTGTACTTCTTTGTAAATGATGACTTAATGATTATCTTTCAGAAATTCGAATAATCCCTTTTCTTGGTCAAAGAGACTCGGTGAAATTGACATTAGGACACAAAATATCCGACAAAACATCACCTAAGGAATCGTACAAGTTACGATCTCTCGCTTCACTCTGAGCCTGTAGTTCATATGTTATATACACTAACGCGAAGTTAAATGCAAAATCTTTAGCGTTAATTTCTGACATCAATATATCGATCTAATCCACAATTTTAACTAGTTTTAACGGATTGCAGAATATCTATAAAACATAACTCATACCCACCTAGTCCAATTCTTGAATCTCGTCAAAGAAGGGCATTCACAACGGCAAAAGTCGTGACGGAAGGCAACCTACAGATTTCTGAGACACTACTCAAACAAGGAAGACCCACAGGAGCACCTCCATCGGTAAATCCGAAGTCTGAGCCGAGACTCAAACTCAGAACCTTCAGATTAATTAAAGCTCGGCGGACTACCCCTTAGATACCCTGGCAGGTTTTCCTGAACTCGAAAGTAAAGCCTTTGGGTAACTAGTGGGTAGGCTCCAATTTTTTTAAGAGGAGGCAACATTCGAAATCCCTATTTCCCCATTGGAAGGGGTTAGGCGTGAACTCACTCTCGAATCAATTGAGCCCAGGCAATCGTAGAGGGAACTGGATCAATTCCAGCTGCGGTGGCGGGTGGAGTCGAACACTGGCCCCTCAGGGTCCAGGTCAAATCTCCAACCAAGCCACATCACCACAGCTTGTAGTTAAAAAATTAACTACAAAAACACATTTCTTTAAGAAATCTATCCACAAAGGTCAGTTACAAATTTCAATCCAAAATATTTCATTAATACTGACATGTAATATTAATGTATGCATGTCCTATTATTAATTAAAGCATCCAAAATTAACTTCCCAAGTTTGCTTGGGTGATTAGACTCATACTGAGAGAGGGGTTTGATTCCTGCCTTTGCAACAGTTGCAGTTGGGTCTATCACACGTTCTGGGATTGCTCAGTCTCGGACGGATAACATTCGTTCAAATTCACACACAACCTCCTCCTTGTGAGGAAATAGGAGTACCAAGTCTTTTTTTTTTTTCAAATGTGACAAAAAAGTGTTATAAATAACTATAATAACCGTAGGTTGATTTTAAAACAGAGGCTGAAGTAAAATCTGAGGTGGTTTCGTCCCTGCATCGATGGGGTCATCTTCCAGCAACGCAGGGACGAAACCACTTGTTTTTCCACAATTTACTTCAATCTCATCTCCATATTTACAAATATTCATTATTTCTCATAATATACAACAGCCTTTCACTTAATGTTTAAAATTGCCGAAATAAAATGTCAAATTGTTTTCTAATTTATTAAAAATCTATCAATCAACATATCCATAATGCTTGATGCTTTTATTTGAAAACATACTTGCAAAAAGGCGTAATCGGAGCTTGCAGCGATGAACAACCTTTCTCAAATGGAACGTTAAATTCACTTTCATGACAAACCCACTATCAAGGTGAGTATTCCAGATATTTTGTACGTGCATCTTAAATACCTTAAGGGCATCCGCAATATAAATTCATTTTAAGGGCAATAACGACACCTTTTCCTTTCCATCGTGTTCGCGATACATCATGAAGAACACCTTAAAAGATTAAGAGGACTAGCGAGTGATAGAAGACAAGGAGAAACCCTGACAATGGAAACTGTTAACGGAATACTCTCTCCTCCAATCTTCATTGATGTTAAGAGTGAGAGAGCAGCTCTGGCTTTCACATAATTTTCTTTGGGAATTCTTATGATGACCCTCTTTGACTCTTCTTCAAACTTCAATACATCTAAGGATAGAGCGGAAGCAGTCTGTTCAAATAGAAAAGCCAATCACCCATCAGGAAAAGTTTTAAATTTTGTAAATAAAAATTTCATTTCATCTTGGAAATGAAAAATGTACATCACTCGCAAAATGATTCTCGTCTTTTACTATGAATACCCACTTGTACAACTTAATTAACTTGCTCATAAGGAATGGGTTTAAGTGAAGGTTTAAAAGAGTAAATATTTCTTCTAAAGATTTATAAAAGGGAAGTACTATTGACATTAGGCAAATGTTCTCAAATTATGAAAAACTTAATTAAGGGAGTGTAAATCCAAATAAGAAATGGATTTACCCAATATGAACCTTTGCCTTATACATAACTAAGGTCTTCATTGGGTGAAGAGGGATAGAAAGAGAGGTCAATTTATAAGGAAAATAGGACCAAAGGTGAGGAAGGGAGATTAAGGAAGACTGGTCCAACTTTTCTTATAAACTGACTCTCTTTTTCAATCTCCCTTCGTTTCCACTCAATGAAGACCTTAGTACTGTATGGGCAGAAAGCTTCCGCTTCTAATAAATTCACTTCTTATTGCGTCTTTATTCCCTTAACCATGGTAAATTATACCAAGGTTATGAAATAACAGTAAACCCTTATTACGCGGGTATGGTAAATTATATCAGGGGTTTATTTTATGAATTAAGGGATAAGTGCCATTGAAATTTAGGGACCAGGAAATTTTACAATAGAGGTTTCCATTCTGAGGTATTAGGTTGTAACAAATTCTGCTAGATTAGAAAATGGATGATAGATAATAGAATAACCTCAAGATAATGTGAAATAGTTTTAGAAATGTTGCAAAATACACGTGGCAACAGGTTTGCACAGGTTTTATCATGATACAGAATGACTTAGGCTAATGAATATTTTCTCTGGCATTTTTCATACTGTTACAACGCCACCCCTACGATATTACAGTAATTGAAAAAAACATGGAGCCCACGAAAGAGCATATTCGACATGTGATGCTGTATGAGTTCCATAAAGGCTCTAGAGCTAGTGAATCCACAAGAAACATTCAGAGAGTTTATGGAAATAATGATGTGAGTGAATGGATGTGTAGGAGATGGTTTGAGAAGTTCAGAAATGGAGACTTTAGTCTGAAAGATTATCAATGAACAGGATGGCCAAATGAGTTAGATGAGTTGCTGAAAGCAACAGTGGAGGAAAACCCAATGGTAACTGTAAGAGAACTTGGCCTGCAACTCAGCATTAGCCATATGACCATTCATCGTCATTTGAAGCTGTTAGGAAAAGTAGTGAAGGTTGGAAAATGGGTTCTGCATGATTTGTCACAAGCGAATCTTCAACATCGAATCAATATTTTCACATCACTGCATTCTCAGCAACTGCAGGCATGTTTTTGAATTGGATCGTCACTGGGGATGAAAATAATTGGTCCTCTATAACAATATTAAGCGTCAACATCAGTGGCTTAGCCATGAAACAAAGCCTGAACCTCAGCCAAGAAATGGACTCCATCCAAAGAAAATTTTGCTATGCATTTGGTGGGATATGCAAGGAATTATTCATTTTGAGCTTCTGCCAGATAACCAAACAATCACAGCTGAAGTCTACTGCCAACAACTCCAATGATTGAAGATGGCATTACAAGAAAAATGTCCTGCATTAATTAATCACAGAGGTGTTCTATTCCACCAGGATAATGCGTGCCCTCACACTGATCAAATCACCACTGCCCAATTGGAGGCATTTGGTTGGGAAAAAAATGCCTCATCCACCTTATTCTCCAGGCATCACACCTTCAAATTACTATTTATTCAGAAGTCTGCAACACCACCTACATGGACAAAAGTTGCAATCCAGGGAAGCTATCGAAAACGAAGTGATTGTTTTTTTTTTTAACTCAAAACCAAGGGATTTCTTCGAACGTGGCATAAAAAACTTTTCTACAGGTGGGAGGTGGTTATAGAAAAAGAAGGGAATTATAGTGATGATTAATTTGTCATTGTCATTTAATTTCTGTTGTGAATAAACTAAAATTTGAGCAAATTTGTCCTTGTAAGTCATTTAAGTTTTGTTCTGAATGAACTAAAAAAAAAAAAATTGAGCAGAATATAGTTACAACTTTATACAACAGGCTACATACAGCAACTCTCTAAAAGTAATAGGAAAACTGATTTACCATCAGTAAATTTTTTATTTAAGAGCTCAGAAACTTCAATTTGACTATCATTTCCTAATATCATAAAGACAAACCTAGCAAGAACACCATTTTGCTAGTTTGTTGTCAGATTCACCAGACATTTTACTGGGGACTATTATTAAGCACTGGGAGTATAGGTTATACTTGCTATGCAGAAACATCATCATACATATAATAACAGTGGGTTGGGAAGTTTCAGCTATCTGTGAGCCAGAGATAATATGTATCCACATTCCTTGGCATGATCCCCAGACCCAAACCACATGATCAATTCATAAAACCAAAATTATTAACTCCTTTCTTTGAGAGCATAAGAGTCACAACCCCATTTTAAATTAGACATTCAACACAACTTGCGTAAGAAACACAAATGTGACATATGATTAAATTGCATTTATTTGCAGCAGACACTACACCAAGGCAGATTTCCTCATGATTGTATACATTAAACCTTTCAAGTACTACTACTCAAATTTTACTTCTAGTGATGCATTATTGGCACAAAATCATGCTCATGCCACAATGATTCTGTGTAAGGCTTATAAGCCACTATATAGCCAAACTTTTTTAAGTTATTCACAAATGTGAAATGTTGTCAAACTTAAATTTTAACCAAATTCAAGTTTAAAAGTGCAAAAGTTCCCCCTAAAAAAAAAAAGTGAAAGCATTGGTGCAATAGTACAGGAAAATATATTAATACGAGAGAAGAGAGAGAACTTTAAACCAGTACTTAAAGGCTGTCAAAACTGGTTCACCAACAAAATATGCACACTATTGTAATAAGTTTCAGAATATGACCCCTGAACTTACATTTGACAATAATAAATCTTCATTTTAACATATTGGCTTAAATCGTATAAAAGCATACCTAATTCTAAAAATAAATTTGCACACTGAATACAAATTACAAAGCTTTCCAAATGTAAATAATAATAATCAGAAATGGTAACTTTTCAAATTAAGGTTTTTCTTAAAATCAGTTGGTAATAAAAAATGGAATAGGCCTGAGTGGCTTCATATTTAACAAATTACTTACCTCTCCAAATACTGTTTTTAAAGGACATTTGAAAATGACTTCAAGGAGTGTAGTGGAGAGAGGGTAGGGAACATTTGCGCGCTCATAATTCCTAAAATTTAAAAGGAAAAACTTTCCATTATAAGACAGATACAAATATAAGTTAAAATGGTTACAAATAACAGGCAAGAATGACAGTGAGTGACGCAACCTTACTCATTTATCTTGTACTCATAAGTACTATTATATTCAAGCTAAGAAGTTACTTATATCGAAAGCTTTCTTTTTTTTTTGCCAGAAGTATTATGAACTGTTCTATATCAGAGCTATTGTTAAAATCTATAAAAATTATTATATTTTCTCTTTAGAATAACCTTAGAAAGAGAAAACTTAATATTGTTCCCTATTGATTAGAAGCTTGCATTTAAGAATGGAAAGATGACTCCATCTAGATCAAGAATTAGGGTTAAATTTATATTCTTGCCACATTTAACCCTTTAAGACCCAACTACATGCCACGTACAAATGATGATCACAGACTAGCTACATACCTCACGCAATCTTAATTTTCATGCTGGCATTTGAATGGATGTAAAAGAAATGCCATCTCTGGGACATACACTTCACCCACACATACAGTACCACAATTTCTCTTCTTTTCTCTTTCAACATTTTTATTAACGTAGTAGTCAGGAAGAAGACAGGAACCTTTATGGCAGAATTTCATTTGATTTCTTTGCTTTTGAAAGGTAATAAAACACTTTCCATACTGAATTGTATTAACTAGTAATAAAGTAATTTAATAAATGTAAATACTTAATAATTATTAACTATTTACAGATATTAATATGAAGTCCAATTTATATATGCATTTATTTTGTAAGAATAAAATTATTTTTTTTGGTGCACTTGCGCCTTACACTTACTTTCTTCTTCACTATCACTCAGTCCTGTTCTCATGCTAGCATTCTTTGAAGTCACTAATTGTTGACTATTATTATTATTATTACTGTAGCTACTCTCCTTAACATTAGTGCTCACAATGTTACATCACAGCCAGTGTTGTAACACTGCTTCCTATTCATCAGCAAAGTTAAGCAACATTAGGTCTGGGAGAGTAGTTGGATAGGGGACTGTCCTCCGCATTCAGATTATGTAGCAACCCATGGTTTAGAGCCCACAAAGTGGTTATTATTATTATTATCAGCCTGGAAATTGTCACCTAACAGACTTCCTACTATATTGCTAGTTCGCCTAAAACAAGTGAAAATATTCAAGGTAGTTTGATCACACAAATAACCCAAACTGATACACTTAGCTAACCATTACCAGTTTTAGTGTAGTTAAACTACTTTTTGTCAAGTGCACAAACTATAACATAATTATAACACACACAATTTCTAACCACGTTATATTTCAATAATGTTAAAAAATTTGAACTTAGGAGTCCATTTGTTTTTAAAAGCATAATCAAATACGAGGGAAACCATATCTTTGGAGCATTAGCTAAATGTTCTTTATCGTGCATAGGTCTACACTAATAATTTTTTTATTCTCTGAGATGAGTTGACACCATTTGAATATAAATTTATACGAGGATAAAATGCAATTGCAAATGCAGTCAGTGCAACTCATATCAGGCCACTTCTCTCCTACATATCCACATTAGGGTTATGACTTTTTTATAACCTCATGTTCCTGTATCATAAATCGATGAACTTTTGCCCCCTGACAATGAAAATAACAGTTTTTTCGATATATTTTGAAAAAACTTCACCCCAAAATAAAAAATAAAAAATTAATAAAATAATAAATAGAAATTTGCATGTTTATTTCACAATTATTATACATAAACATATATTATACAACATTATACCTATACAATACATATTAATTATACAAATACAATATTATACATTCACTCTATTGTTTTAATTATTTTACTTATTGCTTAAAATAAACCTGTGATTAAGGTTGTCTTTATTTTTACAGTTTACGTAAAGTTCTTGCATCACCTTAATGGCACGTTCCGCACATTGGTTGCTCCTTGGTATAGCTATTGCAGATGGGTCTCTGTTCCAGTGATTTTCCAGAGTATTTAGTGCTTTTTGGCATATTCCGGAATATTCAAGAAAATACTAGGTAACCAATGCATAGAATGGTGCAATGCAGCTGTCTCAAATATACTAATATACTATATTTGCTTTTGGGGTGACATTTTTTTTTAATTCTGAAGAATTAGGCCCTTTTTTATTGTTTTCAAGCAAAAGTTCATTGATTGATGATACAGGAAACAATATTTATGACAAAAAATTAAAGTCATAACCCTAATCCACATATTCTCTCTTTTGGTATATGAGTGAGCAAAACAACCTAAATATGGGTCTAATGCATTCAAAACAAATTCTCTTCAAAATAATAATCTTATAAGACAAAATTTAACTACATTTGGCCAAAAATTCCAAGAGCTTTCTTTAGAACTATTCTTTCAAATTTTTAAGGATTTAAATGAGTTAGTCCTGAACTTCATGTATAAAATCTTCACACTTGAAATGCAGTCTACCAAATTTACCATAAAACTTACCATGATTCCAATATGGACATCACCCAAACTTACAGGTCCACATATAAACACAGATTAGACAATTCTACAGATGACACCTGCCACCCATGCCAGGACACACCACAAACAATTGAACACATTATGACAGACTGTACCACTCTAGCACAACATAGAACATGACATCACTAGTGCGCTGAACTTCTGGTCCACTCCAGAGAAGGTGATCAGTTACCTGCATGCCACTGGCTTGCTCGATCAGGGTGGGCTGATCAGCTAACCAACAACAACAACCACCACCATAAAACTTAAAAATTCAGCTAAAAATAATAATTTTATCCAAGTTTGTTACTAGAAGTAATGTTTCACATAAATTTTATTTCCTTTACTGTAACAGTATTTTGTGGGGAGTTTTTTTAAGGCAAATGTGTAACATTAGGACTGATACATGACCATTAGCAACTTTACTCTAACTTGTATTTAAGGACTTCAGGGCATCAAGTAGGGATGTACCGATATATTGGTAGATTTTTAACAGTATCAGCCAATTTTTTAAAATATCAGCTGATATTTCAAAAGTATGATTTTTACAAAATTATGAATAAAAGACTATTTAGAAGATGAAATTTCCAATATTTTATTGTTTTATCACTTCACATAACTCAATATTTTTTCATCATAGCCTAGGTCTTAAGAAATGTAGCACATACCAGTAAGTTTTATCCAATTTTCTTTTCAGACAGCCAATCAAACAAGTGTAAATCCTTTGAGAAATAGATATAAAGCCTAGAAAACCAAAAAACTATCTTGTAGTCATAGCTCACAATATTAACCCAGCTAGCTGGTTAAAAACACATTTGCTAAGCCCAACATAGGCCCGCATTCCAATTGTATAACAAACAAAAAACTGACTACAGATCTACAGAAGCTAAGGCTAACAAAGACACTAAGATCCACTCTAAGGTTAGCCTGAGAGAAAGGAGAGAGTAGGGGGTTAAAAGAAGAGAATAAGGGGTTAAGTAAGTAGCAAAACCTATCATTCGTGGGTTAATATTCATTCAGAAAAAGAGAAAGACTCACCATCATCATCTGCCAGCCACTGCAAACAAGTCGGAAAAATAGTCGAAGAGAATATGAAAGGGGTGAAAGATGAAAAGTAAAATAACAATGCTTACAAACCATGCAAACACAGTCTTAACTCAAACACTGTTATGCCATGCAAACTACAGACATGCAAGTAGAGAGAGAATAAGAAAAGAAAAGGAAAAAAAAAAAAAAGTATAAAGATTATGACAAAAAGTGGGTTAGTTTACGCTATGAGCTACATCTAAGTTTGTCATTTTTTTTTTTTTTAATAATTTTATTGCTGGTATATCACACACTGGCATTAGTTGTCAACAGACTCATCCTCAACCATTGCTAATTGTTTTATTATTTTAAACATTAATATTTTTAAAATGCCTATCTAAACAGTTTTTAAACATATTAATGTTGATAAGAGTTCATGATAGACATAGGAAGATTATTCCAGTTATCAATTACTTTAAACATAAAAAAGTTTTTAGCGATGTTAGTAATAAAACGTCTGCCACGTAATTTAAATCTGTTATTACAAGTATTGCTATTATCAAAAATTAACAAAGTCAAAATTTACATTATCAATTTTATTAATGATTTTGAAAACTTCAATAAGTTCCCCCTTAATCTCCTTTCCAACCTATCAATATCCTCACACAAATACAGGCACCAGAACTGAATGGCATATTCTAAGTGAGGCCTGACTAAGGACTTGTAAAGGGGAAAATGCAGTGTTGCCATCTTTAATGAAAAGGATTATTGCTTTGTTACCAAATTTTCAACGCAGAAAATAAATTACGAATATGTTAGAAAAATATGACAAACTAATAAACCCTAGCTGGATATCGGTATTGGTTATTGGCCAATACTATTTTTAATTATCAGTATCGGCTAAAAAGCGATATCAGTACATCCCTAGCATCAAGCACCCAGTACCTTTCAAAAACTAGGAAAATGGGAAATTTGTATCTGAAAAAATAGGAATATTTTTTAAAGAATGACCTCATTCCAAGAATAGGCACCTTCTGTTGCTCAGGCTTCAATGCAGATGGAACCTTTCTTGTGGCATCACCAATGACCAGGTCCTCATCAGCAAGCTGAAGATTTCAATGTTGAATAGTTACAGTAACTGATGACATATTAACACCATATATTCCTTTCACTGCTTCTGGCTTCATGAACCTGCATAGGAGCTTCAGGAGAGTTTCACACACACACACACACACTCAGAGTAAGTGAATAGTTAGGTTGCTCTTCTGTAAATTAGTCAGAAGCTCTTCAAAAACAGGGGCACATCCCTTTAAGAACTCAAACTGCACTTTTGTCACTTGTTTTTGTGCATTAGCTCATCAGCAAGGAACAAATTCTTCTGTAATTGAAACTTTTTGGTGCAGTTTTCCAGCTTTTCCATGTTCCGTAGCTGATAAAATAAGAAAAAGTAGGAAAATTTTGGAAAAAATACGAGTAAATAAATAGGAATTTTTTGAAGTAAGAAAACGTAGGAAAAAAAATGGGAACTTGATCCCCTGGGACTTTCAAATTACAAATAAATCATTCAATATTCGGGTTTTACATGAAAAAAATATAATGAAACATGTTGGAGATTAAGAAATGAATTCCAAATAGAATTCCACTCTGAGAGAGTTGCTATAAGACTCCTCCAGCTAATAATTTATTATAAATGTAAAAACCTTGTCTTATTTTGAAAGTAACTTCAACAATAATATAAAAGCCTCGAGGTACTCTGTAGTCTTAATATTTTGTATGAGCAGATTATTACAATGTATTTGTGCTTACACCAAAAAATATGTTAATGTTATAAAAGATATTTATTTTTTATGCAGGAAGGAGCCAAAGATGAATGCCCACCAAAATCTGATCATTCAGATTTTGGTGAAGGGGATGTGACATCAAACAGATACTATAAGTTATATTTTATAAAAATTTTGCAAAATATCAATCTCAAGTCAACTAATTAACATAAAACAATTGGTTGGTCTTACTTTTAAGGCTGCACAACAACCATGTATCCTACATTAATAACGCAAATATCAAAATCAATAGAGCAGAAAAACTATCGACCCTAAAAGTAAGATTTACCAATAAACTTAACACATTCACTGCGGCAGCCTTAATTTCTTCCCGTAAAGCCGACGCCACCAATTAGTGGCCTCTTGCCATAGTTCATTCCATGTGTCAGTGCCACTACAGATTTTGAGGAATAAGGTTGTGTCATTGTTGGCTTCTTACCAAAGGACAATAGCACTTTATACGTTTATGGTTTCCAAATTCTGCATTTTTTTGTCTGCCTTTTATATGTGAACTGTACTTATTTTTATTTTTAGCAAAGATTTTTTGTTATTTTTATAAAGAATGTATTATTTTGAAATAATATTTGAATAAAACGTAAATCACCATTATTATTCCTTTTTTTTATACCAAATTAGTTTAGTAAAGCTGAGAAAAAGAAAATAATACAAAGCGCCAATTGGCGCTCAGTGGCATATAGCAAAAGCACTTTATCGGAAATACTAAAGGCCTGCACCATATGGCGTCTATGCATTTTTTCCTTCAATTTTGTATATAAAATTAGAAAATAGTGCTTTTTATCATCTTTGTTGTAAGAAGGAAAACAAATATCAATAAATAAACTATCGGATTCTAAGGATGTATTTAAAATAAAATTGGCAGTGAAAGTGTTAACCTAACCAAACTAATTGATTTGCTAAGTTTTGCAAAAATCTGTAGCAGTCCACCAGACCAAAAAGACCCTATATATACACACCATATAGGTTTACTTTCATATTTTAGCCATAACCTCCAAGGAGTAGGTCTTAAATTTGAAAATATATTCCTTTTCCGAGATAATAACAAATATCCTGCATCTAATATTCAATTTTATACATTTAAAATTATTATAATTTTTATATTTTTTTTATATTTTGAAAAGTTTACATACCTGTATATATTGTTTTTTTTTGCTCTATCAATTGATATTGTTATTAATGTAGGATATGTGGGTGCTGTGCAGCCTTAAAAGTAAGATTTACCAAACAATTTACAGAGCTACCAAAGTAACTTACATAACTTAAGCTAAAAATATACAATATTTACGCAATTAACAAACTTGCTCTCATTCATGAGTGAAAGCATCTAACTTTCTTAAAACTACGGAGCTACTATTCACCACATCATAAGCACATTATATGGGGAAGACACATTGTAAAAGTGAAGGAGAGAGAGGAGGGAGATAAAATATAATGAATAAGCAACAGGGTGAATTTAGGAAGGGGTCATCTAATGACAAGTTAAATTGTACAGATTCTTATACAGTCATACCCCGCTTTACGTCGGTTCACTTTACGTCGAATTCGACTTTACGTCGGTTTTCAAGAGCAAGATTTTGTTCACACTGCCATTTTACTCGACTTTACGTCGCTTTACGGCATTTTTTGACTTACGTCCTTTGAACCAATTACTGACGTTAGGCGTTTATTTTCATATTTATTATCTATAGTATTGAAAACATAACCATAAAGTGTTTATTTATAGTTGTATCTAATCGCTACCGTCGTCGGAGTGTTTTACAGTGTTTACAATCAGTTTTCGGTAGACTTGGGCACCTCTGTTCGCTTTACGTCATTTTTCGACTTACGTCGGGGTCCTTAGAACCAATTACCGACGTTAGGCGGGGTATGACTGTATAAGGAAAAGTAATTTTGCCAATGTCAATAAGTGTATTAAAATTATGTTTACTAACATAGATGTACTGACACCTGAAAAAGTTATGGAACTTGAATTTAAATTGTCTCAATCCGAGGAAAATGTGGATGTGGTAGCTATTCAGGAAGTTAAACCTAAGCATTTTTGCCAAGAAAGGATATTAACTGAATATAAGATTAGGTATTATGAATTAATTGATAAAAATTTATCAAGTGGAGGTGAAGGTAGGGGATTACTATTTTATGTGAGGAGAGGTTTAGCATTCAGTATTGAGAAGTTGAAATCAAATTTCTGTAAGTATATTTGTCTAAAGGTGAAGGGTGTCAAAGAATCACTGGTACTTACTTGTGTCAATCTATTGAAGTCCTAATAGTGATGGAGGAAATGATACAAAACTGCTGGATTTATTTCAGGAGATGGCTGATATGAATGTAAGATATAAACTAATATTCGGGAATTTTAATATGCTTAATATTGATTGGACCGAGTATAAATTTATTGAAAAAATGAAGGATTGCTTTTTAGTTCAGCATAATAAGATCTATAACTAGATTTAGGGGTTAAACATTGGAAATACAGTGGATTTGTTATTTAGTAGTGATGAGTGTGTTGTGGAAGACTTAAGGATAAGAGATCCAATAGGAAAAAGTGACCATGCCTGTATTGTTCTTAATTGTAATTTAACAGTGGAAAAATCGAATTCTAGAAAGGTGGTGTATTTGTATGAGAGAGCAGATTATGATGAATTAAGATGGAGGCTAGATGTTGATTGGAAGGAGTTTTTAAACTCTGAGAATGTCGAGGTTAATTGGGATAGGTTCAAGTGTAAGTTACAGAAGGTTGTAGATGATTGTGTTCCTAGGAGATCTGTGGAAATGAACCAATGTAGGAAAAGGACAAATGAGAATTTACCTATGAATAGGACATTGTGGTCTAAAATAAAATGAAAAAGGTTATGGGAAGGTTTAAAGAATAGGAGAGGGAGAGTAGGCGCAGAGGATTGGAAAGGTTTAAAGAATAGGAGAGGGAGAGTAGGCACAAAGGATTGGGAAAATTATAAAGTAATGGATGAATACAGAAGATTAAATAATCAAATCAGGAGGGAGACCAGAAAGGAAAGGAAATTAACAGGAGAGAGAATTGAACAAAATGTGAAAGAAAATCCAAAAATGTTTTGGAAATATGTCGTCAAGGACAAGAGTCAGACCAACTGTTCCAGATTTATACAGGAATGAAAGCAAGACAGAAAAAACTGGTGGTGAACAAGAAAAAGCGAATGCTCTGTCAGATCACTTTGGGGATGTTTTTGTCAGAGAACCAGAAGGGGAACCTCCCAGGGTTGAAACAAAGCAAGTGCCTGTTATGAGACCCATCACAGTGACTTCAGATAGAAGAAGGCAGATAAGGAAACTTAAAAAGGAAAAGTCTCCAGGACCAGATGAGATACATCCAAGGATACTTATGGAGGGGTTTGAGCAACTGGTGTTACCTCTGCAGATTTTATTTGAGCAGTCACTCAATAGTGGACATATTCCGGTAGATTGGAGAATAGCCAATGTTACAGCAATTTTTAAGGGTGATTGTTGTGACCCAGGAAATTATAGACCTGTAAGTCTCACAAGTATAGTGTGTAAGTTATTGGAGACAATTGTTCAAGAGGAAATGATTGCTCATATGAAAAGACAGTTTGTTTATTAAGAAGCAGTTTGGTTTTTTGACAGGGAAGTCAACAGTGCTTCAGCTCATTCAGGTATTAGAGAAATGGACATGTATGTTGGATGAAGGTAGTGCTGTAGATGTTGCATATTGTGATTTTATGAAGGCTTTTGACAGGGTGCCTCATTCAAGATTGCTGGAGAAAATTAAAAGTTATAACATTGATGATAAATGTGTTTCATGGATAACGTCATTTCTAAGTAAAAGAAAATTTAGAGTAATTGTGAATGGGTTGGTATCAGAATGGAAGATGGTCTATAGTGCTGTGCCTCAAGGGTCAGTACTGGAGCCACTCTTGTTTGTTATATACATGACTTACCAGAAGTTTTAAAAAATGGCAGTGATATATATCTGTACGCAGATGATACTATGGTATTTAAAAGAGTGTGAGAGAACCAAGATTATGTAGAGTTTCAGGAAGATTTGACTGAATTGAGGAAATGGTCAGAAAAATGGTTATTAAAGTTTCACCCACAAAAATGTAAATATATGAGGATCAGTCAGGTGAATTTAGAGAAGCCTGATTATATTATGTATGAGGTGTGGTTTGAGAAGGATATAAGGATATTGGTGTTGTAATAGATAATAGATTGAGCTTTTCACAACATTTTACTGAAAAGGTTAATAAAGCCAATACCATAATGGGGCTCATTAGAAGAACTTTCGGATCTTTTCCATTTGACTGCCACCATTGAAACATAAGAGGTGAGTGCCCCCAGCCTTCTTTACTTAGCCTTATAAGGCTAACTAACGAAAATATCACAACCTAACCTAACCAATCGTTAGGTCAACTGTACGACCTTGATGATTGGTTAGGTTAGGTCATGATATTTTGTTAGTTAGCCTTATAAAGCTAACTAAAGAAGGCTGGAGGCCCTGATCTTCAGGTGATCCCCTTATTTTTCTGAGTACATGATTAAAACTTAAAAATTAAGCATGGATCTTGAAAGTAATTAAAATTGTTTATAAGAAACAAAATTTGAAGGGGAAATTAAGAAAAGCTTTTTTATAAAGTAACTTATTTTGTATCATCAAGACATTTCAGTTAAAATACAAAAAGTTTAATTATGTTTCAATGGCGGCAGTCAAACGGAAAAGATCCGAACTTTCAATGCTTTGGATGAGGAAAATTTTAAACTGCTATATACAGCACTTGTGAGACCCTACCTTGAATATGCCAACCAAGTCTGGTGCCCTATCTAATTAAGGACAGAGTCAATTGAGAATGTTCAGTGGAGAGCTACCAAGATGGTACCATCATTGAAGGACCTAACTTATGAAGCTATATTGAAAAAACTTGATTTGCCTTCCCTGGCCTATAGAAGGTCATGGGGGGATATGAAAGAAACTCGAATTTCTGTGTGATATGTATGATGATTGATGGCGAGGTGTGCCAGGGGATTTTCTCATTAATTGAGGAATCTTCAATGAGAGGGCATGAGAAAAAATATTTAGAGAGAGAACCAGGCTGAATATAAGGAAGCATTCATTCTGTATCCAGATAGTGAATAATTAGAAATGCTTTGCCATCGCAGGTGATAGAATCTAAGTCAGTTAAGGAGTTTGAAAGGAAGTTGAATAGAGTATGGAGAAATCAGGATCAGAAATACTACTACAGAGCTACCATTCAGTGTTGTCCTGGTGTGGGCACTGGCGCTGTTCTGAGACCAGCATTGAGTAGTGTTGATTTAGAGCTGGGGACACAGGCTGATTAAGCCTCTTCCAGATGATCTTCTGTGAGTATATCAATATCGTGTCAATGGTGAGGGCACCAGGCTTGAATCCAGTATTCTAAGCGAGCCCTTACACAAGAATTATAATTCACAGATTACTTCCTTACTGATGTAACTAACATTCCTCTCAATAATACCTAGCATTTTATTTGCTTTATTCCTAGCCTCTAAGCACTGCTTAGAAAATTTTATATCACTACTAACTGTAATGCCAAGATCTTCCTGTCCAACATCCTCTAACCAATTTCCTTGCATCTCATAACTAAAGTTTTTATCATTTCTATCAAAATGGCTAGCTTTGCATTTTTGAATACTGAAATCCATCTACCATTTAGTAGCCCAGGCCACTAATCTATATTGAACTCAAGTAATGGCAAAGATTCATTAGTGCATATAGACAGAACTCTATGTTGATTTTTATAAAAAAGAAGGGTAATGGTTCAGAATATGGGCACCACTTAATTAAGCAAAATTTAAAAAAATACAAGAGAAAGTTGTTTCTCTCATTAAAATACATTGATTGCATGTGTCACATAGTCAAAA
Source organism: Bathynomus jamesi (assembly GCA_023014485.1). Taxonomy (NCBI): domain Eukaryota; kingdom Metazoa; phylum Arthropoda; class Malacostraca; order Isopoda; family Cirolanidae; genus Bathynomus; species Bathynomus jamesi. Next base: position 2,046,915 of record JAJOZX010000047.1, on the reverse strand, counting down.
AAATGGTTAGAAAATTACGAAAAAATATATATAGCTACTTCAGTACTTTTTAGGTATGAATCTAGGAAATTTGGAGTTGGCAACCCTACTATCATTCATTCATTTCAGTTTGAAAATGGCTTCAGTCTGTGATGGCTGTGCGGTGACACTAGTAGAGCTCGTGGCTGTGTTGGAGGATCGGACGAAACTAATTAAATTACTTGCGGACCACAAATTAATAAAAGTTACCTCTGTCTGTTCATCCTGCAATAGTGTGGTGAACATTGCGGTTAATAATAATTTCTGCTGTGATAGACGTGTCATTATTCCTGGAAATAAGACTGTCCAGAGACGTAGGTGTAGGTTTAAGAAATCTGCTTTCACGGGTATGTTTTTTTACCATGCACATTTACAACCGGCTACCATCCTACATTTAATGTACTGGTTTATGCTGAATAATGCAACCTACGCTGACATTGTTCACCAGGTGCACGTGTCAAAAACTACCATTATTGACTGGTTCAGTTTTGCTCGTGAAGTGGTAATTCATTACTGCAAAAAGAACGCAGAAAAACAAGGTGGTCCAGGAAAGATTGTCGAAATAGACAAAGCAAAGTTTGGCAAACAGAAGTATAATAAAGGAAGTGTTATTGAAGGTGTGTAGGTTTTTGGGGGGTTCAAACATGACTCAAAAAAACTATTTATGGTTCTGGTTCTAGGTCGCACTAGCGAAACTCTTATTGCGAAAATAAAGGAGTGGATTACGCCTGGGACAAAAATCATTTCAGACTATTGGGCTTCGTATTCATCCATCTTGGTTGAAGGGTATGAACACGAAACCATGAATCATAGCAGGAATTTTGTGGACCCAGAAACAGGTGCCAGCACTGAAAATATAGAACATAGCTGGCGAGATGCACAGGCAAGGATTCCACGATTGGGATGCAAGGAGGAGCACTACAATGGATACCTTACTATGGCATTATTTGTCAGGAGATTCCCTCGAGTTCCTGTGGTTTCATGAATTTCTGCTGGCCACCACTGACCTTTATCCACCACAGTAAGGTAAGCCTAAAATCATAAGGGGGGTCGAGGGGGGCATAGCCCCCTCATTAACTTAGGTTAATTACTTATTTGCATATTTTTATGCATCTACTAGTACTATTTGATATGTAAAAAATGTTCGGAATAAATACATCTGGTAATTTAAATAATTACCATGCTTTTTCCTCCAAAACATGCTAAAACCATTGGTTTCCTGTTGTTTAGGATAAATCTGACCATTGCTATTACAGTAAATTATTGCTTGTGCTGTGCTCCCCCACCCAAAACCCCCAGTTCCCATGGTGGTCCCACCAGATTGTAGGAGGGTTAGGGGGTGAAATCACTTCAAGCAATAATTTACTGTAATGGCAATGGTCACATTCATTCTAAACAATAGGAAACCAATGGTTTTAGCATGATTTGGTAGAAAAAAATAAAAATTGAGGTGGCACCCCTATTCTGAACCATTACCAAAAGGAGTATTTTATTCTAGTATTTTACTGAAACTTATATTTTGAGTTATTTACCTTTTCAAATTTACTTAAGAAATTACAATTTGGAAGGATTTAAGTTCATGGGATATATTATTGACTCTTACTCACATTATTGTGTCCCACCAATCACTGGAAGTCACGTTGTCATATCATACACCTGCACATACCCATTGCCCAAGCTTTTGAATTTCTCAGTTGCAAGATATCTTCCCTGTGTCAAGGGTGTTCTCACTTAGAATGGCAAACCATTCAGCAAGTTTTTGAAGATAATGCTGCTGCAACAGACATTTTCAAGGCCCACAGCATTCTCCATACTTCACTCATTTGTCCAAAGTGTGGAGCATACTGTCATTTTCATGAAGACTGACACATTTGGTATTGCACAAAAAGCCACAAAATTGCCAAGACAAAGAGATGTAAGTTAGGTTAGGTTATCCTAATTAAATAACCAAAATAGGTTTTTCTGATGTCTTTTGGAGTTTTCAATTGAATTTTGCCGGTTATTATGTATTTTATCACACTCAGTCATTTTACACACCAAAATACATTTTTCTAGTAGTATTTGATGTGATTTGTTCAAATATGACCTCCATTTCCGTCAGAAATGAGATCCAACAAAGTTATAGTACTTTGAAGTTTGGCTCATTTTCAAGGGAAATGGAAGTCAAAATCTAAGCAAAACACATCAAATATTACTAGAAAAATGTATTTTGGTATTAACCTAACCTAACCGTGGCTAAATGAGCCTAACCCTGGCTAAACGAGCTCTCGTCTGTATCCACCATCTAATCCATAATAAGGTAATACTCTAGGCTCGTTTAGCCAGGGTTAGGCTCGTTTAGCCACGGTTAGGCTCGTTTAGCCACGGTTAGGCTCGTTTAGCCACGGTTAGGCTCGTTTAGCCACGGTTAGGCTCGTTTAGCCACGGTTAGGCTCGTTTAGCCACGGTTAGGCTCGTTTAGCCACGGTTAGGCTCGTTTAGCCACGGTTAGGCTCGTTTAGCCACGGTTAGGTTAGGTTAGGTTAATTAATACCAAAATACATTTTTCTAGTAATATTTGATGTGTTTTGCTTAGATTTTGACTTCCATTTCCCTTGAAAATGAGCCAAACTTCAAAGTACTATAACTTTGTTGGATCTCATTTCCGACGGAAATGGAGGTCATATTTGAATAAATCACATCAAATACTACTAGAAAAATGTATTTTGGTGTGTAAAATGACTGAGTGTGATAAAATACATAATAACCATTTTGCCTTTATTTCTATCCAAGTGCACTAACGAATCTTTACCCAAGTAATTTCAGGTAAAATTTGAGCCAACGCGTCTGGCGTGAGCATATTATACAAAAATTCAAGCAGATTTTGCAGTCTGGGCCTAATGACATCAACTGGCAATGGTACAATTTTAAGCTTTCTAGTCGACTCTCATTGCTGCGTCATGAGTCGTCACTTAAAATCCGAAGAATAGTGCTCAGGCTAACTTGTTATATGCCTAGCCTTAAAACGTACTAGGCCTACCTAGGCTAATTTTCCGAACTCACAAAACAGAAACCGTAACTACTTCCTCTAGGCCTAGCTTATATTAACTTAAGACCTGATATAGGCCCATATCACTATTAAACAATTAAAGTGGAATAACGAAAAAAATTACATTTCAGCAAGCATATACCAATGCAAAGAATAGAGTTTCTGCATTTTGTGATTCTACAATAATAAAATATCTCTCAAATTATTATGGGTTTCAAGAATTGAAATTTTGAGTAGCGCGATGGTGTCTTGGAGTTGCTCTTTCACCTCATCCAGGGGAACAGCCAAGTATCTCTTGACTTGACTTGACTTGATGTTTTATTGCTGACTTAGGGTCCTTTTAAATAGTCCCATGATCAGCAAGACTATAAATTAAAGCAAATTCGGTAATTGTTAAATTATTGCAAGATGAAAAATAGAAAACAGGAGTTAGCACAATGCAGCATATAGTATACGAGATAATAACCATATAATTATATGTATATAACGTGTGGTACAAGTAATTTGATAAATTAGGTAATATGGTACAGTATGTGTTGTAGCAACGTTAAATGCGTTTGATATAACCAGAGTCTTTTAGAAATATTAATAGAGTCTTTTGGATTTGATATTGTAGAGGGGGACTGAAGCCACCACCTCCAAGGAGAATTTGTAGTGTCATGTTCTTGACACCTATTTTAGATAGTTTGTGCTGCATTTTCGTTCTTAGCGAGTGGTATTTCCAACAAGTGAAGAGAATATGAGGAACAGTTTCTGGAACATGGCAAGAAACACAAAATGGGGAGTTTGCTATACCTAGCCTATAAAAATGGTCATTTAGGCCTGTGTGTTGCACCCTCAGGCGTGTCAACACTACTTCAGATCGTCGGCAAGATATTGATGCCCAAGGCCAGGTCTCCAAATCTTTTTTTATAAGACCAAGAGGTGTTAGGGTCCTGTTCCTTTGCCAGGTTTCTCTCCTTTCCTGTTCCAAGACATTTTTGGCATGAAGAAGAAGATCAGATAGAGGAACTGGTCTGACTGTTATGCGGGGAAGTGAATGCCCAAGTTTAGCTAACCGATCCACTTTCTCGTTCGATATGACACCACAATGGGCAGGGGTCCACTGAAAAGACACATGAATACCCCTGCCACACAGTGACCTCACAGCTGACACAATATCTGAAGTTATTTCCGTGTAATTACCATGAGGTAATGAATGAAGGGCTGATAATGAGTCGACACAGAAAACAAATGCACCAGGAAGATGCGCATTTTCAATGAGCCACCTAAGGCCCATCTGGATTGCTACCAATTCTGCCGATAACACTGAGAGTATATCAGATAGGTGCCAAAAGCACTCAACCTGTAAAGATGGAATATAGAATGCGGCAGCAACAGATACTGTACCAGTATTTGTAAGCACTGTTCGAGACCCATCTGTAAAGATCTGGATTGATTGTTCATGTCTAATTTCCAAAGTACTATAAAATGCAGCACGAAGAAGATGGGGTGCGTCCTTCTTAGTAACAGGTAGGACAAGGTCTGTAGAGATTGGTAAATTGCAATTGGTTTCCCAAGGTGGGAAGGGAGGGAGACAGGGGACATAGTTTGGAGAAGGAAGATCAATACCACGCAAAATCAGTGCTGACATAGCTCTGATTATATAGGAGCCCCTAGAAACTATATGCCATGGCAGCATGCGATGTTTTGGGAAGTCATCTATGACTTCCAGTAAAACAGGATGTTGGGAGTCTGCCCCATAGAATCGATAAAGTGTGGTCAGTAGTAAGAGGGTACGTCTTTCTTCCAGGGTCCAAACATTGAGTTCACAATGCAGAGATATTATTGGTGTAGAGCGTAGAGCTCCAGTAATTATCCTTAAAGCTGAATTCTGCAATACATCAAGTTTCTTTAAATGAACTGTAGCAGCAGAACCATACAAAATTGCTCCATATTCTATCTTACTACGAATAAAGGCAGAATAAAATGATAGCAGGATTTGTCGTTGACAACCCCAAGATGATCCAGTGAGTGTTTTTAAAATGTTTAATCTAGAAGAACAGTTTGTAACAAGATGTTCAATATGAGGCTTCCAAGTAAGGTAGGGAGCATCAAAATAAAGACCTAGAAATTTCTGAATTCTGACAAAAGGAATGGGGGCAAGGTTGAAAATTAAGTTAGGAAGAGTTCTGATCTTTTTTCTGGTATAAATTTGGAAAGAGGATTTCAGGGGGCTAACGCTAAATCCCCATTCAGCAGTCCAAGCATTAATTCTATCCAAAGCAGCTTGAATCCCAGAAATAGCTTCGTCGAGGGTACCAGCACTATGAAAAATTGCCAAATCATCTGCAAAAGCAGAGAGTTTAACAGGTTCCAAGGAGGGAAGGTCAGATAACATGATTGAAAATAGCAAGGGACTCAGAATAGATCCCTGTGGTACACCCACTGAGGAGGCCACAGAGGGAGAGAAGCAACCCTGCAGACAGACCTGATATGTTCTATTCTCCAGAAATGCCCGAAGCCACTGCAACAACTTTCCAGTGATACCCAAATTTGCCAACTTGAAAAGCAATTCTTTGTGAGAGACCGAATCAAAGGCACTCTTGAGATCAATGAAGACAACTACACATACTGATTTTGTAACTAATACTTCTTTGATGACATGTTCTAGCCTAAGTAGTTGATCAATGACACTTCTGCCTTTACGGAATCCACTTTGAAAGGGTGAGAGGAGGTGGTGTGATTCCACATAGTAATACAGTCTATTGTAGACCATTTTTTCCATAATTTTACAATGTGTGTTTAAGAGAGAAATGGGCCTATATGATTGTAAGAAGGTTAAATCTTTATTTGCCTTTGGTATTGGCATAATAAGTGCATGCCCCCAGGGAGGTGGGATTATACTGAATTCCCATGAGTGATTAAAAAGTGTTAGCAATTGTAAATGAAACTGAGGGGGAGCATATTTGTAAAATTCATACGGTATATCATCGGAACCAGCAGCCTTATTGTCTGGGAGAGTTATTAAAACAGAAGCAAGTTCATGAAGATGGAAAGGAACATCCAGATCATCCATAGGGGTATTCATACTTGATGAGATAAACTCAGTTTGAGAGGCTGTATTTAAATGTTGAAAGGAACCATGAAACATGGTAGAAAAATAGTTACTAAAAGCGAGGGCCTTGTCCTCGGGGGCTAATGGTTTGTTGTCAATTTGAACGGGGAATTGATGGTATATTCTGACTCCCCTAACAGAGTTAAATCTCCTCCACACTTGTGAGATTGGAGCGTGGCAATTTAGAGAGGAGCAGAAAACTTTCCAGGAGTCACGTTTTGCTTTTTTAATAATTCTTTTAGCCTGTGCAGTTCTTTTCTTACAGTCTATTAAATTGGGGATTGTACAATTCCTGTGGTAGCGTCTCTTTGCTAGGCGGCGTAAAGCTACTGCCCGTGAGCAGGCTTCGTTCCACCAAGGCTTATTTGCTGTCAGTTTGGGTTTCCCTGATGATTTGGTGAACAGAGTAGAGGCAAGATGATTTAAATCATCTGCAATGGATTGGGGAGTAACTGGATTGTCAGATGTTGCATGGGTATCACAAAAGGAGAAGAGCACTTTTGACCAATTTCTCCAATCAAAGTTACGGGGAATCTTCCACTTTGTTCGGAGGGTAATACTGTCAGAAGCAGCTGCAAGGGGGAGAGAAGCTATTACTGGAAGATGGTCACTGCCAATATCGGCCAAGGTCTTGATTTCGATCACACTGAGGAAAGATACAGACCCAATGCACAGGTCCAAGGACGAGGGGGAACCGGAGAATGAATCATAAAAAGTAACTAAATGAGGAGGGCTAAGTAAACATAAAGTGGGAGAATTCAAGATATAGTTAAAGAGGTCCTTCCCAGCCTGATTGGGTGTGCCACAAGACCAAGAAGGATGCTTGCCGTTAAGATCTCCACAGATTATGATCTTTGAGGCTGGGGGGCTTTGGGAGATGTAAAAGTCTAACTCTGAGGGAGACAAAACCTGATAACCATGAGGGTTGTAAATACCAAATACTGTGAGCCAGCTATTGTCAAGATAAGCTTTACAGGCTAGGATCCCAAACTGACCATTTGGATATTCTTGCAATGGGAATGGTAAAAGTGTACAATCATTGCGTAGTAGTAGTAGTACCCCACCACCATGACCATGGGTCCTATCTTTCCTAATAATACAGTATCCTGGAAACCTGGGATTAATGTGAGATTTCAACCAAGATTCACATACAAAACAAAGTGCGGGACGCTGCTTATACAACATTAACTTAAACTCACTAAGGTTACTAAGTAGACTACGAGCATTCCAAAATATTAAAGAAAACCTATTATCCATGTTTGTTTTGGGATGGTGAAGCTGGTTTCAGAGATGAACGAGTATTTTTGATAGAGGTACTAGAAAATGCTTTCATGAAAAGTTTTCGCACTCTTGATGCAGGATGGGGACCTGCAATAGAAGTAGTTTTACAGGTGGCAACAATATCATTTATAAGAGTAGTTAGTGTATCAAGGGGAATAAAGTCCAATATACTGGTTTTTTGTGGAGTAACTTTAGTCTTACTTTCTATTTCCTTGGAAGCCATAGTTTGTGTGGACATGCCATGCTTAATTGGTGCAGGGAGAGTTTCCGTAGGAGCTGAAGTTTGTGTGGACATGTCACACATAATTGGTTTAGGGGGGGGTGGAGGTAAACTCTTGTAGTTAATAATTGGTGGGGAGACATTTGCATGAACCTCAACATGATGAGAAGGCCCAGCACCAGAGGTAAGCTCCAACCTAGCCGGTTTGGGACCCCTACTGCCATGGGACAATCCATCATTGGAGGGCACTGATACAGCACTGGGGATAGGGTGAACCTTGGTGTTTCGAGTAACTTTATGGACTAACTTGACAGCTGTACTATAGCTCATCTCATGTTTTTTAACCATTTTTGAAACTAAATTTGCTTCTGTGAATGCTGGGCATTCAGTTGAAGAAGCCATATGAGGGCCATCACAATTGAAGCAACGATGTACAGACTGTACCTGACAAGTATCTGTTCTGTGGGGACCTGCGCATACTGCACAATGATCAGTGGTAGCTCGACAAGATTGAGCTATATGTCCAAAAAGTTGACATTTAAAACATCGAATAGGCCTAGGTACAAATTCTTTAACTCTATATCTTTCATAATAAAGGTACAGATGAGGAGGAATAGGCCCCTCAAACTCCACTTTAACTGGCGGGGACAATGATAAATTTGAGCCCAAAGAATTCCTGTTTTTTGGAGGCTGGAAGCGGGAAACAGATTTTATTTTTATAGTAGGATTACTATATTCAAGCTCAGATAATATCTCTGAGTCCATTAAGGAATTATCTATATTGTATACTATTCCATAATTGCCCTGTTTGCTTGCGGGCAATCGGCAAGACACTTGGAATGTACCAAATGTGGTGATCTTCTGCAGAGAAAGGGTATCATAAGACTGTTGGTCAAGATCAATTGCCAAACAATGGCGAAGAGGATTCGGGCGGAACCCAGTGATCCTAAGTGAACTCAATATAGAATCCCTAAGCTGCCCAACCACCTTAATTTTGCTTTGCAAAAATTCCTCCACTGCCTGATGATGACAAGCATCATCAAACCATAGCACAATAGTCCTAACAACAGTCTCTGAAGAGATCGGGGAGCAAAATCACTCAGTGAAAGTTTATTGATTTCAGCTAGGCCCATTCGTTGTGGAACTATATTCTTATACGGCCTTCGGAAGGCATCAGCCAATTTACCATTCTGACAAGCTGAAATGGAGCCAACTGGATCTGGTGATAGACCCAGATTCTGAGTAACCTTTCCCATTCCTTCCTCAGAAACAGTGTCGAAACCAGAAGTACCAGGAGCAGCTTCTTGGGATGGGCCTATTGTAGTAGACCTGATCTCAGTTTCAGTAAAAAGAGGCGTATATTGCCCTGTTGAACTTGGACTTGCCTTAGCCCGCTTTTTAGAACTTCTGGTCTTCTGGCTCTGCCAGCCCAAAAATTCAGCTGTGGCATCTGCAACAGCAGTTTCCAATTCACAAGAATCTAAGGGGTCAAAAATACTAATGTCATTACCAACACTAGATCTAGATGAATTTGGACTTCCAGGAGGAGACTTTTTACGTTTGTTTTGCTTAAGCCTATTGTCTCGTTTAGCATTTCTAGAAGCCTTAGGCTGCTGAGAAACAGCTAAAGGAATATCCATTTCAGAGTTTGAGTCGCTTAACTGATCGGGGTCAAGGTTCTCAAGGTTATGGGATGGGCCAGACCTAGGCTGAGCCTGAGTCTCAACTCCAACTCCAAGCCCTGATGCATCTCGTGATGAACGATCGTGTTCAGCCATACGACCCTCCTCAAGACCGAGGTACAGGCGCAGGCTTACCTACGATTAACAAACCAGGTGGCCTAGGGCCCAAGTTAGGTCCCTAGGCCTAATAGTATGTTACCCTACACCAAAATAACCACAAAAAGGTATAATAAGGCCTGGCTAAAAGCCTAGACCTAGCTAGTTAAAAATAAAATTCTTTGAAAGATTCAGAAACGCCAATAATTCCAATTCAAGTATATATATTGTAATCACTTAAAATTTTAAGCTTCCCTCCTGTTTTCAGTAATATATAATTTGAACTTTTTGTTTTACAAGCAATTCTAGGTACGTCCGATTACTACCGAAAATGCTCCAACCGTCCGCCAAGTATCTCTAGTTAGTCTAGTAGGCCCCTATCTCTACCACAGAAGCTTCCGACGACCGAAACTGCGCAATGAATAAATAATTCAGGGCTGCCAATGAAATTTTAGAGAAAACCCCAGATCAACTCTGCAAAAAACCCATACTGATTAAAAAAAAACCAGATTGTAAAAATACAATATTTAAAGGAAAAAAATAAGTCTTTACTTACTTTATATGTGTGAATCCCAAATTATAACTCTTCCTCTTCTTCGGCTGCTCCTCTGATCGTGACCGATTCGTTATTTTCTTTTTGCCGTTTAATTCTCTCCAAATATCTTCTGCTTACAGCTCCCTCTTCCAAATTCTTGATTAGTGTTTTTTCGGGATCCCAGGAAGTGCAATCCAAACTCTTTCTGGTGATAAGCTGTTTTGCCAGCAATCTATCTCTAACGGTATCTGCTTTTAACGAGTTTGTGTTTCTTGTTTTTACGCAATTAACTTGTGAAAATATCCTTTCAACGCATGCTGATGAATGTGGTAATACAGTTAAGGTAGTCATGAAATTGGAAAGTACATATTTTGGATTATCAAGTCCATCTCTAATATTTCTCAATTTGTACCAATATTCTGGTATGTTGTCAATAGAAGGTAGTAAGTAGTTCGTCTGCCATAAGACTATAACTCCTCCACTGGTCATCAAGGTCATTTAGTTTACTTTCAGGTACAACGGACGGAAAATGAATAGCTAGTGGAATGATGGAAGTTGGAGAAGTGTTATGAGCATGAGCTACCTTCGGATCCAGAACATTTAACTTTGCAATAACTCCATCTTCACTAAAATTAAGCCTCTTCCTTATTTGGTTAGATAATTCCACTAGGAATTTTAAACAATCAGTCTTAAATCTTTTAACACTGCTTTCATTACTAAAGGGTCATTAATTAATTGTGCCATTGCCTTACCTCCAAGGTATACATCATTAACACTTTTGAAGTTACTCTCTTTGTTAGGGTCAATTTCTGATAATTTAGTGTTATTTAATACTTCATTTTAATGAAGAAACTCAATATGTTTTTATACTCTGAAGATACCATTGAATATAAAATATGCAATCGGAAGTGTTCCGATTGAAATTCAACATTCATGAGATTTATCTTTTGCAGCACATATTGAAGAAAGAACAACATGTGTTTCGTTCCGCGGTTGTTTAATACATCATAAATTTTCTTGGCTCCATCAACTTTGTCAACGTCTGATTCTGCTTGAAAATAAAGAAGTAGAGCATCAAATTCTTCTAATATTTCTGTGATTACGGTTTCTCGAGAAAGCCATCGTGTTTGGGCAAGCTTTGGTATTCATAAATATAGAAAAGTTATTTTAGATAATTTATTAACAAAATTAGTAAAAAAACCCAGTTTTCAAGCTATTTGTAAAATAAAAACCCAGAAACCCAGATGACGGGTGAAAACCCCAGATCTGGGGGGAAAACCCCAGCATTGGCAGCCCTGGGCCGCCAATGATGAGTGGTGAAAAACAAAGATAGTAAAGGGTACTAGGGTAGATGGTTGATAGGTGGTATTAATCATTAAAAATAAAATGTATTACATTTACAATCTTTGGTTAATATTCGTTTTAATGCTTTGTTCGTTTTCGATAGAAGGAGACACTCTATGACAATTTAACATATAAATTCGTATTCAGGACACCTTGAAACCTCAGGGAAACTGATAAAAATCAAGGAAATGTAATAATTATTTTTTATGGAAAAAAAAAATTTAGACGTAAAAAGCAGCCATTATAGGCCATTGACCGAGTGTTTAGCTCTTTCCGCTGGTTAAATTTTGCGTCCTCGTCCTCTCCAGTTTTATGGGGAGACATCTCGTGGCAAAATTAAGAAACATAGGTCAAATCAGCCAATTAAATCTGGTTTTTGTTTCACGTGACCTTATCCGACCAATCGGAGACGTACATTTTGAATCTCTCATAATGCATACTCATTCGAAAATGCTTTTTCAGTTTGCTTTTCACTATGGTTTGCGGAGGTTGTGATTTGGATTACTATCAATTAATACAAGATATTTATAAGAAAGAAGACGGTGCTGAAGTTTTCTTTACGAGTCACGGTGTTTTACCTACCCACCTCAGACTGTGGCAAAACTTATTGTACGTTGGGTTATTCTTGACAAAGCTAGATGCACAGCTCTATTTAGCGTTGGTATGGAAAACTGATGAGTGGGTAGTTGGGAGGTAACGAAAATGGTTCACTGAGTAGGTAGGTAGTTAATCTAACAATTAATAAATTCCTTTTATGTCAATAACTGGGTGGATGAAACCAATTGGTTGCTCACCAGAGTTATTCTCCACACTAGTATTTATATACTGTGTGGGAGGAGCGTGCTCGGTAATGGTGATACATTACCGCTCAACCAACCGAGGAATAAACCAAGACAACGCTGGTACAAGAAGCCCCGCGAAGAGGAGAACAAAAGGAGAACAAAGGGAGAACGAAAACGAAGAACGGGGCGAGAGGACGTACCAGCAAAGTACGCTCTCGAATGAGACAACCGGAGAAGGGAGAGACTGTAATAACTAAAAGTAAGTGACTAATATGAGTTTTAACACCAAACAGTTAAGAACATTAAATTAAGCTGGGTCAAACAAGTTAGGCCTACATTGTGACCTAAGACCCAGCATCAACTCATAGCTTAACAAAGGTGAAGGTAGATTGCCCTAACCTAATCTTGTGAGGAATCCTACTGTGGACCTCAATTTATCTGCCCGCTCTGGACCATTTCCGGAATCTCTAGGCTGACCCCTCTAGGCTAGACTTGATCTACTCTATAGTTAGACTGGAGATATAAGGGGTGGGTTAATTGTGGACCAATTCATACAGAGCATTTTTCGCATTGGTGGTCCGTGTGTGGGGAATTTACAAACCTTAACCTTACTTAACAAAAATTGCAGAATTAGGCTAAATGGTCTAGCCTAAGCCTAACCTGAGCAAGCCTAATTAGGTCTACAACCTAGGGCCTAACTAGGAAACATTTACATTTAAGGAGTCTCATTCTCTTATAAGCTTAGACCTGAGTGACACACAAGTACTTGGGGGGGATTAAACCAAATTTAAACTTGACTGTTTTGTCTGTTCTCTCTCTTCTCTGGTAATTTCTTCTTGTCCAATATTTCATTACGATCCCCAGTTAAACAACATTAGTGAACAAGCATTTAAAATGCATACAACTCCAAGCATCCAATTCTTCTTTTAAGGAAGAATCACTCAACAGATTTTTTCAACAGGCACATGCATTCCTTGCAATCTGTATATATATATGTATATATACACTGTACTCTTTACATGTGCCACAAATACACTCAACCTATCTGAACATAAGCAATGATTGCATGGGTTACTCAAAAGGGTCTTATGGCCTACTTTGGCCATAGCCCAAACACTGAACCTTGGTCTTGTGGCCTACCTTGGCCATGGGCCAAACAATAAGGGTCTTATGGCCTACCTCAGCCATGGGCCAAAACAATGAGCCTTGGTCTTTTGGCCTACCTTGGCCATGGGCCAAACAATAAAGGTCTTATGGCCTACCTCAGCCATGGGCCAAAACAATGAGCCTTGGTCTTTTGGCCTACCTTGGCCATGGGCCAAACATTTTCTTATGGCCTACCTTGGCCATAGGGAAAACAATTACAAGGGTCTTATGGCCTACCTCAGCCATGGGCCAAAACAATGAGCCTTGGTCTTTTGGCCTACCTTGGCCATGGGCCAAACATTAAATGTCTTATGGCCTACCTTGGCCATGGGCTAAACATTTTCTTATGGCCTACCTTGGCCATAGGGAAAACATTACAAGTGTCTTATTGGCCTACCTTGGCCATAGGGAAAACTATTTGGGTTACCACTCTCCTGGCTGAGATTAGAGAACATCATTAACAATAGACCACTCACTTATGTGAGTGACAACATTAATGACCCAGAACCATTAACTCCAAATCATTTTGATTCGGGAGAACAAGTTAGTCTCCTGCCGGACTACAATATGACTCTTCGAAGACCCAAACTGGGACTCAACGACATGATGAGCTCCAGACTAAGTTACAACATTTAACTAGAGTTAAAGCTCATTTCATTAAACAGTGGAAAACTGAGTACTTGATGGGTCTAAGGGAGAGACATAAACAAATGATAAGAAGGATTGGTCTGACACAATTAAGGTAGGGGACCTTGTTCTCATACATGACAGTACTCCAAGACAATACTGGCCTCTGGCTAGAGTTTCAGAACTCAGACCAGGGGCAGACGGGGTAACAAGAGTGGTCAAATTAAGGACTTCAACGGATGACACAACAAGAGACATTTCTCTTTGTACCCTTTAGAGTCTGGACCCAAAACAATGGACTTGGAGAACCTTCTCCACTGACAGTAACAACTGGAGACACTGAACTTCCAGTAACTATTCCCTTGACAGTAGGAGTGGTAACGCATCCTACTACAATATTGACAGACACAAGACCTCAGCGACAAACAGCATTAAAGGCGCGACTATTTTTACAACAAAAAATAGATGCTGGGGAATTGTAATTTTATCTTCTAACTTTCATTTTTTTCTTTTCTTATGGTAAAGACCATAGACAGTTTCATCCTATGGATGTATATTTTCTCTTCTAATTAAATGCTACACCTTCTCCATGAGAAGGTGAGGATAGGCACTGTTAATCAGATTAACAGGCATTTACAGTTAAATAGTTAGCTAGTCTACACTCAGACAAAAATTGGTGACAATGACACCAAAATTTTTATCTCCCGGGGCCCCCAGTATATGGAAAACTGATGAGTGGGTAGTTGGGAGGTAACGAAAATGGTTCACTGAGTAGGTAGGTAGTTAATCTAACAATTAATAAATTCCTTTTATGTCAATAACTGGGTGGATGAAACCAATTGGTTGCTCACCAGAGTTATTCTCCACACTAGTATTTATATACTGTGTGGGAGGAGCGTGCTCGGTAATGGTGATACATTACCGCTCAACCAACCGAGGAATAAACCAAGACACGCTGGTACAAGAAGCCCCGCGAAGAGGAGAACAAAAGGAGAACAAAGGGAGAACGAAAAACGAAGAACGGGCGCGAGGACGTACCAGCAAAGTACGCTCTCGAATGAGAACAACCGGAGAAGGGAGAGACTGTAATAACTAAAAGTAAGTGACTAATATGAGTTTTAACACCAACAGTTAAGAACATTAAATTAAGCTGGGTCAAACAAGTTAGGCCTACATTGTGACCTAAGACCCAGCATCAACTCATAGCTTAACAAAGGTGAAGGTAGATTGCCCTAACCTAATCTTGTGAGGAATCCTACTGTGGACCTCAATTTATCTGCCCGCTCTGGACCATTTCCGGAATCTCTAGGCTGACCCCTCTAGGCTAGACTTGATCTACTCTATAGTTAGACTGGAGAAATAAGGGGTGGGTTAATTGTGGACCAATTCAAACAGAGCATTTTTCGCAGTTGGCTTCCGAAGGTGCAGTTAATTGGAGGAGTTTTTGCTTCGACGTCTGTGAGCATTGGCTAGGGCGGCCTAGGCCAACAAGTTCAAATTCGTGGGCCTGGCGAAATCGTCTATTTATTCCTGTTGGTCGCCGCTCATTTGTATAAACACCCCAACGCTGCTATTGAAGGTTAGAAATTGCGAAAAAACGCGGGTTAGGTTAGGTTGTTAGGTTAAGTTAGGTTAGGTTAAGTTAGGTTGGGTTAGGTTAAGTCTGAACCAAAACACATTTTTCTAGTGTTTTTTGGTGTGATTTGTTCAAATCTGAACTTCGTTTCTTTGGGAAATGAGCCGTTTTTGAGAAATTTTCAATTTTAAAATTTCTAAAAAACGGCTCATTTCCCAAAGAAACGAAGTTCAGATTTGAACAAATCACACCAAAAAACACCAGAAAAATGTGTTTTGGTTCAGAAAGGAGAAAAAGCACTAAAACGAATAATTACCCAATCTTTTAAATACAGTAAACCCTCGTCCAACGCGTGTTTGTCCAGCGTGAATTTGCTTATACACGGAAAAATAAATGCGAACAATTATTTGCCGAAAGCTAAAAAATGTTATTATACACGGTCCGCCAAACACACTCTCATGCAGTAGTATTGTACGCGTGCCAATGCGCGCTCTAGTGTTTTCTCCTACCCTCTCCAACACTCCCGCATCTCCCTCCCTCTCGCGTCACCCCTCGCATCACCCTTTGTCTCAGTCCCACTAACGTGTTAAGTTCAGTGAAGTTGTGTTGGATTGTTTTTGTCGTATTTAGCCGTTGTTTTGCTATTACCCTTACACAGCAGTATGGCACCAAAACGTAAAGCATCTGCAAGTGATAGTGAAGAGAAGAAGTCCCCATTTATCCCATAAGGTATTAAGTTTGTCCAACGCGGATTTAACTACATTTCCTTTTTTCCACTCATTTGGTACCTCTGCATAATTAACAGACCTAGTAAACAAACCAACCTTATTTTATCCTATCATCCTGTACTATCAGAGTCCCTGCTTAGCTCTTATGAACCATTGAAAACGTAGAAAGAAAATGGAGTGCTAATAAGGGACTTTAGAAAACAAGCGTACTGGTAATTTAATTCAATTTATAAAAGCCTCGTGAATGTGTTCAAATTGTTGAATTAATTTAATTGTATAGTATTTAACAATACAAAAGTTTCAAGAACGAGTCTGTTATTTCCATTACTATCCTTTACTAAGATCTTTGATTTAGTCCAACGAGCTAGATGAACATTAAAAGTTGTATTCGATTAACTAACTGTTAACCTGCCCTGGCACTTCAACATAATATTTGAATATCTTCTTGTTCATTCTTTCGCTCAAATTCTGCACGCAATGAGGAATACCATTGTGAGCAGGGCTGTCGAGAGCTGCCCTGGGCCCCGGCGAAGGATTGGTATATGGGCTCCCCTGTTTACTCAGTATTTTATTATGAATGTTTTTCTTTGCGTACATAACAAGTAAACTGATTATATGTCCAAGTCATTATTCAAAACATACAGTATGAATAAACAACTCAGAAAAATATGACCATTTTATTTTTCGAATCAATTATATTAATTCTATTACCATACAATTTACAAATGCAGTACCAGTCCATGCAGGCAAGACAATTGTTTACTGCAAGACAGACCCGTAACTAGCTAATTTTGCGTCCGAGGCAAGATCATAAAATTGCGCCCCCCTATTCCTATAACACAACACGATCCTGTAAGTCAGTGGTACTCATTGCACGGCTCGCGAGCCAAATGCGGCTCGTGATGGCCTAAATGGCGATTCTCGATGCATGGAATGAGAGGGAAATTTGGATATATTCAATTTATATAGGATCGTCATATATATATATATATATATGCTATTTAATTTATTTAACATTTTATATATATATATATATATATATATATATAAGTGCAGCTCTCTCAGTGTGTATGTTCTGAAGCAGTGGCTCCCTTAAAAAACTTAGTGAAAAACACTGCTTGTGGTGCCGCGTACACAGAAAACAATAATTAGTAAAGACTTGTTACACAGAAAACAATAATTAGTAAAGACTCATTACATTCCTCTCTTCTTTTATAATACGTGATACATTGCACGGTAAGAAACAAAACGACAAGTTCAAGATATTTTGGAAGAAAGAAGAGTCTACAAGTTTAGGCGTTGAGCTGGGTATCTGATTTGAGTGCTTCTTCTCAGAGGGGGACTCGTCTCGGAGGTTACTGACACAGGTGGGCCTCTCTCGACTTCGACTGGAGTCGCTTCGACGGGAGCTGTTGGGACCGTGTGTCGGCGGATCTCAGCGGGTTCTGAGTCGTCCGTTAGCGGGGTGGAATTGATTGGCGGACTGGGTACGGGGGGTTCATAGTGATTCGTGTCATCCGTATTGCTACGTCCCGCCGGTGCCAGGTCCCTGATGGATACGGTATCTTCTCTCCCATTCGGATGCCGTATAAACGCGTAGTTGGGGTTTGCCTCAATTAACTCAACTTCCTCGACGAGGGGGTCGTTCTTGGATCGGCGAATGAATTGGCGAAGGAGTACAGTTCCCGGAGAAGACAGCCACGTCGGTAGTGCAGAACCGGTAGAAGTACGCCGCGGGTGCGTGAATAGACGCTCGTGAGGAGTTTCGTTCGTGGCCGTACACAGCAGCGATCTAATCGAGTGCAGCGCGTCTGGTAGGACGGACTCCCATTGCAACATCGGCAACCCGCGATCTTCTATGGCTAGTTTGATGGTGTTCATGATGATTCCATTGTAACGTTCGCATTGCCCGTTTCCTTGGGGGTGATACGGCGTTGTGCGACTAGTCGCGATACCATGTTTAGTTAGGAACAGTTTTAGTTCCGAAGACATAAACGATGTCCCTCGATCTGTGTGGATGTAAGAGTGAGTTCCGAAGGTAGAAAATAACTCGGTGAGACGGGCGATAACGGTTGACGTGTTCGTATCACGGCACGGGAAGGCAAAAGGAAAGCGTGAATACTCGTCGATTACTGTTAGGATGTAAGGTCGCGAAGTTGCGCTCGGAAGCGGGCCTTTAAAGTCGATGTTAAGTCGGTCAAACGGGGACATGGCCCGTATTAAGTGACTAACTTCTGGTTTATAGTACTGTGGCTTACATTTAGCGCATGTTTGGCATTCCGACGTAACTCGTTTGATGTCATCCACTGAGAATGGTAGGTTCCTAGCTCTCACAAAATGAGTCATTCGGCGGACTCCTGGGTGTATCAGATTAACATGCAGCTGGGCGAGGGATATTCTTGGAGTAGCAGCGCAAAAGGATCGCGACAATGCGTCTGCGGCTCGGTTCTCGGGGCCCGGTCTGTATTTTATTGTGAATGAGTAGCCGGCTAGTTCTACACGCCAACGGAGAATCTTATCGTTCTTAATACGACCAGTAGCTTTTCCATCGAACATGAAAGATACGCTCCGCTGGTCGGTGACGACAGTAAAGTGTCGATAAGCTAAGAAGTGCTTCCACTTGCGAATGGATTCGATTACAGCGTATGCCTCCTTTTCAACGATGTGATGGCGACGTTCTGTGTTATTCAGAGCGCGAGAAAAGAACGACCCCCTCGTCGAGGAAGTTGAGTTAATTGAGGCAAACCCCAACTACGCGTTTATACGGCATCCGAATGGGAGAGAAGATACCGTATCCATCAGGGACCTGGCACCGGCGGGACGTAACAATACGGATGACGCTATCTCTAATTCCTCGGATGAAAGCGTCTCTCACAGATGAACTCCTGTTTTCGTCGGCGGAAACCGATTTGAAGTTGCAGTCATTGGCTAGTTGTTGAAGAATTTGCAAGTACTCATCGAGGGTTTCCTCGGGCTTTTGGTGACGGGTGGACAACAGGTGGCGAGCGCATACCTCGTTTGGCTTCTTGACGTAGGTGGCCTCTAAGGCTGCCATGGCATCCTCATAAGTAGAGCAGTCTTGAATGATATCAGCGACATCGGGGCCGATATGTATGAATAGAACCTCCAATTTATTGGGGTTGTGTTCGGCGATAGTACTCAAGAAATATTTGAATCCGCGCGACCATAATTTCCATAGTTTCCCAGCTTGGGGAGAATTCGGAGAAGTAATAAATTTATCCGGGCGAATCACCTTCTCCATGATATAGTAAGATTACTGGATGAATATTTGCTTGCTATATCTGAAAGGCCGACTGAATGGCTGATTGAAATGTTGAATAAATTGTGGTGCCGCGTTTGTTAGCGGGCTAGAGATAAAGTAAAGGCCAATTTGAGGCTTTATTCAACATAAACGTAGCATAGATCTGAAACACAGAAAACAATAATTAGTAAAGACTTGTTACACAGAAAACAATAATTAGTAAAGACTTGTTACACAGAAAACAATAATTAGTAAAGACTTGTTACACAGAAAACAATAATTAGTAAAGACTCATTACACTGCTCTAAGTGGTAATTTTCTGTAATGCATCATCGATACATTGTCCGCACAATAGACTTTTTTGTAGGGATTTCCATTTACAGAAATTTTCACGATGATTAGTTGAATTTTCATGTTCTACAATACGGTTTAAATTTTTCCACTCATTAAATCCTGTTTTCTGATTTGCAATATTCGGTTTGGAAAAGCGCTCATCGAATAATATGGATGGAAAACAGAAAATAAAGTACTGAAAAGTACTGAAAATTTATAGAAATGCGCCCTTTTCCTAATGGCATGGCGTGCTTGGGATAGTAAATACATATTTTATAGTTTTTCTGCCCCCCTCAGCTTTGCGCACCCGAGGCAAGTGCCTCACTCGCCTCGCCCTTATTACGGCACTACTGCAAGATTTTCATAATTAGAAGTGTACTTTCTTTGCCTTCTCTCTAGCAAAGTGGTAAATGATTCTGGTGAAATTTAAAGTACGAGCTAACTGGCTTTCAATTATAATGGTTCCCAGATCTGTCAGTCGGTCTTGAGCATTGGTGGACCGCAGATAATATTTTATCCGTTTCAGTTTGACTATGATAATTTCTATAAAATGTATGTTCATTAATTATATTTCCTCTATGTTATTTAATCAATTACTTTATTAATATTTTTAGATTTTATACCCCCTCTTTCCGGGGCCCCTAGAGGTCCGGGCCCCGGAGATTTAACCCGCTTCCCCGCCCTCTTGGCGACGCTGATTGTGAGAAGAGAAAAAAACGGCCTGGGAAGGGACGAAGTTCAACGTCCCAGTGGCGTAGCTAGAGTTTGTGCCGCCCGGGGCGGTCCTTGAGTTTGCCGCCCCCCTGAAACACAACACAATACACATAACAAACATACTTAAACAAAAAGTGAAAACGACGTATAGAAAAAAACCTGTGAAAAATATTAGGACAACATGTTTACTTCTGAAGTGAAAAAATTAACTACAACATTCTACACAGTTATTTTTCTTGTTTTTCTGTTAGCAAAATCTTCGATGACATTGTCGAAGTCTATTTCGTCTGTCAATTGTTGTTCTATAGACAGTATGGCAAGATTTCTCAACCGCAAGGTGCTCATAGTAGATCTTAGGTAATTCTTTATCAGTTTTAGTTTAGAAAAACTCCTCTCACAGCTAGCAACACTAACAGCAATTGTGAGAAAAATCCGCAGCAGTATTACAGTACAATATTTGGAACCGAGTTACCAAGATTATACTTTTGAATAAACTGCAAAAGTTCAAGGGGGCCTTCCTTCCACGTCTCTGTTTCGTCTTGCGTAGCAGCAACAGCAATAAAATGCTGGTCTTTTTCTCTCAACGAGGAACTCTTCCTTATCAATGTCATCGTGATCGTGATCTAGTTGACACTCATATTTATCATCCAAAAGATTCGACGGGGTAAGGAAGGCATATTTCTCAGCAAGTTCATGAAGCTGTTGAAATCTCAAAGTTATTTCTTGGATCACTCTGTCCAGCGAAGAAAACATTTCTCTCGCCAACTCAGTTTCGTATGGCAATTCAGCATCTCGTGATCCTTCACCAAACATTTATTTCTTCTTTCTACTTCGACGCTGACGCTCCATGACTATCCCCAGATCATCACAAATTCCTTTGGCATAGGTTACTCCATTATTCACTAGCTCGTCCCTGTTTTCAACTAGAAATGCTTTTAAAGCCCTGAGTTTTATATCACATTGTTGTATGTTCAATCCTTTGGTTTGGAGGTAAGCCTGTGTGCCGTTAATTTCTAGAAGGACGGGTCCCCACAGGCCAAGAAAGCACAGAAAGGAAAACGATTGCAACGCACCAAGCAGCACGCCAGCATCTGACCTGGTAGCTGTATTTTCTTCTTCACCAGTTAACTGTTCTAAAGTACTTAAGATTTTTGAGAAATGTTTTTTTACAACACTCACAGCTTCTCCCCTTGCACTCCACCGAGTTTCTATTACGCGCTTGACACTTTGACCAGTGACTGTTTTTAGAACATCCCAACGATGGGTTGATGAAGAAAAGGTAACAGAATTCACAGCAACAGAAGCTGCTTGTACACCCGCCATTACAGCAGCATTATCATATGCTTGTCCTCTACAATTTTGAATATCAATTCCGTCATTTTCTAATTTTTCCAAAATCATTGTTGAAATATTCTCGGCGGTTTTACCTTTTGTTTCAATGAAATCAACAAATGATTCCACAACCTCCACTTTAGTTCCATCGATCATAACGTAGCGTAAAACTTGGCTCGTTTGATCCTTATGAGAAATATCAGGAGTGCTGTCGAATATCATGGAAAAGTACTTGGCTTGTTTTACTCGCTCGATGACTTTGCTTCTTACATTTTCTCCCAAAATTTCTATAAACTCGTTCTGAATAGTAGGCGACATATAGGAAGTAGCAAACTTTTTCCCCAGCTTGATTCTTAGAAGATGTTCACGTAGCACTGGATCATATTTCGCCAACAAATGAACTAACTCTAAAAATTTCCTCTATTTCCCGTTGATTTAGGTTCAACGCCAGTCTCATAATCAATTCCTTCTCGGTGACCCCGTAAAGCCAAATTCTGTTTAGCTAGGAATCTAATGATATCAAACAATCTTGAAAGGATCTCCCTCCACTTCTTCACTTCGTTTTCAACAACTTCTTGTTCTTTTTATCAATTGTTGCTCCACGAGCGATCCTAATTTCCAACTCCTTCCATTGTGTGAAAGTCCGAACATGAGCTACACTGGATTCATGCTCGAATATTCTAGGATTCAGTTTCCACCACATGTTGAATCCATCTACAGAATTAAAATTTGAGTGACTTCTGTCTGAAAACAATCTGCAACAAAGCAGTAAAGAGCTTCCTTGGAAGGAGAGTACATCATCCACGATCTCAACATTTTTTCACCATTTGGCAGAGTTCGAAAAAACCACTCGCGTGTTAGTTTTCTAGTTCGTCCTTTGGTTGACGCACCTTGACGCATCACCACCGAAATCAGAATCTAGATGTTGAACCACAGACGCACCTTGACGTACCAGTAAGATCCGTGTGGCATCATTAATCTTGCTTGGCCATAGGCTAACATCTTTTAAGTCCACAGCCGGAATTTTTTCTTCGTCACGCTCTTCATCGCTTGAAGTTGAAGAATCACTTGAATTTGACGATGGTTTGGATTCGGAAACTGCTTCAGCTTCAATAGCAGTAGTAGTTTCTTTACGACTGAAGTATTTCAGTAGTGCCCCTTCACTCTTTTTTAATACTTCCTCCCTAGCCTTTTTCTTTTTTCTAAAAGCAGCACCACTCTCTTTTGTTCGCTTCATCTGGGGATAGATAAATAGATTGATAGAATAATAAAATAATCGAATCCCCAATCTCGAATTAAATAAATAAGAACACGAAGAAGAACGAGGTAAATATAATAAAGATATTACACGCAATATTCACGAGAGCAAATTCTGAGACGTCTTCACGCTACCGAGGATCAGCTAGAAGTGAGCCGGCGACCGCTTGCTCCGAGGAGTCTCAGAATTCACTTCGCGATTGGCCGCTTCCCGATCCACCCATCGCATCGTGAAGCATTTTACCTCAACTTTCTGAAGTATTTCTTCTCGAATTCCTTCTCGGCCGAATCCTGGGATTACCATTATCATTTTACAACTAATACCAGCATATTAGTTTTGATATTGATTATTTATAAATATTAAACGTATATTTATAGATTATAACGTATTTACAGAACTTTATGGGTTTTTTCCCTTTTTAATGAAATAAATGCATGTATACCAAGGCTATTATTAATTAAGCATAACTAAGCGCTTAAATAGGTATGATGGTCAATAAGGCCATCTTCAAGGGAACACAATCCTTACCATTGTCGGAAATTAACGAAGTAAGCAGTGTTTTCGTGGAAAAATAAAATTGTGTCTGGCATCTTGTATCCTTCTACTGTCCCGACATAAAAAAAAAACACCTTTTTTTTCATTGCAGTAGACCAAAAGTGGCCGCTCAAAAAGTGCCGCCCGGGGCGGACCGCCCCCCTCTAGCTACGCTAGTGCAACGTCCTCTTTATAATTTAAGAAATGGAATTCAGTAGTTAGAAAAGAATCAACGAAAATTATTTTCCAATACTTCTAAATAAGTTTCCTTAAGAAATCCAAAAAACCCCTTTAATATAGTTACAAATAGCGATCTAGCCAATAATGATAATTTAATTTCTTGCTTTTTAAAGTGTAACTATGATAAATTTAGGGCGTTTAAGAATTTCCCAATAAAAAAATTGTACTGCATAATTATATGCGATACATTTTTTTCCTACCTGAGTTTAACTTTATTCACAGTAAATGAGATATTTATTTTGAGTTTGAATCTGTTGATGGATAAATTTGGGATACATGGAACCTTTGTACAGGAATAATTATCTGTAGTGGTAACTCAATAGAATGTCGAAACAATTCTTTACATGCATTGATTTTTCACATTTCTCGCATTGAGTACGACAATTCTTTTTACAGACAATATATTATGATAACGTTTATAAATCCAGGAGTTCCTAATAAATTCCTAAAAATATTATTATAGGCAGCATACAGTGTTCTCATACTATGCATCCTGTAGTCCCACCACAAATGAGGTGTATACATTGGGGTGCAAAAAGTTTTGAACAAGGTCATCTTAATATTTAATGTACAGTGTACACATATGAAATTTTCTAATTAAAGTATTTCCCTGAGCATATAATTGTCTACATTGCCTTAGAATATCACAGTCGTCTGAAAGACCATCACTTAGTATGTGCCCCAGATACTTGGTCTGGATCACTTCTGACAGTGATGTATTATTCAAATGAAATTCAGGAAATTTTATATATTTGTAGACCTTGATTCTCATAATCATAATATGACTTTTAGTAGAATTATATTTTATGTCATTATCCTTCCCATACCTTTCAGGACCAAATTAAGGTTTAGTGGGGCCCTCGGCCCGGGTAATACAAAATCATGAAATTCATAAACAAAATTACATCATTTTCATTATCAAATATTCACAAAGATATTTGCTCCAACACAGAAAATAATAATATATGATGGTACAATATACAGGGTGATTCACTCGCTGGTAGCCCAGACTGCCCAGAGTATCGCTAATACGATGCTCTGGGTGTTACCAGCGAGTGAAGATTGAGAGAAAGCGCTTTTCTACTGTATACAATGATTATTTTCTCAAATTTAACCTGCGTTAGGATTTTAATTGAAAAACTCGAAGTTAAGTAAGTCGTCCTTTATGCTTCCTCAGAATTTACACACCCTCTGATTTGTTTTAGGTTAATTTACACTAGGTTAGGTTAGGTTAACTTAATCTAACCTCGCGTAACCTAACCTCAAAAAGTAGGCCATACAAGAAAAACCGACTTATTTACAAAGTTTGACCTAATTAGTAAAACAGATAGCTTATTATTGGTCCCCGTTGATCAGCGGATAGTAGTTGGATGGAAGACCGTCCTCTACGTCCAGAAAATGTAGCAACCCTTGGTTCGGATCTTCGTCAGATGATCTTAGATGTTGCGAAGGAGGGTTAAACAACCCAATCATTACTTTATCATCATATATATATATATATATATATATATATATATGCGTGTGTGTGTGTGTGTGTGTGTGTGACCTTACAACCTTACAAAGGTTCCGCGCGATGATTTCTCATTTCGCGAAGGTCAAGCTTGTCGCCCCTCCTCTCGAATTGGCCTGGTGAAGTAGTGAGTTGGATTCTTGCGCTCTCCACCTCACATAGCCAGGTACGCCCGGCTCATCGGGGATTGTTCTGAGCCAGGCGTCTCGTCTTCTTTTGAAGATTTCCACTGCAACTCCCTTCGTGTTTCTTAGGTCTTTGGGTAACTGATTAAACAGTTTTGGTCTTCTTACTACAAAACTATTTTCTTTCAGGGTTAAGGATGTTCCCTGTCTCGCCTTCAATTTGGGAATACGACACAGTCTACCGCTTCTACTTTCCACCGTTGTTTGGGGAGTTATGGGATTCAGAGTAAGATTAGGGACTAGTTTCTCCATTATTTTCCAAGTGTAAATAATGGTGTATCTCTCTCTTCTCCTTTCCAGTGAATATAGGTCTAGTTCTCGTAACCTTTCCCAGTAATTTAGTTCTTTGCACCCATTGATCTTGGCTGTATATATATATATATATATATATATATATATATATATATATATATATATATATATATATAAGGGTGTCAGGAAATGATTGCCCCCCCCTTGTACAGAAGAAACTGAAAGGAATAGAAAAAAACAGACAAAACCACGCGAAAGAGCGTTTAATTTTGAATAAAAAACACTTGTTTTAATATCGGGTGTTGCCCACATTTGCAGCTCTGACGGCCATTAATCGACGGGGGTATGATCCCAGAAGTGTCTCAAAGAGATCGGTATCATGACTCATTTCTTCAAGGACTTCGTTGATCTTTGCAGTCATAATTTCTGTTGAATACCGATTCTGAATGGGTTGTTCCAGCATTAAGGACTCCACCCGATCCTTCATGATGGATCCGACATGTTCACAGACATTAAGATCGGGAGAATTGCCAGGCCATTCATTATTTCCGAAAAAATCAATGTTATTGTCCTTAAGCAGTTGTTGAGTCGCAAGTGCTTTCATACAGGGGGCTTTGTCGTGAAGAAAGGTTGCCTGTTCAACATCCAAAACACACTCGGGGTCTTTCAAAAACGGAATTACATGTTGGGCTAAAATTACATTTCGAAAATAAGGCCCATCCCAACTGGTTCCTCTTGGTTTGATAACCCAGATAAGCTTCCGAATAGAGAACATAATGAAACACCCACACATGCTGGATTTTTTACTATTTCTCGATACTTCTGGTCGTCTGGGACTTCATCAGGAGTTGTTGCCCAAACCCGATCATTCTGAAAATTTGGTTTTCTGGAGACATAAACGAAGAATTCATCGCTGACAACCAAGTGAAGGAAATCGTCTTCCGTCCATTCCTCAAGATAATCACAAAACCATAGCCGATCTTCAATATTAAGATCACTCTTCCGTGGCTTAGCTATTTCATGCCAAGCACTCAAGCCTTGGCGAACTCGAAATTGATGCACAAGTTGCCGATTGACTATCTTACCACGACGGATAAGTATCTCTTTCGCTACCTCAGAGCAGCTCTTCTTTCGGCGCCGTGATGCAGCAAGCACAATGTCTTTCGATTCTTGAGATAATTTCTCCGGTCTTCCTCCTCGAAATTCTGTTTCACAATCTTCAGGATTCTTATTCCAATTCCTTTTGACAAAGTCTTTTGATCTTTAAATCTCTCAGCCACCCAGTGTCGAGTTATGAAAGTTGCACCAGCTTCCTTTGCTTCACGAAATGTGACAGCTCGAATGCGGTCAAGAACTCGCTTTTTTTCTGAATCGTTCAAAATAGATGATGCCATGGTTTCTGTGGGGAAAAAAATGGTAAGAATTAAAATCACAGGAATAGAATATAATGGTTTTTATTCAGATTTTAACGCTCTTTCAAGTGGTCTCGCCGGTTTTTATCTATCTCTTCTAGTTTTTGCTCTACAGGGGGGGCAATCATTTCCTGACACCCCGGTATATATACACACACACACACACATATATATATACACACACACACACACATATATATATATACACACACAATCATACTTTGTAATCATATAATAGGAGGGGATTGTAGACACCAGTTCACCAGGGAAGTACTACGGGGGAAACATTAGGCAAGAGGCAGCAAGTGCTGGAATTCCCATTTCTCCTGTCACTGTCCTCCTTAGCTGATCTTTTTCCGTGTTTTATCTACCGTGTGAGCAGTCCAACATATTCCCAAACACACATTTCTCCTATATTCCTCACTACACATACATGCATCTTGCACATTACATAATTTTTTCAAAATTAAAAAAAGCCACGTTTTTAAGAACCTCAAAGACCTTTATTTCGGCTTTGGGCTTTTTTCTCTAGCAGCGTGGGGGGGGGGAGCGATTTTTCGGGCATTCGCCTCTGGTCCCTCCTACCTGCATTAAAAAAAATACTTATTATAGGTCAGTATTGAATAATGTCTCTACTAGATTTTTTATTTAGATTGTCTTCATCTCAAAAATTACCCATTTTTATCGGATTGAAACTATGGAATGATTTAAATGCTGATATAAAAAATATTGTGAATGTAAATTCGTTTAAAACCAAGTTGAAATCACGATTAATAAAGGAATACTAATCAAAATCTAGGATTAAATGTACATTACTATTGTTTATTCATTTCTCATGTGTAATCTAGGATTAATTAAAAGTACATTACTTGTGACTGTTCATCTCTTATCTCTCATGTCTGTCTAATATTGATTGCTTTGTATAGAATTGGTATAATACCTTCATTAATGACTCTGTTGTTGTTTTATATCGATAATAACAAATAATTTAAGATTAATACATACCCTAATTAATAATTCTTATCTATGATTTCGTGGCACGACAATTGGGCCCAGGACAAATGAGCGCCGACAATTGAGCGCCAAGACAAAAGAGCGCAAAAATAAAAGAACGCAAAACAATTGAGCGAGAGCAAGCAAATAAAAACTGGATAAAAGAAGCAAAATAAGCTCGAACAAATATTTATTAAGGATGTTAAAAACACAATATTTATTAAGGATGTTAAAAATAATGTGGTTAGGTTAGGTTAGGTTACGTTATTTAATATTAGGTTATTTATTTAATTTAATATTAGGTTATTTATTTAATTTAATATTAGGTTATTTATTTAATTTAATATTAGGTTATTTATTTAATTTAATATTAGGTTATTTATTTAATTTAATATTAGGTTATTTATTTAATTTAATATTAGGTTATTTATTTAATTTAATATTAGGTTATTTATTTAATTTAATATTAGGTTATTGAATATTTATTAAGGATGTTAAAAAGCAATAATTTTAAGGATGTTAAAAAATGTAGTTAGGTTAGGTTAGGTTATTGTTTTGCGCAAAAACAAAAGAGCGCAAAACAATTGAGCGAGAGCAAGCAAATAAAAACTGAATAAATGAAACAAAATAAGCTTGAACAAATATTTATTAAGGATGTTAAAAAAAAATATTTGGGACTAGTATGTTTCATGGACTGCTCTCGATTTTCCTACGAAATTGCAAACAAGGGCAGTCGATGACTCTGATTTTGTTTCTGCAATCGGTTTTCTTGAGAAATGATAAAGAAAAATGTTATTGGATATTGAATAAATTTATTTACTGAAACGACGCAATACACTCCAACATCTTTTTGAATAAGTCCGAGCTGGTGTGGCGCTTACGCCATACAAATTCACAAAGGTACGAGTCAAGTTGGTCGCGATCTGTTCCGCATCGCAGTTTGTTCGATTGTTTCAATGAATTCCACAAGCTTTCCACCTGCTAAGTGTGAGCTCCGGTAGATGGGTCGATAAAGTTCATGCTGTGGTTAACAGTGTAATGCGAATAATTGTACCCAGCGAGTTGATCAATGCCCAGTGGTGGGCACCGTTAACCAAAAAGTTAACTTCGTTAACCGCTAATCCGTTAACCAAAAAGTTAACTTCGTTAACCGTTAATCCGTTAAACATGTAACGGAAGTTACCGATAAACCGTTAACGTTAACTTTTATTATAAAAAAAATGAAAAACACAATATATATATAATTTAATTTTCCCTCTTCTTCTCGTTCTCCATTTTGTCCATGAGATGCATGTTGCCCTTCATGAAAATTAGCATATCAAAGTTTTCATCAGACAGGGATCTCTTGGCCCTCAGGATGTCCTTGCCCATAGGGAACAAACGCTCCACTGCAGCACTGGAGGGGATGGCTGTGTTGAACTTGATGAACAAGTCCACCAACACTTGCTCACCCAAGAAGACAGCATCTGTCAGCAAGTCCTTGGAGTTGGTCTCCAGCCAGGTCTTGACCAAGTTCTGGGCCTTGCCCTTGAGTGACCTGTGGCTTCTGCTGCTCTCTTTTGTCTGGATGACAGCACTGAAGAAGTCATCCTCCTCCTCGTTGTTGCTGCCTCCACTGTTGCTGCCCACTTCGTTGGACTGCTGCTTCATGGCCTCCTCAACTGTACCCTCCATGCTTTTCCTCACCCTGGCGACCTTGGTGTTGTCATACTTGTCCAACCAGATGAGGCGAAACTTGGGATGGAAGGCAGCAGCCAGCTGGCATTCGTCATCCTCCAGGAGGGGCCCAAACCTTTTGTCGATGCCTGCCAAAAGTGCGTCGACCAAGGCGCTGCAGTAGACGAGGCCCTTAGACTTCAAGTCCTTAAGCCTGAAGATTGTCGCAGCAACTGTTGGCAGCAGCAAACATGTTGCGCAAGAGACAGACTGCAAATGAAACGAATGTAGTTATTTGTTGTAATTGTTACATATATATTATTGAAAGTGCCTTAAAATGCTCGTGATATTTCTTGAAAGAAGTTGAAACATTCAACTCAAATGGCAAATCTTTCCGCCTGATTTTACAGTCGACCATGTTTTGCTCAAACCAATGCCATAAATAACTACCACATTTGGTAAGACACAAATTGTGGCGACAGAAACAAATATATCGCCTGATTTTGCACTGCGGAAATGGAAATTCGTTCATCACTATTAACAGTGGCGGATTAATTGCGCACCTGCTCAGCACTGAAAATAATAGAAACTTTTAAACGTTTATTTATGAATTTTTTGGGTTAACGGACTTGAGTTAACGGAAGTTAAATGTAACGGAAGTTAATTAGTCCGATAATGATTTTCAAAGTTAACTTAAAAGTTAAATCGTTAACGAAAAAGTTAACTTCGTTAATTAACGATTAACGGATTAACGGTTTGTGCCCAGCTTTGTCAATGCCCTTGTACGCCTTCCACATGTCGCTCATGATCGTGGACCTTGGAAGAATGGATGCCTTTACACAGTCAACTAACGTTGTCCGATCGCGCTTGGGATCAGGTTAGGTTAGGTCAGGTCAGGTTAGGTTAGGTTTCTCGAGAAAACCGATTGCAGAAACAAAATCAGGGTCATCGACTGCCCTTGTTTGCAATTTCGTAGGAAAATCGAGAGCAGTCCATGAAACATACTAGGTCCCAATATTTATTAAGGATATTAAAAATAATGTAGTTAGGTTAGGTTAGGTTAGGTTATTGTTTTGCGCTCTATTGTCTTGCGTTCATTTGTCTTGAGCTTATTTATCTTGACGCTCAATTGTCGGCGCTCATTTGTCCAGCGCTCATAAGTCGGGGTAGCCCATGATTTATGTATTATTAATAATAACTATCTGTTTTATTTTTAATTAAGAGTTCAGTAAAGCCTACAGCTTAAGAGCCAAATTAAATAAAATAAATAGATCAGTTTCACAATTATTTATGTCATTGTAAATTGTAAAAGTACAGTATTTGTTGTTTTTATTAATAAATGTTATTCATTTATATTCACTATATAAATAGTAATAATGATGAATGCAGGATGAATGTTTTTTAAGGGAAATGACAAACGGTAAGTTTTCATAATTTAAATTACAGTATGATGTAACATTGTTTATGAAAAACATCGTTACGAAATGAGTCAGACTTCCGAAACAGATTTGAATTCATGCGAACATCGTTTGAAAATATTAAGTCGAAATCGACTAGTTGTTATTCGGTTGGTGGACTTATAATAACAGTAAAGAATAAACATTCATTAGTGTTAGTAGCATAATTTTGGACCAAATTTCTTTCGTGACGTAAACAGCGTTAAAAAAGTTCCTTCTAAAGTTACACAGAGAAAAATTTTGTTCACAAAATCATACTTTTTTTAATGCAGGAAGGAGGACCGAGGTCGAATGCCCCCTAAAACGTCCTCCCCATAGGGGAAGAAGAGAGCCAAAATTAAGGTCCAGAGTTTTAGAGATGTCTAGACACCCTACGTTTGAAAGATTGGGGGGGGGGGGGGGGGGGTTTACAGACAGGAGGAAAAATGGATTGAAAAAGATTGTTCCAGAGTTAACCTGTTGAGTAGATGAAAGATTAAAAATGCCGATTAACCCTTGCGTTAGAGAGTTGGACAGAAAAGGAATGAAACTGTATTGAAAGTTGGTACTGCGTGCTCTCCTCAAAGGATGAGGCATGCAATTATAGAGTTCAGAAAAGCAATGTCCGTTATAAAAACGATAGTAAAGAGAAAGTGAGGCAACACTGCGGCGAAGAGAGAGGGATTGAAGGCAGTCAGTAAGAGGCGGGGAATTGATGAAGCGAAAAGCCTTTGGTTTCACCCGATTAAGTATAGCTGTGGGTTGAGCCAGTGAGCCACCCTACACATGAGAAGCGTACTTCATACAGGTGCAGACAGGACCCCTGTACAGAGACAGCAACTGAGTGGGAGTAAAGAAACTGTGGAGCCGGTACAACACACCTAACTTTTTAGAAGCTGGTTTAGAAAGAGAGTATATGCGATCTTTCCAGGAAAGAATATGAGAAAAGAAAACGCCAAGAATGTTAAGAGAAGAGGAAGGATTGAGTTGTGTATTGTTGAAGGTAAGGGGATAGTCGTGTGGAAGATTGTGACGAGTAGACAGATGAAGGAACTGAGTTTCTGAGGCATTGAAAGCCACAAGGTTTTCTCTGCCCCAATCAGAGATAGTAGAAAGATTAGAGGTCAGGTGCAGCATAGCCGTCCTACGCGAAACATGAGTAACTGTTGAGAAGGACGCTTTATGAAGCGGGTGGAGAAGTGAAGAGTGGAATCATCGGCATAGGAGTGGATAGGACAGGAAGTGCTACTTAATAGATCACTCATAAATAAAAGGAAAAGAGTTGGTGACAGGACAAATCTTTGAGGAACACCATTATTAATAGCTTTAGGAGAAGACCAGTAGCCATCTACAACCACAGCTATAAATCGGCTAGAAAGGAAATTAGAGATGAAGGCACAGATAGAAGGATAAAAACCGAAGGAGAGCAGTTTGAAAATTAAGGATTTGTGCCAGATTCTGTCCAAAGCTTTTGATATGTCCAACGCATAGCAAAGGTTTCACCGAAATCCCGAAAGGAGGATGACCAAGAGTCAGAGAGATATGCAAGAAGATCGCCATAGAGCGTTCCTTACGGAACCCATACTGACGATCGGAAAGATTGTGAGAAAAGAGGCGTTTAATAAACTTCCTATTAAGGATAAATTAAAAAACTTTAGAAAGGCAGGAAATCAAAGCAACTGGACGATAGTTGGAGGGTTGAGAGCGGTCACCCTTCTTTGGTACAGGCTGAATGAAAGCGGACTTCCATTAAGAAGGAAAAGTACCAGATGAAAGAAAAAGACGAATGAGTTTGCATAGGCAGGGTGTCAGCACAGAAGCACAATTCATGAGAATAAAAGGAGGAACACCATCAGGACCGTACGTCTTACTAAAGTTGAGCCCAAATAAGGCAGATAAAAACATTTTTAAAAGAGATTCTAATTTCAGACATAATTAAGTCAGAGAGAAGAGATGGAGGAACAGTACGGGAATCGTCCAGGGTTAAATTTGAGGCGAAACTTTGAGCGCAGAGTTCAGCTTTATTGGGAGAAGAGATGGCAACTGATCTGTCGGGATGGAAAAGAGGAGGGGGAAGAAGAAATAAAGTTGCTGGAGGGGTTCTTGGCTAGATACCAGAAGAGCGAGAAGAATTAGGATTGGATAGGTTTTCACATTTTCGTCTGACTTAACTATTTGCCAACGAATCCAAATGGTTTAACCAACAAAATGCTCTTTGTACCAACCTTACTTGTTTTCCTGGTAATAAACTTAAATAAGCAGCATGAAAGATTCTTTATTGATAATAATAAACATTACAAGTTCTACAGGCCTAAGTCTGCGCTACCTTAGTCCGAATCAATTAAAAGGGGTTGGCTGGCGTTCTGAATGCATTTGAATCGCTTCCACTTATGCATTTGAATCGCTTCCACTTCGAAGCGTCCAATTATAGCATGGTTGGATAAACCATCTAAATTGGGTGGCAAATAGAAAACCATATATTTGGTTGATGTAAACAAGTATTTTCCTCTTTTTATTGAACAGTTATTGAACGAACAATAAACATAACTAAAAACAATGGTTGTCTTATCAACTGTGTTTATGTTTCAAATTCTGATCTCGTTCGCAAGAGGTTCAGGCTACTGGGATAAGAATTATGGGAAATATAAGAAATGTAAGTACATTATAAACTATAAAGTTAATTTTATTTATAAGCCCTTAAAGATAGTTTACACAGTTAAAACGTGATCATTTACACGAAAATGCATTTGTCTTTTCATGTGATTATCATTAAATATCTTTATTCACTTTGTATTTAAGGCTTGGATTTGCGTGCATGAAACCAGTCAATCCCAAGACAGTCCCAGAGTCATGGGAGGGAGGACGGGAAAGTTGGAATGGGGAGGGGAAACTCATGCCCGACAGGGTGGATCGATTTTACATTTTTTTCGATTTCCATATTCTAATAGAGACAACAACTTGCGCATGCATGAGAAAATAGCCTCTGCAAAATCTTAGCTTAATAGGTAATCATCTTCTGCCCCCGGCAGAGCGATGAAAATCATATTTTAGTAGTCAAAAACGTATTTTTAAACCCTAGCCTAGAGTCATAAAATTTTGCGTGTGTGTTATTTCATGCCTAAGCAACGATATAAATCCTATGGGAAATATAAGTTATAAATGCATTATTTAAGACAAAGAGCCGATCTGAAAATATGTATAATATACATATTTTTAGATCGGCTCTTTGTCTTAAATAATGCATTTATATATTTCCCATAGCATTTATATCGTTGCTTAGGCATGAAATAACACACACGCAAAATTTTATGACTCTAGGCTAGGGTTTAAAAATACGTTTTTGACTACTAAAATATGATTTTCATCGCTCTGCCGGGGGCAGAAGATGATTACCTATTAAGCTAAGATTTTGCAGAGGCTATTTTCTCATGCATGCGCAAGTGTTTGTCTCTATTAGAATATGGAAATCGAAAAAAATGTAAAATCGATCCACCCTAAATATTATTGCCCGTCTATGAGACTCTTAACTCGTAGAAGACAGGGATATAGTCCCAAGGTTTCCTTAGGGCCCAGGAGAGAGTGAGGCTGAAACTTTTTATTTTTAATTTTTATCTTTGTAGGAGAAGAGGGCGTAGGCTCTGGGGATCAGTGGGGCCTCAAAGTTGGGTGGAGGCTGAAATTTTTTATAATTGTTTCCCTTTTTTAGGGTTGTAGTAGACCCGGCATGAACTTAGTACCCCAGACCCTGTAAAGGGGATTGGGGGGGGGGGGGGGGGGGGTCTGATTTTTTTTATTGATTTTAATAATTAATTAGACACGGATCAGCTCTCTCCAACATCAGTTTTTAATTCATTTATTTACTTCTTTTTATTTCTTTATTGAAAACACTTCTCTCCTTCATCAAAATTTTTATTCAAATTATATATAACCTTGGTTATATATAATTTGATTACTGGGGGCCTCGAGGCAATGATGGGCCCCACGCGACCGATTGTAGTTGACAGTTTAACGTGGAATCCGAACCACGCTCCACCAACGTCTTAACCACTAGGTTACCCAGGATACCCATCTATTTACCATCCAATGTTTTTTTATTGTGTGGAAGGATGAACAGCAAGGTTTTGCTGCACGTCGCCTGCCGTCACCGGGTCTCGATCCCGGGGCCGATGGATTCGTAGTCAGCGACACTAACCACTACACCACCTATATATATATATATATATATATGTGTGTGTGTGTGTGTGTGTGTGTGTGTTTTTACCGGAACACACCAGTACGGCGTACCGGTACCTTTTAATGAATTAACAGCAAAAATAAAAAATTTAACGATTTCATCTTTCATTAACTGCTCAGTTTTTACCGCAGCTTTAATTGTTCAGTTGCCATAACCGCCGCTCTACCTTCATTTATTTATATATAAATGAGTTTCGGTACTGCTTTTTCCAGAAAAACCAATATATATATATATATATATATATTATATATATATATATATATATATATATATATATATAATTTAGGGTGATTCAAATATAGGGGTAAAAAAATTTGTTTATATTTTAATGTGTTCAACCCTTTAAATGGTTCATTTCAGCATAAAAACACTATCCTAAAATATTTTAGCAAATTTTTAATTTTTAGGGGTTGCTACCAGCAATTAAAAATTGACAGAACGACTCAAATTGTCAAATTTTTCCACACCACCCAGGAGGTACAGTGTAAGGCGCATTGCTTTTTTTTAACGTGGAAAGCTCCCCGTAGGTCCTACCATAACCACAAGCATGCATAATTAAACTAGCATGATATTTGAGACATTAGCTGTCCTTACTTCATCAATGTTTCTTTCTTTCTATCAGGGTAAACAGCCCTGTAGTTTTTCACTACTTGTAGCAAGAATTGTTTTTGATCTTCGTCATGTGTTAGTATTTTATTATATTCATCCATTAATTTTACTCCTCTTTCCGCTATATCATTCACGACTTTCCACTGTTTGATAGATTTCTTAGCGGAGTTATACTCTTCATCATTATGCCATTCTTTAGCATCTTTGAGTAAAAATTTTGAACTAAATTCTGTTATTGTAAAGAATCTTTGAGTATTTGATGTGACAAAATCTTCTAATTTCTTCGTTGGAATAAGTGCAGGATCTGGAAAAGCCAGTTTTGCAGGAAGAGTTTCTATTGTATTTTGCAAGGCCTTTAAAATTTTGTTTTTCGTTTCAGTAGGCACTTCATCATCATAAAAGGCCAAGGCTACCAGTTCTTCTGATAGGTACCAGAGGTGACCTAACAGTTTTTTAATAGCAACAAATGCAATTGTGTCATTTATTTGTTTGTAGACTACAAGATTCTGTAATAATTCCAGATCAAGACGAGGAGCGCAAGATGGCACAGGAGCTGTAAACCATACCTTTACATGTAACCGAGTAGCAAATAGGCAGATGTCTTTTAGTCCTTTTTTGTCTTTTACTGAAATTTTGAACTGAGATTTGAACATAAAATTTTTTAATGAATATGTAATTTTGGCCATCCACCTAGCCCGATGAAGTCCCGCTGGATGTTTAAATTTGATTCCACCTTTTGGTTCACCTCCCAAAAAAATAATTGTTAACTGCAATAGTTCTAGGTAATCGTCTCTTGGTTGGAATGTATCTAGTTGATTTGCTGCAAATATAATTGTCATCTTTGATGTAATGAATATTTTCATAGATATCTGGATCTGATAATGCTGTTTCGTAGTCCTCCTTATTAATGCTTGACCATTTTTCTCTGAACTTCTTAAAAAGGACTATATCTGGGCCAGAAGATGGTGATAAAGACTTTGAAACAACAGCTTCCAGCATAATTTCAAATATATGGTGTCGACATGCCAGCCACAATAAATCATTGTCGAATTTTTGTTCTAGAAGAATAGCTGCACCATTTCTAGGACCAGTATTGGCTGTCGTTGTATTGAAACATGCATTTTATTTGTTCGCAGATGTCCCATTCAAGCGATGTCTGATTGTTTGCATTAAAACTAGAGACGCATTTCTGTCACTCAATTTTGCAACATCAAGACTTCCTAATAATTTATCATCAAACAATTTTCTACGTTTGCCAACCTTACTTTTCCATGTTGAAGGTTGTGCAGCACAGAAACCAGATTCATCACTTTTACTCTCCTCTGATTCTGATTCTGATGATGTACTGGTGAGTATGACAGCCTCTTCATTCTTCTTTCTTTTGATCTCTTCTTCTGCTTTCCTCTTTTCATAACGTTGTTGCTTTTCTGCTGCTCTTTGCTCTTTTTTAGCAACAACCTTATCAATGGTACCCATTTTTCCATGACGTCCTTTCTCACTTTGCATTTTCAAGAATGTCTTATCTTCTATTTTTATAAGCTGCATAGCATTCCCATGAGCAATGTCAAATAAGTTTTCCAGTTTATCTTTCCATTTTTCTTCTTTATTATTTAAATTTTGCGATCTTTTCAATTTGTTTGCTTTGTTTTTCTTAAGCAGCTGTCATTCCTTCAGTATTCCTTGAATTTTATCTACTGCATGTATTCTTTGTTTTGCTGGTATTCCTGCTTTTTTCCAAACTGCTAGCACATCATCTGCAGTAGAGCAGCATGATTCTCTAATGTCTTGCTTTTAATATTTCTGTAGTGCATGAAGAGGGCCATCATTTCCTTCTCTGATGGTAATACGGATGTTTTTAGTACTGCAGAGGGCTGCCCAATTAGCCATACTTCAGTTTCTTTTCTTGTAGAACTTCTCCCAAATGAGCAACTGGGTGATGGTGAGTTAGGCCTAGCTTCCATAATCGATTAATTGGTATCAAAATTACGAGTTCCAAGCAACAATTAAAAGCAAGCTAGTATATAAACCATTAATTAAAAATTCTGAAATATAAACAATTAAACACAAAATCATAAGTTGTAAAAACAAACAAATTGAAAAAGAGGGAAACTTTGACGCCTGGTAGCACATAGTAAATTTTATTTAAAATTCACCAAATTTGGCATACACTACTTTTTTGTCATATGGAACAAAAATACAGGTTGAACAATTAAAAAAAAAAACTTTGATTGTTTTGAATCACCCTAATATATATATATATGGGATGAATTTCACAATTAAACACGTCATATATATTTGTGGCTTTTAACTTAAACTCCAAGACCATAAATTGGGAAGAAATCAGATAGCAAATGGCTCAAATAGAGTGGAGAACAGTTTTAGAGAATAAAACAATGGAGGAAATGCTAACAAACTTGGAAGAAAGGACGCTGAGAATTTTGGAAAAATATGCTCTGAAAGCACAGCCAAAAGGAAAGAGGAACTGGCTAGAGAGGCAAAAGAGAAGAATATTCCGCAAAAGAAAGAGAGTAGCGACGAAGTTAGCTAATTGCAGAGACAACAATGTCAGGAAAGTAATCTGGATGCCATAAGTTTGACCTTCGTCAGAGTGAACTATTTGAACAAAAACAAAACTAAGGTTTCGTTTTTTTTACGAAGGTATATATATATATATCGGTGGTGTAGTGGTTAGCAGTGCTGACTACGGATCCACCGACCCCGAGTTCGATTCCCGGTGACGGCAGTCGGCGCGCAGCAAACCCAGCTGTTCATCCTTCCACATAATAAAAATTAGTTGGTAAACAAATGGGTACCCTGGATAGCCTAGTGGTTAAGACTTTGGCTGCTGATCGGGAGGTCGTGAGATCGAGTCCGAGTGAGGACTTTGTAAGTTCTGACCACCCGTGATGGGTCGTGGGTCGGATTCCACGTAAAGCTGTAGTTCTAAGATGGAGCAACAAGCTTGACCTTTGTCAGATTTATTCAGCCGGAACCAAAACCAAGGTAAACCAGGGTTAACCGATATATATATATATATATATATATATATATATATATATATATATATAGAGAGAGAGAGAGAGAGAGAGAGAGAGAGAGAGCGAGAGAGAGAGAGAGGGGACGAAAAGATGGTACATGTTTATTTACAGACGTTTCGGAAAAGTTCCATTTCCATCATCAGTGCTAAAAAGTTTAAAAACAAATAGAAATAAATTTATTTCTATTTGTTTTTAAACTTTTTAGCACTGATGATGGAAATGGAACTTTTCCGAAACGTCTGTAAATAAACGTACCATCTTTTCGTCCTATTCTTCGCTAAGCTACACTTCCCTAAGAACAAACCATTCAACCAAGTTATATATACATATATACAGTATATATAGTGAAAAGCAGTATTAAATAATAGTTCCATTTTATTTTTATATAAAAATTAATGTTGAATTAAGCCTTTTTCCGATTAATATTGCAGAAAATTTGTATCAATGAAAGAAAGCCACCCCCAGCCTTCTTTAGTTAGCTTTATAAGGCTAACTAACGAAAATATAACGAACTAACCTAACCATTCGTTAAGGGCGTAAAGTTGACCTAACGATTGGTTAGGTTAGGTCGTGATATTTTCGTTAGTTAGCCTTATAAAGCTAACTAAAGAAGGCTGGAGGTGGCTTTCTTTCATTGATCCGAAAATTTAATTTGTCATTTACAGACTCGACTATATTATACAAAGATGGGACGAAAAGTCTTTACTGGGATACTGCGGACGAGGTACAGATTGATTTTTTTATCCCATTTAATTGGGAACATTCATCCATTGACGAAATTTTGATCATCGAGATTCAGTCTTTGGAAATGGTGTTGAAACATCCGAAAATGTCCTACAACAGTGACTCAAAATCAAATAAAACAACAGAATTCCTTTCACTGAAACGTCTTCGGTTGGGGTGGAATAAAATGTATTTAACACTTGATGACACGACTTCACATCTGAAAATTAAAGATTTTGATGGATTTATCCGACTTATAAGTCCGACTGGCATCACTAAAGGAG
This sequence comes from Bathynomus jamesi, assembly GCA_023014485.1. Lineage (NCBI taxonomy): Eukaryota > Metazoa > Arthropoda > Malacostraca > Isopoda > Cirolanidae > Bathynomus > Bathynomus jamesi. The sequence continues at coordinate 2,006,750 of JAJOZX010000047.1, read as the reverse complement.
AAAATATCTCTGTCGTCGTAAAAGGACTATTTTCTTTCGTAAATTGGTTCACAGAAGGTTTGTTTTTCATTTTCTTTCTTAGAGAGACGTTTAAAGCATAAATTTTATGACCTATAAAGGTACGTCAGAACTTTAACTTTACTTTTAGTGTACTTCTTTCTGTTTTGTAGGCTTAAACCAACTTCAAAATTCCATTATGACTGAAAATTAGGGATATTTTTGTAAAACTGGTTGAAAAGTTTCACAGTAAGAACTAGGCTACGTCTTTGAGATTCATTTCTATTTTTACGAAGGAAAATAAGACACAAATAGAATTAATGGAAACTAAAATAAAGTTGCATTTAGTTAATTCTCTCATTAACATTACGAATGAAAATTGAAATAATCTTGGAAATAATAGAAAGGAAGAGGTAAACAATACGGTATGATAATAGAAATAATAGGAAAGAAAAATGGTAAACAATACGGTAAACAAAACATGTTAAAATACCAATAATAGTTAATTTCTATTATTACAAATTAGAAACGATGAAACAATCTTAAAGTTATAAAAATACAGATAAATGAGGTACATTATAAATATGGCGTAATATAATGGAAACTTTTAACATATAATTTATATAATTTGTGATTGCACCCGATTTAAGATTGTGAATTTTCACTAGCGGCGTTAGGGACCTGCAACTTCGCAATTACGTGGGGCCTCGAGGCAACGAGGGGCCACATGCGACCGATTGTAGTCAACAGTTTCCCGTTTCACATTCAAATTTAGCGTTGTGTCTGCGGAGCAGCTTTTTGTCCCATTGTGTTGTTCGGTAATTGTAGGATGTGAACCAGGAAGTTGCAGTGCGTAAGCGCACAATTTCTCTAAGTTAATACCTTTTTTTATACTATTTCTCTTTTCGTGCCCAGATTGAGTGATCACCTCAGGGTACTGTGGTGTAATTTCGGTTGAAGATATATACATTATACAGAGCCAAAACAAACTACCTACTTGCGTTTGTGAAAATTTGTTGGGAGGGAGAGAATGTTTACCGTAACTAATCACAAAATATATTTAATTTACGTTATGACCTAATCTATGACAGAAGCTCCCTAGGGGTTTAGCAGGGGGCCCCCAAATGACTAACGTCGCCCCTGTGAGTTCGTAAGAATTTTTTATGGATTACTTCTAGTGGATTTCGTATATAATTCTTTGTACTACCCCATTAGGGTGTGTCAATTTTAGTAAAGTCAACAATTCAAAAACACTACTAGTGACCAAATGATGCATTTTTATGTGCTAAATCGAAATATGGCTTTAAAATCCAGATTTGACCACTCTTAGCTACTTATATTTGAAGTTGAAGTTTACGAAAAATCAGCAATTTTTGCAAGTATTTTTTTATTGTATATAACTACATTTTACATACATTACATACAATTAGAGACATTTTGATTGTATTTCAATATTAAAACTTAGAAATATAGATAGGTTTCTTGAACTTTGCCAAGGATGCCATATATAACTACAATCTACATTTCACATACATCCAATTAAAGACATTTTGATTGTATTTCATTATTAAAATTTATAAATATAGATATGTTTCTTGAACTTTGCCAAGGATGCCATGTCTACCTTGCTCTTGTTCCTAGACATGAGCTCCCTACTGGCCACCTGGCCACTGATGTACGCCTCCCTCCTCTCTTGTGAGTAAACATGTTGTGCTGCTTCAGTTGTCATCCTTACACACCTCTCTACTGACTGTGTGTGTGTGTGTGAGGGCCATGCAGGAACTTCCATTGGTCTATCCAGAAACTCCTTGATTGCAGCAGTGGTGAGGGAACAGGTCAGAGGAGAGTCAGTCACGCCAGAGTTCCAGTCAATAAGCTCCGAGAGTTTGGTGGCATCTGGGTTGATGTCGGGGCTCTTCCTGGGTCTGGCGCTGCAGTCTCCTACCTGTGTGTCCTCATCTTCTTCACCTTTGATTTCCAGTAATTTAGGGTGTGTCAATTTTAGTAAAGTCAACAATTCAAAAACTACCAATGCTCAAATGATGTCATATTATCTAGCAAACTTAGAAATATCTTCAGTGTTGTTTAAAAAAGTAATTTACCTACTTATATTTGACCAGGACGAAGGAGAACGAAGACTTCATACCAGACTCAGTCTGGTATGAAGTCTTCGTCCTCCTCTTTCCTCCCTGCCTCCTCCACTCATGCATTCACAATCAAAACTCCAGCATTTGTGACTATGTGAAACTTAGAAACCATACTGCACACCAAAAATAACCAAAGTTAACCACACATATCAATGGCACATTGATATACGATGCTGCAGTCACATTTAGGTTATATTTCAAACCTTTCTGGTCAAATATAAGTAGGTAAATGGCTTTTTTAAATACTAAAGATATTTCTAAGTTTGCTAGATAATATGACATCATTTGAGCATTAGTAGTTTTTAAATTGTTGACTTTACTAAAATTGACACACCCTAAATTACTGGAAATCAGAGGTGAAGGAGATGAGGACACACAGGTAGGAGACTGCAGTGTCAGACCCAGGAAGACTCCTGACATCAACCCAGATGCCACCAAACTCGAGCTTATTGACTGGATCTCTGGCGTGACTGACCCTCCTCTGACCTGCTCCCTCACCACTGCTGCAATCAAGGAGTTTCTGGATAGACCAATGGAAGTTCATGCATGGCCTTCACACACACAGCCAGTAGAGAGGTGTGTAAGGATGAAACTGAAGCAGCACAAAATGTTTACTCACAAGAGAGGAGGGAGGCGTACATCAGTGGCCAGGTGGCCAGTAGGGAGCTCATGTCCAGGAACAAGAGCAAGGTAGACATGGCAGTCTTGGCCAAGTTCAAGAAACCTAGAGGCGGGCCCACCAGCTTGACCTCCGTGTGAAGAGAGACCAACGCACGAAACAACATAAGGTTCATAAGGTAAGGTATATTTCTAAGTTTTAATATTGAAATGCAATCAAAATGTCTTTAATTGTATGTATGTAAAATGTAGTTATATATGGCATCCTTGGCAAAGTTCAAGAAACCTATCTATATTTCTAAGTTTTAATATTGAAATACAATCAAAATGTCTCTAATTGTATGTAATGTATGTAAAAATGTAGTTATATACAATAAAAAAAATACTCGCAAAAATTGCTGATTTTTCTAAACTTCAACTTCAAATATAAGTAGCTAGGAGTGGTCAAATCTGGATTTTAAAGCCATATTTCGATTTAGCACATAAAAATGCATCATTTGGTCACTAGTAGTTTTTTGAAATGATGACTTTACTAAAATTAACACACCCTACTACCCCATGCTGTGATTCCATATTGTAAGTGTGGATGAATAAATGAGTAATACAGTGTGAGGAGAACATTTTGGGGATTTTTTTTAGTTTGAATATTACAGTGTGTCGATAAATATGAGTATTTTCGGTTTAATATGTTGTATGTGTGTGCGTTTTAAAATTTAATTTGTCATCTAACTTGATGCCAAAAACTTTAACTTCATTTACTTTTGTAAGAGGAGTGTTTCCAATTGTTAATGGAGTGTGCGCGATTACAGTTTTTTTTAATTACAATCATATATGATGATTTTGTCAAGTTCAGTAAAAGCTTATTTGCACACATCCATTTATAGACATGATCTAATTGCCTGTTCACTTCATTCATTAGGGAGTTGATATCGTGGTGTGTAGAAGTGAATGTTGCATCATCCGCATACTGAATACAGTTTAATGTTGTTGATCTATAAAAATCATTTAAATGCATTAAGAAAAGTAAGGGTCCAAGGATAGATACTTGTGGAACCCCACTTTCCAATACATCATATTCTGATGAGATGTCATTTACTTTAACATACTGCTGAGTGCTGACGATAGGAGAGATATGACCTAAATCAATTTAGCATATTTTCCCTTAAGTCATATGTATTTAATTTATCTAGTAAGGTATCATGTGAGAGTGTATCAAAGGCTTTCGACAGGCCGAGGAAACTAAGATTGTGTGTTTTTATAGTTTAGGTTTTTATAAATATTTTCTAATAGCATGTTGCTAGCATCTTCTGCGGTGTAGCTTTCTCTAAATCCAAATTGCGTTTCCACCAGGATGTCGTATTTAGCTAAGAATTTTATTAGTATATTGTATACGATTCTTTCAAATACTGTACTTTACTTAAAGTTGGTAATATGGAGATTGGCCGGTAATTGGGTAGAGAATCAGAGCTGCCTGATTTGAATAATAGACAAACCCTGCCTATCTTCAGGTAATCAGGGAGTATACCTTGTACTATTGATTCATTCATAAGTCGTGTGAGTGGGGTTTCCTATATCATCTAATATTAGTTTAAGCTTTTCGATGTGGCTAAGGTTTCGTTTGGCAGAATTGGTTTAAAGAAGAATGTATTTTGTGCGAGCTGTGGCATATACAGGGTGCTCCAAAAAGACCTGGACAACTTTGGTTGTTAATATATTTAGAACCACAAATGATACAACGGTACCGTTTGGTTTATATGATACAGAAACCCATAAAGTTTTGTGCACATCATCAATACACTTCATTGTGAGCTCTGTTTGTCGCACGCAGGACATCAAGGCGGTACACGAGTTCTTGCCATGTTCGGCTCAGCATGTTGGCGTCCACCAGTGCGCATGCAGCTGTGATCCGAGCACGAAGATCCTGCAGGTTTGCCACCTTGGTCTTGTAAACCACATCTTTGACAAACCCCCACAGAAAAAAATCAAGGGGGTTATGTCTGGTGATCGTGGAGGCCAGGCGGTTGGTCCGTCTCAGCCAATCCAGCGACCTGGAAATTTATCATTCAGGACGGTAGGTCTGCAATCTGTGGGAATGTGAATCATTCCAACATGTCTAGGTAAATTGCTGAGGTCAGTGTATCCTCCGCAAAGAAAAACGGACCCACCAAGCGGTCATGGAGAAGGCAACACCACACATTGACCTTTGGACTGTCGCGTATGTATTCAATGACCACGTGGGGGTTTTCAGAGCCCCAGATCCTCACATTGTGCCGGTTGACCTTCCCCTATACATGAAAACAAGCTTCATCTGTGAACATGACCTTTTTCAGGTAATCTTCGTCATTCTCTACGCGGCTGAGCATTTCCACGGCAAACGCCTTGTGTTTGAGTCCGTCATCTGGTTTGAGTTCCCGCAGCATCTGCACCTTATAGGCATAAAGCTTCAGACTTTTATGCAAAATCCTGCGCGCAGTGGTGGTTGGTAGTGCCAATTCTCTGGGTGCGCGTCAGATTGATTTTCTGGGACTTTGTTGAAATGTTTCACGCACTCGTTCAACGTCTGCCGCACTTGTGCTTGGTCGACCGGTACTCTTCCGTTTCAGGACACTTCCAGTCTCCTTAAACCTCTTGTACCACTCTCTGATACTAGTTCGCAATGGCGGATTCCTTCCATACCTTGTACGGAAATTATGCGGAACTTGGGTGTCGGATCTCGTCTCGATGAACCATTCGACGCACAGAGCTTTCTCCTGTGGAGTCGCCATTTTCTTTTACATTAAACCACCAGACCTGAAAATAATTAAAACTTTATGAGTTTCTGTATCATATAAAACAAACGGTATCGTTTTATTATTTGTGTTCTAAATTTATTAACAACCAAAGTTGGCCAGGTCTTTTTGGAACACCCTGTATTGTTGGTAGTGACGGTGAATCTGGAATGGCTGCTGCCGTATTGCTTCCTATTTCTGAAAAGAAATTGTTTAATAAATTAGTCATGCCTTTGGGATCACTGCAGGAAATGCCAGCCTGTGATAACGAAGATACGGGATTTGTGTTTTCTTTTTTGGTGTTTGCTAAAACCGTTAAAGTATATTGAATCTTGAGTGCCTATATTTCACCTGTTATAAATTTGAAACTAAAATTATTATAATTCTTTAAAACTAATATATAATTAATTTAAAATTAGTAAAGTAAACACAGTAGAAAAATTAACAGAATATACATTTTTCGGCACTATTTATACTGTACTATTATTTTTTATTTCATTCGTAATTTTCAAACTCTGTAACAGTTTAAATATTGTAGTAAAAATCCAATACTTATTTTGAAAAAAAAAAGGATCACCTGAAGATCAGGGCCCCCAGTCTTCGTTAGTTAGCATTATAAGGCTAACTAACGAAAATATCATGACTTAACCTAACCAGTCGTTAGGTCAACTGTACACCCTTGACGATTGGTTAGGTTAAGTCGTGATATTTTCGTTAGTTAGCCTTATAAGGCTAACTAACAAAGGATGGGGGGGCCATGATCTTCAAGTGATATATATATATATATATATATAAAATTTTATATATATATATATATTATATATATAATAAACAGGAACACCAGAGAAAATACAAACATCCTTCAAGGTTTAATAGTACCAACGTTTCGGAATGCACTAATTCCATCTTCAGGGCTAAAACAATAAAATTCCAAATCACATACAAAATACAAATTGCTTAACAACAATTTAAAATAAACTTAAAAAATTATAAAAAGTAGCTAAGAAAATGTAAAACATTAAAACTAAAAGGTAAATAAACGTGAAGTTAAAAAGTTAAAATTATAAAAAAGTAAAAGCATTAAAACTGAAATGTAAATAAAATAAACTAGTACCTTAACCAAAACATAGCAGATCTATCGATGATTCGTCAGAATTTAGGTCTGGTTTTAGTTTATAAATAAACAAAGACTCCATCATTTTAAGCTTAAGGTCAGAGCTTCCGGCAGCAAGTACGGTGAAATTAGACTGTGAAATTGGGTGGTTATTGTTGTGCGAGTGATTACGTATTAGAGAATTAGGTGGTTTGCCAAGGGGTAAATTTGTACGGACCGATTTACCGAGATGTTCGTAAATACGAGATTTTAAATGTCTTTTAGTTTTACCTATATATGATCCCATACAGTGGTCACACTTGTATTGATAAACTATAGATGACTTAAGAAGTGTAGGAATAACATCCTTGTATTTAAATAAATGGTAAATCGATTTAGACGGGGTGAATATAATTTTTATACACAGTTGTGGGTAGAATTCCTTGAGCAATTTTAAAAGTTTGTTTCTAATGTTAAAACTTGAGGTTCCCATATAGGGCAAAGTGAAATACAGGATATCTTTGAGGACTGTAATTAAGTCTCTAGTTGTAGGGCTTATTAGTCTATTTAAGGTTCTGCCTATTGTAGTCTCCACCAGTCTAGAAGGGAAATTATTCTTGGCAAGGAGTTTTCGGATGAAATCTAGTTCATCGTGTAGTTTGAAGTAATCTGAACAGATATTGAAAGCTCTATTGGTCAGAGTCGAGATTAAATTTCGTTTGAAACCTAAAGGGATAAAGGAAGAAAAGTTCGTAGTAAGATTGGTGAATGTCGGCTTTCGGTAAACGGAAGTTTCAAAAGAGGAATTAGTTTTTATTATCTTAATGTCCAAAAAGGACAGAGAGCTATTAGATTCAACTTCTGAAGTAAATTGAATGTTAGGGTGCTTAGAATTAAGGTAATTACGAAACAAAGGGATATGGTCTGGTGATTTAAACAGGAGAAAAGTGTCATCAATATATCTTCTATAAAAAACCGGTTTAAAGTTGGAAGGACACTCATTCAACCATTTGACTTCATGATGACACAGAAACGCGTTAGCTAAGGTATATATATATACCTAAGGTATATATATATATATACTGGGTGATCCAGATAAATGGGACCCATAAAAAAAAGCCAAATATTCTTAATATTTAATTCCTTTCATAAAAACTATATATCATTCGAAAGAGTAGAGTTACAAGTTTATTATGAAATATTTATTTTTTAAAAATGACTCCTTTCAAATGTGCTCCATTAGTTGCCAAGCATTCCAGTGCTCTCGCTTGTAAGTTCTGCATCACTTTTGCAAGAGTGTGCGGTGGTATGGCCTGTATCTCATTTGTGATGGCGGCCTTCAATTCTTGCAAGGTCGTTGGGTTATTTCTGTAGACCCTACTCTTTAAATATCCCCAGAGATAATAATCTGAGGGAGAAAAATCCGGAGACCTTGCGGGCCATTCAACGTCTCCAAATCTTGAGATTAACTCGCCTGGAAACGTTTGACGCAAAACTGCCATGCAGTTCCTCGTGGTATGGCAGGTAGCTCCGTCTTGTTGGAACCAGTGGTTTTCTAGACAAAGATCTCTTAATTTAGGAATAAGGAAATCGGTCAACATTTTTTCGTAGCGATCACCATTTACAGTGACCGTGTTTCCGGTGGAATCCTCGAAAAAGTACGGCCCTATGATCTGAGATGCAGTAAGACCACACCAAACAGTTACACGCTGACTATGCAACGGGACTTCGGTAATATTCAATGGATTTTCTGTTGCCCAGAAACGACAATTTTGTTTGTTTACAGTTCCATTCAAGTGAAAATGGGCTTCGTCTGACATAATCAAAGTTGCTAGAAAATTGGTGGTGTCATTTACCTTCTGTTGGATCCATTGACAGAATTGTCGTCTTCGTGCGAAATCTCCATCGTTTAGTTGTTGCACTGTTTGAATTTTATATGGAAAGAGCATTAAATTTTGCTTGAATATACGGTGTTGTTCCATATCCAACTCCTAACAGCTGAGAAGCACGTCTGATGCTTATGTTAGGATTATCCTGTACAATTTCATGAGTTCTGTTAATGATCTCGTCTATCCTTGCTGTGCGCACTCTTCCAGTTGGTTTTCTTTTTCCAATGCTGCCAGTTAGGGAAAAATTTCTGACACACCGACGGATTACTTTCTTATGTGATTTTGACATCTGAAAATTTGTCTTGAAAGATCTTTGAGCTGAAACTACACTTCTTCCATGCTCATAATATTGCTCAGTTATGAAACGCAGCTGTTCCACAGTCCATGCAGTCATCTTGAAGGGTTAGTTTTAACTAACACTTTTATTTTGTTTTGTATCTTATCTTTTCTTGTATTGTCAAAACCTATACAATCCTGTACAAACTTGTAACTATCCTCTTTCGAATGATGCGTATGATTTTATAAAAGGATTTATACTTTAAGAGTTACAGGGGTTTCTTTTGGGTCCCATTTCTCTGGATCACCCTTTATATATAGTCACTATCAATATTGGTATCGTTTAATAGAGAATAATGATTCATTTTTAAAAAGAAGATTTATTGGTTACATAATTTTTATTTGATATAAATGTTTCATTGATGAATATTTACAATTAATCTTTTAATTTTTTGCGAAACCATTTTCAGATCAGAGATCGTACAATATTCCTATTTATTCGAGAAACTTCGTAATCCCTGTGTTAATGGAAGGAGGCCATGTAGTGCTGCAGGTTAATTCAAAGTCAGGCGGCGACTTCAAAATGGGAATGAACTTTGGATCGACGTCCTACGTCCTCTGCAGTTCCACTAAAAATTATGGTGTTTTTTTGAGGATAAAGTGCGAACGACATTTGAGCTTTTCGGATACGTTGTTTGCTCGAGGCTACACCTTTACGTTGGGTTTTAACAACAACTTTGGAAGGGTAAATTGAGGGTAATTCTTCCCCTTCTAAAGGGGATTCAAGGAATCTATTAAAAGTTCATTAAAATGACTATATTTTTGTGAACTTTTAATATATTCCTTTTCTAAAAAGTTTCAAATAAAAAGTAGAGAGTTTAGTTTTTCTTTAAAGAGATAATTTTTAATAAAGTTAAAAATTAAATTCTTTTGGGGTTAAAGAAGTGTAACTTAACTGTTTTACGTTTAATTAAACATAAATTTTGAACTCAAACTTTACATTTTAATATTTTTAGTTAATTTATAAATAATTCCGTTCTTCCTTCCTTTTAAAGAGCTTCATCTTTTTTCTTTCTCATATATTGGATATATATATATATAAAATGTACATCCACAGGGAAAAATAAAAAGCGATTCCAAGGCATTTATCCCTGCGGTTGTGGGTGTGCATCATTTATTATTTTCATGTGTTTAATTGTGAAATTAATTTATTACATTTATTTATTTGGGTTGATTTTCATTCTGGTTGGTTGTTTTTTTTTTTTTTTTGCCTTTATCCACGAAAGGTCACTGAGACGAATTGTGGATGGCATTAGATCATAGTCTAATATAATTACCAAATCTCTTTATCTTATCTATGAAGTGTCATACTGAAACGAAATCTAAAACTTAAGCTCACTCTTTACGATGGACAAAAGAACGTGAAAACAAAGCAAACTGATACGCATTTCCACACTTTTTAATCCATACTCTACACACCTTTTTTATTGCTCGGAAAGTAATGAAAATTTATAGTGTCCTTATATCCTTGGATGTTATTACATCCGTAAGATGTAATAACAGTGTGCAACAAATCTTGGCCCTAACCCAAATTAGCAGCCATTACAGAATTACGTCCACCCACCTCAGTTACATAACTAAGACTGTTGAATGGGATTTGTAATTCGTACTGCTCACACGTGAGGGCGCTGCGAGTCAATTTTAGTATGAACGTCTATGTATGAAATTATACTTTATGAAGAGACTCGGTAATTATGATCACTCGGTAACCATAATCAAATCCTAATTATACCAAAGATTACCTATATCTAGTTGGTCCACGTTCACATTATAACATGTGAATAATTTCATACTAGCGATTTTAAACAAATAATTTTAATCCAGTGAGACCTTTATAGTTTTTTTAAGCTCACCAGCTACTTAGATTTTGAATGCAACTTCACAAGTTTGATCTCACTGGCTTTGGGTGTGAAGCTCAAAATGAAAAGTAATTCCAAGGTCTTTCGAGTATTTAACGATGCACGTCGTCAGGAAATGAAGGGAAAAGGCAAGAGATAACATAAACAAAATACAGGGTCATCGAAAAAGAACTCCGGGGTTTCAAACTTTAATAATTTTCTAAATACAAAACCAAAAACAGTTTCCTTTGTTTGTAAATGTGAAAAAATTAAAAATTTTAGTGTTATACCTCAATAAGTCTCGATGTGAGCACCATTTGTACTCCTACAAACATCCAAGCGGTAGTCGATTTCCATCCAGGTACGGTGAAGCATGTCCGGTGTGATTGTTGCGACGGCTGCAGAGATTCTCTCTCGTAGATGTCTCAAATCACGAATTTTCTCGGCACAGACAATGTTTTTCACATACCCCCACATGAAAAAATCCAATGGTGTTAGATCAGGACTTCGTGGAGGCCAGGTTGTTGGTCCACCTCTTCCAATCCATCGATTAGGAAACCTAGCATTTAGCGAACCTGAAGACTAAAATGAGGTGAGGCGCCGTCTTGTTAGAAAACAACGGCAGTTCCATTTTGTCTTTCAATGTCTTCAATTTGGGGGAAAACAAACTGTTCTAACAGATCGAGATAAAGGTCTCCAGCAATGGTTCTCTCCGCAAAAAAGAAAGGTCCTACCACACGGTCATGCAGTAGTCCACACCATACGTTCACCTTTCGGGTACTACGTACGTACTCGAAAACTTCATTTGGTCGTTCTGATCCCCAAATTCTGCAGTTGTGACGATTTACTTGGCCATTAATGTGAAACGTAGCTTCGTCCGTGAACATTACCCGTTTTAAGTAACCTTCATCGTCATCAATTTTACTTAACATGATTTTTGCAAATTCGAGTCGTTTTGGACGATCAGTGACTTTAATTTCATGTCTCATTTGAATTTTGTATGCGTGTAATCTTAGGCGGTTATGTAGCACATTTTGGATGGTGGAAGTATGAAAGAATATGAAATATGAAGGAGTATGAAAGGGAACTTGTTCCAACCGTTCATGCTGCTGGAAATTGAAAAAGTGTGTAGCACCTCCAAAATTTAAATACGAAAAAAGGCTGTTATAATTAAATTTTCTAACAAAGGAAACTGCTTTTGGTTTTGCATTTAAAAAATTATTAAAGTTTGAAACCCCGGAGTTCTTTTTCGATGACCCTGTACATAGTTAGGAGGGGTTATCAAAATACAGTATTAACAAGTACTAATTAAAGGGGGAAAAGGTATTTTAACAAAATGTGGTCCATTTTATACGTCCCCGAACTGTTAGTGAAATTATTATTTACAAATGATATGAATGCACATTCTAGAATGTTCCTGTCAAGTTGTGCCTATTTTTTTCTAGAATTTTTTAACCTTCCCAATTAATATCTATACATATGGGCAAAAAATGATCTAGAATTGTTCGCCGTTCTACAAGTATATTTAGGCATATTTATGACTTCAGTAAAGAATATAAAGCTGTGAAGGAGCATAAATGTGCTTATCTAACTGCGAATAATTCTAATGCATTTTTAGCCCATATCATAACATTAATTGGGACGGTCCAAAAATTCTAGGGGAAAAATAGACAACTGAAATGAACAGTCTAGACTCTAGAACGTGTATTCATATAATTTGTAAATAATTTCAATAACAGTTTGGGAACTTATAAAGTGGACCACATCTTGTTAAAATGCCTTTTTCCTTTAATTAATACTGTACTTGTTAATTCTTTGTTAATCCCTCATAACTATTTTGTTTTCGCTGTACTGAAACATATTTTCAGCTTCTTGCCTTCTTTCATTCCATGACCACGTGTATTGTAAAATACATGAAAATCCTTGTAATCGCTTTTCATTTTTCCTTGCGGGTGTGCATGACATATATATAGTATATATAGTCTATACACACTCGTACATATATATTACAGAGAGACACGAACAAAATATACAAATGGTCAGAAGACAACAACATGACATTTAACACCGAGAAATTTCAGCTCTCGATATATGGTAGAAAAGAAGAATTTAAACTGACTGCATATTATGCTCCAGATAGACAGGAAATTCAGAGAAGCACGAAAGCGATCGATTTGTGGGTAATAATGACCGATGATGCGAAATTCGAAACACAAAATCAGATAGCGAGAAATAAAGCAAAAAGAGTCGCGGGACAGGTACTAAGAACGATCAAGAGAAGGGACAAGACAGTAATGATTCCCCTGCTGAGAACACTGATTACTCCAAAACTTGAATACTGCTCAGTTTTGACGTCCCCATATAAAAAGGAAGAAATTAATAAACTAAAAGAAACGCAGAGACATTTCACGGCCAAGAGTAATGGCTGCAAAGAACTCAACTACTGAGAAAGACTACGTAAACTAAATCTGTACTCCCTGGAAAGAAGAAGAGAGAGGTTCACCATAATCTACTTATGGAAAATGATCGAAAAACTGGTACCAAACCCCAAACTAAACCCAATCAGTTACCATTCAAACAACACTGGAAAATTGGAAAGGCAGAATGTGTAGTGTTCCCAAATTAAAAGCCCGACAAGGGACCTCCTCAACATTGAAGGAAAATAGCTTGGTTGTCAGGGGGCCAAGACTTTTTCACCAGCTTCCAAAGAACCTCAGAAACGTTACAGGGGTCAAAGTTGAAGTCTTCAAGAGAAGACTAGATGCCTGGCTCAGGACGGTACCAGATGAGCCGGGTGTACCTGGCTATGTATGGTGTTGAGCGCAAGAAAACAACTCGCTCCTCCACCAAGCCAGACCTAGAAGCGGGGCCACCAGCTTGACCGTGCGAAGAGACCAACGCACGGAACAGCAACGAAGTTATACTTGTAAAAATCCTTGTAATCCTTTTAATTTTTCCTTGTGGATGTGCATCACACACACACACACACACACATATATATATATATATATATATATATATATTACACACACTATTTATTTATTTATTGCATGTAATGAGTATCCAAAGGTTATGAGCGGATGCTGTTTGTTTTTTCATTTCCGAAAAGGTCAAAATAACAAATGCTTTTGTTTTAACGGAAATAAAACATTTAACTTGACTAGCTTAATATAATCTATTTTTGGCATTTTTCAGGATTATCTGACTATTGGAAACTACATTTTTACGAATATTTTGATCAATAATTTAGGATCAAATTATTTTGAAGTGTCAACCTGGACGCAGTCTGTAGTGGATGTATTTTATGAAGACGTTTTCCATTCAACGCGACCAGAAGACGATAATGAAGGTCAGCTAATTAGCTAAAAAGGAGGGACTTTAATTTAAGCTAATTTACACATCAATATATATATATATATATATACACACACCTCGGTGGTGTAGTGGTTAGCGTCGGTGACTACGAATCCATCGGCCCCGGGACCAGACCCGGTGATGGCAGGCGACGCGCAGCGAAACCCAGCTGTTCAATCTTCCGCACAATAAAGAAAGTGGCTGGTCGGTAAATGGGCACCCTGGATAGCCTAGTCGTGGTTAAGACACTGGGCTGCTGGTGGGGCGTGGTTCAGATTCCACGTTAAACTGTAGGTCTAAGGTGGAGTGAAAAGCTTGACCTTCGTCAGAATGAACAATTCGGGCGGAAGCAAACCAAAGGTGTGTGTGTGTATATATATATATATAAAACATTGGTTAAACTTGGTTTTACTTCCGCTCGAATTGTTCATTCTGACGAAGATCAAGCTTGTCAGCAATGTTCCCTCTAATTTTTTTTAGTCCGTGTGCGCAAGAAATTTTCGTTGTGCGTACATTTAGATTCATGGTAAAAAATTGTGCAAACTTTTCTGAGCGCTATTATCTTCAAAATGAAATATATATAAATATTAAATACTTAATAAATATTATTTCCATAAGGTGATAGCTCGATCATTACGGTACTATTAAATGGATATTAAAAAAACTGTTTACGATATTAATATTATATATTCTTAAAAAAGAAAACATTTTATCCATTCTAAAAATATGAATAAAATAAAAAATAGTAAAATAAAATTTAACAAAATAAAGAAAAAAAATTAAAATAACATTAATTGAAAATTACTATTTTAGTTATTTCTCAAAACAATTTTTATCATTTAGCAATTTAAAATAGACTATCAAGATTAATACATGATTTTATCCATTCACAAAATAGGAATAAAATAATTTATTTTTTATTTTTTATGAATTATGAGATAATTACTATTCGTTTTTATGCAAAAATAAGAAAGAGAAGTTTATATTCAATGCTTTAATGTATAAAAGAAAAAAAAATGCAAATACATATAGTAAAAAAAATCCGTATTGCGCAATTGCGCGGACGTCGGCGAAGTCGGTCGGAAAGGGTTAATACTTAAAAGAGCGACTATAGAGTATGTTGATGCAAATGGTCAGACCTTGTGTGACGGTACATTTTTTAAATTACTTCATTTACTGTCGTGACTTATGATACGCTTGAGCCTGTGCGCATTTTATTTTGCTGTGTGCGCGGGTTTCACAACGCGTGTGCGCGCGCACACGCGCACACCTTAGAGGGAACATTGCTTGTCAGTCCACCTTAGACCTACAGTTTAACGTGGAATCCGAACCACGCCCCACCACGGGCGGTCAGAAATTACAAAGTCCTCCCCCGGACTCGCTCTCACGACCTCCCGATCAGCAGCCCAGCGTCTTAACCACTGGGCTACCCAGGGTACCCATTTATCAACCAACCAATTTTTATTGTGTGGAAGGATGAACAGCTGGGGGTTGCTGCGCGCCGCCTTCCGTCACCGGATTTCGGGGCTTGTGGATTTGTAGTTACTAATGCTAACCACTACACCACCGAGATGCACCATATATACTCGTATATACAGTGTGTCCGTAAAGTCATGGTGGGATTTTAAATAGCTATATTATTGCAACGAAACATGATAATGAGATGAAAAAAAGGCAAATTGAAGAACAACTCTAAAAGAATAACTTTATTTAACGTAGTTCGATATGGGCTCCTCTGGTAGCCCTGCAGACATCTAGGCGGTGATTCAATTCCAGCCACACACGCCCAAGAACATCAGGAGTGACGGATGCGATAGCTTCCGTGATTCGCTCGTGCGAGTGATGAATATCCCTAATGGGTACACTGTACACGCTTTGCTTGACGTAACCCCACAAATAAAAGTCCAAAGGTGTCAGGTCCGGAGAGCGTGGAGGCCATGGCTTCCATCCTCCTCTTCCTATCCATCTCTGTGGAAATTTTTCATTAAGGAATTCTCGAACAACGTTAGCATAGTGCGGAGGAGCACCATCTTGCTGAAAGATGACATTATTGTCAATAAATTGGGGTACTGCAAAAATGTTCCAACATAGCGAGGTAGTTGTGTGACGTCACAGTGGGTTCCGCGAAGAAAAATGGGCCAATCACTCGATCTCGTGCTAGAGCACACCACACATTAACTTTTGGGCTATTACGCTCATGTTCAACATAGGCATGTGGACAGCCTAGACTAACTACGAGATAAAGGTTAAGCTTAGCCTAGACTAACTACAAGATACAACTTTGAGAGTTGTTCTTAAATTTGGCATTGTTTCATCTCATTATCATGTTTCGTTGCAATAATATAGCTATTTAAAATCCCACCATGACTTTACGGACACACTGTATACTGAACGAATGTGTGACTCTAGTTCGTGTTTTTGTTTCAGATAACGGTGAAGACTCTCTGGAAGGTACTCGTACCACGAATGGAACGTCTCTTTCAGGTAGGTTTTGAAAAATCTCTTTATAAATAAAAAAAAACAAAGAAAATTAGCGAAAACTCAAAATCTTATACTTGAGTTTATTAATTCAAGTGACCTTTGAGCGGACCACAACTTCCATACGAGTCTCTGACAATAACTAAACCCAGATACTTTCATAAGGTTTACATCTGTTAGAATAGTTTTTTTTTTAATGTAGCGAACATCATTATTAAATAGACATTGCTACGAAGTGAATATTTCCTTTATTTTCTCAGACTAGTCTTAACCTACTTTCAATCACCGCTTTTCGCTTTCTTTTTTGAAATTTAAAATGACTTGAAGAGGAGTTGAAGTGGACATTTCGAAACGTCTCGCTATTTTAATAGTTGTGCAGTTTTGAAGCTTCTATCTAGATTTTTTTTCTGAAAAAATTTAAAACATGAGGTCAAGTTAAGGCTGTCAAAGGTGTTTCTTGTTTTCAAAGTTGTCCTCATTCAATTTATTCATTCCAGATCCTGTTCGCAAAATCCTGTTTAGCGTCCTTGTAGTCGTTTCCATTTTCGTCCTGTTGATCGATTTGATAATTGGAAGGGTTCTTTTCTTAAGATTGAGCAAGAAGGTAAGGGAGGTTAACATTTACCGTGTGCTCTCATTTACCCCTCTATTGATTGCGGGGGAAAAGGGTCCTCCTCCTCCTCTACTGAAAATACCCTACCGGAATGGCAGTGAGATGCTGTTTGGCGAGGAATAATGATGGGATGTGGGTCGGATAAAAGGGCTTGAATCAATCTCCTCTTCACACATTTCAATTTAGATCATAAAGTGATACACTTTTTAGCGTTTTCCTCATTAATATGAGAGGTTATTTTATGACTGTGCAAGGCGGCCCGTAACCTGACAGGCCATTATAGGCACTACCAAATTACAAAATATATAAATACACAATTATGATTAATATCTGTCACTAAGTTATTATTTTTGCCACGTACAATTTCACAGGGTATCATA
This sequence comes from Bathynomus jamesi, assembly GCA_023014485.1. Taxonomy (NCBI): domain Eukaryota; kingdom Metazoa; phylum Arthropoda; class Malacostraca; order Isopoda; family Cirolanidae; genus Bathynomus; species Bathynomus jamesi. Next base: position 1,989,239 of record JAJOZX010000047.1, on the reverse strand, counting down.
ATCATCACTTTCACAGGGTATCATAATCATCACTATGTAATTCAGATATTGAAAATAACGATAAATACGATAACACATTTTATTCAGGCTTCATCACTCAAACTCAATATATTGCATCACATATAGAAATTGGCTGTAAGTGTAATAAAGATCTCTCTCTCTCTGAGTTTGATTTACATTCTGTTCATGATTTTTTAATACTTATTATACCGGGAGCCCACTTGGCCTTCGAATATCAGCTATAGGCATGTGCCTAGTGTGCCTATGCCTGCGAGCGTCCTTGGTGTGTTGCGCAATAAATCCAGTATCAGTATGTATGGTGCAGTGCCATTCAGTGGCACTCTTGTTAAATAATTTAGCAGAATAAAGGACATAAGTGTATAGATGAAAACTATCTTGCTCTAAGCGTAACTGTGTCCCTTCTTGTCTCTGTGCTTCCCTGAGTCCTTCTATACGACAGAGTGGGGTTATGGTCAGTGGGTATCCCAAACTCTTATTTTTCATCTCATGAGAACGGTGCCCAACCCATCGTGTAAAATGAATTATCTCTCAGTAGTGAAGAGACGAATGGAGAAACGAATGTTTCTGTATTACTTTGTGTTATTTCTTTGCAGAAAGTGAAAAAACAGCAGAAAGCGACAAAACAGCGGAAAACGACTTCACTACTGGCAGGTAATCATTCTTTCACTTTTGTCTTTGTAAACAATTTTTCGATTCACCATTGACAAGCTCAATTATTTGGGTATAGTCTCTCTCTCTCTCTCTCCTCTCTCCTCTCTCTCTCTCTCTCTCTCTTCTCTCTCTCTCTCTCCTCTCCTCTCCTTCCCTTGTTCGGTTGTACCTGGAGTATGCTGTGCAGTTCTGGTCGCCCACCCTCAGGAAAGATATTGAGAGGCTGGAGCGAGTGCAGGCGAGGGCCACAAAGTTGATCCCTTCCGTTAGGCATATGGGCTACAATCGACGGTTACGCCCCTGAACTTGTTTTCGCTTGAAACTCGGAGGCTGCGCGGTCAACTGATCGAGGTTTTCAAGCTCTTACGAGGGTTCAACGATGTCGATTTTAGAAGTATGTTTAGTTTAAATGATAACCCAACTCGCAACAATGGTTGGAAGTTGGATTTGAAACGGTTTAGGACTAGTGTGTGTGGGAATTACGTTACGTATAAGATCTGTGACACATGGAACAGGTTACCTTCGGAAGTTGTGAACAGTTCCTCTGTGGATCAGTTCAAGAAAAGGTTAGACGAAATCTTGCACACTATTTGAGTGTGTAAAGACATTTAGGACCTCAGTCTGCGGAAATTTCTTTTCCTATAAAATAGTTAATATCTGGAACCAACTTCCCTCAGAGGTTGTTTCCAGTTAAAGTGTAAATCTGTTTAAAAATAGGCTAGACAAAGTACTGAACACACTCAGTTTAAGATTAAAACCTCAGAAAACTCTGCAGGAGTTCGCTTGCTCGGTCTCTGTGAGCAAGCTAAATATAGAGCTATTTATATATTCTCCACTTTCCTGTAAAATTTCCTTGGCTACTTTTCCAGGGTCAAGGTATTTTCTTCAACCTTTTTCCGTACCTGCCTCTGGCAGGGAGGGAGCGGAGGGTGGGGAGAGAGCCTTCTACTTTTCTATCCAGTTTTCTACTACTGCTAGCATAGTTGAAAGACAAAATTTTCCCTGGCACCCGTTGCCATTGGTACCTCCTCGGTATGGGCCGCAAGGCCTTTTGAGGTACTTCTTTTCCTTGTAACTCCTTGTAACTCTCTCTCTCTCTCTCATTTCCATTGGAACTGTACTTTAAGTGAGACAGAATCTGAGTATCCGTAATATGGTTTCTCTTTTGGATATATATATATATATATATATATATATATATATATATATATATTATATATAATATATATATTACACACACACACACACACACAGAGGGTTGACAAAAGTAAATAGACATTACGATGATTTTCCTCAAGAACAAATAGCAAGGCTCATAAATGGAATGCCAGAATTTGTGTTACCTTTTTACACAATATAAAGAGGAAAGTAACACGATTCTAAATACATTTATTCAATAAATCTGTTATTATTTATTCGCTTTTATTATTAAATCAAAACTATGGGGGAGGGGGAAAAAAAACCTGAACGACAGTGAACGTGTCTATTTAATTTTGTCAACGGTCTGTTTACTTACCGTTCGTCAGTTATTGTTGTCAAGTACTGATATTTTCTTTAAAAGATTGGTTTTTCTAGAATGGTTACCACTTTTGTATGATAATTGTAGACGGTTTTTACGTTTTAATCGTAACTATAACGTGAACTGTTTAGTTAGGTTTCCTACTACTACAATTGACAACCATGAGCCATCTGTAGTTTTCAGTGCCTGTTTTGTCTGCCAAGGACGAAGGCTCGCAGAAATGCTTCCCTGTAGAAAGAGAAGAAAAAAAACAAAATGCAAGTATTTTTACCATTAATTTTCTTTTTAATTTTGAAAAGAATGCGTAGTGTGTAGTGTATGTGTAGTGAGAAATAGAGGAAGAAGCGTGTGTTTGAGAGCATGCTGGACTACTCATAGGGTAGATGAGACACGCAAAAAGATCAACTAAAAGGACAGTGACAGGAGAAACGGGAGTTCCAGAACTCCCTCTCTCCTCACTAACGTCCACCCCAGGAGTACTTCCCTGGTCGAATGGTGTCTACAATCTCGTTCTTATAATGTTAATTTAACTTACTGTTGCTGGTTCTCTGAGTTTTGTGGTCTTAATTGTCTCAGACAATGGTCTACGGAGGGGTGACAAAAGCAAATAGACGCTTTTGGGTTTCGCATGTTTTGATTTGATAATAAAAGTCAATAGATAATAACAGATTTATGGAGTAAATACATTTAGAATGACGTTGCTTTCCCCTTTTTCATGTCAAAAAGCGTGTGAAAGTTGGTGTGTTCCCTCTGATTGGACAAACCTAGAAGAACGTATTTCATATGAAATTGAAAATAACGTTGTGTACCAATTTTCACGTAATGAACACGAGTGTTAACCATTTAACAAAGGTTATACAACAGACAAACTTTCAACAAGAGAATCACAACACCAGTTTAAACCAAGCAAAATGATTATTATTATTATTTAACAAGGAACACACTCGACAAAGATTTTAATTTCTTATTTCAAAATTTTACCTAAACCAAGTGAGTTTATCGAGAATTTTTTATATGAGGCCCTCCTAGGAAGAAGTGGCTAAACGACAAAAGTAAAAAGCTCCATTTAGCAAGTTATAAAGTTGTACCAATTTGAAAGTGAAATAACTTTTGAACTTGTGAAGATATTTCGTCAAAATATCTTCAAAAGGTCAAAAGTTGTCACTTTCAAATTTGGTACAATTTTAAATGCTTTTTCTGACGTTTTTTATTTTTGTCGTTTAGCTACTTCTCCCTAGGAGAGCCTCATATGGTGCTGCACGAATATCTGACATTATCATTTTTATCGTTTCAGTTAATGGTTCCCTGAACGCAAGACCTCGTTGGGGTACGTTTTAAAAAGTTATTCACAAAATAAACAACTTTAAAATTCTACAGATTTTGTTGTTACAATAATTTTAACATAAAATAAGTAATTACGAAATTGGACTATTTATTTTGTTTAATTTCCTTTAAGCTTTAAGCTTCACTGGGCTCATTTTTGTTTTATAAAACTTGACTGGTCAAAAGTCCACCAGTTGCAATTATAATTTCAAACCGTTTAAATTCACTCACTTTTTGCCACAGTGACATTACTCGTGTCTTTTGTTGTTTACCAATTTTATCAGTGTATTTTTCTTCTATAATTTCAGGTGTGAATGACGATTATTATTACCAACAAAACCCCCTTAAATTAGGTAAGTTTGTCTAAGCCCCTTCAAAACGACCAAATTTTAGTTTTAAATCGCTTTAATTATTTAATTTTAGTGAAATTAGTTCAGTTATTTCAGCGACATGCAGATTTTGAGGGGTCCCTTTCTTTGTTCCAAGACCGTTGAGTCGTTTTTCTCCGAATTTAAAATGTATTTGGAAAAAGTATAAAAACAGGTATGCAAAGCATTTCGCTTCGTTTACTCGACTTTTTCAATTTCAGGTGTTGGCCGTGACCCAACTTCGGAAATTATTTATTCAGGTACCTTTTCACTGTGTGACGTTATCTGTTGTTTTTTACGATAATCTAAATAGGAAGTTTTTAACTTAGAGTGATAATTATCCCTGGTACTCAAACCTGAAAAATGACAGAATTTATACAATTTTTTTTGTCCTTTTTTGGTATTAGAGTAACTGAAAGAGATCGCTTTATATCACTATCAGTAGGTGTTCACATTGTTTTATACGATCGAATTAGGTGTTTTGGGTTTGTTTTCCTTTTTCAGTTTATGTTTAATGTCCAATCTTTTATTTCTGTGAAATTTGGGAAAAAGTTATAAAAGCCTTTTAAATCTACCGTCATCATCAGTTATTATTAGGGATTGCAACGATCAAGTTAGGCTGACAGAGAAAGGAAGAGAGATAACGAAGAATTAAAAGGTTTTTGGGGTTTTTTAAATTGCTATTAACGTTCTCCTCCTTTATTTCAGAAAATGAGATTAAGGACGAAATAAGGATGAATGTGAGAGACAACACTGTCACTTACAAGACGAACAAATGAATGAATGAAGCGCATTATTATTATCGAGTAGATTCTCCCTATTAAAAATTCTTTACAAAATCATGATTACTTAATAGTTCATCACATTTCAAGCCTCGCTGCTGATATATAATTTAAATTTAATGGAATACTTTAATATTTTATATAAAATGATTAATCTGCTTTAAAGTTTAAAATATAAATAAAATTAAGGATCACCCGAAGATCAGGGCCCACAGCCTTCTTTAGTTAGCCTTATAAGGCTAACTAACGAAAATATCACGACCTAACCTAACCAATCGTTGGGGCAACTGTACTCCCTTGACGATTGGTTAGGTTAGGTCGTAATATTTTCGTTAGTTGGCCTTACAAAGCTAACTAAAGAAGGCTGGGGGCCCTGATCTTCTGGTGATCCAAAATTAATTCTCAAACGAACTATTTTGAATTCTTATTTTTGTAAATTTTTATGCATAAATGTCGCGGGACTCTCAGGCAGAAATTATTTAATGATTACCACTTCAAACAATATAAAGAGTTTGAAGGAACGCGGAAAAAAATTAATTACATCCAAACTTAAGACCAAAAGGCGACGAAACCTTTAAATCAAATGTAAATGTCTTTAAAGACAACATTATTGTTTCTGATGCTCAAAAATTAGGATAACTTTCTTGATAAATTTTCTTGTTGGAAGGAAAGTGAAAATATACCATTGGAAATACACTAAATACCCAGCAGGTGACTCTGATAATTTTTTAAAGTAAAAATTACTCCATTAATGGTACATAGTGACTTTGTAAACGCAACTTATATTCTTTTTTTTTTATATTGCATACATATCTAGCGTTAACACAATCATTTAACTTAATTCTTATCTTCCCCTTTTCATAAGGCTCGTACACGATCAACATCTTGTAAAATCGAAAGACTTAAAAATACTTTGAAGTTTTATAATTAAAAAACATTAAAGTTTAATTGGATCACCCGAAGATCAGGGCCCCCATGTATTCTTTTTTTGCTTTACAGTACCAAATATAATAATAAATTAAAATGAATGCCCGGTTAGGTCAATTGTACGCCCTTGACGATTGGTTAGGTTAAGTCGTTATATTTTCGTTAGTTTTAACGAAGATATCATTTGGTGATTGAGGCTGGGGGCCCTGATCTTCAGGTGATCCGTTTAATCTATTAAAAACACAAATTTGGCCTCATAATAACAACAAATCTTTCATTAAGTGCACCGCTGTACAGTAGCCTCGCACACAAACAAAGTAATTGACAAAAACATGTTTTGACCGGCCTTCTTCCTATCTGCTTCATTTTTCACTACAATAACAGAAAATGGAAGGATGTAGGGCAAAGATAAATTTATATATGGTGTAACATACTTCCTTACACTCATACAACAATTTTCCTAATTTTTTTAGTAAAATGTAACGTTTCCTTCTGCCACTTTACGGCAGTACAGGTCACAAATAAATTGACCATTAATTAAAGTACTTTCGTTCCACCACATTCAGATACGAGCTAAAAGCTTTGGCAATCTGCAAAATTTTATTTACAGTCAGTGGTACTGTACGAAAATTACAGAAATAGCTAGCTAACATGCGACTTTTCACTGTCAATATAAAATAGTTATCTTACAGTCTGATTTTACACAGTAGAACAGGTAATTCAAGACGGGTAATAATGGTTCATACGTGAAATTTTTAGAAAAACTTAATAGCCCTACTTGTCCAAAAAAAATAAATAAAAAACAGGAGACCGGAGAGAGAACAAAAGACAAAACAGCAATCACTTCTTAATTAAGCCCTCATCCTACTCGTTTCTATGTCTTCTACCATCATTACAGTTCAGTTCCATATAAAACTGATCTCACAAAACCTTACAAAATATATACTGTACAATGTTTAAAAATTTTCTGGTCAGTGGGATGGTTGGATGTAAAAATATGTGAAAGTGCTTGAGATATACCTTCCTCGTGTGTTAATATAATGTTCAAATGTTTACGTGTTCAATTGTAACAAACTGAAGTGAGCATCTATTTCAGCTGAATGAGTTAGTTCACTAATGGTATTATTAATTAATTATGAAATACACATGTAGAAAAACAGTGAACTTTAAATTATATTTTTAACGACACTTATTTTGACATTTCATGCAGTAACGTGTGTGTTGACGTGATCTTACTCGAAGCCCGAAGGTAACGAATTACATAACCAACTCGAAACAGAGATACTGTAGGTTAGGCTATTGTTTAGATCAGTGTTTCCCAACAGGGGTATGGCGGCAAAATGGGGTGCATCAGAATTTCATGAAATTGACGAAAATAATTAATTGAAAACTGAAAAGTTACTGAAAATATGGAAATTTCAAACTTTCGCGATTTATTTTGTCCATACGAAAACTTTATTGGCTCATTCTGAAGTTACGTAATATTCATGGGGGCGCGGGGAGGAGTAGTGGATGCTGAACAACAGTAGAACCAAAGCTAGTTGCTTCACGCTTGGCTCGGATTTTAAAGTGTAAATACTTTCATACAAATAATTTTGAACAGAATTTTTTTTAAGCCAGTGATAGTATAACATTTACTTTAAGCTCACGAGCCACTTTCATTTCGAGTGAAGCTTCATAAATTCGAACTCATTGGCTTGGATGTGAAGCTCAAAAATTTTGATGGTTTTGGTATTTTCTTATATATGGTCTCGCTGGGTTATATATATTAACGATTTAGATGTCGGCCTAGTCAGTACAGTTTCAAAGTTTGCGGATGCAACGAAGCTGGGTGGTAGGGCGATTAATGACGAAGATAGAGGTAAAATCCAGGAAGATCTGAATAAAATCGTTGATTGGTCAGTCACATGGCAAATGAGATTTAACGTTGATAAGTGCAAAATTTTGCATACAGGTTCGCGTAACGGTAATTTTGCGTATAGTATGTCAGGGAAAGATTTAACAAGCGTAGAGCAGGAAAAAGATTTAAGAGTTATAGTCACTAGTGATTTAAAAGTAGCGAAACAAAGTGCAGCAGCGGTCAATAAGGCGAACAAAGTGTTAGGTTTTATAGCTCGAAATTTTGAGTACAAATCGCGCGATATTATAGTTCCTCTTTATAAATCATTAGTTAGACCCCATTTGGAGTACGCGGTCCAATTTTGGAATCCGTATATGCGCAAAGATATAGACAAAATCGAAAGAGTTCAAAGACGAGCAACTAAGATGATTCCGTCGCTTAGGTCAAAGTCGTACGAGGATAGGCTTAAGGAGTTAAAATTGACTACACTCGAGACTAGGAGGCTAAGGGGTGATCTAATCCAGGTTTTCAAAATTATGAATGGGTTCGATAACGTAGATAGAGATAGCTTTTTCGAAATATCTCAATATAATAGGACTAGAAATAACGGGTGTAAGTTGACAAGCAGAAGGTTCGAGACAGCAGTTGCCAAAAACTTTTTTACTCATAGAATAGTAAATAGCTGGAATAGTTTGCCGGTAGAAGTAATTAGTAGCACGTCTATAAACATGTTTAAAAATCGATTGGACGCATATGTTGATAGATTGGGTATAGTTTAAGGTAGTAAAATTAAGGCTTTGTGGTGACAGATCCCACAGCTCAACACAAGTGTTGTGGGATATAGGGAGGCAGCATCTTGGGTTAGGGGATACTCTCTGTCGTTACATACCCCATTTAAAGAGATTCCTCTGCCGAGCGGTGCTCCCCATAGTACTGTGAGGTATTGAAAAACTCATGATCTTCACTTGCCCCACAAACACCTTGAAATGGGAAACCCAAAATGGGTGCACACCATTTCTACATTACTGTACAGTCTTTACAGCCACACCTACACTTTTCCTCCTAAGTATATATATTGTAATGTACAGTATATGGTGGTAAATTTTGATTTGGTCCGCAATCGATATGGACTGACTTATTTTTGTTTGGCAAGGTACTAGTATTGATGGATACCGTAATGAAATTGACTGGATTCTTTGGATCTGATATATTTGCATGTCGGTTATAAATATAGAGTGTAACATATTTGTGGATAGTAGTCTATTATAACTTGATCCTCTGGATCCAGAGATTCTATCTTTAGTTTTAAATCGATAATTAATTAGTTTTAAATTGATAATTATTTAGTTCTGTAAAAATTGGTCGTTGCCAATGTACAGGTAGTTTTTACATAAATTTCTTATGTTCTTGTGGTTCGGAACCCACGTAAAATTGTAGGTCCCCTCCGCCACCACGGAGGACATACACAATACACAATTACGAACACAGTTAGGTAGACCAGCCATGAGTGGATCCTAGGGTCTTTGTTGGTCTGAAATATTATAACATTATAACTTTTGTTACGAGAGTGGCCAAACTAGTTACAGGTAGTATTTGAGGGGACAAACAATCGTACGGGATGCCCCGAAATAAAAACAGTTGGTACTGGGGTGCCTTACACCAGAAAAAGTCTAGAACCACTAGTTTACGTTGATAAGGGCGATTGAGTGCACTCTTAATAAAGTATTTCATTATCTATAATAATAAAAGGACGTGTGTGTGTGTGTGTGTGTTTGTTCCAGCCATAGGTCCAAACATGAAACTTCACACACATATTGATTAGGTCCCGAGGTTGTACACTTGGGTGTTGAATGCCCGGTTAGGTCAACTGTACGCCCTTGACGACTGGTTAGGTTAAGTTGTGATATTTTCGTTAAAGCTAACGAAAATATCACGACTTAACCTAACCAATCGTCAAGGGCGAACAATTAACCCAACCGGGCATTCAATTAACCAATTACTGGGCCCGAAGGCCCCAGCACCGCGATAAAACTACAGAAAAGAACGCAGCCATGAAAATCTTGAGCTTCACATTGTGTCAAGATTTGTGAATCTTAAGATTTTCATGACTATACTTTTCATTCATTATTCATTAAATCCCGTCCGGCTTTCGTCGGGTTGGATCCCATCTGTCATGTCGATATCTTCTCCACTCCCGTCGGTCGCCAGCCAAATCAAACAGCTCCCTCGTTCTTTCCTGAATCGACATGTTCATAATGGGTTTCTTGGCGACATAGAGCAACCGGCTCGCCACTCCTCTTTTGCCCGTTCAAATAGTGTTCAAATCTGTTGTTTTTCCATATTATGTTCTTGTGGTTTTATATTCATCGTTGGGTGCTAACTGACTGTCTATTTCCTTCGAATGAAGACTATTTTCGGAATAAATAATCTTTGGTTAAAAGGGAAGAAGACGTCCCTTTTTAAACTCTTCCGTAGCAGTAGAACTTTCGCATTCTAAATACCACAACTACTAACCCCGGATCGTTATTTTTTATCATTTCCAACTCGGATTTCACCATTCATCAACCCAGACAAGAGGAGAAAAATTCTTCTTCATCACCCCCCCCCCTCCTCAAAATTTGTTCCGGAAAAATCTGGATTTCACACGAAATGAGTTTTTTTTCTTATCTATGATCTATTATTATTTCTCTTTATTTAGAGGTCTTTCTCTTCCCTCTATCCACTTAATTATCCTCTGATGCTTCGCTCTGCGATTTTTGTCTCCTTCAACATATATTGACTCTTCGTCTCTTCCAATTTTCAGGAAGAGTAATATAATAAATATTCATTTTTAGAGAGGTTTCCTCAAATATTTAAAAACCATGATTTATCTTGCTAATTGCATGCATTGTTTAATGTTTTATATATTACTGCTTTGAATTCCCTCTACCAGTGATATCCCATTAAATGCTAAATCAAGAGCGACGTTTTATTTATTTCTATAATAATTATTGTTTTAATGTCCAGAAAAAGACATTTGAAGGGCGACAGAACCTCCAATTTCCCTTTTATGTTTTTGTTATACCGGGTGGACGAAAAAAACCTGGACACTTGTTTTTCCTAAAAAATGTCAAACTAGTCAAGCTAATGGACCCAAATTAGTACAAGATGTAGCCAATAGTATGGTTATTATGTGCTGAAAACCTCAGTTAATTATTTTTGGCCGTTTCTTAATTATAAAAAATTTAACTTGACGAAACAAACAGCGAGATTTTGTGAAGCTGACTACGCCCTTGGATGTGTCAGATGTTCGCTACAAAACAAGCAGTTTGCGCATGCGCACCTAAGACAATGATAAGTAGCCACACGGCGAATTAGTAGGCTAGCAGCGTCAGATTCTTTAAGAAGTGTTGGCTGATGGAATGTTTATTTTTTTTCCTTGTAGTGTTAATTAAAATTCTGTCGTAATGGTTTTAAGTAAAGAAGTGTTTTGCTGAGAAGGGATGGAGTGCTAGAAAAATAATTAGGGAATTTCCAGGAAAAAATTGGAAACGAAATACAGTACAATACATAAATAAATTAGACAATCGGGGTCAACTGACAGAAAACGTGGCAGCGGTGCTCGGCTCGAGAAAACGAAAGGTACGTTGAAGAGCATACGTTGTCGCAGGAAAATAGTCCTGGTACTCATCTTTCGCAGAGAAAAATGGCGAATAATTTAAATATTTCGCGCAACAGTGTCCAAAACAATGAAAAGTAAAGGAATCGGATCTTTTAAAAGATTGAGTGCCCCCAGAATAACAAAAGAAGCCATGGGAAAACGGTTAGAAAGGTGTAATTCTTTGTACAGGAAATTTAATTTAGCAGACATTAAACGCGTTTTTTTCAAGATGAGTCCAACTTTACATTAATTGTATCAACAAATGGACAAAACAACCGAGTCAATGCATTAACTTCAAAATCGGAAATCCCGCCAGACCGTCTTTATCATCCAATTTCACGATTTTCCAAGAAATTAACGTTATCTTGTGGTGTTTCTTACAATGGAAAAACCAAATTATTCTTTAGTGATCCACAGAAAAAAAAATGAACTCGCAAAATTACATTGAACACCTCGGAGAACTTTTACCGGAATACCAAGACTTGCACCCGAACGAAGATTTTATTTTTGTTCAAGACAATGCACCATCTCATTCAGTCAAGGCAACCCAAGAATTTTTGATAGCGAACATTCCTGAATTCATAAAAAGTGAAGAATGGCCACCAAATTCTCCTGACTTAAATCCTCTGGATTACTTCGTGTGGAATGAGCTGAAGTCATTGGTGTACCATGGTCACAGGGAACCATTTTCAAACTGGAAGCGCTTAGACAAAGAATTGAGGTTGTTTGGCCTATGGTGTCCCAAGACAAAATCAAGTCATCCATAGATCAGTGGAAAAGGAGAGTACTGGCCGTAATTCAAGAAAATTGGGGGATCAATACAACATCGATTACAATAGGGTGTTTTATACGAGTTCCATTGAAATTTTTAGCACATGATAACTATACTATTGGCTACATCTTGTACTAATTTGGGTGTATTAGCTTCACTAGTTTGAAATTTGTAGGAAAAACAAGTGTCCAGGATTTTTCGTCCACCCGGTATATATATTTTATATATATATATATATATATATATATTATATATATATATATATATGAAAATTATTTCACGAAGGTAACACGTGAAAAATATTTATGATGAATAAAACCACGAAGGAAAGGAAACATAAAATGGTGCTCAAGCGCTTTCGTCTAATGACATCCTCAGGAACACTCAGTGTTCCTGAGGATGTCATTAGACGAAAGCGCTTGAGCACCATTTTATGTTTCCTTTCCTTCGTGGTTTTATTCATCATATATATATATTATATATATATATACATATATATATATATATATATGCGCCTAACAGCGCTGTTCATAAAATTTTTTACCAAAACCAAATGTCGCCTGCATATAAAACTGACGAAAGAGTAATAAAGTCCAGAAAAAGACATTTGAAGGGCGACAGAACCTCCAATTTCCTTTTTATGTTTTTGTTATACCGGGTGGACGAAAAAAACCTGGACACTTGTTTTTTCTAAAAAATGTCGAACTAGTCAAGCTAATACACCCAAATTAGTACAAGATGTAGCCAATAGTATGGTTATTATGTGCTGAAAACCTCAGTTAATTATTTTTGGCCGTTTCTTAATTATAAAAAATTTAACTTGACGAAACAAACAGCGAGATTTTGTGAAGCTGACTACGCCCTTGGATGTGTCAGATGTTCGCTACAAAACAAGCAGTTTGCGCATGCGCACCTAAGACAATGATAAGTAGCCACACGGCGAATTAGTAGGCTAGCAGCGTCAGATTCTTTAAGAAGTGTTGGCTGATGGAATGTTTATTTTTTTTCCTTGTAGTGTTAATTAAAATCTGTCGTAATGGTTTTAAGTAAAGAAGTGTTTGCTGAGAAGGGATGGAGTGCTAGAAAAATAATTAGGGAATTTCCAGGAAAAAATTGGAAACGAAATACAGTACAATACATAAATAAATTAGACAATCGGGGTCAACTGACAGAAAACGTGGCAGCGGTGCTCGGGCTCGAGAAAACGAAAGGTACGTTGAAGAGCATACGTTGTCGCAGGAAAATAGTCCTGGTACTCATCTTTCGCAGAGAAAAATGGCGAATAATTTAAATATTTCGCGCAACAGTGTCCAAAACAATGAAAAGTAAAGGAATCGGATCTTTTAAAAGATTGAGTGCCCCCAGAATAACAAAAGAAGCCATGGGAAAACGGTTAGAAAGGTGTAATTCTTTGTACAGGAAATTTAATTTAGCAGACATTAAACGCGTTTTTTTCAAGATGAGTCCAACTTTACATTAATTGTATCAACAAATGGACAAAACAACCGAGTCAATGCATTAACTTCAAAATCGGAAATCCCGCCAGACCGTCTTTATCATCCAATTTCACGATTTTCCAAGAAATTAACGTTATCTTGTGGTGTTTCTTACAATGGAAAAACCAAATTATTCTTTAGTGATCCACAGAAAACAAAAATGAACTCGCAAAATTACATTGAACACCTCGGAGAACTTTTACCGGAATACCAAGACTTGCACCCGAACGAAGATTTTATTTTTGTTCAAGACAATGCACCATCTCATTCAGCCAAGGCAACCCAAGAATTTTTGATAGCGAACATTCCTGAATTCATAAAAAGTGAAGAATGGCCACCAAATTCTCCTGACTTAAATCCTCTGGATTACTTCGTGTGGAATGAGCTGAAGTCATTGGTGTACCATGGTCACAGGGAACCATTTTCAAACTGGAAGCGCTTCGACAAAGAATTGAGGTTGTTTGGCCTATGGTGTCCCAAGACAAAATCAAGTCATCCATAGATCAGTGGAAAAGGAGAGTACTGGCCGTAATTCAAGAAAATTGGGGATCAATACAACATCGATTACAATAGGGTGTTTTATACGAGTTCCATTGAAATTTTTAGCACATGATAACTATACTATTGGCTACATCTTGTACTAATTTGGGTGTATTAGCTTCACTAGTTTGAAATTTGTAGGAAAAACAAGTGTCCAGGATTTTTCGTCCACCCGGTATATATATTTTATTATATATATATATATATATATATATATATGAAAATTATTTCACGAAGGTAACACGTGAAAAATATTTATGATGAATAAAACCACGAAGGAAAGGAAACATAAAATGGTGCTCAAGCGCTTTCGTCTAATGACATCCTCAGGAACACTCAGTGTTCCTGAGGATGTCATTAGACGAAAGCGCTTGAGCACCATTTTATGTTTCCTTTCCTTCGTGGTTTTATTCATCATATATATATATATATATATATATATATACATATATATATATATATATATATATGCGCCTAACAGCGCTGTTCATAAAATTTTTTACCAAAACCAAATGTCGCCTGCATATAAAACTGACGAAAGAGTAATAAAGTCCAGAAAAAGACATTTGAAGGGCGACAGAACCTCCAATTTCCTTTTTATGTTTTTGTTATACCGGGTGGACGAAAAAAACCTGGACACTTGTTTTTTCTAAAAAATGTCGAACTAGTCAAGCTAATACACCCAAATTAGTACAAGATGTAGCCAATAGTATGGTTATTATGTGCTGAAAACCTCAGTTAATTATTTTTGGCCGTTTCTTAATTATAAAAAATTTAACTTGACGAAACAAACAGCGAGATTTTGTGAAGCTGACTACGCCCTTGGATGTGTCAGATGTTCGCTACAAAACAAGCAGTTTGCGCATGCGCACCTAAGACAATGATAAGTAGCCACACGGCGAATTAGTAGGCTAGCAGCGTCAGATTCTTTAAGAAGTGTTGGCTGATGGAATGTTTATTTTTTTTCCTTGTAGTGTTAATTAAAATTCTGTCGTAATGGTTTTAAGTAAAGAAGTGTTTTGCCGAGAAGGGATGGAGTGCTAGAAAAATAATTAGGGAATTTCCGGGAAAAAATTGGAAACGAAGTACAGTACAATACATAAATAAATTAGACAATCGGGGTCAACTGACAGAAAACGTGGCAGCGGTGCTCGGGCTCGAGAAAACGAAAGGTACGTTGAAGAGCATACGTTGTCGCAGGAAAATAGTCCTGGTACTCATCTTTCGCAGAGAAAAATGGCGAATAATTTAAATATTTCGCGCAACAGTGTCCAAAACAATGAAAAGTAAAGGAATCGGATCTTTTAAAAGATTGAGTGCCCCCAGAATAACAAAAGAAGCCATGGGAAAACGGTTAGAAAGGTGTAATTCTTTGTACAGGAAATTTAATTTAGCAGACATTAAACGCGTTTTTTTCAAGATGAGTCCAACTTTACATTAATTGTATCAACAAATGGACAAAACAACCGAGTCAATGCATTAACTTCAAAATCGGAAATCCCGCCAGACCGTCTTTATCATCCAATTTCACGATTTTCCAAGAAATTAACGTTATCTTGTGGTGTTTCTTACAATGGAAAAACCAAATTATTCTTTAGTGATCCACAGAAAACAAAAATGAACTCGCAAAATTACATTGAACACCTCGGAGAACTTTTACCGGAATACCAAGACTTGCACCCGAACGAAGATTTTATTTTTGTTCAAGACAATGCACCATCTCATTCAGCCAAGGCAACCCAAGAATTTTTGATAGCGAACATTCCTGAATTCATAAAAAGTGAAGAATGGCCACCAAATTCTCCTGACTTAAATCCTCTGGATTACTTCGTGTGGAATGAGCTGAAGTCATTGGTGTACCATGGTCACAGGGAACCATTTTCAAACTGGAAGCGCTTAGACAAAGAATTGAGGTTGTTTGGCCTATGGTGTCCCAAGACAAAATCAAGTCATCCATAGATCAGTGGAAAAGGAGAGTACTGGCCGTAATTCAAGAAAATTGGGAGGTCAATACAACATCGATTACAATAGGGTAAGTTTTATACGAGTTCCATTGAAATTTTTAGCACATGATAACTATACTTTTGGCTACATCTTGTACTAATTTGGGTGTATTAGCTTCACTAGTTTGAAATTTGTAGGAAAAACAAGTGTCCAGGATTTTTCGTCCACCCGGTATATATATATATATATATGATGAATAAAACCACGAAGGAAAGGAAACACAAAACGGTGCTCAAGCGCTTGAGCACCGTTTTGTGTTTCCTTTCCTTCGTGGTTTTATTCATCATAAATAATTTTCATATATATATATATATATATATGCGCCTAACAGCGCTGTTCATAAAATTTTTTACCAAAACCAAATGTCGCCTGCATATAAAACTGACGAAAGAGTAATAAAGTAGTAAGGAAAATAGTAAAGGAAAACGTCAGGTGTAGAAATCAGAATAAAATATCGCTTGCCATCTACTACCGAAACATGAAAACTAAAAATTTACTCATGAAAAAATAACCACAAAAAAACAAAAATCTACAAAAATCCCACGTAATTATGAATTTCAGTGCACGAATGAAGGTTGCAAACTTCGAGGAAACGTGAGATACGTGGGCTCAACCATAACACTGTCAAGAGGGCTAACAATGCACTTACAAGAAGAAGTCCGAAAGATCACATGTGGAACATACACAAAATAAACGTGATCAAACAACAGATAGTGGAAGCGACAAAGGTGGTAACACGAATAAGGGATGAGAAAACACTTCATATCACCGAAGCATTAATAAATAAATAATAAGAGACTTCCCCGAAAATAAACAATCAGCGAACTGGGCAAGAACGAATCCTCGTTATACGTACGAAACTGATCAATCCCGTGTGGGGAAAATTAAGCAGCCTAAAAGGGGGGGTTATCTTAACAGCTACCCGCGTCCACCCTTACCTCAGGTTTGAAAAGGTATTGTTTAAATTAAACTTGGGACTCACAAAACTTGGACGCTGTTAAATGTTTAAGCATATTCACTTAAAGGAAAATAATTCTTAAGGGAAGCTTAAACTCTTTATGATAGATTTAACTTTTGTTTAATTTAGACTGAAGTTGAGTAGATTTAGTTCAGTTTAGTTTAGTGACTGAAGTTGAGTAGATTTAGTTCAGTTTAGTTTAGTGACTGAAGTTGAGTAGATTTAGTTCAGTTTAGTTTAGTGACTGAAGTTGAGTAGATTTAGTTCAGTTTAGTTTAGTGACTGAAGTTGAGTAGATTTAGTTCAGTTTAGTTTAGTGACTGAAGTTGAGTAGATTTAGTTCAGTTTAGTTTAGTGACTGAAGTTGAGTAGATTTAGTTCAGTTTAATTTAGACTGATAAATAAATTAGTCTTTACGAGCCTAACTATAAAGAATTGATTTAGGTTGCAACGTTATGCAATTGGTTGTTTCACAATATATACCGCTAGTCAGATTAAGCTCGTGAATCGCAATTAACTCGTTTCAAGCTGATAACCCCAGTCAACCTGTCGAAGGTTCAATTTGACGATCGTTAATGAAATTCCAAACCAATCTAAATAGCTACCCCTGGATGATTCTCCTCGTGTAAGACAATCCACAATGGCGTTCTCAAACACTTGGGTCAACGATTAACACACGGGTATAAAATATATATGTGTAACAACGAATGAATAACGAGCTTAAAAGGAATTCTAGACCTTAACAGAATTCGCCTTATTAGAATCATTAGTGAATGATGGTAAATCTTGGCATTATATTATAAACCGAAGTTAATCGAGATAATAACCGGCTAACATCACGGAGTCAAACTGAATACGTATTACTCGTATAAGATCTTGAAACAAATTAAGATGGCGACTGACGCTCCTTTCGACGGCATCAAGATGCGTCAGAGCGCGCCAAAAGAGAAGTATCACATTATCGCCCAAAATTTCCAGAAGCTGGAAGGAATTGAGACTCAGTTCTCTGGCGGGCGTACGATTTTGGCTCTATTTTTAGCGATTGATCGATATCTGTAAACGTTTTATATGCAGCCGATCAACGCTGTTTTTATGAAATAATACAATATATATTATGGATATCTATACATATTTTTAATAGAATACATAATTACCATGATCGAACATGAATTAATTATTCATTCTCGTCGATTTTGGTTGATTTTGTGATTACGTTCCAATAGTTTTTAATTGACTTCTAATATACTTCGATCACTTATGCCGTCAGAAGTATATTTCAAGGATCCCTGAACCTACTGTCTAAATATTTTAGACACCGTCAGTACACGTACGCGAAACTGCGGGAAAACCTCCGAAAATGAACTATAAAAGAGAGCGCCCTGACGAGAAATTTTCATTCTACGCAGAACACTTACAAAGATGGCTCCAAACGAATTCCCTGAAGATGCTCGAGGACAGAGCGAAACGTCTTAAAATTTTGGAATTGTTATTTATAATTTACCAACATTATTGAAAAATGTCATATGCAAAATTGAGAAATAAAAACTACGGTCGATTATATTATTCAATCAAACATGTTTAAAGGAAAAGCTGTTCCCCAAATATATATATATCATATATATCATATATATATATATATATATATATCATATATATATATATCATATATATATATATGATGAATAAAACCACGAAGGAAAGGAAACACAAAATGGTGCTCAAGCGCTTTCGTCTAATGACATCCTCAGTGTTCCTGAGGATGTCATTAGACGAAAGCGCTTGAGCACCATTTTGTGTTTCCTTTCCTTCGTGGTTTTATTCATCATAAATATTTTTCACGTGTTACTTTCGTGAAATAATTTTCATATATATATATATATATATATATATATATATATATATGTGTGTGTGTGTGTGTATATATATATAAATAAAATCTTCACTTAAATTACATTAGCGTCTGTGTGAGTGTGACTATCTCGTACACCAGGGGTGGGGAACCTGCGGCCTTCTGCGGCTTATCGTGATAAATCTTAATTTATATAAAAACCATGAATTCCAAGCAGTTATAATATATAACAGAATATAACTACTGAACTCTTACAAAATAGATACTAGCTAATGCTAAAGCATCGCGCCGAATGTAAAGTGAACGAAATATAACTAACTTTATAAATCATTCACACCCATATGAACAAAACACATGTAGACGTAAAAATAAGAAAAATGAACGCACCTTTATGAAATGATGTGTTATTTGCGCCAATTGCCCGCTTCAGTTAAAGCTTTTCCAGAATTCTTCGTACACCTACGTTTTTCAAATTTTCACTTATTTACATTTTTTTAATTACATGAGCAAATTACATACTGCGTAACTACGGAAATACATTTTTTTAATACATGCTACGGAAGACGCATTATAATAAATAAGAACAAATTACAAAGTATACAGTATATATGACGTAGGTAGGGTTGCCAGATTTGTCAAATGCCCATGCGGGACAAAACATTTTCTGAGGTTTTTTTTAAGACCAAATTTTTTTTCAAATTGAAACTAGATTTCTTCAACGGTTACAACAAACAAAATTAGAAAAATTTTATTGCAATAATATTTAACAATTAAACATCGTGAATAAATTGAAATTATTATGCATAATATTGAAATTCTAAATCAATTCAGCCCTAAAAAATTTGCTTAAAAAAATATTTTTTTGCGGGACATTTTGAACGCGGGATTTTGACGCGGGATTTTGACGCGGGATTTTTGGATCAAATGCGGGACTGTCCTGTAAAATACAGGACGTAAGAACCATAATGTCAGTTGTTGGCAAATGTCAGTCAGTGATTTGATTTCAGTGGTGGTGCACGTGCATGTGTGTCCGTCTATCGATGTGTGTTATTTGCTTTGATTATTTCGCTGCCTTGCTTGTTACCATCAATCAATAATTTATGTGTTTTCAGATTAAATAAATTTCTTCATTTGCCTCCCCATCATGTCTAAAAAAGTAAAAAGAACGCTGAAAGAAGAAAATAGTCTTTAATGACGAATGGGAATTACAATTTTTTGTAGTGTTTAATAGTGGTAAAATGACTTGCTTGCTCTGTGATACCGTAATTTCAACAATAAAGAAATACAATGCGCACCAGCACTATGTTGCTCATAAGGACAATAAATATGCCAAATTAGAGGGTGAGGCTCGAAAGATTGCATTGAATAAATTAAAAGATGGAAAGCAAAAGCAAAGAGAATTATTCCATTCAGTGTTAGGCCTACATCAAGGAAATGCTACGACTGAGGCAAGTTATAAAGTAGCATATTTGCTTGGAAAAAAAGGTAAGCCATTTAGCGATGCAGAACTTATAAAGGAATGCATCGTTGAAGTCGTAAGATGCTTAGATCCAGATAAAGTTAATAAATATAAAGACGTACCTCTTTCAAGAAGAACTAATACAGATCGGCAGCATGAGTTAGCTCGCAATGTAACTGAACAACTTCAAAAAATAATCCAAAAAGAAACTGTATATTACTCAATAGCTTTGGATGAATCGACAGATTCCACTGATTCAGCACAAATATTGTATTTTGTTCGTGCTGTAACTGAAGATTTTCATTTATTTGAAGAATTGCTCGCTTTAGGCACCCTTAAGGGAAGGACGCGGGGAATTGATATTTTCAACAACTTTAAAGATAAATGTTATGAAGTTGGACTAAATTTTACTAACTTGGTGAGTGTGTGTACAGATGGTGCTCCATCTATGACTGGGAAGAACGAAGGATTTATTGCACATCTTAAAAGAGAACTCTCAGATCCAAATGCACTGATTTCTTTCCATTGCATTTTGCATCAGCAAAATCTCTGTGCCAAATCTGTCATTTTAAATGACACTTTGCAAAAAGTTATAGGTATTGTGAACTATATTCGAGCAAATGCTACGAGGCATCGCCAGTTTCGAAACATGCTCATGATGGATGATGAGATAATCAGTGTAGATTTGCCCTATCATTCGAAAGTGCGCTGGTTATCGCAAGGACAAGTATTAGTCAAAATTTGATCTTTGCGAGAGCAAATAATTGACTTTTTTCAAGGAAACAATCAATATTGAATTATCAGGTGCAAATTTTCACCGAGATGTTGCGTTTCTATGTAATATAATGTCAAAGCAAAATGAGTTAAATATTTCGCTGAAGGGTAAAACTAAATCTATCTATGATATGTGGCAAAAAATTCTGGCATTTAGAAAGAAGTTGTCGTTTTTCAAATCTCTTCTTGCTCAGTCGAAACTTTCAGAAGCACACTTTCCCCAGTTAACAAAAATAATTAATGAAAATGAAGAGTATAACTGTGAATCTTTCGAAAAATATGAATCTGTTTTAGACTCATTAATCAAAGAATACAATGAAAGATTCATTGATTTTGAAAAGCATGATATCACCCTGAAACTAGCTTTTCAACCTCACTTAGTTGATGTATCAAAGGCACCAGAAGAGTTACAAATGGAGCTTATTGAGTTGTCTGAAGACAATATCCTGAAATCTCTGTTTGATAGTAAGGAAGATCCCGTTGAAATTTGGAAAAAGGCGGTAGAATACCCTCGCCTTCGCGAACATGCTCGCCGATTGATTTCGTGCTTTTCTACGACATACCGTTGTGAATCCACATTCTCATACTTGACACAAATCAAGAATTCGTTGAGAACACAGATGACAGATGAGCATCTGGAGGACCAATTAAAACTTAAAACCTCCATGTTAGAACCCGATATCACAATGTTGTCTCACCAGAAGCAATCTCAAAGAAGTCATTAAATTATTAAAAAGGTAAGTGAATAAATTATTCGTCTTAAAATGCATGTATACTCCCTGCTACCTATTAATTTAAATAATATTAACAAAAGGTTTAAAATTACTGTAAAAAATAGTCACACTTATTGACTGCGGCAAATTTCAATGTGGCCTTCACACATAAAAAGGTTCCCCACCCCTGTCGTACACCATTCTCCTCCCGAAATAGGGCATGTGGTCCTGAGTAAAGGTAATCTGTCCGTCACGAGACAGACACTCAGCAAATTTACAAGAAAACATCCCACAATCGGAGCCATTCATTTGTTAAGGAATATCCTTCACATTTTGTGTTGTAAAGGTACTGACATCAAAAGGGGATTTCTTCTTATCTTGGTGCTCGCTATCCAGATATTTCTTTAATTCTGATAGACACTTGTGGTTGTCTCCTAGCATGGAATCATAATAGCGGATACTTTTTGACTGAAATCGATGGTCGCTAAGCACCAGTGCATCCCCAGATGAACAGGAACCAACAAGAGATCGGTAGAAAAATGTCCACCTTCTTCGTCCACCTCCTCACAGACCCATATCCCATTTTAGCGAGTTTACTATAGAAGGAAGTATTGAAGGCGTAAACAGAACGATAATTATATTTATCATTCTGGCCTCTTTCTACAAGCATGTTCGTATAGAAGTTAATCACTTCATCATTAAGACCGGCGAGCATGACTCCAGATTTGAAAAAATTTACTGGAGCACAGCTCTGAATTTACTTTTTTTCCCCTTACACCACTAGATAGGTTAATGATAGTAAACTCTTGAATTGACGACATACCAATTACAAATTGTTTTAGCTAAACATAATAATACAATAATGTACAGTTTATAACTCACCTTAAGTTTATTTATTCATTGCAGCAGCAACAGTGGACGATGTTAGACCTTGCATGTAGGCATTTGTTGTGAATTTACCGCCATGTATGCTTGGCCACTGATCAATGGCTTTCTGTGTGATCATTACAGCAGATCTAGTGCCTGGAGCTGGACCCTCCTTCACAATTCTGCACAGCTTAGTCAAATGAGATGGCTTAATGGATCCTTTGTGTTCAACAATGTAACCAAGAATGGAGAATGTCCCTTCAGCTGGTGCTTCACTCCAGGCAGTTGATCCATCTTTATCAAAATGCTTTAATATCTCTGTGATTCCTTTCCACAGCTGTTCTATATATTCTGTCAGCCAATTTATCACTGAGTCTTTTGTAAAACTACTTTCAGATCTGGTTCTGGATGGTCTAGCAACTTCAGCAACCTGGTAGTAATCAGAACGTTTCTTGATGTATTTGTAAACTTCATTTAGGATGTAATCCTCAGCTGTTAGTTCCTTTTGCTGCCCTGTGGTATCGTGCTTAAATTCAGAAACTACATCATTTGCATTTCCTCCATTAGCTAATTTGGAAATTGTTTCCATCACTCTTAACATAACAGTTTTCCCTCCTTCTTTATAAAATATATTTTCTACAAATTCTGCACTAACTGTGGTTTTTTGAGCTACTTGCAACATAATCTTTGTTACATAGGAAATCAATACATAGAACTTGGCACTAATTTCTTTCTCTTGTGGATGATCAAAAAACACACAATTTTCCACAAATCTGTCAAATTGATCAAATTCGTAATTAACCATGCGAGTATCAGATTTGAGTTTTGGTCTCTTAAAACCAATGATATTGTCAAGAACCATATTGGTATAGTCAAGGCCTGATCTCAGATTTGAAGAGTGATTCTGAATAAAGTCTAAAAGCTCACTTAGTTTACAAATTTTCTTCAATGCATCAACGTGGGCTCTGTTCACAAGATGCATTAAGTCCCATCGAAATTTGAAATTTTCTCCAAACAACTTTTTCATTTCGTTTTTAAATGGCTCGTTGTCCTTACAAAAAGCCCCATCTCCAACCATTCCAGATACCTTGGATTTAATTGCTTCTTCAGATAGTTTCAAGTGATTAGGAGACTTCAACACATCAAAAATTTCATTGGCCAAATAAACTCCTGATTTGCTGCGTACTAAATTTATCCCAGCAAGTTTTACAGTCTTATCTTCTTCACTCTTATCTTCTTCACTCATAACTAATACAACTAGCATGCTTAATCCCAAAATTGTTCCAATGTCAGCTGTTATTGTTACTGAAGTTTGTTCTAAGAACCACTTTACAGTTTGTTCTTTAAGTTGATTATCTAATAGCTCACAAATTGTCTCGCACGCATGTGTGCTATGATTCAAATTTCCAACCTCACAACCTGACCTATGTAATACAGCTAGAAGTACTGGATATAGAGCCCATGCAGTGTTTGTTTTCATTATGTAGTATAAGATGTTGCCACATAAGTCTTCTATGCGTTTAGTAGTGTTCCGAGAAGATGTTTTCATCACTTCATAAACAGCAGCTCTTTGATGATGCTGAAGTTTAATTAAATGTCTCTTCAGGTGGGTTTTCAGATTTCTAAACCATCTCTCTTGATTTTCTCCTTGTTTGCATACATAGGTTAAATCTTTAACATTGAAGTAACCTTTTATGTTAGAATGTTTGTCTGAAGCACATGCTTTGGGATCTGTGCAAGCTATGCAATATAATGTAAACATTTTATCATCAGAAGCATCATCAATATCTTCTTGATTATCATCATCTTCATCCTCAACAGCTATATCTACATCAGGCATATTAGTGTCACTATTTGCAATGTTTTCCATTATATCACTTGGTACTGAAAATGAATCATCAGCATGCCCTAGATCCTTCTTTTCCACCAATTTGAATGTAGATTTGATCAAATCATTGTTCAGGATTTCTTGTATTGATTTACACTTGCTTAAATGGGCTATGGAAATGTCAAATTTGTTGCTTTTTGCTTTATTAGATTTGGATGCAACACTTGAACTTGAAGGTATATTTTGACTCTTCTCTTTATTAACCACAACAGCTTGGTGAGTTTCTTTTGTTAGGCGCAAAATTGCATTCAATGTCTTCTGGATTTGGGAATTTTCAAATTCCTCTAAAGCAGTTTTGTTAGTCTGATGCGCAGATTCCTCACTTACCTTTTGTTTCTTAGGTGGAGGAGAAGCACTTTCTTCAGTCTGTGAAACATCTAGTGAAAAAGTTTCATTTTCTAGATTAGCAGTTGATGAAGTTGGTTCATTTTTCTGAGGTCTAGCACTAGCACATTTTGTGAACAAACTAAATGACTGCTTTGCCGTATCTCTTTGCTGCACTTCATCCTGGTATTTCTTTACTGCAATATCTAAGCTGTGGGCCCAAACTCTGGGACCTCTTGTATTGTAACAAATATTTTTTTTGGAATTAAAATGTTCCTCCCAGTTTTGCTTCTTTGAATATTTGTTCTTGCATTGACCACAAAAGTAACCCCTTTTAACACCCTCACTTTTCTCTCCAACTTCATCAATATTAGGATCCATTATTGATTATTGACTACCTGAAAAAATACAAAATAAGTAAAAGTTAGTAAATATAGTATGGTAAAAGTGAGTAAAAGTAAGTAAATATAGTACAATGAATGTAAGTAAAAGTAAGTGCTTTAAACTTAGTAAAAGTAAGGAAGAGTAAGTAAAAGTAGGTAAGTTAAAGTAAGTAAAAGTAAGTTTAAACTTAACTAAACTTTTCAATTCTAGAGTCATGGTGGATTACTTAAAACCGCACAAGTAATTATCTGGCCAATTTATCAAACCTGGCCGAGATCAATGGAACATAGTCCAATCCTGATAATTTTATATTAAAAAAATATACGTTTTAATAAAATTTTAATTATCAAAACATTGAAGCTTAACAAAAAATAAAAATAATTGTTAAATATGGAATTACCAACTAAACTTAAAATAACTAAATTTGTAATTTAAAAAAATTGGTTTGTACAAGAACGTATACGCAAAAAAATTGCATAACGTCTAGCGGATGAACAAAACCCAAACCCAAATTTACTTTTTCTCATGGTCAAATTTACTGGAGCAATGATCCCAAGATCCCAGGAATCTGGAGTCATGCCGGCGAGTGTGTGCAAATCCCTCCTTGTAATCTGGATATTAAACTTGTCCCAAAGGCCCTCCTTTGAATGCTCTTTTGATTATAGTCTCCATCTCTGGTGTCAACTTTGGGAATTCTTCCTCCGCTTCATCTGTGACTTCAGTAACTCTGTTCGGGTATTTGATGTCCAGTTGAGAAATTCTCTTGGCCACTTTCTCCACCAGATCCTTTTCGCATTCTTTACGAGATTCTTCGCACAATCTCTTCGTTTCAGAGATAAACTGAACATCGGCGTCCGTTTCATTCTGTTTGTCTTTGTAGTACCGTATTGTCTAATATCTTTAAGCCACTCATCATTATAATAAAAAGGAGACATGTGGAGTTTATCTTCAAGGGAATTTCTGATCGGTTTAGATGGCTTTATTTCCTTCATAATGATGATATCATCATCATCTTGTGTGTGATCAATCATGGATATATATACATACTATAGTTTTACTGACCAAATAATTGAACCCCCAATTACTGTCGGTTCAATTATTTGGTCAATAAAACTATCGAAAAGAACGCAGTCATGAAAATCTTGAGCTTCACATTGCCGCCCGTAATAATAATAATTAGTGATGTAGCGGATGTCATTTTTTTCACATCCGCGGATGCGGATGCGGACGAGGATGTTTGATTTCAACATCCGCGGATGCGGATGCGGATGTCTACATTTTCGTTATTTTTTAGGATATATTCGAGATTTGTTGTGTTTAACGTATATAATAAGTTATTATATATAGAGAGCTGTAGCTATAATGTAGTATAATTGATTAATTGTACAATAATTGCTGTACTTTTCTCTGAACATATAAAATAATATCAAGCATCTAACTAATATAGAAATCAATTAGTGAATTCGTCTGCAAATAAATTCGTTATATTTTGTTGAGTTTCAGCCACAATTAGAAACCATAATTGTGTTACCAGGATGCGGGACGTGAACCCAACTCAAATGCACCCCCACCGACCTCTTTCCCCAACCTCCACCCTTATAGAAAGAGATCTTTAATTGGCTTGATAACTATTTATATTAAGTTTGAAGTTTTATTAGGCATATTTATAAATGAGTAATTAAAATAAAGTAAACTAAGATGTTCATCGTTTAATGTTCAAACTTAATCCAGCACTGCTAAATAATCTCTCGCTTGGTACGTTTGTTGGAGGACAGGCTAAATGTTTCCTTGCAAGTTTACTCAAGTATGGATAGATATTCTGCATATTTTTCCACCAACTAATAGGATTGTCACATGCAGCCAGGCGTTTTTCTTGGTGATAGCTCTCGATCATTTTTACTACATCTTTTGACATCGCGTAGGTCTCGTCATTGCTGCTTGACTCAAGAAACTGAGAGACAGATTCTGTGATAGATTTGCTTGTTGAAGGTGTTGGTTCTGTCACTGTCCACATCCGCACGACATCCGCAGTCCAAAGTGCGGATGCGAGAAAATGTGCGGATGTTCCGCGGATGCGGATGTGACCTACATCACTAATAATAATCATAATAAAATTTGTTGCTACAGTTTTCAAAGATCCCAGCACCGCCGAAGAAGCCCAGAGGATGGTGGATTTACAACAACTGTCAGGATTCGTGGTTCTGAAATTCAAGTTGACAACAGGTGGATTGTTCCATATTGCCCACTCCTCTCTCGACTGTTCAATGCTCACATCAATGTTGAAATGTGTAATTCCATCAAGTCCATAAAATATGTCTGCAAGTATGTCAACAAGGGAACTGATATGGCTGTGTTCAGCCTTCAGAAGGATGTATCCAAGAATGATGAAGTTCAACAATATGACTTAGGCCGATATATTAGCAGTAATGAGGCCATCTGGAGAATTCCGAGCTTTCCAATTCATGAAAGACATCCTACAGTGGTTCATCTCAGTGTACATCTTGAGAATGGCCAAAGAGTTTACTTCACTGAAGAAAATGCACTTCATTGTGCCCAAGTTACAAAAGACACGACTCTCATAGGACTTTTTAACCTTTGCAGGGAAGATGAATATGCTAAGACTCTGCTCTACCACCAAGTACCCAAGTATTTCATATGGAATAGTGGAAGCAAGAAGTGGGCCCGTCGAAAAGTAGGATATAATGGGCCAGATCATCCTAATGTCAAGGCCAGTGATGCATTAGCCCGTGTTTACACTGCGCATCCTGGCAATTCAGAATGCTTTTTCTTACGTCTACTTCTACATGAGGTCAAAGAGCCAACATCGTTCGAGGAACTGCGAACAGTGGAAGGCAGAGTCTGTGAGACTTACAAACAAGCTTGCCAATTGAGAGGACTCCTTGAAGATGATGCCCATTGGAGTAACACCCTGAATGAAGCAGCTGCTACACAGTCACCAATGATGATG
Source organism: Bathynomus jamesi (assembly GCA_023014485.1). Lineage (NCBI taxonomy): Eukaryota > Metazoa > Arthropoda > Malacostraca > Isopoda > Cirolanidae > Bathynomus > Bathynomus jamesi. The sequence continues at coordinate 1,961,172 of JAJOZX010000047.1, read as the reverse complement.
CGGAATGTTTCTGCCATTATGCTCCACATGTGTGCCATATCTAATCCTCGGGAACTTTGGAACAACTACAAGGAGAACCTTGCTGAGGACATTTTGAACCGGGCACAAATGTAAAACCAAAACCTACTGTAAATGTAGATTTCTGTGATGACATTTTCAATGAAGCTCTTATAATTATTGAGGACAGACTGAGAGATTTAGGTGGCTCTGCTCTCAAACGTTTCGGTCTCCCAGAGCCACAGCGAGTTAATATCAATGAGTTATCAACTGATATCCTCAGAGAAACAAATTACAACACTGACCAACTTGCTGAATACATATAGGAAAATGTATAACGTCTGGTTCCAGACCAGAGACAAGCCTTGGACAGAGTCATTGAAGATGTTTTCAGTGGAAGTGGCAGCATCTTTTTTCTGGATGCTCCAGGTGGAACAGGAAAAACTTTTCTCATCAATCTCCTTTTAGCTAAAATTAGACACAGAAACATGATTGCCCTAGTAGTGGCATCATCAGGTATTGCTGCTACACTTTTAACAGGAGGAAGGACTGCTCACTCAGTATTCAAGTTGCCTTTGAATTTGGCACGTGCAGAGGCAAGGGTTCTGCAGGAGTGTAAGCTCATTGTCTGGGATGAATGCACCATGTCTCATAAAGCTGCGCTTGAAGCTGTGGACCGGACCCTGAAAGATCTTCGACGTACTGACAAACTAATGGGAGGTGTCACTATGGTCTTGGCTGGTGACTTTCGCCAAACACTCTGAGTCATTACACGTGGAACCAAAGCAGATGAACTACAAGCGTGCATCAAGGTTTCATATATCTGGAACAACATTCACCGACTCACCGTAGCAACCAACATGCCAGTGCATTTGACAGGTGATGCTTCTGCTGGAAATTTTGCAGGAAGGTTACTTCAGCTGGGAAATGGCAAAATGGTTTCTGAGAACATGCATGGAATGGTATCAGTCGAAAACATTAGTCAAGCAGTCACAACACTTCAAGAACTCAAAGATTCAGTTTTTCCAAATGTATTTCTCATTTCCGGAATCACAAGTGGCTTTCTGAAAGAGCCATCCTTGCACCAAAGAATGATGCAGTTGATACCATAAACAGAGGGCTACCCCTACAGTTACCTGGTGAGATGCACTAATACAAGTCAGTTGACACTGTTCCAGACACCAATGATGCTTTCAATTATCCAACAGAATTTCTCAATTCTCTGGAGCCACCACACAATATACAGCTCAAGATTGGTGCACCTATCATTCTTTTCAGGAACATGGACCCACCAACACTTTGTAATGGAACGCGGTTGGCTGTAAAGAAGCTGTGGGCGCATGTCATTGAGGCCACAATAATGACTGGACATGCAGCAGGAAAGGATGTCTTCATTCCACGAATTCCAATCATTCCATCGGACTCGCTATTTCAATTCAAGCGCCTCCAGTTCCCAATTCGACTAAGTTTTGCCATGAGCATCACCAAAGCTCAGGGCCAGTCGCTTAAGGTAGTTGGCCTCAACCTACAGAAACCATGTTCTTCTCATGGCCAGCTTTATGCTGGGTGCTCAAGAGTTGGTGACTAAAAATCTTTTCATTTTGGGCGCTGATGGGAAAACCGAAGCACTGCAGCAATAACATGTCATTGATTATATGGTATAAATATTTGATTTAATGTATTTTTCTCAAACATTTACAGTAATAATAATTGTATTGCTCTCGATTTCTCATCTCATGCAACTTTCATTGACATCTAAAAGATCACTACTTGGTGCTAATTCACTAAATATCAATTATCTATTATGCACTTTATTTATACTTTTGAACCATTTGTTGAAAAATAAAGATAATCTTCAAGACTGCTTTCCTTAACCTATCTTTACTTTATAGTTTGTTTTCCATTATAGTTCCCATTTTTTAGACTAAATTTAATTCTAATCAAAAACAGAGTCAAGGTAATTTCATATATACTGAACCCGAGCGAAGCCGGGTAATTCTGCTAGTAATTAATAACAATTAATGATGCAACTGAACCGGTCTGGACTGATTCAGATCACTATTTTTCAATTTTTGCAAGCCTAAAATGTGAATTTTAACCAAACTTTGTAAGAACTTGCTTTAATATGAAATTTATAACTAAACTTTAAAATAAGCATATTTGGAGTCTGGACCATTCCGGATCGGTCCCGGGATCTCAAGTTGCATTACTACTACTACTACTACTACTACTACTACTACTACTACTACTAATAATAATAATAATAATAGAAAGTCGATGTCAGCCTATGTCTTTATAAAGGATTTACATTTAATTTCCAGTATTCTGAATAGTTTTTTATTTTCAGTACTAAGTTTCTTAATAATAATAATTCTAGATAAGAATTTGCAGTATGCTAAGAATACTGTCTCAGTATTCTTAGCATACTGCAAATTCTTATCTAGAATTATTATTAAGAAACTTAGTACTGAAAATAATAATAATAACAAGAGAATATTTTATTTGTTCAAGAATAATGTGTTAATATACTCTTAAAGTGCTCAAGAGTTTAACTGCAAAATTATTCTTTTTAAATAATCGTATTTTTGTATTTATATATCAGTACCAACGTAAGTATATACAAAGATAACGCTATAATTATTATCTTCAAATTGTTATCCATCCCGCTTATTCGTTGATGGTATAAATAATTTGAAAAACCTGGGTTCGGAATCCAAACTTCATTGGCTACGTGCCGACCGCCGTTTCGGATTACGCTCATAGTGACTAGTGTTCGTTATCTCTATAACGGGAACTTTATGTTGCGATTAATATTGAGACAATTTTATGGTGTTTTATTATAGTGAAGCGTATATAGTTTTACGATATAGTGAAGATATTTGTATCTACTTGACTGATTGTTCAGTTATATTTGCATTATTATTTGTTTATAGTGAATTCACCGAAAATTTATTTACAGTAAAACCTGTAAAACTCTTACTAATTCGGGGTGGGGGGGGACAGGGTAGTCCGAGAAATATAGATGATTCCATTTTATAGAGGTAAAATTTAAAGTTTTGTTAATTCCTTTACTGCACAGAGGTCTTTTCCGAAAATGAACAAAATCGTCTGGCGTTAGTCAGAACAAAATCAGTGAAGTTAATACTGCCCGCTAAAGGGTTAAAACCCCTATTTTGAAGTGTGAAAATCAATAAAGTGTACGAAAACAACGTTTCTGAAAATTATATAGAACTGTACATAATTAGCAATAATCTAATCACGTGACGGTGTCGGTTTGCCGCGTTGCTAACGAGTATCGGGGTATACCACGTGGTCACCTCGCATTTTCCCTGCACAACTCGGACAAATTCCGAGTGAGACAGGTTTTACCCCGAGGGGATTATTTTTCCGGCTTATAGAGGATTCCGGTTTATTCAGAGTCCGAGTTATACAGGTTTTATTGCAGTTATCGTTTTCCAAACTAGGTTTATTAAAAAGACTCGGAATATTTCCCACATATCAATTCATTATATCTATCTATAAATAAAAATCTTTGCGCGGAGTTAAGCGGAGTAACGAGTATCTCTTTCGCTCAGTCGCCTGTTATGATTGGCTGATGCGTAAAGTGGGTGGAGCTAATGTGTCTCGCTCAGTCGCCCGTTAGGGTCGGATCTATCAAGATGAGCGGCGTTAAAGATCACGAAGTCGAAGGCGCGGCTTGTATTCGTGATAAAAGTCGTTTGTAACTTTTAACACGGTAATTTAGCCTAGTTTAGTATTTTTCCTTCAAATAATTACATCTAATAATATAATTTCCAGACTTAAGAATTTTCAGAAAAAATTTGCTTTTATTTCAGCACAAAACTTAAATATGACAAATATGACAAATATAACGATTTCAGACGAGAAATCATTATCAAATGCGGGTGTCCTGTTTACCGCATTTTTTTTTATGGTAATTGCGATTATTGCCACTCTTGGTAAGTTTTCTTGCAGTTTTTAGCGTTTCACCAACATGAATTACTAAGGAATTAATAAATGCAAAAAAACTTCACTTTTTTACGTGAAAGTCACAATATGATAATAAAAACCCACTCTAATAGACAGAGTTTATTTCCACAACAGTTTCGATGCCCACTGGCATCCTCTTCGGGTGGATACAGAAAAACTCTGTCTATTAGAGTGGGTTTTTATTATCATACTAAGAAATTATTATACAGTAAAATATTGAGTACAGCCAAGTTAAATTTTGAAAGGAGAGCAATTCCAGTTTATAGGATCTTGTTATACGCTTCAAAATCGTGTTCCATAAAACTTAAGTCACTCTTTTAGGCGCATTCAATTCTTTTGTGGGTGGTGGGGGGATGAAAAGGATGATCGATTTTAAAAACAGGTTTTAAGGATAATTTACTTTTTAAAAGAAAAGGTTTATATTACAAAAGATTATAAATTCATTCGAGAATAAACGGTCCTTGAAGAGTATGGAGCCGAGACATATAACAGTAAAATGGTTCACGCAGAAATGAGTATAGAAAGTTTGTCCAATCAGTGGAGTAGTTTATAGATGTAGTTTTAAAAGTTGTTGTTGTTGTTGAGGAATTAAAATTATTTTCCTACAAAAAAGTTGCAATTAGGATTTAAAAGGGTCAGTCTACCAAATTTCTGATATACATAGAAAAACGCAAAAATATATGCAGAGGATTTTCGTGTATTTCTACATCTCTATAGAAAATGAAGTGGTGAAGAAATACACGAAAGCGTTCGGGTTATGTCTTTCCTTCGATCTATAGAATGTATTAATATAATATCAAAATACTCACGAGTTTAAGTGTAAATTCAATATACGGAGGGGCGTATCCAGAGGTGTACTTAGGTGGGAGGGGTTCCAACCTGGTGGCCAAAGGGTCATTCTAGGAAAGAAATTGGACAAAAACAGGCACTTTCGTCTGATGTTGCAAGGACACATATCTCAGAACTTACGGTATGGAATAAGATTTTACTTTTTTATTATTTTATGTAATAATGTAAACAGTGCAAATATGTGGTCTGAGAACAGCAACACTATTGTAACTATGTATTTTATAGGGGAGGGAATTTAGGCAGGTAGGAAACTACCCTAAATACGCCCCTGATACGAGTATATATATATATATATATATATATATATATATATATATATATAATGATGGAAACCCTATTCTTCAATAGCTCCAATCATAGGGGGGCAATTCATAGATGTAGGGGGGCAGCACGTGCAGAGGATATATAAAGACAGGAAAAATCAAATATCATGGACTTGTATTTCAATTACTTTGCTTTCACTCAAAAACTTCCTTAATTTCATTCACTTCATTTACTAGCATCACAGAACCCTTTTCTACTCGTACTGATACAATGGGCTTCATAACTCACCTATTTTAGACGATACAAATGAAAAGGCACGGGACAATGGCACGAGTTTAAATTTCGAACTCACTACTCAGAATGTCGAGCACGTTATGGTCAATAACTATCGATACCGCCACGAGGTTGCAGCACCAATGCGGTGCCAGATTCAAAATAATGTTTATGCCAACTTCTTGTGAGACCGTGAGGCCGTATTTTTCCCTCAATGCTAGGCAGAAGTGTAGATCGATATTCAAGGAGAGAGAGAGAGAGAATATAAGTAAATTTGAATTAGACGAATTGTAAACCACAACTATAAACCATTCAGCTTTAGTTTTGATGATAGTTATTTGACTTGGGGGGGGGGGAAGTGCCCCCAATCCCCCCCCCCCCGGTGGCGACGGGCCTGCGTCTGAGTCGTCAATCAAGAAACGTGATAATTTGACGTAGATACTGCACTTAAATTGAACACATTATTCTTTATTTTAATTTAGTTACTCCTCATAATATTCAATATTTATTATCTTATTTTATTATTTCTGAAATTCACATAAAACTGATAAATTACCTACGTTAAATAAGACTTTTTAAGGGTATGTTGTTTCTTAAATATTGTATGTTAGAGTTGTATTTGAAGTTTTTTCTGAGAATTTATAACAGAATGGTATATTTTGATGTACTTTACTCTTAACCAGTTTTTGGCTGGCATTTTAAGTGCCGACACAGTTGTAGTCATTTAACTAATGAATTGAGTAATATTATGCGTAATTTTGACATTATTTTGAGGGTCGTATCCAGTGCATGAGAAAGATGGTCAGTTACAGTGTTGGAAAAATTGTCCAATATATATATATATATAAGCTTTTCGGGCGATGATGGTCAGCCCTCCCTGTTAACATGAGTCCCGTACGCTTATGGGTTATGGTACAATCCATGATCACTTTGCTATAAAAATGAAATTCAAAATGACGACCCGACTATATGACACGCTATGGAAATCAGGAGGTCGCGAAACGAAAATTTAATGGAAGTGAAAAGTGGGGTACCACAAGGATCAGTGTTAGGACCATCAGTGATGTAGTCGAGACCATATGCAATTTTTGCATGTATTTAGTATTGTGTAATGCCTAATTCGTAAGCTCTGTATTTCACATTCAGGAATAAAGATTCTAAAGAGGTTATCAAGTGACAGTTACAAAAGGTACTCATAATTTATTCACAAATTCATAGTTTGTGACATTTTTCAGCAGTTAACTGCCTACTTAAAACTCGCACTTGAGGAACATCACAGGAGGACTACTTCTAAAACAATTTTAGTGGGTGGGTTAAAAGTTTTTTTATTTGTATTTGATCACAAATAACACGAATCAATTCAAATGCATATGTTGGTGCATATATACTCAGGTGCTCATATATATGCTCTTATTTTATTTTAGTAGGTGGGTGAAATCTTTTAAGAAAACAGCGGCGCTCGTAAAATCGTTAATGAAAACTTAGCGGCGCTAAATTAGCGCCGCTAAGCACAGCTCTGGAAATAAATGCGTATAAAATAACAAATATAAAATAAGTAGACACAGTATAAAGTTAAGCAAGTTGCTCTAATAATATCAGAAGCGGAGGGCCTTCGTACTGAACCGTAATATGGCTAATCTTAGGCACACTCAAATAATTAAAGAATAACAGAGGCAAATAAGGAATGATACGGACTCTATGGCGGGAAAATAAGAATGGCGAGAGATCTGATGTAACCGACCAACTAGATTTGGGCAATCAAAATCCAAACAGAGCGGTAATTAGGTACTGTTTGATATGCCAGATCTACGGTTAGTATCAGTAGCCACGCCCCAATATATAGGTAAAGGATCTCTTCCAAACGTGAAGTTGCCTCAAGTATGTTGAGGTTGTCTCTCGGGAGTTGGGAATGTTTTCCGATGATAATGAAAAATTAATAAAGTATTGATTTCAGTAAGCCACAACTAAGACATTTCTCAAAAATCGTAAGAAAATCTAAAGCCTAAGCAGTGGTGGACTTAATTAATTTTTTTTCTTACTAATCTCCGTCTCGACAAAATTTGATTACGTGTCAGAGGGGCCTGAGAGGGCCTTCAGTTTCAGCAAACGAGTGCTATTCATACCAAAGTCCACTATAATGGGTGCCTCGGCCCCCATGGTCGAAAAATAAAGTTTCTGCAAAGTCAGATTTAATTAAAATAAGATAACCTAGGGTCTAACGCCGCCTAAGGAGTGGTATACTGCCAACTGGGTTAATTTTGGTTACCGACGGGCGGACGGCCATTCATAACAAAGCGGCCCCATGTTCGAAGAATAAACTAGTTTCAGCAAATTCACAACATAACTCAAGACTTCAACAGTTTCAGGGTATGCGTACTAGTCTATTTTGTGTACCGCGATAATATAAGTTAGTTTCAGAAAAGTTTTTAAACGGGTGAGTTTTTGTACTGACCACTCATACCAAAGGGTGCCAGTGTCTTAATACACTAGATTTAAAATACTATTTATCTTGGAGGAAGCCCATGGTTAGCCCCAGCCAGTTGGCCACTGGGCATTGATAAAAAAAAAACCCGAACTCAAAGAGGCCCGAAGCTGTAGCTTATTAGTTTGTGCATAAATCCGGCACTGATTTGCAGAGCTACCAAAGTAGCCTACATAATTTAGCTAAGAATATACACTATTCACAATCTACAAACTGTCTCTTTCATTCATGAAAGCGTTCAAATTTTTCTTAAAACTAACTAAGGAGCTACTATTTACGGTTACCAGATCATATGGTAAATCATTCCAAAAATCTACTAATCTATGACTGAAAAGGTATTTTCGTAGATCAAGTATACAAGTCTGTTTTCTAATTTTCTTATTATGCTCTCGAGTTATTCAATCAAACTCTAATGAGTAAAAGTTACTTACGGAAAATTGTCCAAACCTGAAAACATTTTGAACATCTGTATCCCCTCAAACAACGTCTCTCAAAACTGAACATACTCATTTCCTTTAATCTTTCCCTGTATTCCAATATTCTTAGGTTAGGGATAAATTTGGTTGCCCTATGTTTCACACTTTCAAGCATATCAATATCATGACTAAGGTGAGGGGACCAAACTTGAATGCAGTATTCTAAGTGAGGCTTAACACAAGAATTATATAATTTACGGATGACTTCCTTACTCTTGTAACTAACATTCCTCTTAATAATACCTAGCATTTTATTTGTCTTATTTCTAGCCTCTAAGCCAGTAGTGGGCAACTAGCGGCGCGGCCCAAGAGACATTTTACTAACTATTGTCCACATGAATGAAAATTTTGGAATTTATATTAATATTTCCATAATCTATTGATAATTTTGTTTGATTTAACAAAATTTCTTTATATTAATAAGCATAAAAGCATAAGCATAAAGCATAAAAGGTAAGCATAAAAAATGTTTCTTTTGCTTTACTATTTGAAATTGATCACAATTCAATTAATATATAAAAAATAATTTTCTCTAAAGCTTTATTAAATTTTCGGCTGTATTAAATGTATTTAAGCATATTGTGGGGCCATGTTTAGCGCACATGCACATTTTTAATCTTGCGGCCCACTGAGATGAAGGAAGGCCACTCTTGCGGCCCACTCACTAGCCTAGGTTGCCTATCACTGCTGTAAGCACTGCTTAGAAAATTTTAGATCACTACTAACTATAATGCCAAGATCTTTTTCCTGTCTAACATCCTCAACCAGTTTCCTTGCATCTCATAACTAGAGTTTTCATTATTTCTACCAAAATGGATGACTTTGCATTTTTGAACACTGAATTCCATCTTCCATTTACTAACCCAGGAAACTAATCTATCAAGATCTTTCTGTAGTTTATAAGAATTTTCTCTGTTTGTAACTGGGGTGCACCTGGGTGGGCAGTTGCCCACGTACAAAAAACGTTAGCAAAACAGCCAGCGCCGCTATATTTTTCAGGCAAATCAACCGCTAATCGCTATTTTTGCTCGTGCTATTTTGTTAACCCGCAAAGAGAATGCCATGAACAAGGTATTAGATGCACTTGGCCTCTCGCATTTCACTGTCTCAGAGGCAAAATTCCTTAAAGAATATGTAATTGTGAGCGACCCCTGGCACGTGCTCTCGACTTGTTACAGAGTGAAACTATGGCCTACATGGGACTGCTCCTTCCAACCCTGACAGTTTACATAAATGAAAGCTTTAGAGATTCAGTCCCTTTAGATTTGTAATCCACTCTTAGCTGCTCTAAACAATGGTAATGAGAAACACTTCGAAACATCATTCAATAATGGAGATAACGTACTTGCAGCGGCTTTCCACCCCTCCTTCAAATTGGACTGGATCTTATCTAATGAAGAGAAAGAATCATTGAAACGACAGATGATCAAAAAGTTGTCAGAAAAAATTTTCTGTGAAGAAGGAACAACATCAGATGCACCCCCATTCAAGTACGGACACAGAAAAGGATGATTATTTCTCTTGCTTTGAACTCGCAAAGACTGCTAGCGGCTCCACAACACAGCATAGTGCAGAACAAATCTCACTATTCTTGAACAAAACTGTACCAAACCGTAATATGATAGATAGTTCATATTTCCCTGCCAAAGTAGTCAAATCTATTTTCATTCAGTTAAATACACTTATTCCATCCAGCGCAGCTGTTGAGAGGATTTTTTCGACTGGAAAAGATATTTTGAAGCCAAAACGAGCCTGCTTGACTGACTATAACTTTGAGAAGTTGTTGCTACTGAAACTTAACAAAACAACATAACACAATATCTAGAAGAAATGTAAAGAATTAATGACTTACTATTTGGTATTACCTAAATAACCATACAGCGACTGTGTTTATTTTTTTTACTATTGTCGTAGCACTTTCTTGTGATTTATGACATATATTGAGCAAGAAGAATTGAACTTTGGATTAAATATTTCCCGCTATCACTAGGTCTTTTTTAGTTTTATAAATAAATATTACACACACACACACACACCACACACTTATATATTTATATATATAACCTTTGGTTAGCTTCCGCCCGAATTGTTCATTTTGACGAAGGTCAAGCTTTTCACTCCACCTTAGACCTACAGTTTAATGTGGAATCCGAACCACGCCCCATCAGCAGCCCAGCGTCTTAACCACTAAGCCACCTTGGGTACCCATTTATCTACCAACCACTTTATTTATTATGTGGAAGGATGAACAGCTGGGTTTTGCTGCGCGCCGGCTGCCGTCGGGTCTCGAACCCGGGGCCGATGGATTCGTAGTCAGCGACGCTAACCACTACACCACCATATATATATATATATATATATTTTTTTTTTATTGGAGTTGTTTAACCTCCTTCGCAACATCTAAGGTCATATGACGGAGGGGACCTACAGCTTTACGTGGGATCCGAACCACGGGTCGCTACATAATCTGAGCGCGGAGGACGGTTTCCCATCCAACTACTACCCAATATATATATATATATATATATATATATATATATGTATATATATATTAGCGGAAAAAGTAGCGATAAATCTAGCGCCGCTAGCTTTCTAAAAGCTTAGCGTCAGCGACAGCGCCGCTGATTTATAGACTATTAGCATTAGCGACAGCGGCGCTGGTTATATTAGTTAGCGCGCCCAGCTCTGTTCATTCCTAATATTTTATTCTTATGTTTTATATTATTGCGAACTCCTCTATACGTAAAGGCGGGGGTAAGATTAATCATATTTCCTTCCTAATTTAATGTCAAGCATAAGCTAAATTTGTACCCCTAACATAAGTGGCGAAGTTACATTGTTTCATTTTCCATTTCTATTTATTTTCTGTTGGACCAACACGGTGCTGGATTATCTAGTCAATGATTACAAAGTTGACTTTGGTAAGCGCATAGGACAGTTATATGGTAATGCAGCGAACATGTCAGGGAGGGTTGGGTACGATTCGATGTGGCCGACTCGATGCGACCCAACTCGATGTGGCCGACTCGATGTCAGGACAACTCGATGTGATATCCCTAAGGGATATTTTCGTTAGTTTTAACGAAAATATCACAACTTAACCTAACCAATCGTCAAGGGCGTACAGTTGACCTAACCGGGCATTCAGTTAACCTACATTAAATATATAAAGAAAATGAAATCGACTTGGCCTGGCATCGACTTGGCTTGACATCGAGTTGTCCTGACATCGAGTCGGCCACATCGAGTTGGGTCGCATCGAGTCGGCCACGTCGAATTGTCCCTGTCCCGTCAGGGAGGTATAATGACATGCAGCAGAAACTTCCAGAGAAAAATAAGTTCTGTATGCCATATATATTCCGGTTCTAGGACAGTTCATACCAGGACAGCTCATACCAGGACAACTCATACCCAGACAACTCATACCCGGACAACTCATACCTAGGACAACTCATACCTAGGACAACTCATACCTAGGACAACTCATACATAGGACCAGAAAAAAAAATGAAAAATTAATGAAAACATTTATTTTGTAAAATTAAAAATTAAATTTAAACATTTAGAATTCATGCAAGTTATTAATGAAAACATTTTGAAATGAAAACATTTATTTTGTAAAATTAAAAATTAAATTTAAACATTTAAAATTCATGCAAGTTATATACAGTATATATATATATATATATATATATATATATATGATACACACAGACCGTGCATGGAACAAGGAACTCTTCTGGGATAATTAAATCCACTATAGTCTGAATAAGTAATGGTAAATGACAAATACCATAGTTTTTCTTTTTCATGATGCAAGCCCGACGTGGGCAACGGGTCTCTCGCAAAGAGGTCCCATAGATATAGCTTCCCTCACCAGCTATCTGCAAAGCAGACAGGATCCAGCTTTGGGACATGGATCTACGGTTTAAAGCAGCCTAACCCCACTACATTTAGAACCTCAATATAAGTAAAAGACTCGTTGCATTCACGTCGGATTGAATAAATCAAAGAAAAAGGGGCAACGAGTCTTTTACTTATATTGAGGTTCTAAATGTAGTGGGGCTAGGCTGCTTTAAACCCTAGATCCATGTCCCAAAGCTGGATCCTGTCTGCTTTGCAGATAACTGGTGAGGGAAGCTATATTTATGGGACCTCTCTGCAAGAGACCCGTTGCCCACGTCGGGCTTGCATCATGAAAAAGAAAAACTATGGTATTTGTCATTTACCATTACTTATTCGGACTATAGTGGATTTAATTATCCCAGAAGAGTTCCTTGTTCCATGCACGGTCTGTGTGTATCATAAAAAACTCAGGGAACCATTGGGTTCATTGAATGCCCAGTTAGGTCAACTGTACGCCCTTGACGATTGGTTAGGTTTAGTCGTGATATTTTCGTTAAAACTAACGAAAACATCACGACTAAACCTAACCAATCATCAAGGGCGTACAGTTGACCTAACCGGGCATTCAAATTTTATCTTATGTAAATAATGGTTCTCTATTTATTATATGTTTGCAATAAATAATAAATTTGTTGTTATTGTTTTCTTATCTTATTTTGGTTAATTTGCAGAGTTTAAACTTTCGGGGTGGATATAGATGAAAAGATCAACATTGGGGTGGTAATTGTTGAAGAGAGTATGAGTTGTCCTAGGTATGAGTTGTCCGGGTCTGAGTTGTCCGGGTCTGAGTTGTCCGGGTATGTGTTGTCCTGGTATGAGCTGTCCGGTCACGATATATTCCTTGTGCTGGACATTCACTTAACCTTGTTGGTCGTGCTGCGGTTAATTGTTGCCTAAATGCAGGAAATTTTTTTGATGTTGTGTAACAGCTATACACATTCTTTTCTGCCTTGACAAAACGTTGGGCAGCACTTAAATCATATTTGGGTCCTGATTCCACAATACCAAAACGCCTCTCTGACACTAGGTGGGAAGCACATGCAAAGGCCACTTCAGCCATAGCTGAGGGGTATGATCCAATTATTGATGCCCTCACTCATATCCATACTGATGACAGTGAAAAGGGTGATACAAGGGGAGAGACTGGCATTCTGTTGGAGAAAATGGAGGAATTAAAGTTTGTGTTCATGTTAATTCTCTGGAACCGTTTATTAGATCAGTTCTACAAAACTAGCAAGGCCCTACAGAATGCACAGATAACCCTTAGTACATGTGCAAAGCTTTATACGTCACTTACTCACTTCTTGAAAGACACCCGTGAAAGTTTTGGTGAAATTGAATTATAAGCAAAAGAGATCCTGCCTTCGGTAGACTACAAGTGTGCAAATAAAAGGAAAAGATTGAGAAGAAAAGAAATCAACGATAGTGATGCACCTAATGCCGATGAAACCCTTTCTCCAAGAGACAAGTTTCGAATAAAATCTTTTATTCCTATGATGGATGCTCTTGAAACAAATTTAAATAAAAGAGCAAACATATACGAAAATGTTGCGAGCAACTTTTCCTTTTTGGTTGATGTAGATGCTTCGGAAGAACGGTTGAGTGAAGGTGTAAAGCTTCTGGTTAAAGACTATCCTGAAGATGTTGATGTCACTCTTGTTGAAGAATTAAAACACTTTCATGCTTACATCAAACAAAATTACTCGGATAAAAGACATTTATGCCATCAGGATCTGTATCAAATCATCATCCAAGATAATATTCAGTTGGTTTTCCCTAATGTAAAAGCAATACCGCGGCTCTTTTTTAATCTCATGGTAACGAATTGTTCGGGTGAAAGGTAATTTTCGCGACTGAAAAGAAAAAAATGAACTACGGACGACATTGCTACAAGAAAAGTTGTCTGCACTAAGCATTTTGTGCATAGAGAGTGACAAACTTCGTAGTTTATCCTTTGACGACATTATCAATGATTTTGCTATCCAAAAATCAGAAATAAAACGTTTTAAATACAAATGGGATCCGTTTTCATTTAATAACTGCTAATCTGCACAATAGCTCTACTGTTGCTGCAGAATAAAAGTTTTAATATCAAATCTGAAATCGTACTAAGGTATCTTCATTTGAGGGTATCTCGATCATAATGCAAATTGGCTTATTGCAAGATAATTTTTTTAGTTAGATCATTAGTTTTTAATTTTTTGTTGCAACCTTTGCCTGCCTCTGTATAATATGTGCATGAATTAGAATATTTTAAATTGATAACGCCATGGGGCCTCGTAATCTAAGCATAGCTTAGAGCTTCAGCATTTCTAAATCTGGCACTGATGCAAATAGTTGTATGTTAATTAGCTGACTTGAGATTTACATTTTGCACAACTTTATTATAAAATATAGCTTATGACTTGGATAACCTTAGTTGGCCCGAGTGGTTTCATGTTTTCAAAGGGAAATGTAATGTAAATGTAATGTGTTTGATCGATTGGCGATTTTTTCTTAATAATTCCATTACACACATAACATATTTGTTTTATAAATAAATGAATAAAGAATTTTGGGATCTTTTCGGTTTGACAGCCTGTGATATTTTTTAACATTACTTGTTTTTTATTGTCCAGTTTTAATCGAGGATTTTAAAATAGTGGGCTGGCCAAAAATTGAAAAGTCCTCTAGAAAAAACTTAACGGCGTGTTTTGTTAATAGCAGGCACCCACCTTCGATAAGTAGTATTGAGGATGCCAAACAAGATGTGGGTGGATGCCACTCTCAATTTTGAGTATGAAGGTCCCATACAAGGTTACAAAAGTCAAATTCCTAAAAATTCCGAATTTTTGCATTTCATTGGTGGCTCTATGTAACAACGTGTTTAAAGGTGTATCATTAGCACATAAAGCATATTTTTGTGATTTTATGGATAATAATTGAATGTAACTATGATTCTGGATGTCTTTATTTCCATTAAAACTACATTTAGCATGCTGGGTGAGGTGCGCATGTGCCTACTACTACCATAGTACAAGTAATAGCATACTTTCACATGTTGAATATTTTCATTGCACTGGCTGGCCAGACATTGGTTTGGTATATGCAATTAAAAGAGTGCAGACAGTGCCAGCTGGTAAAATAATAATAATAATAATAATAATACTGCTAAAGGATAGGTATGTTTCGAATTGTTTCAATATATCTGTGGCTACTACATACTGCCATTCCCACTTGTCTTTGCAGATAGGGACCTCATCAGCAATGGACCCTGTTGCTGTCATCAAGCACAAGAGGAAACGTTAGGATGTCAGTGAGGATTGTTGCTTCTTCTGCCAAAGCAACGCTGGTGACCTGCGCACAGCATCAGCAGAAGGAAAAGTAAGAACTGTGACTGTGGGCGATGAGAGAAAGAACCTGAGAGATACCTACTATCTTGATGTTTTACAAAGACTGGAAAGTCATTCCAAGGATGATTTCAATGCATTGGAACTCAAGTGGCATAAATCATGCTACTCTTTATTCACCTCTGAAGGCAAACTCAAAAGGCTGCAAAGTCAGTAGCAGACCATGGGTGCATCGGCGACCACAAAAAGTGCAGGCTCTCAGGCTTTTCCCTCAAAGCGTAGAGACGTTTAACACCAGTGATTGACTGGACCCTCTGCATGTTTTGCCAAAAGAAGACCACAAAGAAACTGCACAGGGTGGAGGCAATGGAGAAGTCAGATGACTTGATCCAGCGTGCCAAACACGACCCTGTCATGAGCATACCGTTGTCAGCGGTGAGTGATGTGATTGCAGTGTAATCGGCTTCATGAAGGAGTGAGTGATTTAACAGATCTACAGATCTACAGAAGCTAAGGCTAACAAAGACCCTAAGATCCACTCTAAGCTTAGCCCCAGAGAAAGGAAAGAGTAGGGGGTTAAGAGAAGAGAATAAGGGTTAAGTAAGTAGCAACACCTATCACTCGTGGGTTAACATTCATTCATAAAAAGAGAAAAAAGACTCACCATCACCATCCGCCGGCCACTGCCGACAAGTCAGAAAAATAGTCGGAGAGAATAGGAAAGATTGCAGAACGGTCCTCTACTCCATAGGGAGGTAGAGCCCACTCTGCCGGAAAAAGATGAAAAGAAGTAAAATAAGAACGCTTACAAACCATGCAATACATTCTTAACTCAAGAACAACACATTCTTAACTCAAAGCAACACATTCTTCCAACTGTTGCAGACCGATCCTCCACTCCATAGGGAGGTAGAGGATGCAGCCCACTAGGCTGGAAAGGCGTGAAAGATGAAAAGAAGTAAAATAAGAACGCATTACAACACATTCTTAACTCAAACACTATCATACCATGCAAACTACAGACATGAATAGTAGGCTTCCATGAAACGATGAAGAAACATCGGTCGAAAACCTTCGCTGATGTGTACAAAGCTACAATTTCCACCAAGCAGAACATGCAGAAGACCATCGAAGCTGACAGAAAGCTACTACACCGGCTCCTGAATGCCACGACCGCAGGTCGCATGGTGGAGATGGTCAACGTCTTGAAGCATGAACTGTCCTCAGTCCCATTTAGTCTGGCGAAGGCAGGATGAGAGATGAATTCGACATCGAAGTCTGAGCTGATGAACATCCTGATGACTCAGCAGACCATAAGCTCAGAGGTTCCAACCTCTGATCTGAAGACCCGTGTGATGATAGATGGCCATGCACTCACCCAAGCTCTTGGCAAGCTTGGTGGCTGTCGGACATTCGGCAACTATGCTGAAGTGTTCTTCAAGGCCGTGACGAGTTATTTCAATGAACACACAACAAGAGTTGATGTCATCTTTGATCGGTTCACAGGGGAAGGATCGATCAAAGCAGTTACCAGGACAAAGCATGCAAGCAAGAAGAAACCGATTCGGAAAGTCATTGATGGCCCACAAGTTACACTGCCTGAAGTGTGAAAAAACTTCATAGCTCTGGATACAAACAAGGCTGACCTAGCCTTGTTTCTGTCTAACGTCATCACTGAGAAGGACAGATATCTTCAAGAAAGATGTCAGCTGGTGACAGGGGGTGGCTTCTCTGAAGCCACTGAAGTACGGTCAACCAGGCGACATGACGTTCCACTGCATAGCAACCATGAAGAGGCGGACACCAGGCTCATCCTCATGGTAAACATGGTAAAAATTTTATAGTGGGCACACTAGGGGCCCTTCGGCCCATCTGGGTGACTCCACTGTTAATATAAACAAACCATAAATACAGTTACATGTAAAATTAAGATCCAATTGATCTCTGCAAATTGCAGATTGTCACACATCTACTAGCTGTATATTAACTTCAAAACTTTGGATCTTGTGGATCATTCATCAATACCACTACTGTACTAATTGTAGACATCACATGGTTATCTTTACAGCCATACAGCTACATGGGCGCCCGCAGGATTTTTTCCAAGGGGGGGCAAAATTTGTTTTTACTTCACAATTTTACCAACAAGCTAAAATAATCCTTAAAAGCAAACTCATGTCTAGTCACACCATACCCCCAAACTTTACATTGTTTAAAGCACAAAATATATTTTTATATTTGCTTTAAACTTCTTTAATGATTGCACTTTAATTTTTAACTAAATTACTATACACTGAATGCTTAAGAATTAAAATTAATCACTAGACATGTTTAACTTGTATTTATTTATTTAGACTTAAAATATTTCACTTGTGGCAATTTTCACTAATAAAAGATAATCTTGTGGTGCAAGGCACTACAAAATAATCACAGAAGTCCTGAAAACAGGGTATCCAGTTATGTAACACAGACCACAAATCCGCGTCCTCACTCTCTGAGTGTCGGAAAAAAACTGATCAAAAACAATGGCTGCCACGCACTGCATGCAGCCAGGTGCTTGAGTTGGCGCTGCCAACTTGGCGGGATAATTTTAAGGGGGGACTTCTGAACAAATAAAAAGGTAGCAACCTTTTATCATGCACACAAATAAAAATTTTCACCCTTTAGGAGGCAGTTGGATACTTTTCAGCAAGTTTAGGATATAAATATTTTCTTAGAAAATATTTAATATATTTTCTTGGCATTTCCAAGGGGGGGGGGCCAAGCGCCCCCCCCTTGCCCCTACCTGCGGGCGCCCATGTACAGCTACATAGCAATATAGCCATATTTCTACATAGCTACAACTTGAATAATATAATACAAGCTGTACAATTAAGATAAAAGGAGTAGGTGGGACTGTAAAGACTGTATAGAGTATTTGAATGTACACCCATTCAGGGTCTCCTATTTAAAGGTGTCTATGAGGCAAGTGAACATAATGAGTCTTTCATACATCACAGTGCTATGGGGGGCATCGCAAAGCAGAGAAATCTCTTTAAATGGGAGGTATAAAGACAGAGAGTATCCCCTAACCCAAGATGCTGCCTCCCCACATCCCATCACTCTGTGTGGGTGATGAGATTTACCCAAATAAAAAATAAACTATATACAGGGCGTCCCAAAAAAATGTATACACACTTTAAATAATTATAAAGGCAGTGTTTATTAAAATACATTTCATTTTCAAAATGTAATAGAATCTACAGACATTATTTAATTGTTTTGTCAACGTCTGTTTTCAAACTGACGTCCGTTCTGGTCCAGGCACTGCTTTTAACGCGAAGCAATGGAATCGCAAACATCACGAAACATTTCGTTTGGTATTTGTGTGCATTCTCGTTCAATGGCTGCTCTCAATTCAGCGACTGTTGCAGGTTTTATAGCGTAGACTTTGTCTTTTAAGTATCGCCATAAAAAAAAGTCTAGTGGTGTGAGGTCTGGTGAACGCGGAGGGTATTCTACGAAACCCCTTCGTCCAATCCACATCCACATCGTGCCAAGTACCACTCGCAATACTCCACTCTTCGGTCCGGATCATCTTCATTAATAGCATGGACTAATCTTGGAATGTAACTTTTCCATTGACAGCGCTTCAAAATGCGTTGGACAGACGATTCTGAAATTCCTACCTCACGACTCGCTTGCCGCACAGATTTTCTTGGACTTTGGTGATATGTTTCCAGTACTCTTTCTTGCTTTGTGGGGCTTGTCGATGATGTCCGTGGTCTTCCGGAACGCTTCTTGTGGACATTCTGAACAGTTCCATCGGCTAATTCCATCTCTAATTCGAGTGATGGTAAGTCGCGTTGGTGGATCTGTTTGAAACTCCCTCCTAAACTGTCTTTGCACTTCAACTGCGTTTTCACACTTCCAGTAGCATTTTAGAATGAATTTCCTTTGTTCAAAGCTTAGTCTGACTGCCATTATTAATTATAATGGGTTTAACTTGGAAAGAAAGAAACATCAATTGAGCTATCAGCTGTTAAAGTGTGTATACATTTTTTTGGGACGCCCTGTATATATATGTGGGAAGGGTTCACAAACCACTTCCCCACACCATCACCAGTTCCAGCAAAACGTCATTACCAAAATACCTCTTTAAGTCATTAATTTATCTTGTTTATTCTTAAAAGTTTCCAAAGTATGGGAACTCACAACTTCTTCATCTAAGCTATTCCAGAATTTTACTATTCTATTTGAAAAACTATGTTGTACTAACTGTGATTTACATCTTTGCTGAAAAAGCTTAAGGCTGTGGCCTCTTGTCCTATCATTGTTATCCTTTGTGAAAAGAGAGTGGAAGAGTATATTATCTAACTCATTTATTATTTTATATACTTCTATCATATCACCTCGTAACCTTCTTCGCTTTAGGGAAAACATGTTTAGGTGCTCCAATCTCTCTTTGTAACTAAGGTGTCTAAGGCATGGTATCATCCTTGTGGCTCTCTTTAGTACTTTTTTTAGTCTCTCTTTGTCTTGCTCTAAATAAGGACTACTGAACTGAATGTCATACTCAAGAAGAGGTCTCACGTATGAAGTGTAGAGCCTACTTATAATTTCTGGCGATTTATATTCTATATGTTTCTGCATTAGGTTCAATCTAGCATTAGCCTTATTTCTAATTTCAATACAATGAGTTGTAGGTTTAAGATCATGATTCACAATGACACCCAAATCTCTCTCCTTTTTTTCTTTATTTATCCAACTTCCATCCATGTTATACTCAAATTCTGGATTGTCATGACCAACATGCATAACTTTACACTTTTCCACATTAAATTTCATCTCCCATCTATCTGCCCAAGCAACTACTTTATCAATGTCCTTTTGCATTTTCATGGCATCTGTTAAAGATTTTACAGTTTGTCCCAATTTTGTATCATCTGCAAATATTGAGGTTTTACTATTCAGATCCCTTTCCAAGTCATTAATATAAATAATAAAAAGTAGAGGTCCAAGTACTGACCCCTGTGGGTCTCCACTCAGAACAGGGTTCCATGTAGACCTAGTCCCATTTAACTGGACTCCCTGTTCTCTTTCTCTAAGCCATTCTTCAATCCAATTTGCTACTGTCCCTTTTATTCCATGAGCTCTAACTTTAACAAGCAACCGCTTATGAGGAACTGTATAAAAAACTTTGGCAAAATCCAAGTACACAATATCTACAGATTCTTTTTTTATCCAGATGCTTTAACATACTATCATAAAACTCAATTAAGTTTGTCAAGCATGACCTGGCTATTACTCATGTGATGCAGCTTCCCAGGGCTATGAACGAATACTGGTAGTGTGCAGAGATACTGATGTAATGGTGCTGTTGATTCACTTCGTTTGCACCAAGGTCGCTGAAGTGTGGATGCTGTGCGGAACGGCCAAGAACCGAAAATGCTACCCCGTGCACGATGTATTCAAGAGTTTGTCGCCCCCAGTCAGGGACAACCTGGTCAGCTTCCACGCTTTGACCGAGTGTGACACAGTCTCGTCCTTCAGTGGTCATGGAAAAAAGAAGTGTTGGAAGGTGTTCAGTGACCACCCACTCCTGCTGCACGCCATTGGTCGAGATGGGGATATCGCAGGTGTTGAGAAGTTTGTGTGTCATTTGTATGGCACCCTGGAACAACACACAGTTGATGACGCCAGAGTTCACCTTTTTGGGAAGGCCAAGAAGACTCTGGAAATGCTCCCACCGACAAAGGATGCCCTGGAGCTCCACGCCAAGCGGGCAAACTATCAGGCCAAAATATGGCTCCAGGCTGACAAAGAGCACGTAGATGTTGAAGATCCGGTGGATACTTCAGCTTGGAAGTTGGAAGATGGGAGCCTCCTACTGTTAATATATTTATTTGTTGGGTTCAAAATCCCAGCTGAGCCGTGAACGGCCAAATTCTAAAGGGCCAGTGCTACCTACAGCCCAAGTTAAGCTAAAATTAAAACTTACGGATTTGAGATCCAATTAGGTCCTACCTCAGGGTTGCTGACTCGATGCGGGCCTACCTTAGACCTTTGTTACATGAATTTAATATAAACAAAAGGGGTACTATTTATGGTCTTCTTTCTCAACCTTGCAACAACAACGCAACCTGGACTATTGCACGATGCAACAATCTTGTATCTAAACAACCAAACTGAATTGCAAGAGAGCTCTTTAACAGACCACACCCTGTACGTACGACATCCCACAAACGAGTAGAAAGAACGCGCAGCGCCCCAAAATGATGCCAACAGTGTGACCAAACAATGATGCCACAAGAGCTCAAAAATGCTAGCTCTAAATTAAGTTAATTTTTCACTAACCTTACAATTATGAGATGGATATATACACCTTAACTTAATATATACAAGCAATGCTGCATCAATCAGCTTAGTCATCATATCGCCTTGGGACAACAATGGTTCTTCCTGTTCTAGATTTTCTAACACTCCCCACCGAAGAGGCATTGTTGTCATTACCTTCTGCAAGGTTAGCCAAGCCTTCTCCATGAGGCTGTAACTCAAATGTTTCATCTTGACTATCTGTGTTTTTGCTGATTTCTAAAGCATAGAGTTTTTGTATAGGTCTCTTTAACTTTCCTCCTGAAGTCTTTACCTGTGCAGACCTAACTAAATTGTCTTTGCCAACAAACAACTCTTCAATTATGCCAAGCTTCCAGCATTGCCTTGGTCTTTCATCCCCAATCATTACCACTTCTCCCACCTTGATACAATTTGCATTGGAGCCCTTTACCTTGCCTGATGGGTAATAATTGAGTTCTGGCAAGTATTCCATCTGCCACCTCTTCCATAACTGATCTTGTAGCTCTTCAAGGTACCTGAACCGTCTGGTTAACTCTCCTTGAGTGCTCTGGATAAGCTGCAAGTCTTCTGGCACACTGGGGTTTGATGTTAATCGTTTACCACAAAGAAAATGATTTGGTGTCAATGGCTCTGCATCCTGCATACTGTTGTAAACAAAAGTGATAGGCCTACTGTTCACCATTGCTTCTACTTCACATAAAACAGTAGAGAATTCTTCTTTGCTCAAATGAGCATTAGCTAAAAGTTTCTTTAATGGACACTTTACACTTCTCACTAGCCTTTCCCAAAATCCACCCCACCATGGTGCTCTCTCAACAATAAACTCCCACTGTACCCCTTGGTGTGAAAAGTAGGATTGGAATCCTTCCTCTTTTAGCAAGGACCAAACTTCTTGGAGTTCCTTTGCAGCCTTCATAGACTGGACCTGCAAAGTCTACTCCCACTACATCAAATGGGGCAGTATAGACACACCGTTCTCTTGGAAGTGGAGCCACCTTTTCATAATAAGGCTTTGCACTCCAACGCTTGCAAACCACACATTTATGCAAGACCTTTTTTACTACTTGTCTAATTTTGGGAATCCAAAACTGTTGTCTGATCTCTATTATCACTTCTCTAACTCCAGCATGTAACAGCTTATGATGAGTATCCAGGATCAAAAGGTCCACAAAGTGCCCCCCAGAAGGTAGCAAGATTGGATGTCTTTTCTCCTCTGGAAGCCCAGAAAACTGTAGTCTACCTCCTACTCTCAATAAATCCTGATCTAAAAACACATCCAAACCCTTGAGAGCAGAATGTGTTGGTAGAACCTGTAATGGATGGCTGGTGAGCAATTCCCTCTCTTCACCAAATTTTTCCTTCTGCACATATACCACCCAGTATTTTCTGGCTTGCTGAATCTCATTACTGCTCAGAATTCCTTCCCTTCTTGTTTCTCCCTTAATGTTGTTGGTAAATCTATATACCCATGCTGTCACTCTTAACAATCTTTTCAGACTGCTAATGTCCTCAAGCCTCAATATGGGGTCCTGCTGCATAACTTGACAACTGTTCACAGCGCATTTTCTCACCTCACTCACCTATGCTTCTTCAGCCTGGCATTCTCCTACAATAGGCTGATTAGAAGGCCAGTTTTCACTTCCAAGTTTTAGCCACTCTGGCCCATTCCACCACAAACTTGACTGTGCAAGATCTTTCACTGAAATTCCTCGTGTTGGTAAATCAGCGGGGTTTTGGGTGCCTGGACAATGCTTCCATTGCTTGGGATCTGTGTGCGCTTGAATTTCCTCCACCCTATTGGCAACAAATGGTTTCCATTTCCTTGCCTGGCTTCTTAACCAGTGCCAAACTATAGTGGAGGCTGTCTAATAATAGCTTGGAATTTCAGAGAGGGCCAAAGACTTTTGCACTATAACTGCAAGCCGACTAGCAATAACTGCACCCATCAATTCCAACCTTGGAACAGAAAGCCTTTTCAAAGGTGCTACTCTGCTCTTTGCAGCAACCAACCTGCAACTTACTTCCTCTTGCAATGCTCCTCTTATATAAATACAAGTTGCATAGGCTTCCTCACTTGCATCACAAAAGATGTGCAGCTCCAAATTGTCTGGACTATTGTTCAACTCTCCAAAGTACCATCTTGGGATTTCAATGTCTCCAAGATGTGCCAATTCTTTGAACCAATATTTCCACCTTACCACCATATGATCAGGTAACTCTTGGTCCCAACCAAGTCCAATTTCCCAGAGGCTCTGAAACCAAATTTTTGACTTTATCACAAATGGAGCCAGGAATCCAAGAGGATCAAAGACCTTTGAAGCCAAACTAAGAGCTGTACATTTTGGCCACCTTGTCTCATTCTCAGCCGGCTCTACTAAAGATTTCCCATTGAAGGTAAACAAATCATCATCTTGCTGCCAAACAATGCCTAGCACCTTTGCGTCTATTGCCCACAACTCCTTAATACCAGAATCCTCAATACTTTCTGCTGCATCAGGTACTACACAGGAATGACTCATAAACTCTTGTAATTGCGAATGATTGGTCTGCCATTTTCTAAGCTCCATGCCAGCCTCCCTCATTATAGCTCTAGCCTCCATGAATATCTGTGTGAAAAATGCTCTGTATGAATTGGTCCACAATTAACCCACCCCTTATATCTCCAGTCTAACTATAGAGTAGATCAAGTCTAGCCTAGAGGGGTCAGCCTAGAGATTCCGGAAATGGTCCAGAGCGGGCAGATAAATTGAGGTCCACAGTAGGATTCCTCACCAAACTAGGTTAGGGCAATCTACCTTTACCTTTGTTAAGCTATGAGTTGATGCTGGGTCTTAGGCCACAATGTAGGCCTAAGTTGTCTGACCCAGCTTAATTTAATGAGTCTACGTAAAACTGGGTTAAAAACACAATTAGTCACTTACTGCTAGTTATTAGAGAGTCCCTTTTTCCGTCTTGCTTAATTGTTAAGAGCGTACTTGCTGGTGGGGATCTTTCTTCGGTGTCTGTTCTCGTCCCTTCTCCCGTTCCGTCTTCTCGCCCCGTTCCTCGTTTTCGTTCTCCTTTGTCCTCCTTTTTTCGCGGGGCTTTTTCCACCAGCGTCGTCTTGGTTTTTTTCCTCGGTTGGTTGATCGGTAATGTATATCTATTACCGAGCACGCTCTTGTCACACAGTATATAAATACTAGTGTGGAGAATAACTCTGGTGAGCAACCAATTGGTTTCATCCACCCAGTTATTGACATAAAAGGAATTTAATAATTGTTAGATTAACTACCTACCTACTCCGTGAACCATTTTCGTTACCTCCCAACTACCCACTCATCAGTTTTCCATATACTGGGGGCCCCGGGAGATAAAAATTTTGGTGTCATTGTCACCAATTTTTATGTCTGAGTGTAGACTAGCTAACTATTTGACTGTAAATGCCTGTTAATCTGATTAACAGTGCCTATCCTCACCTTCTCATGGAGAAGGTGTAGCATTTAATTAGAAGAGAAAATATACATCCATAGGATGAAACTGTCTATGGTCTTTACCATAAGAAAAGGAAAAGTGAAAGTTAGAAGATAAAATTACAATTCCCCAGCATCTATTTTTTGTTGTAAAAATAGTCGCGCCTTTAATGCTGTTTGTCGCTGAGGTCTTGTGTCTGTCAATGTTGTAGTAGGATGCGTTACCACTCCTACTGTCAAAGGAATAGTTACTGGAAGTTCAGTGTCTCCAGTTGTTACTGTCAGTGGAGAAGGTTCTCCAAAGTCCATTGTTTTGGGTCCAGACTCTAAAGGGTACAAAAGAGAAATGTCTCTTGTTGTGTCACCCGTTGAAGTCCTTAATTTGACCACTCTTGTTACCCCGTCTGCCCCTGGTCTGAGTTCTAAAACTCTAGCCAGAGGCCAGTATTGTCTTGGAGTACTGTCATGTATGAGAACAAGGTCCCCTACCTTAATTGTGTCAGACCAATCCTTCTTAGTCATTTGTTGATGTCTCTCCCTTAGACCCATCAAGTACTCAGTTTTCCACTGTTTAATAAAATGAGCTTTAACTCTAGTTAAGTGTTGTAACTTAGTCTGGAGTTCATCGTGTCGTTGAGTCCAGTTTGGGTCTTCTGAAGAGTCTATATTGTAGTCCGGCAGGAGACTAACTTGTTCTCCCGAATCAAATGATTTGGAGTTAATGGTTCCGGGTCATTAATGTTGTCACTCACATAAGTGAGTGGTCTATTGTTAATGATGTTCTCAATCTCAGCCAGGAGAATGAGCAACTCAAACAAGTGTATCTGTTTTTTACCAATTGCTTTCTTCAAGCAATTCTTTACTGTTTGTATATTCCTCTCCCAGATAGAACCATACCAAGGAGAGGCAACCGGAATATACTTCCACTTTATGTTTGAATTTTGTATATATAATTGTGTGAGTTCATCGCTTAACAAGTCGTGGATGATTTGTTCACCAGCCTTGAAATATGTAGCATTGTCTGTCCAAACTGTCTTGGGTACTGAATGTCGTGCACAGAATCTCTTAAAGACAGCAACAAAAGATTCTGCTGTAAGGTCCTCCACAACATCCAGATAAACAGCTCGTGAGCCAGCACATGTAAACAGTACAATGTACATTTTTTGTTCAGTGTCAACTACCCCTACAGTCAATGCTCCTATATAGTCAATGCCTACAGTCTCAAAGGGTCTGTTGAGAGTAACTCTCTCCTCTGGCAAAGCAGGAGGATTTGGTTTCCTATAGGCATGGGCGCCCGCAGGATTTTTTCCAAGGGGGGGCAAAATTTGTTTTTACTTCACAATTTTACCAACAAGCTAAAATAATCCTTAAAAGCAAACTCATGTCTAGTCACACCATACCCCCAAACTTTACATTGTTTAAAGCACAAAATATATTTTTATATTTGCTTTAAACTTCTTTAATGATTGCACTTTAATTTTTAACTAAATTACTATACACTGAATGCTTAAGAATTAAAATTAATCACTAGACATGTTTAACTTGTATTTATTTATTTAGACTTAAAATATTTCACTTGTGGCAATTTTCACTAATAAAAGATAATCTTGTGGTGCAAGGCACTACAAAATAATCACAGAAGTCCTGAAAACAGGGTATCCAGTTATGTAACACAGACCACAAATCCGCGTCCTCACTCTCTGAGTGTCGGAAAAAAACTGATCAAAAACAATGGCTGCCACGCACTACATGCAGCCAGGTGCTTGAGTTGGCGCTGCCAACTTGGCGGGATAATTTTAAGGGGGGACTTCTGAACAAATAAAAAGGTAGCAACCTTTTATCATGCACACAAATAAAAAATTTCACCCTTTAGGAGGCAGTTGGATACTTTTCAGCAAGTTTAGGATATAAATATTTTCTTAGAAAATATTTAATATATTTTCTTGGCATTTCCAGGGGGGGGGGGCAAGCGCCCCCCCTTGCCCCTACCTGCGGGCGCCCATGCCTATAGGGCCTAGCATGAATACGCCTACATGTGACACACTCACTCAGGACTGTTTTAACAGTGATCCTTCCCTTGGGTATCCAATAAGTTTTTCTTAATGTAGTTAGTGTCTGTGGTACCCCCATATGATATACATCATTGTGTGTTTTTCTGATGATTAATGTTGTCAAATAGCTAAATCTAGGTAAAAGGATTGGATGTTTGCTTTTGTATGACAGTTTTGATTTGTCTAATCTCCCTTTACACCTTAGAAGGCCTTCCTCATCTCTGAACAAGTTTAGATCCACAACTACTGATGGTACAGGTTCTTTTGTTTGTTTCCCATTAGTCAAGAATTCTAACTCTTTATTGTACTCTTTTTGTTGTGCATGGCCTATCCAGTACTTGGTTGCAACTTCTGTATAATTATGATTGTTTTTATTTAGCTGTTTGTTAATTGTAGTTAAACAGTTGTGAGCAAACCTCAAACAGTAGGCTGTGACCCTGACAAGTTTACTGAAATCAGAATAACGTTCATAATTAGTGATTGGTTCAACCTTTTCATTTGAAAAGATTAAATTTAATGTCAAGTTAACTTGTTCCACAGGCCATTGGTCTGTATCACAGAGCCACTTAGGTCCCATAAACCAAGTTTTGTTTGACTTCAACAACTTGTAGGATAAACCTCTGGTCAGAAAGTCTGCTGGATTTTGTTTAGTTGGAACATAGTGAAAGTTTACTTGTAGGCTTTCATTAGCTTCAGCTATTTCTTTTAGCCTATTTCTTACAAAGATATTCTTACTATTAATGCTATCATTCCGTATCCAGGCAAGACAAATCTGACTGTCAAGCCAGATGTGGATATCAGTTATGTTCACATCATGGTAAGCATCCTTAAGCAAGGAAATGGTTTTAATGACTAATGCAGCAGCCAATAGTTCCAATTGAGGTATAGTTCGGGTAGGTTTGAGAGGTGCAACTTTCCCTTTTGCATAAATTAGATGACTTTCTGTAGGACTTACAAGATACGCACAGCACCCATAAGCTTGTGTGCTTGCATCAGCAAACACATGAAGTCTCTGGGGCTTATCCCTAAACCCACAGCACTTTGAATTTTAATGTTCTGCACTTTTGTTAAATCAGCAGCTAACTTCTTCCAAGATTTTTGATCTTCATTTGTTATTGGATCATCCCACCCAACATTTGTCCTCCAAATTTCTTGGAGGAGAATCTTTGATTTTATTGTTGAAGGCAGGAATAGACCCATGGGATCAAAAATTTTGGAAGCCTCTGATAATATTTGTCTTTTAGTATTTGCTTCCTCATCAAGTTTAAAACCTTTAGTACAGATTGAATCATGACTGTTAGAAGTTGCATCCAAATACCAGTTCATACCTAAAGTTTTAACTCTGTCTGATGGCTCAGTAAGACCATTATTATCCTTTAAAATCTTTTTGTTTAAATCCTCATCATTTGAAATCCACTCTCTAAGTTCAAAGTTACCTTGTTGCATAATGTTTTGAGAGTGTTCATAGACTTCAGATAATTCAGATTTTGTTGTTGTTGAGCCTATTAGATTGTCTACGTAAAAATGTTCCTTAAGGAAGTTCAATGTTAAAGAGTTATTAAACTGGTTCAAATGATGTCCAATTGTCAATGCTAATAGGCTAGGTGAGCAATTGGCTCCAAACAACACAACATTAAATCTATAGGTTATGAACCCTTTATTCAAATCAAATGGATCCTTGAACCATAAGAACCTAAGTTGGTTCTTATCATATTCATTTTTAAGATTTATTCTCAAAAATGCCTTTGAAATGTCACTTTGTACGGCATATTTATCTAACCTGAACCTCAGTAAGATCTTCACAAGGTCAGAAATGAGATTAGGACCCTCAATCAGGCAATCATTCAAACTGTGTTTATCACTGTCTTTGAGGCTACAGTTATATACTACTCTGAGTTTTGTTGTTGGGGCATCTTGTCGATAAAACCCCCTGTGGGTTAAATAATGACAACCATCTTTTTTAAAAGGGTTATTTGTTACTTCTTCAATGAAGCCTTTCTGTAGCTGTTCTTTGAAGACATCATTATATATTTGAATATTATTATCTTGTTTGAGTTTTTTCATTACTTTATATAAATGTCCTTTAGCTACTTTGAGATTGTCTCTTAAAGTTGGACAATTTATTTTCCAAGGTAACTCAATAAAATAACTATTGTCTTTGCACTGAATGGTGTCTTCAAATCTTTCTACCATTAACTGATCTTCTGAAGTTTGATTTGTGTCATGTATACCCACAGATTCTAGCAACCATAAAGTTTGAATTGCCTCATCCAAAGTTTCATTTGATAATGATGAATTAATGTTCTCAGTTGAGATAATATTATTCAAAGTGTTGCTATTCTTACAGGTGTTATGTAGGACTGAGTTGAGGCACATAGTATTTGTTAGTCATGAACTATTTTGGTTTAGGTCTAGGTTGTATTTGGATAGGTCACCCAAAGGGGCTATCCCTGATGGAGTCTGATAAGCTATACCATCACCTATCTCTACTATGCCCTTATGAATAAGATTAATATAATCTGCCCCTATTAACATTTCAATGTTAGCTACTGTGTTGTTAGTGATATGTCTATCAGCTATTTTGTAGTGTTTTCCCAAATGATTTATGGTTTGTTCTAGTTTGGGTATAACCAGTTTGTTTTGTCCTACTTTAGAAATAATAACTGCTTCAATTTTCTCTAATTTATTTTCTAAATGTAGTTCCAGGTCAATTGTCTTATAGCTATTTTTGTCCGAGTTATCCTTAACAAAGGATGCAATATTGAGGTTTTGTTCATTCGGTTTTGGTGTCAAACCCAATTTATTAACTACATTTTGCGAAACAAATGTTTGTTGAGAACAACAGTCTATAAGACATCTCACTGGAGTGGTGCTACCCTCACTATTCACTAAGTCCAAAGTAATAGTTTTCCCTATGGCCAAGGTAGGCCATAAGACCCTTGTAATAGTTTTCCCTATGGCCAAGGTAGGCCATAAGACCTTTATTGTTTGGCCCATGGCCAAGGTAGGCCATAAGACCTTTATTGTTTGGCCCATGGCCAAGGTAGGCCATAAGACCCTTATTGTTTGGCCCATGGCCAAGGTAGGCCATAAGACCAAGGTTCAATTGTTATTTGGCCCATGGCCAAGGTAGGCCATAAGACCCTTATTGTTTGGCCCATGGCCAAGGTAGGCCATAAGACCTTTATTGTTTGGCCCATGACCAAGGTAGGCCATAAGACCTTTATTGTTTGGCCCATGGCCAAGGTAGGCCATAAGACCTTTATTGTTTGGCCCATGGCCAAGGTAGGCCATAAGACCTTTATTGTTTGGTCATGGCCAAGGTAGGCCATAAGACCTTTATTGTTTGGCTCATGGCCACAGTAAGCCATAAGACCAAGGTTCAGTTGTTTGGCCCATGGCCAAGGTAGGCCATAAGACCCTTATTGTTTGGCCCATGGCCAAGGTAGGCCATAAGACCTTTATTGTTTGGCTCATGGCCACAGTAGGCCATAAGACCAAGGTTCAGTGTTTGGGCTATGGCCACAGTAAGCCATAAGACCAAGGTTCAATTGTTGTTTGGCCCATGGCCAAGGTAGGCCATAAGACCTTTATTGTTTGGCTCATGGCCCAAGTAGGCCATAAGACCAAGGTTCAGTGTTTGGGCTATGGCCAAAGTATGCCATAAGACCAAGGTTCAGTGTTTGGGCTATGGCCAAAGTATGCCATAAGACCAAGGTTCATTGTTGTTTTGGAGTCTTGTCCACTATTTATGTTTTAAAAGGGACTTGTTGGTGAGTTAACTGAAATGTACTTCCATGTTTACGTCAAAATAGTTTAACTAGGTATTATAATGGAATATAAGGACAAGAAGAAATTACCAGAGAAGAGAGAGCACAGACAAAACAGTCAAGTTTTAAATTTGGTTTAATCCCCCCCAAGTACTTATGTGTCACTCAGGTCTAAGCTTATAAGAGAATGAGACTCCTTAAATGTAAATGTTTCCTAGTTAGGCCCTAGGTTGTAGACCTAATTAGGCTTGATTAGGTTAGGCTTAGGCTAGACCATTTAGCCTAATTCTGCAATTTTTGTTAAGTAAGGTTAAGGTTTGTAAATTCCCCACACACGGACCACCAATGTGAAAAATGCTCTGTATGAATTGGTCCACAATTAACCCACCCCTTATATCTCCAGTCTAACTATAGAGTAGATCAAGTCTAGCCTAGAGGGGTCAGCCTAGAGATTCCGGAAATGGTCCAGAGCGGGCAGATAAATTGAGGTCCACAGTAGGATTCCTCACCAAACTAGGTTAGGGCAATCTACCTTTACCTTTGTTAAGCTATGAGTTGATGCTTGGTCTTAGGCCACAATGTAGGCCTAAGTTGTCTGACCCAGCTTAATTTAATGAGTCTACGTAAAACTGGGTTAAAAACACAATTAGTCACTTACTGCTAGTTATTAGAGAGTCCCTTTTTCCGTCTTGCTTAATTGTTAAGAGCGTACTTGCTGGTGGGGATCTTTCTTCGGTGTCTGTTCTCGTCCCTTCTCCCGTTCCGTCTTCTCGCCCCGTTCCTCGTTTTCGTTCTCCTTTGTCCTCCTTTTTTCGCGGGGCTTTTTCCACCAGCGTCGTCTTGGTTTTTTTCCTCGGTTGGTTGATCGGTAATGTATATCTATTACCGAGCACGCTCTTGTCACACAGTATATAAATACTAGTGTGGAGAATAACTCTGGTGAGCAACCAATTGGTTTCATCCACCCAGTTATTGACATAAAAGGAATTTAATAATTGTTAGATTAACTACCTACCTACTCAGTGAACCATTTTCGTTACCTCCCAACTACCCACTCATCAGTTTTCCATAATCTGTTTAGCCATTTCTGTATTATCCACGGAACACAGCAAATCATCACATAAAAATTTTTCCTTATGTGTTCAATAGTGTTAGGATAGACTTCAGAATATTTCTTAAAATGGTACTGCATAGTAGCTGCCAACAGAAATGGACTAGAGCTGAGGCCAAACAACACTGACTTCATTCTATATGCTTGAACCTTAGGTTCATTTTCCAACAAGTCTTTCGTATCCACCCACAGATACCTTACTGCATCTCTGTCCTCTGGTTTTAACTTTATCCGCAAAAAGGCTTGCTTCACATCTGCAGTCAATGCTACTCTACCAAACCTGAATCTCAGTAACAAGGAAAATAAATCTGCATTTAAATTTGGCCCAGCATCCAAACAGTCATTCAAGGACACACCACCTTTGTCCTTGGCTGAGCCATCAAAAACTACCCTCAGTTTGGTGGTAGTTTTGTCTCGCCGTACCACTGCATGGTGTGGCAGATAATGTGCCTCCTGGCTCACCAGCTCACCTTGCACCCTTTCAGCATAGCCCTCCCTTACATAACTTAGGATGGCCTCATTGTATTCAATTAACAACTCCTCATTTTTTCTTAGCCTGTACAATGAAGTCTCCAACCTCCGATTAGCTAGCTGAAGGTTTGAACCGGGTTTGCAAGAATCCTTCCATGGTAGGTGAGGTGACGTGTATGTATATATATGTATATAGTCTAAAAGTCACTAAAGAGTAAATATCACTAAATCTAAGCTGAATGGCAAGACAAGCCATAAACGAACCAACGGGCTGTTCGTATTGCTTTGGTCTGGCCTAGACATGTTTTTTCCTATCTGACCTAATCTTTGGTGCTGAGTAAAATTAGGTGATGAATCTAAGGTAACAAATCGGGTAGGAAGTTGTTCGTACTTAAGTATAGTTAGGGGTAATGACTATAGCTTCTAAATTGGTAATGTAAGAGAGAGTTAGGTAGGCTGTTGTGGGACACAGGAATAAAACGGTAGGCTTCAAGGAATACCTAATTCAACGCACCGGTAAGTGCTTTTGATTGTTTGCTAGAACCTAAGTAACCTAACTGGGGTGTCTACCCCACGCTATCACATTTGGCGACGAGGATGGGATTTGGCTCATTTGGTTAAATTTTGTTCATTGGGTTAAATTTGGCTCATTGGGTTAATTTGGCTTATTGGGTTAATTTGGCTTATTGGGTTCAAGTGGTTGTTTGGAAAATTGGATGCAGACTAGTGGGTCGTCCGATTTGGTTTGTTTGTGTGGGGAAGCTACCGTACTATAGCGTAGGTCCCGCCGCCCTAATTCTAAAACTAATTCCTACTCAGCCCTAACTCTAAAACTAATTCCTACTCAGCCCTAACTCTAAAACTAATTCTTACTCAGCCCTAACTCTAATACAATTCACTATTCAGCCCTAACTCTAATAAAATTCACTATTCAGTAACTAGACCAAATTTAAACCTAACCTAACCTACTTCACGTGAGTTGGTCTAATTCGGTTTTGCTCTAGCATGTCGGTGATTGGCCATATAAGCCCCTACGAAGACAATGGGGAGGACTTCGAAGCTTATGCCACTAGGGTGAGGTTGTTTTTCGAGGCAAATTCCATTCCGGATGCTAAGAAAGTACCTACCTTTTTAACTATAATAGGCCCTAAAACGTTTGGTTTAGTTATGGACCTAGTTTCTCCTAAAGCACCGGAAACTTGCACCTATAATGAAGTGGTACAGGCCCTAACCGATCACTACAAACCCCGAGTAGTTCTCATCTATGAACGTTTCAAATTTTATTCAAGGCATCAGACGGGAAATGAAAGCATTGCAGAGTTTGTTGCAGGAATAAAAAGCCATAGCCGTACGTGTAAATTTGGGGACAAATTAGATGAAATGCTAAGAGATAGGTTTGTAATGGGTCTCAAAGAGGAGTCTACCCAGAGAGCCCTATTAGCCATACAGGACCTAACTTTTAGTCAGGCTGTAGAAATAGCTACGGCTAGAGAAGCAGCTGCTAAAGATGTTAGAGCTTTTGGAAATCATAGTAGTAAAGCCCAACACGTAAATAGCTTTAAATCTTCTAGGCCTGGCAGACCTAACGAGCCTACTAGACAGGCAAATAAAAGGTATGAGGCGAATATGACTAAGCCTACTAATTCTACTAAGCCTTCCAAGCCATGTACAGGGTGTGGAAAACACCATTGGAAGAAAGATTGCCCTTTTAAAGAAGCAGTTTGCCGAAACTGTAGTAAAATAGGCCACATAGCTAAAGTGTGTTTTTCAAAGAAAACAAAGGGTGAAAATTCTAATTTTAACATTTCTAGTATAAATCCTCAAAAGGGAAATACTTCGAACATTGGAGTGGAGTACCTATTCTATGAGCAGCAAAGTGGGGAAAATACAGGCCCATATATTGTAGAGGTAGGCCGAGATGGAATTACAGTTCCTCTAGAATTGGATACGGGTGCTGCCCGGACGGTCATGTCCAAGGTAGTTTTTGATAAGATTTTCAAAAACACACCTAAACTACATGCATCTAAAACGATTTTGAAGAAGTACGGTGACATACAAATACCTATTTGTGGAGAAGCATACGTCACAGTTACACTTAACCAGAAAACTTTGTCTCATCCCTTAACCCTTTTAGTGGTGGATGAGCAAGGGCCTACTCTACTAGGCCGTGATTGGATTGATGCTTTGGAAATGCCAATTGACAAAATCTTGCCAAGGGGTCAGGCAGATGTGCATACACTTTCATATCCATCTGACATAGACTCATTGTTAAGGGAGTTTTCTTCTATTTTTGGGCCTGAAGTAGGCAACCTAAAAGGCCATCAGGTCTGCATAGAAGTAGATCCTAATGTAACTCCGAAATTTTGTAAGGCTCGTTCAATTGCGCATGCACTGCGGGAGAAGGTAGATTTAGAAATTGACAGGCTGCTAAAAGATAAAATTATTGAACCAGTCACACACGCTAAGTGGGCTGCCCCAGTAGTTCCTGTACTAAAACCGGACAAGTCCGTGCGGTTATGCGGGGATTACCGTTTAACAGCAAATAGAGCCGTCCTTCTAGATTGCTATCCTATACCCAAGCCTGATGAATTATTTAGCTCTCTTGCTGGGGGAAAATATTTCACAAAACTCGATATGTCCCAAGCCTATGCTCAACTAAGTTTAGATGAAAACTCTAAGGAATTAACTATCATAAATACGCACCGAGGCCTATATAAGTACAATAGGCTATGCTATGGAATAGCATCGGCTCCAGGTATTTTTCAGAGGACAATGGACCAAGTTCTAGGTCACATTCCAGGGGTACTTTGCTTTCTAGATGATGTCCTCATTTCAGGTTCGACTAAAAAAGAACACCTAACTAGATTAACCACGGTTCTAAAAAGACTCCGGGATGCTGGACTTAAGCTAAAGAGAGAAAAGTGTTCATGGGTCACT
This sequence comes from Bathynomus jamesi, assembly GCA_023014485.1. Taxonomy (NCBI): domain Eukaryota; kingdom Metazoa; phylum Arthropoda; class Malacostraca; order Isopoda; family Cirolanidae; genus Bathynomus; species Bathynomus jamesi. The sequence continues at coordinate 1,925,478 of JAJOZX010000047.1, read as the reverse complement.
AACGAGGTTTCATATTTAGGGTTCCGCATAGATGCCTCAGGCATTCATCCAACGGTGGATAAACTAGAAGCAATAGAAAAGGCACCACCTCCACAAAACATCACACAGTTACAAGCTTATTTAGGTCTCCTAAATTTTTATAGGAAATTTTTGCCTAATGCATCGACTTTCCTTGAACCCCTAAATAAGCTATTACGATCTGGGGAACAGTGGAGATGGGAGAAAACTCAAAAGGAAGCATTTGAGGCTTCCAAGGACGTACTACTAAAGTCCACTCTCCTAGTGCATTATGATCCTAAACTTCCTCTCGTAGTTTCAGCAGACAGCAGTTCTTATGGAATTGGGGCAGTGTTATCTCACCACATTGATGGTGTAGATAGGCCTATCTGTTTTGCTTCTAGAACACTAACTGAGACGGAAAGACGATATGCACAAGTGGAACGTGAAGCATTAGCCTTAGTATTTGCAGTAAAAAAATTTCATTTCTATCTATGGGGTCATGAATTTAAACTAATTACTGACCATAAGCCTCTTTTAGGTTTATTTTCACCTAATAAAAATATTCCAGTTATGGCCTCAGGTAGGATTCAACGATGGGCACTGATTCTACAAGCCTATAAATTTGACTTAGTACATCGGTCAGGTAAACTTCTAGGTACGGCTGATGCGCTAAGTAGGTTGCCCTTAGAAAATCCAAATGATTGTGTACCTATACCTACAGAATGGGTTCACTTGGTGGAGTTTTTGGAATCCACTCCAGTATCTGCAGTACAAATAGAGCAGTGGACAAAATCAGACCCTATTCTGTCTAGGGTCATCCATTTCTGCTCAGTTGGTTGGCCTACTAAGGTTGAGAGTGAATTACAGCCTTTTATTCAGCGTCAGTCTGGCCTCTCTATTCAAAATGGCTGTCTCTTATGGGGCCACAGAGTGATTATTCCAAATAAAGGCAAGTCGAATTTAGTGAAGGAACTTCACGCTGAACACATGGGCGCAACAAAAATGAAAGAGCTGGCGAGAGCTTATTTCTGGTGGCCTGGTTTAGATGGAGAACTCGAATCATTGGTTCGTTCCTGTCAAAGCTGCCTAGAGAACAGAGATCTCCCAAGGAAAAGTCCACTTCATCCTTGGGAATGGCCTACTATACCGTGGCATAGGATCCATGTTGACTATGCAGGTCCTATAAATAATATTTATTTCCTAGTCATGGTGGACGCCTACTCTAAGTGGGTGGAAATTTTTCCAACCACTTCCACGACTTCGGGTGTAACGATTCGCTTACTCCGTTCAGTTTTCGCTCGATGGGGTTTACCCGTAGTCCTGGTTTCCGACAATGGTACTTGTTTTACCAGTGAGGAATTTCGTTCCTTCGTCCACCTAAATGGCATTAGACATGTCCGGTCTAGTGTTTTCCACCCGTCTACTAACGGTCTCGCGGAAAACATGGTCCGTACTTTCAAGTCGGCCTTGCGTCATTCTCGTGGGGAGGAAATGCAAGTGGTGTTGGATAAATTTTTGTTTAAATATCGAATAACACCACACACCACGACAGGGGTGTCTCCCTCTAAACTTCTGATTGGCCGGGGAATTCGTTCAGTTTTTGATTTGTTACGTCCAAACGAAATGTTACAACAACGAGTTTTACGCCATCAGGAAAAACAGAAGTTGTACCACGACACTAAAAGAGGGAGAGTTCTAGAAGCGAAACCTAATGATCCAGTTGTGATTCGCAACTATGGGGCTGGACCAAAATGGGTTCCTGCAACTGTGCAGGAGAGAACGGGCCCTGTTTCCTTCAAGTGCCAACTAGAAGATGGTCGTTCTATTAAACGCCATCAGGACCAGATATGGGAACGGGAAGTGCAGAAGGACCAGAGTCTTCCGGAAGAGAGAACTGATCCTCCGGAAAATGGTTCAACTTGCCCGCCTATACAGGTTGCACCTGATCCTACTACATCAACCCCGCTCCGCAGGTCGTCTAGGGTCCCTCATCCCCTGACAGACTAAACTTGTAGGGGAGGAGTGAGGTGACGTGTATGTATATATATGTATATAGTCTAAAAGTCACTAAAGAGTAAATATCACTAAATCTAAGCTGAATGGCAAGACAAGCCATAAACGAACCAACGGGCTGTTCGTATTGCTTTGGTCTGGCCTAGACATGTTTTTTCCTATCTGACCTAATCTTTGGTGCTGAGTAAAATTAGGTGATGAATCTAAGGTAACAAATCGGGTAGGAAGTTGTTCGTACTTAAGTATAGTTAGGGGTAATGTCTATAGCTTCTAAATTGGTAATGTAAGAGAGAGTTAGGTAGGCTGTTGTGGGACACAGGAATAAAACGGTAGGCTTCAAGGAATACCTAATTCAACGCACCGGTAAGTGCTTTTGATTGTTTGCTAGAACCTAAGTAACCTAACTGGGGTGTCTACCCCATCTCTAAACCCAATCCCTTTTTCAAATTGCTCTAAAACATCATTGTTCACTGTACTTGCCTGTTTGTCCTTTATGCCAATAGATTCAAGTTCCCAGAACGCTTTCAAATGCCTTTCCAGACCATAGCTGTTCTCCTCAATCTTAACAAAAAGAGCCTTAACTTCCATTTCATTGCAATAACTACCATGTAGCATCCAGCCTAGCTTACTTTCAATAGCTACCGGGCCTCGAGATGTGCGGACAATATTACCAGTGATGAAGTCCCAATAATAGTCAGCTCCAATCAAAAGACTAATATCTTCTGTTCTTTCAAACTTATTATTGCCCAAATTAATTCCTTTAACTTGCAATTCTTGGACACATGCCATATCTAAACAAGTAGTGACTGGAGCACAAAGTTCCTCAATCTCTACAGCTTGGACCTTGATAGTGGGACTTTGCGGTAACAACCCTTTAACCAGAACTTCTACCTTCTTAAATTTGGTTCGGTTTTGAACGGAACCCCCAAACCCAGAAATTCTTAAATTTTCCCTCTTAAGTTCTTTAAACTTCAATTTTCTGGAAATTCTGGTCTTAATAAAACTACACTGGCTACCACTATCAAACAACACTCTTACAGTAGCTTCTCCCTCATTCCCAATTAATAAGGCTGCAGTTGTTTGCAATAATCCCCCTTTACTTTTACTCCCTTGCATAGCAGTGGCATGTGCCACTGATGTCTCTACTTCTGGGGTAGGCCTACTAGGAGTGTTTTCACACAATAATGGCTGATGCCTACCATGACATTTTTTGCACAAAATTTTAAACTTACAAAACCTTGCTCTATGACCTTTCAAAAAACATTTAAAACATGCTGTGGACTTAGTTACCCTGTCCTTTCTCTCCTCAAGGGGTAAAGCCTCAGCCACCTCACATTTATATGACTTGTGGTTGCCTTCGCAAAATATGCATTCCTTGATTCCCTTTAATTTATTCTCAGAGGATGCATGTAGAGCTGACACTGTACCTGGGCTATTCCTTTTTGTGGAAACTTTGGTGCTGTGCCTGCCTTTGTCCCCTTGTTTACCATCCCACTGCGCAAACTCAACTCCCTCTCGTCTTGCTAATTCTGTGCCTAAAAGACTTAACATCTGCTGAAGGGGGATGTACACATGTTCTGCAGAGTGTCCCCTACTTAATTCAAGCAAAATTGAGCTAGGCAATTTAGACTCCAGTGTAGGAACCAACATTATACCATACCTTTCCATTCCTACACCCAAGTTGTCCAGGGACCTAGTTCTAATTTAAAATTCATCATATAACTGCCGTAACTCCTTGACACTATTAGGATTATTAACAGGAGGTATAGCTAAAAGTGCACGGAGGTGGCTTTTAATTAAGATCTTTGGCTTACCAAACCGTTTCTTTAATATATCCCAAGCCACATTATAATTAGCCTCTGTTAATGCTAATCCTGCTATAGTCTTTGCTACCTCCCCTTCCAAGAGGGACCGCAAATAATTAAACTTCTCCACGGCACTTAACACTTGACTAGAATGAACTGCTGATTGAAAACTGTCTGCCCATCCTTGCCATTCCTGAATACTCCCAGAAAATGTTTTGAGTACAAGCCTCGGTAATTGAACTACAGATCTGTTAACCTTAACTTCACAAACATCATTTGTTGAGTGTTGTGTTTCATTATTAGACCTGGTCTCTAACTGTACTGAGCTGCTAAACTCTTTTGCTCGGAGGCCTACTTTAATTATATCATCAATAATCTCTTCAAAGTAAATTATGTTATTTTCTATTTCATCCTCTTCTATAAGAGCCTCAATTTTAACATTTACCTCACTTAGAGCAACCTTTTTAGTTTCTAATATGGAAAGCTGCGCAGTCACTAAGCGTAAATCCTCTTGCTCTATGGCAGAATCTATAGTGGCAATGACCTTTGTAATTAGACCTTTGTAGGCGCTTCTCCTTTTTATAAATTTTTTCAATTCAGATGCACTCATCTTCAATGCAAACAACAATTGGGCTCAATACCAAATGAGCTGAATTGGCAGAAATACTTAACCAAACTGATCAAACGCAAATTTTACTTTCAAATAAACTGAATTGCTGGGTGGGGTACTAACCAAACACCAGTATGGAATACCAAATTTTCCACCCCAGGACCTTAATTCAATAATAACCCAAATTAACCAAACCGGTAAAATGTAGGCCAAAAACAACGACAGACGACTGGCCAAGTTTCGCAATTGGGCAACCAAACTTTCTACCCTGGGACCTTAATTCAATAATAACCCAAAATTAACCAAACCGGTAAAATGTAGGCCAAAAACGACGACAGACGACTGGCCAAGTTTAGCAATTGGGCAACCAAACTTTCTACCCTGGGACCTTAATTCAATAATAACCCAAAATTAACCAAACCAGTAAAATGTAGGCCAAAAACGACGACAGACGACTGGCCAAGTTTCGCAATTGGGCGACCAAACTTTCTACCCTGGGACCTTAATTCAATAATAACCGAAAATTAACCAAACCGGTAAAATGTAGGCCAAAAACAACGACAGACGACTGGCCAAGTTTCGCAATTGGGCGACCAAACTTTCTACCCTGGGACCTTAATTCAATAATAACCGAAAATTAACCAAACCGGTAAAATGTAGGCCAAAAACAACGACAGACGACTGGCCAAGTTTCGCAATTGGGCGACCAAACTTTCTACCCTGGGACCTTAATTCAATAATACTCAACCCGTCTAGGCCTAACTTGGGCTACAATTTGCACAATCAGAACTTTGCCGAAAAATAGTCACTGACTGAATTTTGGGGTAGAATCCGGTTCTGAAGGACCATGTTATTTTATTTATTTGTTGGGTTCAAAATCCCAGCTGAGTAGTGAACGGCCAAATTCTAAAGGGCCAGTGCTACCTACAGCCCAAGTTAAGCTAAAATTAAAACTTACGGATTTGAGATCCTATTAGGTCCTACCTCAGGGTTGCTGACTCGATGCGGGCCTACCTTAGACCTTTGTTACATGAATTTAATATAAACAAAAGGGGTACTATTTATGGTCTTCTTTCTCAACCTTGCAACAACAACGCAACCTGGACTATTGCACGATGCAACAATCTTGTATCTAAACAACCAAACTGAATTGCAAGAGAGCTCTCTAACAGACCACACCCTGTACGTACGACATCCCACAAACGAGTAGAAAGAACGCGCAGCGCCCCAAAATGATGCCAACAGTGTGACCAAACAATGATGCCACAAGAGCTCAAAAATGCTAGCTCTAAATTAAGTTAATTTTTCACTAACCTTACAATTATGAGATGGATATATATACACCTTAACTTAATATATACAAGCAATGCTGCATCAATCAGCTTAGTCATCATATCGCCTTGGGACAACAATGGTTCTTCCTCTTCTAGATTTTCTAACACCTACCAGTGTGGACAAGACTTCCTCCACTCCCTGAAGCCTGCCTGAAGCTTGTTGCTTGTGGTTGCAAGAAAAAGTGCAAGACAGCTAGATGCAACTACTTCAGGAAAAGGATGAAGTGTATGACAGCTTGTGGTTGTGACGACAGCGGTTGCTGTAATCCAGCTAGACAGTAGATCTATGTCTCTTTTCCGGGCTGAAATCGAGAGAAGCTGGAATGTGCTATAAGGAACTAATAACTCTGTTCTTAAGTGATTGCAATCCACACAATTGTGACTGTCAGTGCAGCATTTCGGTGCTGTTCATCAAGAAACGTGAACTTGTAGATGTTACTAGTGTGTAAACTGTATAGTTATGGGGCTATATTTACTGCTTTGTGATTTAGTTGTGATAATTCTGTTACTGTGAGTACTTAATTCATGCCATCAAACTTATTAGGCACTAATCATGTTAAAATAAATTGTTTTGACAAACAAACTTGCTCAATGTTTTTTTCGCCAATTAAAATAAAAAATAACAAATTTTTAGCACAATTTCGGTCGTGATTAACTTGAATTTGACCTTGAGTTGGTAATTCGGATGGAATAAGCGTGTCATCATACTTCTTTATCACTAAGTGTGGCAAAATGAAACATTTGGTCAAACCAATTGGCTCAGAATATTTTTTTAAAATTAAAATTAGAAAATATCATTTTTTGCACAGTTTGACCTCGAAAATGACCTTCAAAGCCAAAAGCGAGAGTGGCATCCACCTGCATTTTATTCCTCACCCACAGGTACATTGATTTAGCATGGGTGCCAGCTATTAACAAAAACGCCGTTCAAAGTCGATTTTTGAATTTTGGCCGGTCCACTAAAAATAACATTCATGTTTTAGAGCAGTGATCCCCAAAGTGGGGTGCGCCTGCCGATCTAGGGGGTGCGCGAAGAAAATTTGGTGATTCCGATTTATCATTGTTTTTTCGTAGAAAGTTTTTGAATTTCAAGATGAACGAGAAAGAAAATACTCACTAACACACAGTCATTCCTAGAAATTTGCGAGATAGTATGCGCGATATCGCTTACTTGCAATTCAAATTTAGCAAACTAAATATCACAATTCGAGATCGCCGCATTATTTTGTAAAATAACAGTTGATTTACATCAGGGAAGATACAAGTTTACAAACCAAATTTCAACAGAAAACTGTGCATAATTGGTGGATTGGATTAAAAAAGGAGTACCCGGATTTAGTAAGCGCAGCGAACGATGCGTTCCTTCCATTTGGATCGACATATCTGTGTGAGGTGTCTTGTTCTGCTATGATAGGTATTAAATCCAAGAATCAAAATAAAATGAACTTGGAACCGGACCTTCGAATCGCTGTATCACAAAGTGTCAAACCAAGATTTTCAGAAATTATGAAGCACAGTCAGCCACATTGTTCTCATTAAATTATATTGGTAAGTATATCTTCACCCTATCGTATTTCTGTTGTATACTATTAACTTACTAGTAAATAATGAAAGGATATATACATATACAGGGTGTCCCAAAAAAACTATATACTCTTTATAGCATCATATATTTTATAATTTATAAAAAAACCAAACAATATATTGTTATAGCAATTGCCAGTGAAAGGTAAATTAGTAATCTAAGTGATCAAAATGTTATAGCGAGTTGTTTGCATATAAAATTTAATTAACTACGCCAAGTGCTCAAAATGTTCTCCGGCGACATGAATGCACTTTCAATACAACGAAATCGTGTGGTCTGATGAAGCTACCTTCAAGCTGAATGGCACAGTAAATCGACACAACTGCAGGTACTGGTCACTTGATAATCCACACGTTTATGTGGATAAACATGTTAATTTACCAGGATTAACAGCATGGTGTGCTTTATCATCCAGGGATTTGGTTGGACCATTTTTCTTTAACGGGACAGTTACCGGTGCCGCATATCTCGACATGCTGCGGACAGAAATTATACCTGCAGTTCGGAAGTTGTTTGGAAACGACGACTTTTACTTTCAACAAGATGGAGCTCCCCCTCATTATCATTGTGATGTCAGAAGGTACCTCGATAAAACGTTGCCTAACCGTTGGATAGGACGAAGAGGAAGCGTTGAGTATCCTCCACGTTCACCGGACTTGACTCCACTTGATTTTTACTTATGGGGCTACCTGAAGGATGCAGTTTATGGTACAAGACCTGCAACACTCGAACACCTTAAGGATGCAATTAGAGAAAAGTGCGGGACCATCACAGCATCCACATTAGTCCATGTCTGCGAATCAGTTAGTCGACGCATTCAAAAGGGTATTATTCTACTATTACACCCGTCTAACGTCCAGCAATTATTATATGTTCATTAAGTAGATTTTGTAATTCTAAGACACTTTCCTTCTATAGCGTTTCCGTCGCAAATGCTTCGTTTTCGAGATATAAACATTTTTTTGGTGTGTATCTAGTGTGTGTTCGTACGTTCGTTTGTGTTCGTACGTTCGTTTGTGTGATCGTTACATGTCTGCCCAATCACTGCGCTCCATCCATTTCGAATTTGAATTACTTTCCTACCGGAATGGAACACTCATTCCACTCATTCAGAAGTACATTAGGCCTGGCTCTGTGATTTATAGTGATTCCTGGGCTGCCTACAAGACTATAAGTGATTTAGGTTAGGATATGTTAGGTTAGGATAGGTTAGGTCAATTTTGAAGGTGAAATTTATGTTTTTCCTATGGTTTTTGATGTGTTTTAAACGAATCTGACCTTCAAAACCGTCGGAAATGACTCGTTTTCGATTGCCGGCTGGGGGGAGGGGGGTTATCTCAAAAACGAGTCATTTCCGACGGTTTTGAAGGTCAGATTCGTTCAAAACACATCAAAAACCATCGGAAAAACATAAATTTCACCTCGAAAGGGAGACGGGTGTAATACTGTACATTTACCTTCAAAAGTGCATTCATGCCGCCGGAGAACATTTTGAGCACTTGGCGTAGTTAATTAAATTTTATATGCAAACAACTCGCTATAACATTTTGATCACTTAGGTTACTAATTTACCTTTCATTGGCAATTGCTATAACAATATATTGTTTGGTTTTTTTTAAATTATAAAATATATGATGCTATAAAGAGTATATAGTTTTTTTTGGGACACCCTATACACACACACACATACATACATACATACATATATATATGCTCTACATGGTTGCCATTGTTTTGAAAACACATTTCAATACGTGTTCCCCACTGTTGATGAACACGCATTAGCACAGTTGACGTTATGCTTGTAATGGTGTTGGTGATACGTTCCTTTAGATGATTTATGTCTCGTATCTTTTCCTGATACACCATGGCCTTCAAGTGCCCCCAAAGATAGAAATCAAGGGGGGTGAGATCTGGGGATCTGGGAGGCCACTCCACAGGACCACGCCGACTAATCCAAGCATCCGGAAACTGCTGATCCAAATACCGACGCACGTGAAGACCATAATTTAAATTTTCCTATGTATGGAAACTTACGGCCCACCCTGTATATATATATATATATATATATAATCTTCATGTTCATTAGGGGGGCGTGTTATTTATTTTTGCTGATTAAAGGGTGCGTGATCAAAAAAGTTTGAAGACCACTGTTTTAGAGAAACAAATAGTGAGGCAGTTATATGCAATTTAACAAATTTAAAATATATATTTTTAAACTGTATTGGGATCTTTTTGGTTTGACGGCCGGCGGAAAAAAACTAGTCATGGCTATGGGACTGTCAAATTCTAGACTCTACCAACTGGTTAGGTTAACTGAATGCCAAGTTAGGTTAACAGAATGCCCGGTTAGGTCAACTGTACGCCCTTGACGATTGGTTAGTCATAATATTTTTGTTAGTTTACTGTCAAAACAAACGAAAATATCACCACTTAACCTAACCAATCGTCATGAGCGTACAGTTGACCTAAAACTTTCAGGGATTTTGGAAGCGTATATGATATTCTGTAAACTAAAATGCATAACTGCCCCACTATTTGTTTCTCTAAAACATGAATGCTATTTTTTAAATCCTAGATTAAAACTGGACAATAAAAAACAAGTAATATTAAAAAATATTACAGGGCATCAAACCGAAAAGATCCAAATTTTGATTTCCCCTATTCAGTATTCAGGATTTTTGTATGGGGCAGGGGATTAAGTTTATTATTTATTAACACTCTTTTAAAATGTAGAATTTATCTTTTAATGTGGTGGAATTGTGTATAGAATTAAATTAAGTAATGCACATTGTACAATAGATTTTTTATTAGAAAATATCTTAGCCTATTTCACTTTCAAACATGTTGAGGTAGAATTTCTCAGAATTCGCACTGATTTCACTATAAATCAAGCCGGAACAAGTCTCAAATTGTGACATGAAAGAAGACAGCGAGCATACGATAAATGGCGGGAATTCTCATTGGTGCTTCGTGGTGCATCGAATGTGGCTGCCTTTAGTTGTTACAGTATATTCTCTCCTAGATTTTAGCTTTAAATATTTTGCATCTACTTAACTATCCCAGTTATCTAACAATATTTTCAGGTAATCCTGAAGGCTTCTGGCCTCAATTTATTAGCCCTATAGTACTGTTAATGGTTGCAGTTTATTGTATAAAGTCTGCCTCATAGCAGGATAATAGTGTAATTTCATTTTGGTATTGTAGGCCCAAGATTGAAGAAAAACTACGTTGACTTTTAGATATGGCTTGTCTAGAAGAGAAGTTATCAGGTGAGTTTCCTAGTTTTTTTAAAGTTACATATTAAAGCTCCAAAACTTGACTTGGACAAAATAAATGCAGAAACTTTAGAGTTTGTGACCAGATACAAACAAAACTCAAATAGGCCCAATCTTGGTTAGTCTTACTTCGTAGTTTATGGGCTAAAGGCTTAGCCATTCGTCTGAACACTCGATACAGATATATAGGGTCCTAACTTCAGGCTTCTATCGTGAATAAGAACATAATAAATTTTTATAGTGGGCACACTCGGAGCCACTTCGGCCCATCAAGGTGGCTCCACTATGTAAAAATTGCCTATACATTGGCAACAACCAATTTTTACAAAACTAATTAATTATCAATTTAAAACTAAAGATAGAATCTCTGGATCCAGAGGATCAGTCATAATAGGCTACTATCCACAAATATGTTACACTCTATATCTATTTATAACTGATATGCAAATATATCAGATCCAAAGAATCCAGTCAATTTCATTACAGTACCCATCAATACCAGTACCTTGCTAACCAAAAATAAGTTGGTCCATATCAATTGTGGGTTATTATGTATTTTATCACACTGTCATTTTACACACCAAAATACATTTTTCTAGTAGTATTTGATGTGATTTGTTCAAATATGACCTCCATTTCCGTCGGAAATGAGATCCAACAAAGTTATAGTACTTTGAAGTTTGGCTCATTTTCAAGGGAAATGGAAGTCAAAATCTAAGCAAAACACATCAAATATTACTAGAAAAATGTATTTTGGTATTAATTAACCTAACCTAACCATGGCTAAACGAGCCTAGAGTATTACCTTATTATGGATTAGGTGGTGGATACAGACGAGAGCTCGTTTAGCCAGGGTTAGGCTCGTTTAGCTACGGTTAGGCTCGTTTAGCCACGGTTAGGCTCGTTTAGCCACGGTTAGGTTGTTAATTAATACCAAAATACATTTTCCTAGTAATATTTGATGTGTTTTGCTCAGATTTTGACTTCCATTTCCCTTGAAAATGAGCCAAACTTCAAAGTACTATAACTTTGTTGGGTCTCATTTCCGACGGAAATGGAGGTCATATTTGAACAAATCACATCAAATACTACTAGAAAAATATATTTTGGTGTGTAAAATGACTGAGTGGGATAAAATACATAATTACCCAATTGTGGACCAAGTCATAATTTACAACTAATTTAAAACTAAAGATAGAATCTGAATCCAGAGCATCAAAGTCATAATCATCTATCCATAAATATGTTACTCTATATCTATTTATAACTGACATGCAAATATATCAGATCCAAAGAATCCAGTCAATTTCATTACAGTACCTATCAATACCAGTACCTTGCCAACCAAAAATAAGTCGGTCCATATCAATTGCGGACCAAGTCACAATTTACAACCATATACATTACAATATATATACTTAGCAGGAAAAGTGTAGGTGTGGCTATAAAGACTATACAGTAATGTAGAAATGTGTGTGCACCCATTTTGGGTCTCCCATTTAAAGGTGTTTGTGGGGCAAGTGAAGATCATGAGTTTTTCAATACCTCAGTACTATGGGGGCCACTGCTCAGCAGAGGAATATCTCTAAATGGGGTGTGTAAGGACAGAGTATCCCCTAACCCAAGATGCTGCCTCCCTATATCCCACAACATCTGTGTTGAGCTGTGGGATCTATCACCCAAATGCACATAATATATATGAAATAAACTAGTACCATTCATGTAATAAAAATGGGCCTAAACACCATCACCAGATGTCCCTTGCAGACATCAAACTATCCAACCTTCTTTTGAAAGAATCAAGTGTATCTGAAGTCACTACTACTTCTGTCAAACTGTTCCAAAACTTAATTACTCTGTTTGTAAAACTATGTTTTCTTAAATTTGTTCTACATCTTGGCTTAAATAATTTCATACTATGACCTCTAGTCTGGTTATTGTGATCTTTAATGAAAAGGGAATCAAAATCTATCTTATCCAACCCTTTTATCATTTTATACACCTCTATCATATCACCCCTTAAGTCCTCCTTTTTAACCACTTAACGAATTTGCCCGAATATACTCGGGCATCAAAGACTCGCTCTAAAATAATTTACCCGAATTTACTCGGGCGCATGAAAAATTGAAGTATGTTTAAAATTTGAACGAGATATCTCGTGCATTTACTCTAATTGGCTGTACTGCTCGAAAGCCACGCCTCTGGGCGTGGTTTGAAGCCTGGCTTTTGACATATAACACATATAATTATGTTTATATACAGTACTTTCTCAGTGCGCAACAGTCATCCGAGGTGCGTTGTATGTCTGTCCAAACCATTTTTTACATATGGTAATTTTAGTCATATAAAGATGGATTCTGATAGTGAAGAAGAAAGTTTGTTAGGAAATGTTGAAGATATACATCTGAGCTCTTCCGAAGATGATAACAGTGATTCCTCTTGCTCAGAAGACTTTTCGGAGGGTGAATCAGATGAAACATTTGAGCAATTTCGTCAATCGTGGTTTGAAGAGACTCAGCCTACGGTAGCTCCTCCAAGATTTGACTTCACAAAGAGTAATGCAAATACGAATGTTCCCGTTGAAGGTAATCCATTAGATTTTTTCAATTTATATTTTACTGATGAACTCATCGATATTATTGTAACTGAGACGAATCGGTATGCAACGCAACACGAGAACAGTGCTTGGAGAGCTACAGACAGTAATGAGATAAGTGTTTTTAGCAATAACAATGCTGCAAGGCCTAATTCCAAAGCCTAACTATTGGCTTTATTGGACAAAAAAGCCTATCATGGATACACCATTTTTTAGACAGTGCATGACTCAAAAGATTTCAGCTTTTGAAAAGTAATTTACATTTTGCAAATAATGAAGATTATGACCCAAATACCCACCCATACCAGAAACTGAACAAAATTTATCCAGTTTACAAATACCTTAGTGACAAATTCAATTCTCTATACAACCTAGATCGTGATGTGACAATTGATGAGAGCCTTATGATGTATAAAGGACGTCTTGGGTGGGTGCAGTATATGCCTCTGAAGAGAGCTCGCTTTGGCATAAAATTATACATGCTTTGCGAATCAAAGTCAGGCTATGTTTGGTCAACAATCATATACACTGGAAAAGGTACTCAAGTGAGTCAGGTTTATAAAGATCTTCCAGTCTCTATCCAAATTGTGATGTCATTGATGGAGCCATTATTGGGGAAAGGTCATTGCCTGACTACAGACAACTTTTATACTTCACCGGAGCTGGCTAACTTATTGGTTGAACATCGTACAGACACTTATGGGACTGTAAAACTAACAAGGAAAGGGATACCTGCGCAAATAAAAAACAAAAAACTGAAAAAGGGGGAAAGTATTGCATTTAGGCGTCGAAAAGTTTTGGCTATGAAATGGAAAGACAAAAGGGATGTCACTCTTCTATCAACTGTTCATTCTTCAGAAATGACAGAATGTGTAAGAAGGCGAGGTGTTGTCCGTGTGCCTCAGATTGTGAAGGATTACAACAACACCATGGGAGGAGTTGATCGGGTTGATCAAACACTTTCAAGCTACCCAATCATGAGGAAACGGAGAAAGAAGTATTACCGGAAGTTGTTTTTTCATCTTTTAGAATTAGCTGTATGGAATTCTTTCATTCTTTTCAAACAAATGGGACAAAGCAAGAAACCATTAGACTACAGAATGGAGCTGATCGACATGATGGTTGCAAAATACAAAGTATCTTTCGTAGCTTCAAGGGGTCGACCAAGCACCAATGCCACACCACTTCGAATGTCAGGGCGCCACTTTCCAGATATTATTCCAGCAACTGAGAAAAAAACGAACCCAACAAGGATATGTGCAGTTTGTACACGAAAGAAAACCGAAAGGGGAAAAAAAATTCGCCGTGAGTCAAGATATTACTGCAGAGATTGCGATGTAGGCCTATGCGTTTCTCCGTGCTTTCGTGATTATCACTCGAAGTATGATTTCTCTTAAAAGTAATATGCCAATTTTCTTTTACATAGTTTTTATTTAGTTCAGAGTTGTTTTGAAAGGAATTTGCTTAACATTTATTATAATTTTTATTCAAAAAAACTTGTATTTCTCGTTTTAAAAAATGAACGTATAAACTCGGGCAAATTTTTCAAAGGACATGTAATTCTTTATAACTTCTTAAAAATAAAAAAAATAATAAAATGTCGATTATTTTCCTCTTTAGCACTATATAAAGAATAAAATATTCTATTAAAAAAAATAGATATATGTTGTCCACTTTCTTGGAAATAAATAAGTTGGTTAAGTGGTTAATGAGAATGTGTTTAGATACGCCAGTCTTTCCTTATACAGTCAACCCTCGTTATAATGGACTAATAGGGGGGAAAAGGTGTCCGTTATAGCCGATTGTCCAATATAACCGACGGTACTGGTAACCTACGGTATACGTATATGATACGGTAATGGAGATACTATATACAGTACTGTGCACTGTCTGCTGAACACGATACATGATAAATGATACAGAAAATAATGAAATATAATAAAAATATAAAAGTTAGCTTGTCCTTGGCCTTACGAATGTCGGAAACAGTTTGCTTTTTCACACCATACTCCGCGCACACCTTGGCCACTGAAGCACCCGCCTCTAACTTCTTGATTAATTCCAGCTTCTGGGTCACCGACAGTGTCACATGCTTCTTCTTTTCCTGGTTAACGTCGCCAGTGGCATGACTCCAGATTCCTGGGATCTTGGGAGCATTGCTCCAGTAAATTTGACCATGAGAAAAAGTAAATTTGGGTTTGGGTTTTGTTCATTCGCTAGACGTTATGCAATTTTTTTGCATATACGTTCTTGTACAAACCAATTTTTTTAAATTACAAATTTAGTTATTTTAAGTTTAGTTGGTAATTCCATATTTAACAATTATTTTTATTTTTTGTTAAGCTTCAATGTTTTGATAATTAAAATTTTATTAAAACGTATATTTTTTTAATATAAAATTATCAGGATTGGACTATGTTCCATTGATCTCGGCCAGGTTTGATAAATTGGCCAGATAATTACTTGTGTAGTTTTAAGTAATCCACCATGACTCTAGAATTGAAAAGTTTAGTTAAGTTTAAACTTACTTTTACTTACTCTTCCTCACTTTTACTTACTTTCATTGTACTATATTTACTTACTTTTACCATACTATATTTACTAACTTTTACTTATTTTGTATTTTTTCAGGTAGTCAATAATCAATAATGGATCCTAATATTGATGAAGTTGGAGAGAAAAGTGAGGGTGTTAAAAGGGGTTACTTTTGTGGTCAATGCAAGAACAAATATTCAAAGAAGCAAAACTGGGAGGAACATTTTAATTCCAAAAAAAATATTTGTTACAATACAAGAGGTCCCAGAGTTTGGGCCCACAGCTTAGATATTGCAGTAAAGAAATACCAGGATGAAGTGCAGCAAAGAGATACGGCAAAGCAGTCATTTAGTTTGTTCACAAAATGTGCTAGTGCTAGACCTCAGAAAAATGAACCAACTTCATCAACTGCTAATCTAGAAAATGAAACTTTTTCACTAGATGTTTCACAGACTGAAGAAAGTGCTTCTCCTCCACCTAAGAAACAAAAGGTAAGTGAGGAATCTGCGCATCAGACTAACAAAACTGCTTTAGAGGAATTTGAAAATTCCCAAATCCAGAAGACATTGAATGCAATTTTGCGCCTAACAAAAGAAACTCACCAAGCTGTTGTGGTTAATAAAGAATAATGAATAAATAAACTTAAGGCGAGTTATAAACTACATTATTGTATTATGTTTAGCTAAAACAATTTGTAATTGGTATGTCGTCAATTCAAGAGTTTACTATCATTAACCTATCTAGTGGTGTAAGGGGAAAAAAAGTAAATTCAGAGCTGTGCTCCAGTAAATTTTTTCAAATCTGGAGTCATGGCCAGTGGTGTGTCCGGTTTATCCGATATCCGCTCTAACGGGGTCTGTTATAGCAAGGGTTGACTGTATGTCAATTGTCTTAGAGAGGGGATCATTCTTGTTGCTCATTTCTGTACTTTTTCCAGTTTTTCAATATCTTGTATCAAATAGGGACTATTAAATTGAATACAGTATTCAAGGAGGGGTCTCACATATGAAATTGCCTGGTACCCTCATCCGTTGGAAATTTACAGCAGACTTCAGTGGAGAGTTACCGACAAAAGCCCTATCCCTTTTCGTTAGAGAGTTATGTATGTGTAGGTCTTTAACCCTTTCACTCACTGGGTAGACAATTGTGTAGCTGAAAAATAAACCATATTGATTCTTATATAACCACACATAAAGGCAAATTTCTTTTTTCCCCTATGTCGTAATTCGTGAGCGAAAGGGTTAAAGGGCCTCTTTATATTTAATTGTTTTCAGTAACTCTAGCATCGGGATTTTAGATGCCTATATGTGAATGAAAGAAAGTGTCCCACCTTATTTTTGCTGGGCCTTAGTTTGCTTCGATGTAGGGCCGTTACAATGGAGTTACACAATGAGTTCACTCGATGTAACATACGTATAGGCACACTATTTAAACCCCTGAAAGAATAGGCCTATCCTTTTTATAGTTATTAGGTCAGTGGTGGAGCAAGAGTGTCACGGGCCCCAGTGCAAAAATTATTTATGGGCCCCCACAAAATTTAGATTTTTGTTTAGTTTATACATATGAACCACAAAAACCTTTCAATCCACTCAAGGTGGCCCTTAAAACAGGTTCCAATCAATTTGTGTTTTCCATCTATTCTAAGTCACCTCAAGGCTGTTGCTAACGTATAATAGTACTGTGATGATAATTATCAATGTTTTGAAACGTTTCATTTTGTGCATCAACGTGCGGTCAGAAATAAGTGGTGTCACAGTGTAGTATAGTATATACACAGTAATATACTAGTATACCAGATAGTAGAATAATGTGATGGTTTCAGCATTTTGAATTCTAATTTTTATTTTTATCTATTGCAGACATCATTTCAGATGACCAATTATGTATTTAACATAGCTATATAGTATACAGTTTTACCAGAAAGGGGCCTGTAGTTGAAAGACTAACCATGTTTATAAATGCATTTAAATACATTAAACAAGTTTAAAGGACTCTTATATTTTCATGCACATTTAGATCTAATTTTTATACGAAATACTTGAAAATTATTATTTTTCTTTGCCAAGGTGTTATTAAATATCAACCAACCAGGCCCTGGTGCACTGCACCACCTGCACCTAGCTGGATCCGCCACTGTATTGGGTTTTATATTATAAGGAATTCACTCAGAACTTTAGGGAAGACAAAAGCACATCTTCCCTGTTTAAAGTGTTTGCTGTAACATGAAGAGTTCGGAGCCAGAGCTGCTATAATATATCTTCATATTTTAGTATAAATTGCTGATTTGGCGAAGGTTGTTGACCCTTCCCTTGCTGTAATCTCATGAGTTAGCAATGGAAAATTTTGAACACGAGATCATAATTTGGTTTCTGTTGTTATGCAGGCCCGACACCTACATACGGGTTCTATGTATGTATGGCAATCATTTCATTCCCATTAGGTTATGTCACCAATCCCAAGGCAATTTTGTATAGATATTTAATTCAATTAAGTAATAATTTATATTTAATTATGAAGTAAAGGTATCACATACGATACCGTGTTGTAAGCGTGTATAGTTTTTCCATAGTGCCCACTATAAAAATTTCTTATGGGCTGAAGTTGAATTAAAAAATATATTTTTCTAGTGTATTTTGGTGTGCTCTGTTCAAATATAACCTTCATTTCCTGTGCAAATGAAAAGAAATATGATTTTTGGTACATTAAAATAATATAAATATATATTTAGTGTATTTGTAGTCGGGGGTATGATGATGATGATGATACTCCAGATGCGACTTAATTAGTTTGTTGGTTTCTGTTCTGGCTTTTTTTTTTTCTAATTGGATTCAGTTTCGTGGTGTTTGTAATAGAATTATGACATGCTGTTCATGTGGTTTTGACTTTGAGAACTTTATTCATCATGTGCCCTAGATGATAATACAAAAAGATCAGATGATATTTAGGTGAAATAACCAATATTAACCAGTTAGGTTAATTGAATGACCTCCATGATTGGTTAGGTTAAGTCGTGGTATTTTCGTTAGTTTAAATAAAAATGATGAGAGCAAACTTTTCTGGTTAATTCTGAGGTGTTTTGCATGTTTCCTGTGGTAATGCCTCGTTTACGAAATCTCGTAACATGAACATGTTAGGTTATGCTTTATTGTATAAAATGTAGTAAAAAATATATTTTTCAAGTGTATTCCTCTGCCGAGTGGTGCCCCCCATAGTACTGTGAGGTATTGAAAAACTCATGATCTTCACTTGCCCCACAAACACCTTTAAATGGGAGACCCAAAATGGGTGCACACACATTTCTACATTACTGTATAGTCTTTACAGCCACACCTACACTTTTCCTCCTAAGTATATATATTGTAATGTATATGGTTGTAATTGTGACTTGGTCTGCAATTGATATGGACCGTGACTTATTTTTGGTTGGTAAGGTACTGTAATGAAATTGACTGGATTCTTTGGATCTGATATATTTGCATGTCAGTTATAAATAGATATAGAGTGTAACATATTTGTGGATAGTAGCCTATTATGACTGATATCTTTAGTTTTAAATTGATAACACAGGCCTGCGATGCGAAAACTTTTTTCATAATTTTAGCTGGTTACAATGTATTTTTGTGTGCTGAATTCGAAAAACAATAAAAATGCCATACCACACAAAGTTATTTCACAAATTCGATTTTTTTGTGAAGCGACTTCGAGAAAATGCCAGATTTCCGGAAATTACTAGAAACGTCTAAGAGACTATAAATACTGGGTTGCCAAGCCATATGAGTTGGTTGTTACTCAGATTTCATCCAAAGCGAATTTTTTCAGTGATTTTGAGCTGTTTTTTGTGTTTTATATCAGCGAAATAGCGTGTTTTGATAGTGTTAAGAAAGCCTATTAGAAGACTGTAACCCCTTTCTTATTCTTTCTAGGATAAATTAAATTCAAGACTCTTATTGTGTTCTGGGTACTGTAGTAAGTTGTGAATCATGGCTAGCTGTGGATGTGTCAACAGTCCCGACAGCTTCTGCTGCATATGCGGGGAATTTGTGATCAAGAAACATCAAAGAAACGTAACACATTTTATTAGGCAAGTGTACCATGCCTACTTTGGAATGAAACTAGGAGACCAAGGGCACCACACAAAGTTTGTTTTATTTGCGTAGAGGATCTAAGGAAATGGTGTAAAGGCAAAAAGAAAGCATTCAGATTTGGTGTGCCAATGGTATGGAGGGAGCCAAAAAATCACTGTGATGACTGCTATTTTTGCTCTTGTGATGTTAAAGGCTATAACTCAAAAAATAAGAAAGCCATATTCTATCCAAATCTTCCATCAGCTTTTCGACCTGTTCCTCATGGGCCAGAAGTTCCAGTTCCACTTCCACCAGAAACATTGGAAGATTTGCCTAGTAATTCTGGTTCAGATACTGATCATGAAGAATTTCAGTGTGATATAGGAAGTCAAGACCCCCAGTTGTTCACTCAATCTGAACTAAATGATTTAGCGAGAGATTTGTGATTATCCAAGGAATCTGCTGAACTCTTAGGCTCCAGATTAAAAGAAAGAAATTTATTATCAGCTGGAACATTGATATATTTGTATAGAAGAAGAGAAAAGGAGTTTATTCACTACTTTTCACATGAGGGCAATTTAGTTTACTGTAGTGATATTGATGGTTTGGTACAGGCATTTGGCATTGAGTACAAAGCGGATGAATGGAGACTTTTCATCGACTCTTCTAAAAGAAGTCTAAAAGCTGTTCTTTTGCACAATGGGAACAAGTATGCCTCTGTACCTGTTGGTCACTCGGTACATCTCCAAGAAAGTTATGAGAATTTGGAATTGGTTCTTACAAAGATAAAATATTATGATCATCACTGGATGATTTGTGGAGACCTTAAGGTATTGTGCATGCTTCTGGGGCAGCAGGGAGGATATACTAAGTTCCCATGTTTCCTTTGTGAATGGGATAGCAGAGCAAAGAGTCAACACTGGGAGCAAAAACACTGGCCACAAAGATGATCTCTAGAACCTGGAAGCAAGAATATTTTGCGTAAAAATCTTGTTGACCCAAAGAAAGTACTTCTACCACCTCTTCGTATAAAACTAGGCCTTATGAAACAGTTTGTTAAGGCATTAGAAAAAAGTGGAGAATGCTTTAAGTACCTCTGCAAGAAGTTCCTTAACCTATCAGAAGCAAAATTAAAAGAGGGTATTTTTGTAGGCCCAGACATTAGAAGACTGCTGTCAGATGAAAACTTCTTGTCTACGATGACTGAAGTAGAAAAAGAGGCTTGGAATTCCTTCAAAAGTGTGGTTGCTAAGTTCCTTGGGAATAATAAGGACCCTGAATATGCACTCATTGTTGAAAACATGCTGGAGAAATTCAAAGCTTTGGGATGCTCAATGAGTATGAAAATTCATTTCTTGAATCCACACTTGGACTTTTTCCCAGAAAATCTAGGTGCAGTAAGTGAGGAACAGGGAGAACATTTCCATCAAGACATTAAGGAGATGGAAAAGAGATACCAAGGCCGGTGGAACGTTAATATGATGGGGGATTATTGCTGGATGTTGCATCGTGAAAATCCGGAAGCAGCGCACAAAAGGAAATGCAACAGACGCAGCTTCACTGGCAAAAGAAAATGGGACTACTAAGCCTTTCCACTAAGTAAAGATGTAAGTAACCAAGTTTTATAATTTTTTTAAATAAATATATTCAGAATTGGCCAGGAAATAGGTTTCATGTGGTAATTCTTCACTACTTATTTTATTCAGTAACCTATTACAACATAAAAATGTCATAGCAAATTGTGAAAAAACTATACGTGATGGAGCAAATCTGATGCTGTTTTTGGATTTAGCACCCCAAATTCCTATAAAATCCATACAATTTCAAAAAAGTTTTTAGGACCCTCAATTTTGCAGGCCTGTGTAATTAATTAGTTTTGTAAAAATTGGTTGTTGCCAATGTACAGGCAGTTTTTACATAGTGGAGCCACCTCGATGGACCGAAGTGGCCCCTAGTGTGCCCACTATAAAAATTTCTTATGTTCTTATGACCTTCATTTCTTGCGCAAATGAACTGAAATGCAGTTGTCATTGCATGGCCCAAACACGTATTTCTGTTCATTTGCACAAGAAATTAAGGTCATATTTGAACAGAGCACACCAAAATACACTAGCAAAATGTGTTTTTGAATTCAACTTGAGGCCATGTCATTTTCTGCATAATGACCTTCATTTGGAAAATATGAAGTCACTCAGGACTATTGAGGTACTCCAAGTTATGAGCTACATTTTTTAAAGAGATTCATTGAAACAGTACAAAAAAAAAAAGTGACAAATTGACCAAAATGTGCTATAAAATATTTCAGGGACACACTGGTATTTGCCCTATGGACATTTTTGAGATGGCCCCCTAGAATGGGTAGAGGTCATGAATTTAAAATTTGGATACAGCATTCCTATACTGAAGTGCATCACCATTTCTTCTCTCTTCGTATTGTGAGATATTGGAATATGCTGCCATACAGTCTTTACAGTCCCACCTACCCCTTTTACCTTGATTGTAGAACTTGTATTATATTATTCAGGTTGTAGATATATGGCTGTATAGATAACTATGTGATGTCTACAATTAGTACAGTAGTGGTATTGATGAATGATCCACAAGATCCAAAGTTTTGAAGTTAATGTACAGCTAGTAGATGTGTGACAATCTGCAATTAGCAGAGATCAATTGGATCTTATTTTGCATGTAACTGTATTTATGGTTTGATTATATTAACAGTGGAGACACCCAGATGGGCTGAAGGGCCCCTAGTGTGCCCACAATAAAATTTTTACTATGTTTGAATGCTTTTAAGGCTGCTTTACCTGAGCACCAACCTGTGCTCCTTTTATGTAACTGCAGACTTTGATAGTAAATAGATACACAAATCCAGTCCATAGTTAACCTCCCTATCAACTTCTGGTTGTCTTACTGAAGTATCTATGTGTGGTTCCTCACTCTGTCATGCTGGTACATCACCCCCTGGTGGGATTGGCATGGGCCTCAACATGGTGAGTATATACATACATATCATAAATGCCCAAAAATAATCATAATTATTATTAAAGAAAAAGATTTAGACCAATTTGCACAAGATAAGATGGATATTTTCTTAGATAATTATTAATGGGGATAAATATATATTGTTTTAACTGGGTGACTGGGTGAAATAACCAATATTAACCAAAATTTTATTTATTATTTTATTAATATAAATGTAGATGAAGGTTATAGCAAATTTTTAAAAATGGTCTACTGTATATGCACAAGACTGCTGGCTAAATAGCCTAGGAGACTATTTAGCCAGTGCTGGTCAAATAGCACATCTAATGCATATAACATTACTTTATTATTGATTTTGATGAGTATATTGTTAATATTTTGTCCTAGTGCAGTCCAATAAGGTCTAGTATGGTAATTAGTCATACCTCAATATAGATCCAAATTTGGTAAGGTAAGTGTTCATTTTAACATAAACTGCATTTTGTTTACCAGTAAGTATTTTTCTAAGTAATTTTGATATGTTTTGAAAATGTGAAATCTGTTTTTTGCCCCGATGAGTAGTTTTTGAGATGTTAATTTTTTATGCAGATGAAAATATCTGGAAAACCACTAATTTTCCCAAGGAATGGATCTCAGATTCCTTCAAAATGTGTCTAAATTAACCAAAGAAAAATACTTTCAGTGAGGGAGGTACCTAATCTAATCTAACCTCACTAGACCTAACCTTTTGTGAGATGGTGCTCTTTATTATATTTGGGGCATATATGTGATGGCAAAATAACACCATGATTAGAAAAGAAATTCAAAGTTTGGTAAATATTCAATTTTACTCAGTCTGGTTTTATAATGAGAGCAAACTTTTCTGGTCAATTTTGAGGTGCTTTGCATGACTCTGCCATTGATTTCCTGTGCAAATGCATAGTTTTTGAGATATTGTAGCATAAACATATAGGATATGTTCATGTTATGAGATCTCATAAATGATGCATTACTACAGGAAACCTGCAAAATATTTCAAAATTAACCAGAAAAGTTTGCTCTCATCATTTTCGCTTAAACTAACAAAAATATCACAACTTAACCTAACCAATCATCAAGGGCATTCAGTTGACTTAAGTGAGTATTCAATTAACGCAACAGGTTAATATTGGTTATTTAACCTAAATATCTTCTGATCTTTTCGTATTAGGCACTCACTTTCACATTTCAGGCAAGTTAAGGATGAGAGAATAATTAATGCCGTAATTGATAAAAACATCCAATGCTTTGTCTTCTTTTAGGGCACATGACAAATCAAGTTCTCAAAGTCAAAATCACATGAATGGCACCAAACTGAATCCAATTAGAAAAAAAAAATAGCCAGAACAAAAAATAACAAACTAATTAAGTCGCAGAGTAGCGAAAAAATAGCCCAATCAGGAAAAATATTTTATGTAAGAAAGTACATTATAGCCAAAACAGGAAATATATATTTTTTTAGTCAGTTTTTAATGGCATTTCAATATATGGTACTTGTAGCCATGTGATTTCATGTGAAGTGATTTCATTCAGTCTGGTAGATTTTTTGATGCTATTTAAACCATTTTTGGTATGTCCAATAGAGAGATTTTTACCAGATGTCAAGCGCAATATGACATAGAATGTGTTGTTTATTATTAATTTGATAATGTTATACATGATTAATGGTCTATTAATGAGTGCAATAAGCCCAAATAGGAAACTAGCACAAAATGTATAAATAGGCTAACACTTCAGTTGGCAGTCAAAAAATAGAAAATTAGATGCCAAAACAAGGCATAACATACACACTGCAGTGTACTTGCTCTAGAATGCTTGTACTGTGACAGTTGTGTCTACCAGACATAATGGGTTTTTTATTTTAATTTAATTTATGCAAAAAAAAAAAATTCAGATTGGTGAACAATTCTCTAATCCCATTGAAATACAGTACAGGTATGCCTCGATTTACGCTGGGGTTAGGTTCCAGCAGATTGCCATTGAAAAGTGAAGTGGCGTAAATTGAAGCTAAAAAATAATGGGCTTCTACCTAAATAAATAGGATAGGTTCCAGGATTCTCCAAAAGTGACCTTATATTTTCCATAAAATGAAAATTATTAATGGGTTATATGCTTAAAACTAGTAAAAGAATGCTTAATATTAATAAAATAATTGAATTAAAGATAAATTACTACTTACTTTGGTAATTAAAGCAATTAAAAACAAAATTATTTGATCTTGTTTGACAGTGGCAAGATTGAGATGATTTATTGAGAGGAAAAAGATCCCAGAGGGAGATCCTCTTTTTTTTGCTGAGGAACTGCAGAATTGAGCAGTTCATCATCATCTAGACCTACTTCATTCGCTCTCTTAGTGATGTCTTTTGTCACAGTTTCAACACTCAAATCCACCAAAATCAGCAATGCAATCAGGCCACAGCTTATGCCAGACACCATTTAGACATGATTTAGAAACTTCATTCCAAGCTGCAGCTATGTTGGAAATGCCTTTTAAAATGTCATATGACTTCCAGTAGTCCCGCACAGTTACATCATCATATTTTGCTTAGTTTACGGCTTTTTACCATTTTTAATTTTACATTTAAGCTTTTACTTTAAGCAGTGTAAAATGAGGTTTACCTGTATTGTGTAAATTAATTGCACCACTCATTTTATGAGTGGTGCAATTAATTTGCGCATTACTGTATATTATAAAACCTCTCTGCCATTCACGCATTTGTGGCTCACGTAGGTTTACAAGAATGTAACCCGGGCAAACTGTGGGGTGTGACTCTACACTAAACCCTGCTAAATCATGACCCTCGTGGCTATGGCTTAATTGAATTACTGAAAATCATGAAATAGCCCAACAATGAATCACGAATCACAAAATAGTGGGGGTTCAGTGTACTTATACTTATAATTGTACTCTGTGGTATGGTAACTTTATTCCAACCTTCTTGGTAGACCAGGGCAAAGCTCACCTTTTAAGGTTTAGATAATATATACTATAGAAGTAGGTAATTTCAGCATCTTGATTTTATTCCACAAAAAATAACATTTTCACCAAAAGTAAAAATGTTCTGAAGGAGTGGTCTCAAGCTGTAATTTGACATAGGTAAATTCCCGGAAAAAACATTGTTCAGTAGGTGTAAAAAATAAAATTTCAATACTAAATTTTTTCCCCCTTTTTTAAGTTAATCCAGCCTATTCACTTACTAAATGTCTTTTCTAGGAGTTTACCTATTTCAAATTACAACTAGAGACCACTCTTTTGGAACATTTTTTTTTATTTCTGGTAAATTTTCTTTTATTTTTGGTGAAAATGTTACTTTTTGTGGAATGAAGTCAAGGTGCTGAAATTACCCCTTGATGTTGAAATTGGGTCATTCCACGTCAAGTGGACCCGTGGTCCCCACCTCACCATGTCAGATTTTGTTCTAACTTTGCTAGCAGATTCCTTTAAGCCTTAAAGGAAGTTCTACAATGTTTTAGTTCCATATCTCTTGTGGTTCTGTCACTAGGGCTCCAAGAGCATGGGCTACTTTGTCCATCACATTGAGTGCCGAATTATTTGTGCCATTTTTAGTTAGTCAGCATTCCATAGTAACAAATCCTTCTGCTCTGAAAATTTGCTCCTAGGGTCAAAATTTACTGTAGATTTCAAAACTCACATACTAGAGCTCTAGGAAGTATGGATTTTCCATAAAATATCCCCAAAGTAGGCTTCAAATTACATTTTGATTCCTGGGAAGCCACTTTTAGAAAATTATAGCTCTGGATCTACTTGATTCTGAGC
The DNA here is from genome assembly GCA_023014485.1 of Bathynomus jamesi. Lineage (NCBI taxonomy): Eukaryota > Metazoa > Arthropoda > Malacostraca > Isopoda > Cirolanidae > Bathynomus > Bathynomus jamesi. The sequence goes on along the minus strand of JAJOZX010000047.1, from coordinate 1,898,877 downwards.
TTTTGTTAGAAACCAAGAAAGTACTGCCTCTATGCTACAAAATGTTTCAATCTGGATCTTCCTGCTGCTTTTTTTGGTCAAAATGCATGGTGCTTAATAACAGAACTGCCTTTCTTACCTTTGGGACATAGCTGCATATCATAAGATGCTGGTCCCTACTAAAGCCAAACTTTGATGAATAGAGCTGATGATCATTTGAGGCTTGAAATGATTTAGGTATTTGGCGCTTATTTTTCCTCATAGTTCCTAAGAGTTAAATTTTTATCAAGTAGTTCTATGGCAAGGTCAACATCAGTAAACAGGTTGTCAGTGGTAACATTTCTTCGGCATTCTGGACCTTCAGGACCTTTTCCACTATATCTGGCCATTTAGAAGATACCCATTCTTAATGTCGGCCATACTTATCTGGTTTAGATGGCATGTATACTTTGAATGAGCATTTCCCTCGAAATGTGAGTAGAGATTCATCCACAGTTACATATGTGTTGGCTTTATAGTTTATTTGACATGCTTCAATAAACTTCTGCCAAACTTCGAATATAGGTGCCAACTTGCCTTGTTCACCATTCGTTCGTTCTGCATGAGTAGTCATGTTATCAAATCTTATTGACCTTTTTATTTCTTTGAAACAGTCACAGCTCATAGAAGCACGATAAATTGGTGGACTGGTCTTCATATCAAATAATTCATCAACTGGGTGGAAGCTATCTTTGTCCAGCCCAGATCTGAGATGAAGTCCTGGCCATGCCATCGGCTCAATAGAATCCAGCTGTTTCCATTTTTCACCATAGAAAGCACCACCTTTTTGATTTGTTGCATCGAGAACCAATTCAACAATTTCATCTGTGATAAAGAAGCTGAAAGTAGCAGATGCAGCATGTGTAGGTACACTTTCATGAACACCACCACCTTTATGAACAATGTTTTGCCTCGCATTTCGTCTAAGCCAGGGAGGCTCAGTGCACCACACAAAGTTATCTTTCCCTAACACAATATCGTCATCATCATCATCATGATCGCTTGCATTGTCACTATCAAAACCACTGAAGTCACTGTCAGAAGATTGTTCAACATATTCATATTCACTAGCATCAGATAAGTCTACTTCTGATTCACTATCATCTGACAAATTTGGTTGGTCTACATCTACATCTCCCTCTCCCACCCTGCTAAGAGCATAAAACGTCAATATTAGAATTGATGTTACCCTTAGAATGAAAATCTAAGAAAATTTATGAAAAAATCTGAAAAAAAAATTAAAATAGTCACATTGCAGGGGAGGTCGGGTAAGGCAGACCCCATTCAAGTTTGCTACCCTGTCACTTCCAAATGGTGTGACATTTTTCTCTTATATTTTGTGAGTATATACCATACCTACATACAATAAAAGTCATAGATGACCAGGCTCTAAAAATAATAATTGAATGAATGGCAGATTTTTGAAATATGCTTGGGGTCCAGTGGACCCCATCAGCCCACGAAGGGTTAATGGCTGCTCATAAATGCTCCAGTGTTGAACAATATGCAACTGCATTGATTGTTGTTCCTTTTAGCATGAAGTATGTGAGCAAAATGCCTTTGTGGTCCCAAAACACAGTAACCATCACTTTGCCAGTAGACCTCACAATCTTGAAGTTCTTTGGTTGCGTGGAACCAGGGTGTTTCCATTCCATGCTGGCACATTTTGTTTCCAGAGTACAGTGATGAACCCATGTCTTGTCTCCTGTGACAATGCGCTCAAGAAATTCTTGACCACTGACAGACTCGGAATATTGTTGCAGAAATGATAGGGCACTGTTCCAGTTGAGCTGCCATGTTCAACTGACTCATATAACCAATGTGCAGTATTGCCAACAATGATTAATGAATTCACCTGATATAAATATAATCAATGTAGGTCCTTTAGTTACAAAATTATATGCCGTGTAAACTTATTTTATGACTGCCCCTCGTATTTAGGGGATAATAGTTCATATGAGTACCATATGGAAAAGTGCTAGGCAAAGTGCTCTGGATCTTGATTCTTGAAATGCATGCCAACATGCAGTGGGTCAATTAGCATATTGTAAAAGCTGTGAAGCTTTTGTTTTCTGAGTTGGCTTACTGATGTAAATCCTCCAGATTTTTTTTTTCCCTTCACTTAATTTCTTCTTTTCAGTTTGTTGCTTAGCTGCCTTATTAGAGGAAAGAGTATATAATATAGATTTTATGGATGAAGACTACAGTGTAGTTTTGCAGCTTAATACTAGATAGTGGATAATGGGCACTGTATTTATGAGCCAAGATGATGATCATCTCAATGTTTTCCGTAAATGTTATGAAATGGGAAAACTATCCTTAACTCTTACCATGAACTAATTTTACAAAGAAAGTTTTATAATAATTTTCCTTAAAATTCAAAATTCACTCGCAAGTTGAAGTGAACTACTTTATAACACATTATTGTCATCATCTTTGTGAACTTTAAGAAAAATACTTTCAACTGGAAAGGTACTCCATATTGCATCACGCGAGAGTTTTGTAATTTGTAGACAGTACACAAATTTATTTTGAGAATTAAAGATGCATCTTTCTGCAAGTTCTGTTACAGTAAATACTTATCATTAAGTATGTATAAGTTTTGGGATGAGATTGTTTATTGAGTATTCCGAGAAGTTTATTACAATACTGTACTGTAATTTTAATGCGTATGTGTTCAGTTGATTGGTCTTGCTGGCTTTGTAGTTCATTAACCAGTTGACTAAAAATGAGATGCCAATTAACCACCCAATAACCAATACAGTACATAATGTACCTTAAAAACATAGGTCAGTGAAAGGTTATTGGTGTGTCATAACCCCACTTTCTGTCTCAATAAATTTGTGACATTGGTTCTGGGTAGTAGATGGATGGAGAACCATCCTTTTCATCCAGATTGTGTAGTGACCCATGACTCAGTTTTGATGTAAAGCTGTAGGATCCCACCATCATATGACCTTAGAGGTTTTGAAGGAGGTTAAATAAACCCATTTTTCTGAGATTATGAAACTGCGAGGTTTATTTGCATCAATCTTAATTTCATTGATAGTTGGTTTTGAATTTTTTGGTGTTAGTTTAAATGGAACTAAAAGATAATATTCAAAGTGAAGGAAGGAAGGAAAGAAAGGTGAGTTACGGAAGACATTTAAGGAAATGCAGTCTACCTTTGACCATTTTCTTCCTTATTCTGAGGAGAGAGTGATTGTAATTCATTCAATTTTCTCGTTGCTGAAGGTGTAGGCTACCATAATCCTGTGGAGGTGGGGCAGAGAATTCTGGATGGGGATATAGTATGGGCACCTTGTTCAGTGACCATCGGGTACAAATGGAATGGAGGGTGCCTATTAAAATATCTGAACTGCTGTGGCTGCCAGTATGTTGGTTGATTAGAAGATGGGAAACTGTTGTGAATGCGCGTATGATCTGCCCATGATGTAACTTAATAAAAGAGTGGTTATGGGTGTCCTTTAATTAAAATGTAAGTAGCCCCTGACTTTACAAGCTACAAGTAAATCTTATCAAAATTCTGGTGTTTGTTAGTCCAACCAGTGTTTGGCTAACATTTTATTTGGTGGAAATAAATTTGATTTAAGTTCTCCTAAATAAGCTATTTAAATTAGATTTAACCCTACTTTCTGTTATGGAGAAATTCATTGGCTTCACATCTAGTCAGCTAGTATCCACAGAAGCCTATATAGTGGTAAAGGGTACAAACACACAGTTGATATAGATTTAGTTCAAGCATTGTATAAAGTTTTTTGAAGTAGCATTCTAGCAGCTCTTCTACTAAGGTGGTTTAGGTCTAACCCTTTCTTACTGAATTTAACACTAGATCTGATCCATTTGGGTGAAAACAACTCTTGTAATGAAATCTGAATTCTTCCCTTTATATTAAAGTTATTAAAATAAAAATGAATGGTTTTGTCTAATGCAGAGTTCAGCATGGAAGCAGCATCAGCATAGTTTGTATTATGGACATTTTGATTGTTTTTAATTGCATAAAATATGAGTGAAGTTAATGGATAGTTAAGTATTAGGCCCAGTATCTAAACTTGCTGCATTCTTGATATGGATTTATTGCAGGACAAATATGGTCCACTCCGGTAGGAAGCCCCCCCCAAATCAGGACCATCTTTATTTTAGGATGTTGATTCTGCCACTTCTTTTTGGAAAGACTGACTTCCATTTAACTTCATTGCATTAAGGCCTCATTATTTTCATTAACACCTATTTTCAGTCATGGATGATGGAACAGTGATCCTTACGAAGGAAATGGAAGAGGAGGAGAGGCAGGTGAAAGAGGAAAATAGGAAAGAAGAAGAAGAACTACAGAGGCAAATGGAAGAGAAAGTGGCAGTTGAGAAAGAACTTTTGGAACAAAGGTAATGATGAGGTACACCACCGTCAATACATTTGTTTTCATTCACTGACCAAAGGTGGAATTGGACTTGTATGACATTTGAGTCATCATTGTCATGAACTTTCATGAAAAATCTTAAGTCTACACTTAGGGATGGGCTTCTGGTAGCTCAGTTGTCTCAATGTCAGACTTGGTGGTGAGGCTTTGAGTTTGCTGCTGGTCCCTGGGCTCAGGTGACCCTGGGAGTGCACTCCCTATGTTGCTTTAAGTTCAGGGGTCAGGTTGTTTAATGCGTAAGAGTGGAAGCCTTATTAAAATACTGTAATTGTAATGTGCTGTATGCGTTCAGTTGGTGAGCTTATTTTCACAACTATAATAAAGAATTTTTATTAATTTTGAAATGTACAAATTAAAATTTTTAACTTTTCGACTGTGATTTGTTGATTGAATTTCAGACACAATAGATTGATGCATCTCCTCACAAAGTCACAGTTCTATAGTCAGTATCTCCTTCAGAAGATTCAAGGAGCAAAGCAAGAGGAACCACGTAATAAAAATAAGAGGAAAAGGTAGTATTTTATTATTCAATTATAAACTATAAATTGTAAGGTGGTAGTTATTGCTTTTGAAAGAGGTTATTTTATTATTTCTCTCAGAATTTGAGAATTTCTCCACTCTGTAATTGTTTCAACACAAATCATGATGATGTGACCACACCACCATTTCCCGTTAGTTCATCGGGTTTAAGTCATGATGGGTCACTAGATTGTTCTGATCTCACATAAAGGCGTAAATTCCCCTCTGCAATATGGCATTTGCCATTATAGAAAGAGGTTAAACAGACCCCCAAATTTATATGCTTGTGCATCAATATGATACTTGCTCAAAAACAAAACCCAAAATTATAGTAACGCGTAACTTTTGAAGTTGCAACAGAGTGCCACGTTTAACTTTTATAAACTTGTGCCATATTAGGCTTTAATTTCTATGATTTTCTCGCAGACTTAAGGTAGATGGAAGAGAAGATAAGGAGAATTCAGGTGAGTGCCTACAAAACATGAATTTAATTCAAGAGTCAGAGAATTTAAATTTGGAGGAAAAAGTTTTTTAGTATGGAATGTATTTTTATTTATTTATTTGATAAGGTAATTATTTTCTAAAGGTTGTGAAAATTCACAAGAAAGTTCAGCTTCAGAGAAGAGTGAAAATGAAAGAATATCAAAAAAGTCCCTTGTAGATAAAGAGGTAATTAAATGTTTTCTTGCATTCAATAGAGAATAAGTAATGTTTATTTCACTATTGAAGATCTTTATTGCTCTTAATTGGGTTTCAGTGTTTTGGATTCAAGAGTAAAATCAGGGTTCAAAGCCACCTGGAAAGTCAGGGAATTGGAAAATGGTCAGGAAAAGTTGGGGAAAATCAAAGTTTGTTGCAAAATTTTAGGGGGGCAGGAAATTGAATGGTGGTCAGGGAATTAACATGACTAAAGAACGATAGGCTATGGCAGACTGTTTAGATAATTTTCTTATCAAAGATTCTGAAGTAGTAAGTTTTATGATAGAAGTCTGTGGAATCATCAACAGTGTCAAGAAATGGCACTTAATAATAAAAGGAAAGTAAGGTGTGTGTAACCGAAAAGTGTAAAACTGGTTTTTACCAGTTTTCACCAATGGGATTCTGTATGCTTTTTAGGGAGGTAAATGATCAAAATATTAAACAGAAATAAGGTTTTCATTGATTCAATCAAGTATGTGTAACATTTGAATTAAAAAGTTTATTATCAAACTTTATTTTTGAAATAACACTTGAGAAAACAAAGAGCATTAAGTGTCTGAGCTGACATTCTTGATTGAATCTTTGTGACGAATAAACCCGCAGCTGAAAACACACTCTCAGACTCTACGCTGGTGGCTTTTATTGTAAGCAATGCCTCGTACATTTGATCCAAATTTTCGCTTCTATTCAAAGTAGCTTCAAAATATTTGAATTCATTGTTTATGCCAAAGGTCTGTTGTTATTTTTTTTTATTGGGTTCAAAATCCCAGCTGAGCCATGAATGGCCAAGCTCTGAAGGGCCAGTTCAACCTACAGCCCAAGTTAAGCTAGATTAAAAAGTTACGGACTTGGAGGTCCTATTAGGTCCTACCTCAGGGTTGCTGACTCGATGTGGGCCTACCTTAGCCTCAGTTGCATGAATTTAAGATAAAAAACAAAAGGGGCACTATTTATGGTCTTTCTAAACCTTGCAACAACAACACAACCTGCATGATGCAACAATCTTGTATCTAAACAACCAAACTGAATTGCAAGAGAGCTCTCTATAAGACCACACCCTGTAAGTACTGCATTCCACAAATGAGTAGCAAAGATGCGCAGCGCCCCAAAAAATGATGCCACAAGAGCCCAAAAATGCTAGCTCTAAATTAAGTGAATTTTTCACTAACCTTACAATTATGAGATGGATATATATACACCTTAACTTAATATACACAAGCAATGCTGCATCAGTCAGCTTAGTCATCATATCGCCTTGGGACAACAATGGTTCTTCCTCTTCTAGATTTTCTAACAGTCTCAGAAGAATCTTTCTTGGGTTTCATTTTCAGTTTGTTCATCTCACATGCACTCATTCATAAGTTGATTGTTGTCATTTACTTCATGACCTGAGCTACATTGTGAATCTTCGAGTTTTGAAGCAATTGATTGGACTTGGTCATCTGTTTCTAAAATCTGGCATGCTTCTGGAAAAAGCCTCTTAAATGTATGATCCACATACTTCTTAAGTGCTTGTCTTGAAGGAAAGAGGAATGGTGCTGATGATTCATTTTTCAAGACCTTGGGATTGTGGAGAAAACTCAGCAAGTTGACAGGTTCTTTTTGTCTTCTTGATGAGTAGCGATCAATGAGACACTGACATAGCTCAAAAGCTAAAGGATTGTTTTTGCTTTCAAATTTATCCAAAATGAACGTCATGGAAGATTCAGCTTTGAGCAAATTTGCATCTTTGGAACAGAGTCCCTTCAAAACAATTTCTAGTGGATGAAGCGTGTCAAAGAGGCTCTTTAGAGCATTCCATTCTTCATCTGAAATTGTGTCTGTCTGAGGGCCTTTGGAATGCAATTTTTGAGTTTCAAAAATCTTTCTATCATGGCCAAAAGACTGTTCCACCTCGTTCTACAGTCAAGGATAAGCTTCATTTCCTTTCCACTAAATTCATCTTTGACAAAATCCTGCAATCTCATTTTTCAAAGGAGACTTTCGAAATATGCAGCAGATTTTTCTCATCGTATTTATTACTTTTAAGTACCGTAATCTTCTCGAAGTTTTGGAAGAATAATTATGTCATCTATGTCGGACTCAAAAATTGTATCAGTGCATAAAATTTCACACTCATCTTCGCTTAACTCGTGCAGTGTGTTCATCTTCAGGGGTAGGGTCACTTTCCCGTTCAACTGAATTTTCAGCAGTTTTTGAATACAAGATATCTGAAACCGCGAGATGTATAGCATGTGCAATGCATTGCTGGTGATCAGGTACTATTTCTCTTCCAAATTTGACCATTACTGAGGCACTGTTGGTGGTGCAACCCACAATATGCTTATCTAGGTCCAAGCCAAAGTCTTCCAATCTTTTCCTAATGATTGCAGTAGTTTTGGTGCTATCAAGAGAACCATTTATTTTCATGAGACCAAGAGACCAATGTTGATTTTCATCATGAACATTAATATTAATATATCTTTGGTTTTGCAAAGATGTATACTCATCCATAGTTAATGAATAGTGGATTCCTTGTCTCACCTGATTCTTGAAGTAGTTGACCAATTCAGGTTTCTTTTTCTCATAAAAACTAAGCACCATTTTTCTGACACCATTATGGGAAGTTGGATGAGGCTTGTCATATTTTATCTTTCTTTGGCTTTCTTGAATGAATTCACTTTTAGCAATTGATTGGAAACTCACTCCATCTACACACGCAAATTTCAAAATTTCCTCTTTGGACTTTTTTTTTGCACAAACTCTTCCACTGTTCTTTGTTTCTTCAATGGCTGATTAATCTGGTCGATGTTTATGCCATGAATATTTTTCATGTGGGATGATAAACTTGAAGTAGAACCTCCACAACACTTTAAAACTCTGCTTCTTCTTTATTCTTACGAGTGAAATGATACCAAGCATTTGATCTCTGACATGATGGAGTATTAAATCTTAGAATCTTAACTGATCAATGTGCAATCATCCACATAACATTCAAGACTGAAGCATCAATTATTTACACTTATAAACAAACAAACAAAAAATGATACAAAATGATGCAAAACGTAATTACTGTTTTTAAATGTTTGGAAATGTTTGTTTCATAGAAAATGGAACAAAGTGATCAGAGACCTGCGCAAAAATGTGAAAACTGGTTCTTATTGTTGGTTTTGGTGGTGATTAAAAATTTTCATCACTGGTTAAAAACGTTTTTTTAAAACGGTTCCATCCCTAGTGTGTGTGTGTGTTGGGGTGGGTGGACATCTGTAAGGGGATGGAGAAGGGGGACATTTAAAATAAACAGAAAGTGAAATTTGACCAGGTAAATGTTTGCAGAATTGTCAGGGAAATCACTTGGCAAGATTCACTATGAACCCTGAAAATTCTTTAAAGGCACAGTTACACATTTGTCACCCTTGACCAACCTACTTTTATTTTTGTGAAAGTTAAGAATAACTTTCACAGTAATTACATGATGCATTATCTTTGAAAAAATGCAATTACTAAAACGATAAATCAAATATTTAACTTGCTTTACTTGGCAAATTTTATGATAATGAGGCCAAAACCTAACATAATTCGCTTCAACCTCGTCAAAAGTTGGGTTCACAAAAATAAAAGTGGGTTGGTCAAGCGTGACAAATGTGTAACTGCCTTTAAAGAGCTTTACACTTTTTCTTTTTTTTGAAAGCTCAGATTTTGGGATTTAGATTTGTGGTCAAGAGTAAAGCAACTGGACTTTAAAACCTATCATAATTTTTGCATTTAACATAAATTTTATTGATGGAGAACTTGTGCTCAAATATTTACCAAAATCGAAGGTAACTTTTTGCTATTTAACCTTTTTGTCTCACATTTTCAATTTTTTTTTTTTTTATGTATCTGCGTGTATTTGTGACCCTTCTGTTTCAGTTTTTAAAATCTTATTTAAATTTATATTATAACTTCACATTAAATAAATGCCATTTTAGCGGGTATAAGGTATAGGAATTTTAGCTTCTAAGTACAGTATTATGAAACCATTAATTTCTATAGTTGGTGAGGGTTACTTTGTGTCCATGTCGCAACATCACTTCCCATTGGATTATCAAAGTTAAGCGACATTACGTCTGTTCGGTAGTTGGATGGGGGACTGTCTTCCACATTCACCTGATTTAGTGTCATGAAGATGGTTCACATCCTACATAAAGCCATGGGTCCCCTCCGTTACGCATGACCTTCATAGCCATTATGAAAGAGGTTAAATAACCGTTAAACATTATTATTCGTTGTAGACTGTTTGTGCCAATACGAAAACAAAACCTAAAATGGGAGAAGAAGATTCAATCTTTAGAGAAAGTCAACCGAAACTTTTGGAGAATGGAACGATGAGGCCTTATCAATTGGATGGGTATTCGTGGTTAAAGGTAGGCAGGGTATGAAGTCACTTTTATATAGTGTATTAGATGAAATAGTTTAATATTTAAAACCACCTGTTGCCCCCTTGCCAAGCTTGGGCACTCAGACTGCCAAAAAAAACTGGAGATATTATATAGAGTTAACTGTATCTCCTTTGTAATTCATAGTTAGTGTTATAATAATGGCATTAACATTTCCACTTGTCAATTTAGACCCTGTTTGAAAATGGAGTTAATGGAATACTTGCTGATGAAATGGGTCTTGGAAAAACGATTCAGTGCATCGCTTTGTTGTGTCATTTGGTGGACATGGGTATGCCTGGGCCCTTTTTAATCGTTGCTCCCCTCTCGACTCTGCCCAATTGGATGACAGAGTTCAAGAGGTTTGCTCCAAAGGTAAGAGAAGCTTTAATTGTTTCTTGATTCAGTTAGATACTTTATTTACCAAAAAAAAAAAAAACACACACACATATATATATATATATATATATATATATATATATATATATATTTAAGTTCGGGAAGAACCGATTCGCCTCTATTTAAAGGGCATATCTCAGCGGAAAAACAAAGAAAAAGTGAGAGGAAAGACAGAGGAAAAAGAAAGGGTGGAGGGGACAGTCGAAGTGGAAAAAGACCAAGGACTGCAGGGTCGAGCCCCATCATCCTTGGGTGCTAGGGCCGGGAGGGCGCACGTGAAACCTCCAGGAACAAGCACGTACAAACGAGCACAAAGAGCACTCAAGAGCATGAGCTTAGAACCCCCTTGCGGGGATATATATATAATATATATATATATATATATATATATATATATATATATATGCTTCACAGGCTGGGAAATTTGTTAGAGGTCTGTTGTTGCAATAAATAGTTAAGATAATAGATTAGGTCATAAGCAGTCGTAATTCATTCCTGGGAATCTATTGGCAAGAATTAAGTATTCCTTAAAGCAGTGGTTCCAAAATTGTCATTACCTAATTTTCACATGAATACCTTCATAATGACCCCCGCCCTACCTGTACCCCATGTAAAGCCAGTCCCAGTGTTGCCTTGTCATTTATTTATGTACTTTAAAAGTACTTGCAGAATACCAAATTACCGCAATGGGGTATGGAATAGTTTGGGAAATGCTGCTCTAATGGATGTTGTGTGTGTGTATATATATGTATGTATGTATCCCCGCAAGGGGGTTCTAAGCTCGTGCTCTTGAGTGCTCTTTGTGCTCGTTTGTACGTGCTTGTTCCTGGAGGTTTCACGTGCGCCCTCCCGGCCCTAGCACCCAAGGATGATGGGGCTCGACCCTGCAGTCCTTGTCATCCTTGGTCTTTTTCCACTTCGACTGTCCCCTCCACCCTTTCTTTTTCCTCTGTCTTTCCTCTCACTTTTTCTTTGTTTTTCCGCTGAGATATGCCCTTTAAATAGAGGCGAATCGGTTCTTCCTAAAAAAAAAAAAAAAAAAAAAAAAAAAAAAAAAATGTATGTATGTATACAGGGTGATTCAGCAAAGAGTACATTAAATTGGAGGATGAAATCCTTGGATAATTCTAAACCACAATATATCTATGGTAAAATGTCAGATTCTGCATAGTTTCCATGTTACAATACATTTAAGATATATTAATGAGAGTGAATATGAAGTGAAACCCCTGTAGGTTTTTGTAATCATTTATTCACAGATCTCAACAGTGTGACCCCTCTTTGTTACAACCTAAAGGAAATGTTCAAAGTTGCCCCCTTCTGCCTCAATGCAGGCCTGTACACGTCGTACCATTGAATGTCTGATGCGTTCGGACTTGATGTTTCGGGGATTAAAGGGTCTCTGGGTCTTATTTTTTGGGTTAATGGTTCAGATCTCCCTTAAAGCTGTAGGTCCCCTCTTCATATGATGTTATACTGTAGATATGAAGGGGAAACATTGGCACCCATCATTGTTATTGTAGGTATTTAAAAATTTCAGATCCCCACCTTGCTTTACCACGGAACCAAGAAAGAGAGGATGAGTAAAAGATTGCAGTTTATGAAGAAAGTAAAAGTATCACGGTGCAGCCACAAGTGTTGCCCAGTAGTGATCACTTCTTTTGAGGTAAGGGTAGCTTTTATTATGTGTGTGTGTGTGTGTGTGTGTGTGTGTGTGTGTGTGTGAGAGAGAGAATTTGACACTGAAAAAAACAACCTAATTATTATATTACCCACAATATTCTCCCCCAACTTTTCCGGCGAATATGAATGCAAATGGTCTTAACCATCATTTAAAGATGTCCATTTGGGAAAGTGAGTCAGGCCATCATCAGACACGTTAAAACTGTGTCAATTCACTCAAGGTCTTTCGCTTTTGTTTGGAAATAATAAAGTTGCGAATTGTTTTAATCACCTTCCATTTAGGTTTGGGTTAAATATAATTTATAAGTGTTCGTAATAAATTAATGACTGCTATTCAGTATTCGACCTATCATGATTGCCAGTATGTGATGTTAATTTGAAGGGTTCGATTCTTGGCCCGGACTTATTTCAGTGACTAAAGTGCCTCAGTGGGTCTTATTTGGTAGGGTAGTGGACTAGTGGTTCGGATTCCACATGAATCTTTAGGCCCCCACCGTTAAATGACCTTGTAGAGATCGTACTAAGATCTTAAACAATCCCCAACATTATTGTTCACTACTTAGCATTGAGCATTCCAATATCGAGTTTATAAATGAGGACCCCTAAGAAGAAGTGGCTAAACAACAGTAAAAAATTACAGAAAATGTTGTATAAAACTTTCAAATTGATACTTTATAAACCATTTTCTGGGGTTTTTACTTTTGTCACTCAGCCACTTTTTCCTAGGAGGGCATCAAATAGTAAAGGTAAGGTAAAATCCAAATGTTCCATATACCCAGGAAGGGGGTTAGGGGCCAGAACCAGGGCTACCTTAGCTGGAGTCAATTAAATTAACTGAAACCTTGCCGCAACGTAAAATAAGAAATGACAACTGGCCAGCTTTGGGCACCACTGGAGTTCGACCCCACGATTCTGAGCACCACCGAGCGATGCCCGAACTGATTGAACAACTGGACGCTCGTTATAAATAATATATTTGTCAAAATGTTGTTGTTTATGCTTGAAATTAAGCCTAATCCTAGTCATGGTTTCATTCGCTTAACCTTTAAAACCTGAAGGGGGTCCCTCTTCTATTTTAGAGATGCTAAACAGAGCCGTCTTCATTCGCGGGAACTTGGCCTTCCATGGCAAACTCAAATTTAAGACCTTTGGCTCGTTCTTTAAGCGAGTTGGAGAGAATTCCGTAAAGTAGCGTACTTTGTCTTCATTCATTCGCTCAATGAACGAGCAAATGGATGGTGGTCCAGAACAGTTCCCTCGAACGTAAAAGGTTGCCGAGAAGTTGGAAAGGCAATAAAGCGTGAACCTAGGAACTAGTGGAACTCAAACTCGCATCGCTCTATGAAGGCGAATGGAGCATGGTGAAACAGTGTGGTTCGTGGTTGAGTCCCACTAGCATAGTTTCCATTTTATTTCCTTTTGCCTTCCCATTTAATTTCTATGCGGTTATTGCACCTAAAACGCATTCATACAATGTTGTTAATGCATAGATCATAAGAAATTTATAATCGGAGCATCTTTAATTTTAGTAGTAATAGTAGCAACTTATTCTGATAAGTTTAATGATAATAATGTGACATTTTTTTACCCTTAGAAAAGAACGATAGATTTAATTTTTGTAACGAATAAAAGTTCGGTAAAATGTAAGATCCCAGACGCAATTCAGAAAGTCCATAGACCTTAATTACTAACCTAACCTAATGTATTACCAACCTTTCATGGACTCACTCAGAACTGCGTCTGGATTCTTGAAATTAATCACAATTTCCATCTAATATAATAATATTTTTACATTTTGTTTGTACGAATAACACGTCCTTTCTGCCCAGTTTTTTTTTTTTTTTTTTTTTTTTTATAGATAACTGTAGAGAATTATTTAAGTTTATTTTTTAAGGTCGCCATTAAGGATGCCATTAAGTTGAAAAAAGTCTTCTGGCGCTATTTGGCAGTTGACGAAGGTCACAGGCTCAAAAACTACAAATGCCTTTTGGCTCGGTGAGATTTCATTATGTTCGTTCTCTCATTTTATCAGTTCCTTGGAGACGCACAGAGTACAAGTATAATATTTTTTTGTCTGAATTTGCGTAACATACGTAACGGTACGAATACTTTTATCATTCTAATCTCGCACTGATGAGAATGATTAAAACATTTAAAAGGTGACACTGTTTCTACTGACATTTTCGTAAAAGATATTGTAGTAGAGGCATTGATTTTTTATCAGCTTCAAAACCTTATAAGTTAACTTTTCATCATATTTACCAAGCCTCCTTTTCAGGACTGCGCTAAATTCTTTTGAGTTAAGTAAACTTATTTACTGGTATGGGGAAACTTTTCCATATTTCTATAATCAGAAGTCAGAACATTATTTAAAAGTAGGGTTTGGGGAGATTGTTTTAGGAGTATTGTAGTTTTCTCGCTATTGTCTGAGCTTCTAACCCGAGTTTATTCCTGTCAAGGACTTAAGAAGTGAAAAACTTCCACTTCCAGAGTTTCCTCACACGCCAGTTACGGATTGAATTGAGGTCGGAATCACTCCGTAAAATTAGAATTTCTAAATATTAAATTGTAAAATGAAATTCGTATGAAAAGTTTAATAAATAGCTATCATAATTTATGCAAAAAACTTCACTTTTTTTTACGTGAAGGTCAAAATATGAGAATAAAAACCCACTCTAATAGACAGAGTTTATTTCCACGACAGTTTCGACGCCCACTGGCATCCTCCTCGGGTGGATACAGAAACACAAATGAAACAAAACAAGAGGGAAAAAACAGTTCAGGGATCGACCGTTAAGAAATTCGCACCTAGGTTGGATTCCATTCTCTCGAGACAGGAGGGGCATTTTCATTAAGTACATTCGCACAAATTTTAAAACTATCTTCCTGTTCTAAACATACAGATTCTATTATTTTTACATAATTATTACATTTATAATTAAATTTATTACATTTAATATTGCATAATTATTAATTACAGAAATTATAAATTTATTATTACATTGGTTATTACATTGTTGTTATTATACAGAAATTATAAACCGAAAAACGAATGAAAAAAGGCGATTAGGAAATAATCCAGAGACCATTGAGAAATTCGCACCTAGGTTAGATATCGTTCTCCCGAAACCAGAAGGGCATTTTATTACAGGGTCAGCTTATAACTACATTTCCACAAATTAAAAATATCTTCTTGTTCTATACATACAGATCCTAATGTTTTGACATAATTACTGCATATATTTATTTCCACATTAATTACTTCCATTATTACATTTACTAAAAGCGAGTAAGGAAACATTCCAATCCAGAGACATTTAAGAAATTCACACTTAGGTTCGAACACGTTCCCACGACTCCGTAAGGGATTTATTGACCAAGAATCTCATTAAAGGGTCTAACTTATAAGTACCTTCGCACAAATTAAAATTATCTACTTTTTCTATACACAGATTCTATTATTTTTCTTTTGACATAATTATTACATTTATAAAGTACCTTACTTGATTCCCAATCTATAGCATGATTATTTTGGCTAGCGTGATAAAAAATGGCATTATTAGTATTACAACTTCTGAAGGCATATTTGTGTTCTTTGATACGGGTTTCAATATTTCTTCCAGTTTCTCCCACGTATACTAAATCACAACTTTTACAAGGAATGCTGTAGACACAGGCTTGTTCC
This sequence comes from Bathynomus jamesi, assembly GCA_023014485.1. NCBI lineage: Eukaryota > Metazoa > Arthropoda > Malacostraca > Isopoda > Cirolanidae > Bathynomus > Bathynomus jamesi. The sequence goes on along the minus strand of JAJOZX010000047.1, from coordinate 1,883,060 downwards.
TCTTTTGCAACGTTATTCCTAACCAATTTACTTTTCACGGTAGACGAATATTTGAACGCCAAAGCAAACTTAAATTCTTTCGTCAACGGTTTTACTCTTTCTAAGCCGGCAATGTAAGGCAAACTCACATATTGTTTTTGGTTAACTGAAGGTTCCCGAGGGGCATAAAAAGATTTTCTGGCTTTAAAATACGCCTTTCTGATAAACCACTCAGGATATTTTAAATCCTTAAAAATGTTCCAAATCTTTGAATTTTCCGGATCCAGCAAATGTGGGCTACAAATCCTGAGTGCTCGAAGAAATAATTGAGCTTTTAACCCCTTCATCATGATATGCCTTCAGAAGTTGTAATACTAATAATGCCATTTTTTATCACGCTAGCCAAAATAATCATGCTATAGATTGGGAATCAAGTAAGGTACTTTATAAATGTAATAATTATGTCAAAAGAAAAATAATAGAATCTGTGTATAGAAAAAGTAGATAATTTTAATTTGTGCGAAGGTACTTATAAGTTAGACCCTTTAATGAGATTCTTGGTCAATAAATCCCTTACGGAGTCGTGGGAACGTGTTCGAACCTAAGTGTGAATTTCTTAAATGTCTCTGGATTGGAATGTTTCCTTACTCGCTTTTAGTAAATGTAATAATGGAAGTAATTAATGTGGAAATAAATATATGCAGTAATTATGTCAAAACATTAGGATCTGTATGTATAAACAAGAAGATATTTTTAATTTGTGGAAATGTAGTTATAAGCTGACCCTGTAATAAAATGCCCTTCTGGTTTCGGGAGAACGATATCTAACCTAGGTGCGAATTTCTCAATGGTCTCTGGATTATTTCCTAATCGCCTTTTTTCATTCGTTTTTCGGTTTATAATTTCTGTATAATAAACAACAATGTAATAACCAATGTAATAATAAATTTATAATTTCTGTAATTAATAATTATGCAATATTAAATGTAATAAATTTAATTATAAATGTAATAATTATGTAAAAATAATAGAATCTGTATGTTTAGAACAGGAAGATAGTTTTAAAATTTGTGCGAATGTACTTAATGAAAATGCCCCTCCTGTCTCGAGAGAATGGAATCCAACCTAGGTGCGAATTTCTTAACGGTCGATCCCTGAACTGTTTTTTCCCTCTTGTTTTGTTTCATTTGTGTTTCTGTATCCACCCGAGGAGGATGCCAGTGGGCGTCGAAACTGTCGTGGAAATAAACTCTGTCTATTAGAGTGGGTTTTTATTCTCATATCATAATTTATTTTAATTTTTTCTGGCAACTACTGAATTGTAGATTATTCTTGATATTCTTCTGTATGTTTTTAAATTGAAATGATACCTATCTTTTTTGTTTTTGGTGAATTAAAATAGACTTTATGGTTGGTCTCCATTTACAATATCAAGGATGATATCTTAAAACCTCGTTAAGTATCAAATCGACTAGGAAAAATTAGCTAATATCTAATACAAGTATTGTTTAGGATCGCCTGAAACCAAATTGTCTCGATTATGTACCAACACGAATCACAAAAATTGAAGAATAAAGTAATTTGGGGGATGGGGAGGCGGTTACGACGTCTTGGAATATTACCCTAAATATTCGTTACACGCAGTTATTTTGTGCTCAAAGTTCCTGCCCTCGGAATGCCCCTCATCCAGGGAGGAAACTTATTTCTGTCTCATTGCATTACATTACAGCAACAACGGCAAGTTTTTAAAGTGATTTTCTCTCTCTCTCTCTCTCTCTCTCTCTCTCTCTCTCAGAACTCTGTGTGCCTTTTCGACCGTGAACCGTCTTATCCTAACCGGGACGCCGTTACAGAACAACCTGACGGAACTGTGGTCACTCCTTCACTTCCTTTTGCCTGACATCTTCGATAACTTGGATGTGTTTGAATCGTGGTTCGAGATCACCGACATGATGGAAGAGGGATCGGACGAGAGGATTGTGCAGCAGGAGAGAGAAAAGCAAATTGTCAGCACTCTTCACAAGGTTCGAGGCGTTAAACGGGCAGTTTATGCAGTGTTTGGGGGGGGGGATGACCTGAAAAGATTATAAAAGAAAATGGTATTCTGTAATTAAGGCCTTCCTAGGGAGAAGTGGCTAAGCGACAGAAGCAGTAAACGCAGTTGTACCAATTTGAAAGTGGAATAACTTTTGAACTTGTCGAAGATATTTCGACGAAATGTCTTCAAAAGTTATGAGTCTAGGGCGGTCAAAAGTCAATAAAGTCAAATTGTTTCCTGTGGGGCACTTTTCGCTGAAACGACTGAAAATGCAATAAAAACACCTGTAGGGGGTATATTACCAAAGTTAATAGGTCAACCAAAAGTCAACTTTTACCTGTTAGGTCAAAAAATAGCAATGAGGTAAATAAAGTCAATTTTTTGGAATAAATAATTAAAATAACTAAAAATTGGCATCTTTTTGGTTAACTGGCAACTTCGCTGCTCGTATTTGTCTTATTCAGTTATGTCCGTTCTGGTTTTGGATGTGGTTGTGTTGTATGTATTGTGGTTACTGGTTACCGTTTTTGATTTGTGATTTTTTCTGATTTGTGATTTCAGTGATTTCGATTTCTTTTGATTTCAGATATTTAAAATGCCAAAAGTTGCAGTTAGTTCTATTGCTAAAGTGCGCGCTATAATTGCAAAATATCCTAATGAATTCATTTGTTCAGGAAAAAATGAGCTATACTGTCAGATTTGTTGTGTTGTGGTCAAGCATGACAAATCCTTTTTTGTGGATAAACATCGCTCTACCCAAAAGCACCAGCGTGGTATAGACCAAAATGTGGGGAATGAAAAGACGCAAACCCTTTTAAAGTACAAGTCTTCAGATTTTTCGGAAAAACTTGTGACTACATTTCTGTCAGCCAACATACCTCTTCATAAGTTGAGCAACCCTCATGTGAAACAATTGTTCAGTCAAACAATACATTGAAACAAGACTCAAGACAAATGGTATTTGTGAAATAATTAACCTCAGTAGACCTGAAATCTCACCAACAGTTTATGGTCAGCTTTTGCAATGTCAACCAACAACTGCCGCTGTAGAGAGATCTTTCTCCATGCTTAATAAATTATTAAGTAAGGATCGCAATTTTTTGCCAGAAAATGTCGGCAAATACTTCATAATTTACCACAATTGGTCAACTGATGTAGAAGAGCAAGAATAAGTAATTAAAGTATCGTTTTTATTATTGAAAGTAAAGGCAACTTTATAAGTCAATTTTTTCAATTCGTAAGGTCAACTTTCTTAATTTTTTCGGTCAACTTTTGACTGCCCTAGTTATGACTTTAACTGCATTTTCTGGCGTGTCTTACTTTTGTCGCTTAGCCACTTCCTCGTGGGAGGGCCTCAATTGGTGGATTCTGTTTTTTATTTTTTTCTCACAAAATAGAATAAAATATCCAAAATAAAAATATTACAAATTAGTAATTTTTTTCCCAGTTTCTAGTAGTAATTTTTTCCCGAAAGTACATTAAATGAATGCCCATGATGATGATGATAACTGTTGTAGGTAAAGTTCTGGAGAGAAAAGGGTTCCTCTTCACTTCTCACATTCACAGATTTTGAATCCTTTCCTTCTACGAAGAGTGAAGGTCGATGTGGATTTGGAGATTCCGTCCAAAAAGGAACTTTTGGTGTATGTTCCTATGACGCAAATGCAGTTGGATCTCTACAAAGCTACCATTACCAGAAATTTCTCTCCCTTTGAAGAATTGAAAGTAAGGTTCTCAGTTTCCATTTGGGTTTTAGAGAACTTTTGCGCGAGGTGTTCGAAAACCTGATGGGAAATACATACATCGAAACTTTTTACCATTCGAAAATGCATTTATTTATGGAACCATATCATAAATATTCAAAATGTTCAGCATTCAATTTAAAATAAGATAATCTAATTAATGCAATTTCCATTTGATACACGCTTTCCCACTTTCGGACATTTATATATTCTCTCGCGCACGCACTCGCCCTCTCACCGAGGTTAGTTTGGTTCATTGGGTCAAACATTTTCTTCTCTCTTGCCAGAAACCAGAAAAAGTGGTAGAGTACGACAGCAAAGGAAGACCAAAGAGGAACGCGAAACTATTCCAGAATTTGTCAGTTTTGTTCGACGAATCGGAGAGCGATGAGGCGTTTGATAAGTATTTGCGGGAAGTTACCAGAACCCTACAAGAGGAATCGCTTCCCGTCGAGTAAGAGGATCGATTTTTTTTTTTTTTTTTTTTTTTTTTTCCAATATTTTATTTTCGTTCATCGACCGAAAGTCGCAAGTGAACTTTATAATTCATATTTTCATCATCGTACACTTTTAAGATTTTCGTTTTAGCACTGTAACTTTTGAACCGCCATACGTAAATTGATGAAACTTCACACTCGTGGATCATCACAATGCGATCTCGTGAGCAAGAATTAGGTTTATAGGTTTATAGGCGAACTTTTTCCAAAACTGCGCTTTCCATACTGAGTTTATTTCGTTTAGGGTGGACAGAGTCCGAGGATCGGAAGTGAATTGGAATCTGCGCAACATTATGATGCAGTGCAGGAAAATCGTGAATCATCCTTACTTACTGCAGTATCCTTTAACGCCGGAAGGAGATTACAAGGTAACGAAAGTAGAAAATTTTCGCCGTTTAGCAAGTTTAGGTTTTGAAAAGTAGATTTTCATAAAATTATATTTTTTCTTTATTTTTTTGTTTCGAGCCAGTTCTTCCAAGCGGATAATAATTGGGCGAGGAGAACCAGAAACTGCACTGTTGTCCATTGCGCTAATACCTAGATTACTAACCAGCACCATTGGGAGTCGAACCCCCGAATCCAGTGTCTTCGCTTCGCTTATAGGGAAACTGTGTTAGACAATGAGTTACTCGCTCCGGCTTCCATGACGGGCAAACCTCTTATGATAACGATGGACGAGTTAATTTGCGAACCATTTTCACGTTATAAATAGCATGTTTTACGCGAGTGCCCTGGTTACGATGACGGACTCTGAGTGGTGAGGTTCTGGTTAGGTTCATGTGGCCGTTTACCCCGTCATTGCTCGGGTTAAAGGGTGACTCGCTTACTAATCTAGTTACGACCAACCGATCGGCTGCTCTTCGCAAATCCAAACCTAATTCTTGTTGAAAACGCACTAAACAAAATACGATAACATTTTCTCCAAGAATTAGATTTGGATATGTGAAGAAGAGCCGATCGGTTGGTCGTGACTGGATTTTTTACGATAACATCGTTTTAAGATTAAGACCAAAAAACCCCGATTTGTTTCCTTCGCAGATTGATGATGGGTTGCTGAAGAATTGCGGAAAGCTTCAAGTTTTGGATCAAGTTCTCGATAAACTCCATCAGAGGGATCACAAAGTTCTCCTTTTCTCTCAGATGACCAAAGTTCTTGACATCATTGAAGATTACCTCATTTTAAGACCTCATTTCAAGTAAGGAATTTGGTCTCTTACTATTCCCTCCTTCGTCGTTAGACTAATTTTTTTATTTTTTTATGCAAGATTGACAAATGCGCGACACTCAAAGGTTTTTGTTAAGCTGAAATAAGGTAAATTGCCAGTGGCGACTGGCGTATAGGAGCGATGGAGCGGTCGCTCCCCCTTGCTTGAAACGATAAATATTAATTTAACAGATAAAAAATATATTAATTTTAAGATATTAAAATAAATATTCTTGAAATATATTTTAAAAATTCATGTGGCATATCATGATTCATGAGGCATTTTGAGTAAGCCTTCATACAGTACATAATATTCTAAACTTATAGCATAGCTTCAAACAGCGTACTGCTGTTTGAATACAAAATAATATTGCAGCCGAATGGAGCGATAGATTTTTCGCTCAAGTAAATATAAATTATATTTTACTGTTGTAATGAAAATATAAGTACAATCGCGAATTTTTTTTATAATAACTTTATTTTTACTAATAGTTACTTCAGTAATAATGATATAAACCATTTATATGTATTTTATTGAAATTATTACTTATTTGTAATTAACTAGAATTGTACGTCTGGCATAGCCGCATATGTTAATACAAGTACTCTTGTGAGCGGCAGTTGGATTCGCGCTAGCCTATTGTGAGTCCGTGTTGTCGTACAATTTTATGAAATCGCACCCCCATACATTTATACCACGAGTCGCCACTGTAAATTGCTTAATTTTAAACAATTGCAGGTACAAACGTTTGGATGGAGGCGTTCGGCTTGAGGATAGAACCAAAGATATTGATGAATTTAACAATGAGAAACGGTACTTTCTGTACCTACTGACTACCAGAGCGGGAGGACTGGGTATCAATCTCACGTCGGCTGATACAGTCATTATATATGATTCAGATTGGGTATGATAAGTATATTTTATATTTGTCGTCTTTTTAGGTTTTGATGGGTTTTGATCATGAAAGTGTTTTTCTGCGTCTCGAGTTTTTGTATAAATATTCCTTGGTTCGGTTAGTTCGAAATTCGATCCGGATTCGACTCGCATCTTCGCCGCCGTCGAAATTGGGCTCAGATTACCCGGAGTTCACGATCACCCACCTTCCGTGTGAGGAAATATGGGTTTCGGTTGTTACTTTCTGACCTTTACCCGTTACCTATTTAGTTGTTTTTGTTGCTTAAGTAGAAGTTCTGTAAGAAAATTATTACATTGTCATCACAAGTTTTGCAATTTTAGGAAAAGGCAATGAAATAGGAGCTAGGAATTGGCATTCGAATCCGCTTCGCGCTGTTTAACCCTTTAAGGACGAGTTCGCAGCATATGCAGTCACTCTTGTTACCAGAACGTATAGGTTTTATTGTTATTCAAAACTAAATATTTTAGTAACTAGTCACTGAAATGATACACATTTTGGGTTCCTTTCTCGACAATTAAATAATATCTATATAAACATGTAGAAACATTTATAGAAACGAGGCATTGTAGTACAATTTATATCGTTATTTCTGGTGGACCTTAAGGTACCATCCGTCGTTAAAGGGTTAAGAGTTGGCTATCTTACCGATCACGCCATCCAGAACCCGACAGGAGGTTCATTCGAGCGAGGCCAATATTTACGTTATTTGACAATGATCCCATTCAACCTCGTTGCCTTTATAAAGCATAAGAATTTGCATACATAATTTACAGGGTGAGCCAAAAAGGTTTTCCCAGAAATAACAATTTTTCGGAACTATTTTGCGTCACCCCCCCCGTATAAAAAAAAAAAAGGGGAGTTTATTTTGAAGTTTGTATTCTGATGTAGCCATCCCTGGTTCGATTCATAGATAAAATTTATTAAAGTCCCCTTTGTTGCATGACCTTTACCGTTACGGAGGAGTTAAAACATCGTCGCAAAACACAACACGCGCGCGCACTTTTATCATTGGACTTAAAATATTCTCAAACCAGAACCCTCAACAAGACCTTCAGGCGCAGGACAGATGTCACCGAATAGGTCAGACGAAACCGGTTCTCATCCTTCGACTCGTGGCAGCGTCTACGGTCGATGAGAAGATGGTAGATAGAGCAGCGACGAAGAGGAAGTTGGAGAAGGTAATCATGAAGTCTGACAAGTTCAAGTCTTGCTATTACGATCACGGAAAAATCGAAGACAAGCTCGACCTTGAAGAGCTGCTTCGACTTCTTCAGAGTAGAGACCATCAAAGGATTCATAAAGCTTCTACTGGAAATGGAGGTAAGGATAGCGCGCACGCGCGCTTACACTCGTATATAGATTTCGGTAGCCCGTAAGTACGGGTCCCTGACGCATGAATCTAGCTCTGGACGCGCAGTTTTACGTGGATCATATATGTCCACCTGTAACATCTGTTAGTTTATATCTCTTATACAGATTTGTATTAAAAATCTTAAATGTGTTATTTAAGATAGTTTGAACTGTTGTTTTTTATCCGTGGCTGGTTAACCAAACGTGAACATAGATCAACATTCCGAGACGATTGACAGGAAGCGTTTCTGAGGAATGCCTTCTCTACAGTTTGAGATACGTTGTGTGTTTCGGACTGTTGGTGTAACCATCTCTACATTTCACAACAGTCACTACTACCTACCTGCACCATTTGTTACTACTACTATGAAGTATTTTATTGAAAAAATCTTTCGCGGTTTTCCCCGTCTCTGAGTACTCGACCTCGTAAATTTCGCCGGTTGCGCTTTTTTCGCTCAAGCAAGCAGCAGGGCTGGCTAGAGCGAACGAGATGCGAGGCTTCTTAATGACATCTCTTCCCCTTACCATATTTTGCCAGAATTTCATTTAGGCCCCTTTGAGCCGGGAGTATCGTGCATTTCCTATCAGATTCGTATTTAAGAATTTTTCTTTCGGGGGCACTCACGCCCTTAATATGGAAGCAGTCCCGACTCAACCAGTATAATCCTCTTCGCCCCTCCCTGACGCAGCAACGCACCCCTCTTTCGCGTCGCTCCAGGCCCTCGTAAAGATTGTAAGGGAGATTGTAGTAAAAGATTTCGAAGCTACCTCAAAAAGTTACCGCTACTTATACGATCGCGTACCTAGGCGTATGGTGGTGCCGCCAGTGCCACTGCCGGGCCCGTGCGACTATTAGGTAAAAAGTTTACTCTTACTAATTTGACCTTAGGGTGGGTAACCTAACCTACGTCGACAAATTTGACGAGTTCAAAATCAATCGCACTACGTTGTTCGGAGCGGCGGAAGAAGGGTATACTTCCTCTTTTTGGCTAAATCGGAGCTAGTTCAAGTTCTATACCAGCACCGGTGGTGCCATTCCCAGTCCCGCGCGTCTTTTTATGGAGAGGTCCTGTACGAGGCCCATTAATTAATAAAGTAGCTCCCCCAACCACACATCACGAGACCATTCGGTATTAGAGAGAGAAATAAGAAATGAAGTGTCTTAAGTCTTGGCATTTGGGTCACACTTGGATTTTCAAGTTTACATCCTGCGACTCTGAAATCAAGGTGGCCGCTGAAAATTTTTGGCCAGGAGTCCCAGACTCATGATATTGTTTAGCTATCGAAATATATATATATATATATATATATATATATATATATATATATAATAATTGCGTGCTGTACAGAGGGTAGAAATTCAATTTTCCTTAAAAATTAAAAATGCATTTCTGCACACTCGTTTATCACGAGACCTTCAAGGAATCATTGGTTGAGGTCTGAAGTGTTCAGTAATATATATATATTTTTTTTTTTTTAAGTTCGGGAAGAACCGATTCGCCTCTATTTAAAAGGGCATATCTCGGCGGAAAAACAAAGAGAAAGTGAGAGGAAAAAGAAAGGGTGGAGGGGACAGTCGAAGTGGAAAAAGACCAAAGGATGACAAGGACTGCAGGGTCGAGCCCCATCATCCTTGGGTGCTAGGGCCGGGAGGGCGCACGTGAAACCTCCAGGAACAAGCATGTACAAACGAGCACAAAGCACTCAAGAGCACGAGCTTAGAACCCCCTTGCGGGGATATATATATATATATATATATATACACACACAGGGTGGGCCGTAAGTTTCCATACATAGGAAAAATAAACATTTTTTTATGGACAACCATTTTTATTTATATAATATGCTCTACATGGTTGCCATTGTTTTGAAAACACATTTCAATACGTGTTCCCCACTGTTGATGAACACGCATTAGCACAGTTGACGTTATGCTTGTAATGGCGTTGGTGATACGTTCCTTTAGATGATTTATGTCTCGTATCTTTTCCTGATACACCATGGCCTTCAAGTGCCCCCAAAGATAGAAATCAAGGGGGATGAGATCTGGGGATCTGGGAGGCCACTCCACAGGACCACGCCGACCAATCCAAGCATCCGGAAACTGCTGATCCAAATACCGACGCATGTGAAGACCATAATTTAAATTTTCCTATGTATGGAAACTTACGGCCCACCCTGTATATATATAAATAGGCCGGGTCGAAAAGGGTCAAGGTCAAGATTTTGCTTAGGTACATATTGTGAGGTTGATCATTTTGTAATAGTAGTATCCACACCAAAAATCAAGGCTGTGGGACCCCCCCCCCCCCCCCCCCCCCCCCACACACACACCCACACACCACCACCACCACCACCACCACCATACTAACTTTTTTTCCATATGAATTTCTATGGGAAATAGGCCGAAAATCGTAAAAATCGACCCTAAATATTAATTTTTTTGCTTTCGGATGGCCAAAATCGGGTTCCCTGGCACGAATTACATCAGAATAGACCATTCACCAACTTTTTTTGAGATCAGGGGGTAGGGTCTTAAATCCGGTGCTGACTCATAGCACCGGATATAAGACCTAATATTACATTTTTTTTTTTCAGATTCCTATTTAGGTACCTAGAATGTTAAAAGTTTGTATTAAAATACGTTATTTAATTTTAAAATATCAGTAATAAATAAAATATAGTTAAAATCTTATTAAATTAAATTATGGCTACTAGAAAAAGAAGCCACAATGCAGCCTTCGGATATCCAACAATCCAGCATTGGATCCAGAATTGGTTATATTAATCGGCATAAATTTATTTTAAATACTTTAGAGTCTAGAAAAGAACTGCCTACTTTTGAGTGGAAAGGTCAATGGAAGGAATAAAAAAAAACTAGTTTTAGGTCAAAATTTTTATTGAATTTGTCTTAATTTCTAAATTTCTACCAATAATAGCTAAAAATTTGTATTAAATTTTTTTTTTATGCATTTTTCATTAAAAAATAAATATAACTTTTATAAGCGAACTTTTGTAATAATAAAAAAATTTCGAAGTAAATCGCAAATTATCTCGAATTTTATGAATTTTATGAAAAACTGAAACCAGTAGGGGGGGTAGAGGTCCTCAGAATTCAAAAAATTTTACCAGGGTGTTACTATGATTGATTGAAGCACCTCACACTATGTACATAAAAAATAAAAAATTTCGACCCGGCCTAATATACAGGGTGTCCGAGAATTATCTGTACAAGTTTTGGCTGTTATTAAAAGTCAACCATGAAGTGTAGAAATTCCAGTGTTGTCCCATTTTACAGAGAATCTCATTAAGTTTTTTCTGATACCAAGTTTTGACAAGTTTTTTAGAAATTCCAGTGTGTCCGAAAATTATCTGTACAATTTCATCTTTTAATAAAATTCTTGATAACACACGTAAAATTCTTAAACAAGATTATTTAGAATCTGTATTTTCAAAAGTTTCTTTTATTAAAGTAACGTTACAAACATTCGATATGTGCACCATCAGTGATTCGCAAAACATCCAATCGATAATCCAAATGTTGCCATGTACGCTGCAGCATATCCACATCAATTCGCTCAATAGCAGCTGTGATTCTTGCTTTTAAATCATTAATGTCTGTCACCCGCGTACAGAAAAGAAAAAACTTAATGAGTTTCTCTGTAAAATGGGACAACACTGGAATTTCTACACTTCATGGTTGACTTTTAATAACAGCCAAAAATTGTACAGATAATTCTCGGACACCCGGTATATATATATATATATATATATATATATATATATATATATATATATATTATATATAAAACCACGAAGGAAAGGAAACACAAAATGGTGCTCAAGCGCTTTCGTCTAATGACATCCTCAGGAACACTGAAGTACATAAAAGGGTTACAGCCTATATATAGGTTACAGAAAAAATAAATATATATATATAATATATATATATATATATATATATATATATATATATATATGCATATATGCAATAAACGGAGAAGTAAAAATAAAAATTAAAAATTAAAGGATTATCAGAGAGGCATACAGATTTGTAAGGAGAAAATATCGATTTTTAGCACAAGATCAAATGAATTATAAAAATACAAATTTTTACTGGAAATCTGCCCGGGTTTTAACACACTGCCTTTTTTGGTTAAGTTTCGATGTATATAAAAATAAAATGAAAATTAAAAGTTAATGAAGTAGCATACAAGTTTACCAAAGATTTAGCGTCCTACCCTTCTTATCTAAATCTGTTTTGAAGGAATTCAAAACAACAGGATCGAGTTGAAAAAGACCTTTGCTTATGTTGAAGTTATTTGAAAGTTGGATAATGGCAGACTCAAGAATATTTCTATTAACAATGTTGCTAGAGTGGAATAAAACTGAAGCATTATTCCAATCAATACAGTGAGATAACTCACAAATGGACAAAAAGGGCACTGGACAACTGTCCTGTTCTAACGGAATATTGATGCTGTTTTATACGTTTGTGCAAATCCTTTCCCGTCTGACCTATGTAAAAGGAATCACATTGTTTACACCCAATTTTATAGATAATGCCTGAATTATTGGTAGGGCTATTTTTTACTATGATATTTTTCACAATATTGTTATATGAAAATACTACATTAATATCCAAAAGTTTAAGTACATTAGCAATGCCTAAAAAGCCCGGGAAAAATGGAAGTACTAAAATATTTTTTGACAAAGTACGAGTGTTATTATTGACACGATAGAAAGTTCGTTTTGCCTTGTTGAGACAAGATTCCATAAACGCAGATGGATAACACAGATCACTTCCAATACCGTTGATTTTTCCAATTCGGCATCGATGTATTCCGGACTGGCGATCCTAAGGGCGCGAGAAACATTGATGAAAAAATGGCCTTCTTAGTTGGGGTGTCATGTCCCGAGTAAAAGTGTACGTAGGACAAATTGTTTGTTGTTTTCCGATAGATACTAAACTTAAAACCTGGGCTTTCCCTATGTACACGCACATCCAAAAAATGGGATTGAATTGTCTTGTTCCACTTCTAAAGTAAACTTAATGGAGGGGACTTGATCATTTAACTGAAGGAGGAAGTTATCCAGGTCACGATTCATGGGCCAGATACACAAAATATCGTCGACGTACCGCAACCAAGGGATGCCAACCCCCAGGATTCTCGGAATGTAAGTAATTTCGAAAAACTCCATATAAATATTGGAGAGGAGGGGCGATAAGGGGTTGCCCATGGCTATCCCATCTATCGGAAAACAACAAACAATTTGTCCTACGTACACTTTTACTCGGGACATGACACCCCTACTAAGAAGGCCATTTTTTCATCAATGTTTCTCCGCTCCCTTAGGATCGCCAGTCCGGAATACATCGATGCCGAATTAGAAAAAATCAACGGTATTGGAAGTGATCTGTGTTATCCATCTGCGTTTATGGAATCTTGTCTCAACAAGGCAAAACGAACTTTCTATCGTGTCAATAATAACACTCGTACTTTGTCAAAAAATATTTTAGTACTTCCATTTTTCCCGGGCTTTTTAGGCATTGCTAATGTACTTAAACTTTTGGATATTAATGTAGTATTTTCATATAACAATATTGTGAAAAATATCATAGTAAAAAATAGCCCTACCAATAATTCAGGCATTATCTATAAAATTGGGTGTAAACAATGTGATTCCTTTTACATAGGTCAGACGGGAAAGGATTTGCACACACGTATAAAACAGCATCAATATTCCGTTAGAACAGGACAGTTGTCCAGTGCCCTTTTTGTCCATTTGTCAGAGTTATCCCACTGTATTGATTGGAATAATGCTTCAGTTTTATTCCACTCTAGCAACATTGTTAATAGAAATATTCTTGAGTCTGCCATTATCCAACTTTCAAATAACTTCAAACATAAGCAAAGGTCTTTTTCAACTCGATCCTGTTGTTTTGAATTCCTTCAAACAGATTTAGATAAGAAGGGTAGAACGCTAAATCTTTGGTAAACTTGTATGCTACTTTATTAACTTTTAATTTTCATTTTATTTTTATATACATCGAAACTTAACCAAAAAAGGCAGTGTTAACACCGGGCAGATTTCCAGTATAAATTTGTATTTTTATAATTCATTTGATCTTGTGCTAAAAATCGATATTTTCTCCTTACAAATCTGTATGCCTCTCTGATAATCCTTTAATTTTTATTTTTTATTTTTACTTCTCCGTTTTTGCATATATATATATATATATATATATATATATATAATTTATATATATATATATATACTTATTTTTCTTTTGTTTCTTTCTGTAACCTATATATAGGCTGTAACCCTTTTGTGTACTTCAGTGTTCCTGAGGATGTCATTAGACGAAAGCGCTTGAGCACCATTTTGTGTTTCCTTTCCTTCGTGTTTTTATTCATCATAAATATTTTTCACGTGTTACTTTCGTGAAATAATTTTCATATATATATATATATATATATATACACACAGACATACATATATATACACTGTATATATAATTAAGAAAGTGCAATACAGTTTACATAAATTATCACCAGTTTTAACGTATATATTTAAAACGTAATACGGTTGGCATTCGAGAAATTTTGAAACAAGGCAGGAAAAACGTCAGAAAACCCTCGACCATCGAAAGGAAAGAAAATAGAAAGAAAGGAAAAAGAATAAATAAATAAAGAATTTGTTTGGGTATTTCTTCTTACGCTAATTAATGAATAGCATGGCCATGGGTCCAAATTCTCACTTAATCTACAATTTGTGTAATCTGGAAACAACTGAAAAAGCTGCAATACGATGCAATTTCTGTCAAAAACTGCGAGACTTTATCTGCATGAATTGGGATGATAAGGAAATAACTTGTCTCGAATGCGAAAAAGATCGTGGGGATCAATTTTCTGTGTGGCGTACGTACACAGACGGTAAACTTGGCGGTATTTAAAGAAATGGAGATAGCAGACTCGGGTGTTACAAAAAAGAATGAAATAATGGGAACACAAGAGTCCGGAAATGTTCCAACAAAAAACCCGGGTGGATATGAGAGAGGACGAAATAACGAATAACAATATAAACATATAATACGGAATGAAGACTTGGATAAAAGAAAAGAAATGAGTAAAAGTTGCGAGGTAGTAAAACTGTCCAACGAGCGAAGTGATAAAAAGATAAACTGAAAACGTAGGAAATAATTGGCTAAAGAAAAATAATAATGATACCAAAATTAAGAACTGAAAATAACAGGAAAACAAGAAGTAAAGCGTAGAAAATACTGTATGTAAATATTACGCAAAAGGGAACTGCAGATATCGGGTTGGGCTATGCACAATTGCACATCCCACATTATGCAACGCAGTTCACAAGTAAATATTGCAAATTTGATAAGAAAAAGTTCCACCATTTTACGGTCTGCAACACCTATGCAAGATATGGGAGGTGCAAGTACGGACAAAAATGCCGTTACCACCACCACCACCCTCAAATGAACGCAACGGGTGAACAGGAAAAACTAACATCAAAGAAGGGTACCAATTTTTTAGACTTAGCCAACACAATTCAGCTGCTAAATACTATCCAGCAAATACAAAGTCAGCTGACAAATATAGGAACCCGAGAGCCGGACAGGAGGCATGCACAAAGACACTTTATGCGTTAGCGGGACAACAGGTACCAACAAAGTTAAAAAGGCAAATTCTCGGAGGACCACAAGGCAATGAAACCGACACCACCATTGGGAAACGAATCGGAACCACCTGTATGTGAAAATGATAGAGAAAAAATATAAATAATCGTAGCCAACATTCAGGGCCTTAAATCAAATCATTCCCCAGACAAAGTTTTATACCTGAAAGGACTCGTGCAAGAAGTCGGAGCAGACTTTGCATGCCTCATGGAAACTCATCTAAAGGACTTCAGGCGAACTGTGAAAACTGTGAGTCCCGTGTTGAAAAGAAAGAAATACAAATTGACAACTATAACATCCTCCGAGCCGACAGAACAGTGAGACATAAAGAAGGATGTGCTATTTACACACGCGAAAGGCATATGGCAGAAATGACTATTAAGCAGGGTTGTGGAGTCGGAGTCGTGGAGTCGCACGTTTCAGGGCGGAGTCGGAGTCGAATTTTTACAATGTGTGGAGTCGGAGTCGGAAAATTTTGGACCGACTCCACAACCCTGGTTATAGCCACTAGGTTAAGGGTTATTCAATTTTAAGTAGGACTACTACTGGTTAGACCTTAATTATGTTTAAGAGAATCTTTTTCATTTATATATATATATATATTATTGGAAAAAAATAAAAATCCCTTAATATGATGATATCTACAAGTCAACATCCTTCTTAATATTTGAATGTTCCCTTATCCTAGAAAGTAACCTGACGATTCATGTGGTGGTGATGAAATGTCTTATTATTATGATAATTATAGAGTGAAACACTAGAGGAGTCGGAGTCGTATATTTAAAATGTGAGGAGTCGGAGTCGTATATTTAAAATGTGAGGAGTCGGAGTCGTATATTTAAAATGTGAGGAGTCGGAGTCGTATATTTAAAATGTGAGGAGTCGGAGTCGTATATTTAAAATGTGAGGAGTCGGAGTCGTATATTTAAAATGTGAGGAGTCGGAGTCGTATATTTAAAATGTGAGGAGTCGGAGTCGTATATTTAAAATGTGAGGAGTCGGAGTCGTATATTTAAAATGTGAGGAGTCGGAGTCGTATATTTAAAATGTGAGGAGTCGGAGTCGTATATTTAAAATGTGAGGAGTCGGAGTCGTATATTTAAAATGTGAGGAGTCGGAGTCGTATATTTAAAATGTGAGGAGTCGGAGTCGTATATTTAAAATGTGAGGAGTCGGAGTCGTATATTTAAAATGTGAGGAGTCGGAGTCGTATATTTAAAATGTGAGGAGTCGGAGTCGTATATTTAAAATGTGAGGAGTCGGAGTCGTATATTTAAAATGTGAGGAGTCGGAGTCGTATATTTAAAATGTGAGGAGTCGGAGTCGTATATTTAAAATGTGAGGAGTCGGAGTCGTATATTTAAAATGTGAGGAGTCGGAGTCGTATATTTAAAATGTGAGGAGTCGGAGTCGGATTTTTACAATGTGTGGAGTAGGAGTCGGAAAATTTTGGACCGACTCCACAACCCTGCTATTAAGTACCTCAAATAGCTATGTAGAATGTGTAGCAGCAAAAGTTGAAAAATTAAATATGGTACTAATTGTAATGTACAGACCCCCAAACACGCCAACCTCAAAATTTTCAGATTCTATTACGGAGGTAAGAAACTGGGTAAAAGATGTACACTCCAACCCCAAATATTTTTTCTGTGGTGATTTTAATTTCTCATTCATGAAACATAAAAGGATAGGAAAAAATGTATGTATACACCAGGACAAGGGGGGCACACGGGATGACCAGGAGCAGGTAAAAATGCTACTAGCTCTAGCTGATGAATTTGTTAACGTAAGAAATAACAGAAAACAAAAGAAAAAACAACTGCCTAGATTTGGTATTTACAAACAACAGCAACCTAATTGATAATGTAGAAATATTTCCAACTATAATATCGGACCACATCATCATTGAAATAACAACCAATATAAAAAACAACAGGAAAGGAAAGAACACGAACAACAGAAAGAAGCAAATTCGAAATTTTTAATTTTCACTCCAAAGCTATAAACTGCGAAAATGTTGCATCCAGCATGGAAGTAATAGATTGGAAAACTATTTTCGAGGCCAAGACAAGGGAAGAGATGTTAATGACTTTAGAGAAGACACCTACCAAAAATACAACATGAAAGAAAAGCAGGTTCGAGAGACAAAAGAGGTCATTGTTCCGAAAGAACAGGACACGTCAACGCGAAGAGGCGACGTCAAACCAAAACATCAACGCGCTGGTGGCCAAACTTCCTCAAATCTCCGTGCAGCGGGCTGTCTACGGTTGGCCAGACTGGCAGTCGACGGCCTGTTGTGTGGCACGGTCAGAGTGCCGATCGGCTCCCGGGGCCGGACCTATTCTCAGCGTGCTATTTTTTCAATTACAGGGAGCAATTGCGTGCTCCTGAACTACTCTTACTCTCTGGCGACATTAAGACTAATCCAGGCCCCACTACAACTTACACATGTCACCATACACAAAGACATAGACACAATAGCACCATGAGACACATACAGAAGTATAATATTAACATATTACAGTACAACGTAGATGGCCTCACAAACAAAATCATGCAGCTTAGGGAATTCGTACACAAACAAAAACATTCACATAGCACTTATACAAGAAACAAAACTAAAACGCACACACAAAACACCCACCATCCCTGACTTCACGGCGATCCGTCAAGATCGTACTGGGGGTAACGGGGGTGGACTCATCACTTACATACGTAAAAGCATTAGCTACACTGATGCTACCCAAAACATTACAAACACAATCCAAGCAGATAACACGATAGAAATACAGGCAGTTAACATTAAAACGCGCGCAAAACACAACACCACACTAATCAACATTTACATCCCACCAGATAGTTCACCTCAGGTGCCAGCCAATTACAATCCACAGTTACACAATCTTGCCTCTCTCACTAATGTCATCTTAGGAGGAGACTTCAACGCCAAAGCACTAGTTGGTACCTGCACAACCAAAACAACACCAGAGGCGCCAACATAGCCACACAACTAAACAGCCTCTTCATTCTTAACAATACAGAAGAACATACACACATACCACATCAAGCAGGATACTCAAACTCCTCCCCAGACATAACGTTCTGTTCCCCCTCACTAGCAACACATACACAATGGAGAACAGAAAAACAACTGTCATCAGACCACCTGCCCATCATCATTACAACACATTCTACACTCTGCCCCAACAGCCTTAGGCACACTTACAGAAATTACAAGAAAGCTGATTGGGAACAGTTCAAAATACAGACTGAGGAACAATTCACCACATTAAACAGCACACTCATCATAAACATCGATACAACACTCAAGATATTTAATCAGATTATCAATAATGCAAACAAATACATACCCAAGGGCAACATTAGGAAATACAACCCAAATTACACTAGAGAAATAGCCCACCTCATAAGGCAACGTAACAACCTCAAATATAACACACAAACACCACACACAGAAGCCATAAAACAGCAGATACAACAGCTCAACACAGAAATAAACAACAAACTCAAAGAAAAACAAACAGAAACATTCAGGGAATTCATAACAACACTAAACCACTCCACAGATACATCCAGGCTATACAAGACTATAAACAGCATTACCCACTCTAACAGCGGCATTCACACCTCACACGCGGCTATCTGTCGCAGCCAAAATAATATCCCAACATACACACAAGCTAACATTCTAGTTAATCACTACGCAAAGATAAGTCACTTAAACAGAGACAACAACCAGAAACACGCAGACAGACAAACAGCCAGACACAAGAAAACCTACAGACTCGACACGACCATTACACCCTTCAATACAGACCAGACCACCAAGATCATCAAAAACATTAAGAATTCGAAGGCTACTGGACCAGACAACATATCTAACATACACCTTAAACACTTGGGCCCCCAAGGAATACTAGCTCTCACAAATATCAGCACATATTCATACCAACACTGTATTATTCCTGACATATGGAAACAAGGTAAAATTATTACACTACTCAAACCAAACAAAAATCCAACAGAACCAGCTTCCTATAGACCCATTACTTTACTATGCACACCTTCCAAAGTAACAGAAAGACTAATCTTACAAATCACCAACCCACACATACCACTATCGCCTACTCAGCATGGATTCAGACCTCATCACTCAACCACGACATTACTCACTAACCTCACGCAGCACATCATGGATGGCATCAACTCCAGACGACCAGCTCAACGTACACTATTAGCAAGAATAGACATTAGTAAAGCATTTGATGCTATCCCACGCTTCCCTCTCATAAACAAAATACTCAACACAAACATGCACAATAACACCAAAAGGTGGCTGAGCAACTATCTCTCAGGAAGATACTCACATGTCACATTTAATGGCAAGTCATCCAAAAACAAGCTTTTTCCGAACGGGGTCCCTCAAGGCTCTGTTCTCTCACCAACACTCTTCAACTTATACATGCATGACATTCCAACACCCATAGATAACAGGCTTACCTTATCATCATATGCAGATGATATCACTCTAACATCCACCCACAACAACATCAACACCGCTACAAATAACCTACAAACATACATAAACAGTATACATGACTGGCTCACACACAATAGACTCAAAGTAGCGCCCACAAAATCAACCATCACCTTGCTTACAAGCAACACAAAAGAACACCAGGTAATTCCACAGCTTACACTAAACAACATCAACATTCCACACACTCACAGAACCAAAATACTTGGTGTCACATACAACACCTCATTATCTTTTGCAAACCACATTCAGGACATTAAAACCAAATGTACGTCAAGACTTAACACGCTTAGGGTACTAACATGCACAAACTTTGGACACCAGCAGGAAACAACATCACTCATATACAAACAATATATTCGCTCAGTTATGGACTATGCTAGCCCATGCTGGTCACCCATTATCTCAAACACACACATAAACACCTTACAAACAATACAAAACAACGCACTTCGTATCATTACAGGATGCACTCAAACAACACCAATAGAACACCTGCACACAGAAACAAAAATACTAAAAGTTAGGGAACATTTAGACATGAGGGGAACACAATTCATGGCAGCAGCGACAACTAACCCACAACACCCTTGCCACTACATGTACAATCATGCACCAACACCTCGCACCATTAAGGTAACACCAGAGAGACATTATAACCCAAATACTCCATTCCATACCACGCCCCACAGACATCACACAGTACAGAAAACACATACACACACACCTAACCCACAAAGCACTGACACGACTCGGTCCGAATGCGGTCCTAGGTGCGAAGCCGCCACCCATTAACAGGTCAGAGATCAACCTGAGCAGATCGGATCGAGTTAACTTAGCACGATTCCGATGTGGACATCACCCCAACTTACGGACATATAAACACAGACTAGACAACTCCATAGACGACACCTGCCACCTGTGCCAAGACACACCACAAACAATTGAACACATTATGACGGACTGTACCGCTCTAGCACAACAACGAACACAACACAACATCACTAGTGCGCTGAACCTCTGGTCCACTCCGGAGAGGGCGATCGGTTACCTGCGTGCCGCCGGCTTGCTCGATCAGGGTGGGCTGATCGGCTAAACAACAACAACATCAACATCAGAAAAATATTAAATGATGAATTGCAGAGTATCGATGACGTCATACAGGAACTAATTGAGAAGCATACAGAAAAAGATGACGACGACACTATAGAAGCGATAAAGGTTAACTCATTGTACTTCTATAATTTTGCGAAAAGAAAGTCGAAAAACTATGCGACTATCGAACCTTTAAAAAATGAGAAGAGTGCTTTATCTGATGATCTAACAGAAGTATCCGAAATATTAAGAGTTCAGTACAAATCATCTTTCAGTATCCCAAAAACTGACAAACTGATATGTGATAGAAACGTGTTCTTTGAAGAACTATAAGGGGAAAGTACAACGGACTTTGACACAAGCTATAGGGAAACTAAAAAAACACTCAGAGGCAGGACCGGATAAATGGAATGTCACACTGATCAAAAACTATAAGAATACAATCACTGAGCCCTTACATTGGATATGGAGACGATCATTAGACACGGGAGAAATATCGGGCATCCTGAAGAGCGTGAATATAGTCCCAATATATAAAAGAGAGCGATCGAGGTCAAAAACTATAGGCCAGTGTCGCTTACATCTCATCTCATTAAAATATTTTAAAGAATCGTTAGACAGAAAATCTCTGGCTTTTTGGAAACTCAGAAAAAATCAGTGATAACCAACATGGGTTTCGGTCAGGCAGATCATGTCTGCAAAGCAGACAGGATCCCAAGTGGGATCATGTCTGCAAAGCAGACAGGATCCCAAGTGGGATCATGTCTGCAAAGCAGACAGGATCCCAAGTGGGATCCTGTCTGCTTTGCAGATAGCTGGTGAGGGAAGCTATATTTATGGGACCTCTTTGCGAGTGACCCGTTGCCCGCGTCGGGCTAGCATCATGAAAAGAAAAACTATGGTATTTGTCATTTACCATTACTTATTCGGACTATAGTGGATTTAATTATCCCAGAAGAGTTCCTTGTTCCATGCACTGTCTGTGTGTATTATAAAAAACTCAGGGGACCATTCTGAGTTCATTCCCATATATATATATATATATATATATATATATATATATATATATATGAAAATTATTTCACGAAAGCGCTTGAGCACCATTTTGTGTTTCCTTTCCTTCGTGGTTTTATTCATTATATATATATTATATATAATAAGGGTGGCCCTTATTTGTATGTGATTTTCTGAAATGAAATATTTTTCATCTCCCAACCTCCAAAGTTGTTCTAATCCATGTAAAAATGCTCTGTAAAATTTCAGCTCAATCAGACAATATTAAGATGGGCCCCAAAGGCCCTAAAGTTTCAGATTTTAACAATATTGATATTTTTTCATATAAAACCGTTTTTATCTTCTTTACAGTGTTTTATTCGAAAGAAATATAGAATATGATCGAAAGAGAATTCAATTTACAATAAATTTAGTTATAACCATTATTTGCTTAAAACCAAAATTGGACGAGATATTCACGGAAATTGAAAAGTATCATAAGTGCGTAAAAAACCCGCTTCTGGAAGGTTCTAGAAAGTTCTGCGCCTGTGGCCTATATAAGTGGCGTAATTATTTGTTGTAAATAAAATTCACTTTCGATTATGCTTTGTGATTATTTTCCCAAACAAAGTTTGCAAATGAATTATAAAGGTTTTATATTAGAAATACCAATTATCGGTGAATTTTGAAACTTTAGGGCCTTTGGGGGCCACCTTAATATAGCCCAGTTGAGCTGAAATTTTGCACAGAGCACTTTTTTATATAATGGAAGAAGATTAGGGGTTGGGAGCAAGTAATTTCAAAAGTTGAAAAATAGGGGCCACCCTTATATATATATATACACTGGGTATCAAATTATTAGCCACTTTGTGCTCATCCATTGAATTCGTCAAGGTCACTCACAGTCACTGAATGTCACGACACTGAATGATGGCGACACCTATCTGCGCATACAGTATTAAAATCATTTCGTTCTGCGCAAACGTAAACAAACGGCGGCCATTTTCATGAATTAGCAATGACTTTGGTGTTTCTAATTATTAGCCAGGTGCCAAATAAGTGTGTGATTATGGGTCGCAAAGGTGATTTAACCTCTGATGAGAAGTCCACCATCGTCTCTGAGCTGGCAAAGGGGAAGACAACCCTGGAAATATCAAAAATCCTGGGAAGATATCACCGCACAGTGAAGAGATTCGTCGAGGCTCCTGGTGCTGTCCGTTCGAGGGCTGACAAAGGTGTGTCGAGGACAGTTTCTCGACGTACCTTGTCTCTTATCAAGCGTGAAGCTGTGATAAACCGTTGCCTGACCAGTGATGAACTTTTCAAACGTTGTGGCGAGGAAAAAGTGTCGAAAGCTACCAGATGTCGCATCCTGAAGAAGGTAGCCAAGCACGTCAAGCCTGTTACAAGGCCTCCTCTGAAGGTAGTTCATAAGCAGAATCGACTGAAATGGGCAGAGGACTACATGAAAATTGATTTTTCAAAAGTCCTCTTCACTGACGAATGCCGTGCTACCCTCGACGGACCAGATGGATGGAGCAAGGGTTGGGTAACAATTGGAGGGAACCATCCTCATCGTTTGAGACGCCAGCAAGGGGGAGGTGGCATCATGTTTTGGGCAGGCATTGTTGGAGGTATGATGGTTGGGCCATGGAGAGTTCCAGACGGCGTTAAGATGACTGCCAATGCCTACGTTGCCTTCTTAAAGGAAAACCTTCTACCGTGGTTCAAGAAGCAGAGGGTCACATTCAAGAGAACGCTGGTGTTTATGCAGGACAATGCACCCTCACACTTGGCTAAGAAAACTACGGAATATCTGCAGCAATTAGGCTTCTCTGGCCCTCGATTAATGAAGTGGCCAGCGTGTTCCCCCGATCTCAACCCGATTGAAAACTTGTGGAGTCTCCTGAAGAGGCGAGTTTATCAAGATGGACGGCAGTTTTCGAGTAAGGATGCACTCTGGGAGGCTGTTGTGGATGCTGCTCGTACCATTTCATCAGATGAGATCCTCACCTTGACGAATTCAATGGATGAGCGCCTCAGGAAAGTTCTTTCAAGTGGAGGATCGTACATCCATTATTAACAACCTTATGAGGTCATTTTGATATTATTATGTTCATTATTTCCATATTTATGATGATTTCTTTCTTTGTACATCGAATATCCAATTAAAAAACACTTTAATGTTTGTTTAAATGTGTTTTCATTATACCTGGCTATTAATGTGAGACACTGTATTTCAGCTTAAATTATTTAAATTGTTGCCATATCCATACTTATGAACATAACTCCATAAAATTTACACAGACAACCTTGATACACATGAGCAATATATATTCAGGATCGTACAAGGTTTGATTGCGCGGTTTCTCAGAGATTTCAAAATTTGCAAAGTGGCTAATAACACTGGTCAACAAAGATTTTTCATCAGAGTAAAATTTGTGGTGGCTGGATAGCATTTTTCACGCTGATTCCAAAACTGCATTCAGATTTTTTCTAGCACGTATAGTTTTCAAGATGAAGGCATATATATAACCACACAGATTTAACCATTTTAAATAGGCAAAATACTAATATTTCAACATTTGATTGTGTTTATTTTATTGTGTTTTTTTAGTTTATTCATCTTATTTATTTCAATTATCTTAATTATACATCTTATGTATTTCAGGTGTGAGCTTTTACGTCTAGCAGCATTGTGATTCAGGCAACAACGCCGTGCTTTGTGTGTCAAAAGATCAGTCCAGTCCAAGTACTTGTTGTGTCAAGTTGGTGTACATTTTTTTTGAATTTATAGTTTGCTCAGGTCAGTCAACATGCCTCGACAATGTAAGAATGACCCCGACAAGTTCTGTTTCGTATGCGGCCAGTTGACAACTAAAACACAGCGACGAAGTATTACAACCGACATTAAGAAAATGTACAAGCTATACTTTGGTTGCCATCTAGGTGACCAAGATAAACCATGGGCGCCACATCAAATCTGTTCTGGCTGTTCAAATGGATTACGTGATTGGCTTAACAAAAAGAAAGCTTCAATGCCATTTGCCATACCCATGATATGGAGGGAGCCGAGAGATCATCATGAAGACTGTTATTTTTGTAGTGTGAACTTAATGGGGTTTTCTGCCAAGAACAAACACCAGATTGTATATCCAAACTTGGATTCAGCACGTAGACCAGTAAAACATGATGAAACATTGCCCATTCCAATTCCCCCAAGTGATAGGCTAGATTCTATCATAGATGACATGGAAAGTGATGAAGGTGCAACTGGCGTTTCCGGACCATCTACAGAACCAGAGTACACTTTTGAAGGTAGACATTTAGAGCCTAAAAAGTTAACCCAAGGACAGTTGAATGATCTTGTTAGAGACTTATCGCTGTCTAAAGAGAAATCAGAGCTTCTCGCCTCAAGACTAAAGGAGAACAATTTACTTGAGAACAATGTTCGTATTAGTTACTACCGAAAGCGGAATTTTGAATTAACAGCATTCTTTTCAGTAGACGGTCCTCTCTGTTATTGCCATGACATCAATGAACTATTTACAGCCATATCTCAGACGTATGTGGCATCTGAGTGGCGCCTCTTTATTGATTCGTCGCAGAGAAGCCTGAAAGCAGTTCTTTTGTATAATGGTAATATAATGCCATCCATCCCCATTGCCCATTCCGTCCATCTAAAAGAGACATATGACAATATGGATATACTACTTAAGGCAATCAAATACGACAGTCATCAATGGAATGTTTGTGGAGATCTAAAAGTTATAGGAATGCTTATGGGTATGCAGTCAGGATTCACAAAATTTTGTTGTTTCCTTTGCCTGTGGGACAGTCGCGCCACTATAGAACATTACACCAAAAGTGACTGGCCACTTAGGTATACATATGTCCCAGGGATAAGCAATGTCCAGTCTGTCCCTTTAGTGGATCCCCAAAAGATCTATCTGCCACCTCCACATTAAACTTGGTTTAATGAAGAATTTTGTTAAAGCAATGGGTAAAGTCAATTCTGAAGGGTTCCAATACCTTTCAAGGAAATTTCCGAAGGTTACTGCAGCAAAATTGAAGGAAGGAATTTTTGTTGGGCCACAAATAAGGGAGGTTTTGAATGACACTGAATTTGAAAAAGTCCTAAGTCCGCTGGAATTGAAGGCTTGGCTGGCGTTCAAATGGATATGTGAAAACTTTCTTGGAAGCAACAAGTCACCTGCGTATAAGGATGGAGTCAAGAACCTCCTTGATGCCTTCAAAGAAGTGGAGTGTCGAATGTCGTTAAAAATTCACTTCCTGCATTCCCACTTAGATTTCTTTCCTGAAAACCTTGGTGCAGTGAGTGACGAGCAAGGAGAGCGCTTCCATCAAGATATTCAGATGATGGAGAAGCGCTACCAAGGATATTGGAATGAAAGCATGATGGCGGACCATTGTTGGATGCTGTTTCGTGACAATCCAGGCCAAATTTACAAAAGGAAATCACACTCACAGCGCTTTTAATAAAATAATGTATATATTCTTTATTTATAAGTACATTGAATAAGGTATATGATGTATTTGTTGTTTAGCATTCCTAAGTGTGATCTATACATCCATAAATTTTCTTATAGCAATATCAAAAACTTAAAAATATCAAAACCAGTGCATCTATATAACTCTACGTGCTAGAAAAAAAATAAAACCAGATTCGGAATCAGCGCGAAAAATGCATTAAGAAAAGTGTGATCATGTTTGTGATGAGAAAAAAAAGTTTCATTTTGTTGGCCAGTGTAATTTGATACCCAGTGTACAGGGCGTCCCAAAAAAATGTATACACACTTTAAATAATTATAAAGGCAGTGTTTATTAAAATACATTTCATTTTCAAAATGTAATAGAATCTACAGACATTATTTAATTGTTTTGTCAACGCCTGTTTTCAAACTGACGTCCGTTCTGGTCCAGGCACTGCTGATAACGCGAAGCAATGGAATCGCAAACATCACGAAACATTGTTTGGTATTTGTGTGCATTCTCGTTCAATGGCTGCTCTCAATTCAGCGACTGTTGCAGGTTTTATAGCGTAGACTTTGTCTTTTAAGTATCCCCATAAAAAAGAGTCTAGTGGTGTGAGGTCTGGTGAACGCGGAGGGTATTCTACGAAACCCCTTCGTCCAGTCCACATCCACATCGTGCCAAGTACCACTCGCAATACTCCACTCTTCGGTCCGGATCATCATCATCATCATCATCATCATCTTCATTAATAGCATGGACTAATCTTGGAATGTAACTTTTCCATTGACAGCGCTTCAAAATGCGTTGGACAGACGATTCTGAAATTCCTACCTCACGACTCGCTTGCCGCACAGATTTTCTTGGACTTTGGTGATACGTTTCCAGTACTCTTTCTTGCTTTAAGTATCCCCATAAAAAAGAGTCTAGTGGTGTGAGGTCTGGTGAACGCGGAGGGTATTCTACGAAACCCCTTCGTCCAGTCCACATCCACATCGTGCCAAGTACCACTCGCAATACTCCACTCTTCGGTCCGGATCATCATCATCATCATCATCATCATCATCATCATCATCATCATTTTTATCAGTCACTCGAAACGGGGATTATTCCTGAAGACTTCAAATTAGCTAACGTCACGCCTATTTTTAAAAAAGGCGACCGCGCGGTAGCTAGCAATTATAGGCCCATTAGCTTAACGTCAATTGTCGGTAAACTTTTGGAATCCGTAGTTAGGGATCGTATTATCGATCACTTAGAAAGTAGGGGTTTGATTAATAGTAGTCAGCACGGGTTTCGACGCCATAGGTCTTGTTTAACAAATTTGTTAGAATTTTATAACGAAATAGTGCGCGAATACGATAGGCATAGGGCAGCTGACGTTATTTATTTAGATTTTAAAAAGGCGTTCGATACAGTTCCGCATAGGAGACTAATTGCGAAGGTTAAAGCGCACGGTATCCGCGGTCAGGTAGCTAACTGGTTAGAAGAATGGCTTCGTGCTAGGAGGCAGAGGGTCGTAGTTAATGGTAGTGAATCGGGGTGGTTAGAGGTAGGTAGTGGTGTCCCACAGGGTTCAGTGTTAGGCCCATTGTTGTTCGTAATTTACATTAACGACATAGATGTAGGATTGATTAGTAACGTGTCAAAATTCGCGGACGATACTAAAATAGGCGGTAAGGTTGTTAACGAGGACGATAGAAATAGGATCCAAGACGATGTAGATAGGATTATGGAGTGGACGGATAAGTGGCAGATGCAATTTAACGTAGATAAATGTAAAGTTTTGCATATAGGTTCTCGCAACAATAATTACGTGTACACGATGGATGATAGGGATTTAGCGAGCGTTGACGAGGAAGTAGATTTAGGCGTACGCGTAACTAAAGATTTAAAGGTTAGGAACCAGTGCCTGGAGTCTTGCGCAAAAGCTAATAGGATGTTAGGCTTCATAGCGCGTAATTTCGAATTTAAATCGAAGGATATTATATTGCCCCTTTACAAGTCCCTAGTCAGGCCTCATTTGGAATATGCCGTTCAGTTTTGGTGCCCGTACTTGCGTGAGGATATTGATAGGTTAGAAAGGGTTCAGCGTCGTGCCACGAAACTTATTCCGGCATTGCGCAATAAGCCTTATGAAGATAGGATTAAAGTGTTAGACTTGTATTCACTCGAAACTAGGAGATTAAGGGGGGAGCTTATTGAAGTTTTCAAAATCGTTAATAACATCGATAACGTAAATTTTGACAAATTGTTCACTTTCGATAATAGTAATACTCGCAATAACGGATTCAAGTTGCGTGGCAGACGTTTCATTACTAATATCGCTAAAAACTTCTTTACGTTTAAAGTAATTGATAAATGGAATAATCTTCCCGCGTCAGTCGTTCATTCTACCAGCGTTAATGTGTTTAAGAACCGTCTTGACAGACATTTTAAAAATATTAACGTTGTTTAAAATTAAAAAAGAAAGTTAACAACAGGAGCTCTGGTGGTGGTGCTCGAGGATGAGTCTGTTGACGATGAATGCCAGCTTGTGACATGCCAGCGTGATGCCAGCAATAAAAAAAAAAAAAAAAAAAAAATTAGACTAACACGAATGTAGATGTAGCTCATAGCGTAAACTAACCCACTTTTTGTTTAACTTTACCTACTTTTTTTTTTTTTCTTATCCTCCTTACTTTGCATGTCTCTAACTCTTTTCTTGCATGTTTGTAGTTTGCATGGTATGACAGTGAGTTAAGACTGTGTTTGCATGGTTTGTAAGCGTTCTTATTTTACTTCTTTTCATCTTTCACCCCTCTCCTATATTCTCCGACTATTTTTCTGACTTGTCGGCAGTGGCCGGCGGATGATGATGGTGAGACTTTTCCCTCTTTTTCTGAATGAATGTTAACCCACGAATGATAGGTGTTGCTCCTTACTTAACCCCTTATTCTCCTCTCTTCTCTTAACCCCCTACTCTCTCCTTTCTCTCGGGCTAGCCTTAGAGTGGATCTTAGGGTCTTTGTTAGCCTTAGCTTCTGTAGATCTGTAGATCTTCATTAAGACTATGGACTAATCATGGAATGTAACTTTTCCATTGACAGCGCTTCAAAATGCGTTGGACAGACGATTCTGAAATTCCTACCTCACGACTCGCTTGCCGCACAGATTTTCTTGGACTTTGGTGATACGTTTCCAGTACTCTTTCTTGCTTTAAGTATCCCCATAAAAAAGAGTCTAGTGGTGTGAGGTCTGGTGAACGCGGAGGGTATTCTACGAAACCCCTTCGTCCAGTCCACATCCACATCGTGCCAAGTACCACTCGCAATACTCCACTCTTCGGTCCGGATCATCATCATCATCATCATCTTCATTAATAGCATGGACTAATCTTGGAATGTAACTTTTCCATTGACAGCGCTTCAAAATGCGTTGGACAGACGATTCTGAAATTCCTACCTCACGACTCGCTTGCCGCACAGATTTTCTTGGACTTTGGTGATACGTTTCCAGTACTCTTTCTTGCTTTGTGGGGCTTGTCGATGTCCGTGGTCTTCCGGAACGCTTCTTGTGGACATTCTGAACAGTTCCATCGGCTTCAAACTTATCTCTAATTCGAGTGATGGTAAGTCGCGTTGGTGGATCTGTTTGAAACTCCCTCCTAAACTGTCTTTGCACTTCAACTGCGTTTTCACACTTCCAGTAGCATTTTAGAATGAATTTCCTTTGTTCAAAGCTTAGTCTGACTGCCATTATTAATTCTAATGGGTTTAACTTGGAAAGAAAGAAACATCAATTGAGCTATCAGCTGTTAAAGTGTGTATACATTTTTTTGGGACGCCCTGTATATATTATATATATATATATATATATATATAGTCAGTACAATAAAAAAATTTTGTTTTACAGTTTTTAGCGAGAATGAATTGGATCAGCTGCTCGATCGAAGTGATTTGGAAAGAGATAGAGACGTGAACACGAAAGATGAATTGGAAGGAGTATTCAGAACCATTCCAGACGATAATAATTTAGAAATATGAAATAGTTGACCTTTATTTTTTTAACGTTAGAATGAGAACCTCTTATAATAAATAAGACCACTTAAAAACTCCATAATTGAAAGTATATTAAATAAATTAGAATTTTAAAATGATCTGAATATTAGGTATGATAAATCGAGTATTGATAAATGACCGCTAACTACTCTACTACATTATTTAAAAAAAAATTCCTTTAGTCGTTAAATATATTTTTTTAATGTTACATAAAATGAATAAGATTCAATTTTGGCATCAGATGTCGATCACGAGTTAGTATTTTAAGCCTTTTCAACTGTTCCAAAAATGCATTTGATTTTCAATGACAGTATTTATATTTTGTAAGGTAGCTTCTTGCGAGTTTTTTTAAAATTTATTATTATTATTATTATTAAAGAATGATTAGACTTTTTAACAAGTTTTAATTTTAGTGAACTATTTCTGTGATCCGAAATATCTAATAAATGTATTTTTTCACCATTATTTTGGCTATGAACCTCTTTCTTTTTTCCTTTTTAATCCTCATCATTATTTTGAGTGTGTATTAAGTTTCGGAAGAATGGTCGCCTTCAAACAAAATGGTTAATTTTTTATTTGAGCTTCGTAGCGACCTGGGAATTTGGGGAATTAACATGATTATAAAGAACCATAGGCTCGCTTGAAGATTACGGCCCCCGGCCTTCTTTAGTTAGCCTTATAAGGCTAACTAACGAAAATATCACGACCTAACCTAACCAATCGTTAGGGCAACTGTGTACGCTCTTGACAATTGGTTAGGTTAGGTCGTGATATTTTCGTTAGTTAGCCTTATGAAGCTAACTAAAGAAGGCTGGGGGCCCTGATCTTCGGGTGATCCGAACCATAGGCTGTCAGACCAGATAATTTCCTCCAAAAATTCGGAAGTAGCAAGTTTTAGAAAAGTCTGGAAACATCGTTTAAGGAAAAAGGGCACTTAATAAAAGGAAAAGGTGTGTGTGTTTTATATAATATATATATATATATATATATTTTATGCGCTATGTGGCGCGTCTCTCTATGGCTAATGTGGGTATGCATTTTCCTCTGATGTAAGGGCTCTCTCTGCCTTCGTGGACCATTGGACCCGTCTGGGGACCTGGCCGATCTCCTGCTTCTATTTCTTCCTCCTCTGCCCCCCCCCCTTTTTTCCCTTGGGTGATGGAAGTGGTTGTCCTCGACCCTTGTCGCCCTTAAATCAAACCCAAGTCCTGACCCTGCCCATGACTCCAGATTTGAAAAAATTTACTGGAGCACAGCTCTGAATTTACTTTTTTTCCCCTTACACCACTAGATAGGTTAATGATAGTAAACTCTTGAATTGACGACATACCAATTACAAATTGTTTTAGCTAAACATAATAATACAATAATGTACAGTTTATAACTCACCTTAAGTTTATTTATTCATTGCAGCAGCAACAGTGGACGATGTTAGACCTTGCATGTAGGCATTTGTTGTGAATTTACCGCCATGTATGCTTGGCCACTGATCAATGGCTTTCTGTGTGATCATTACAGCAGATCTAGTGCCTGGAGCTGGACCCTCCTTCACAATTCTGCACAGCTTAGTCAAATGAGATGGCTTAATGGATCCTTTGTGTTCAACAATGTAACCAAGAATGGAGAATGTCCCTTCAGCTGGTGCTTCACTCCAGGCAGTTGATCCATCTTTATCAAAATGCTTTAATCTCTCTGTGATTCCTTTCCACAGCTGTTCTATATATTCTGTCAGCCAATTTATCACTGAGTCTTTTGTAAAACTACTTTCAGATCTGGTTCTGGATGGTCTAGCAACTTCAGCAACCTGGTAGTAATCAGAACGTTTCTTGATGTATTTGTAAACTTCATTTAGGATGTAATCCTCAGCTGTTAGTTCCTTTTGCTGCCCTGTGGTATCGTGCTTAAATTCAGGAACTACATCATTTGCATTTCCTCCATTAGCTAATTTGGAAATTGTTTCCATCACTCTTAACATAACAGTTTTCCCTCCTTCTTTATAAAATATATTTTCTACAAATTCTGCACTAACTATGGTTTTTTGAGCTACTTGCAACATAATCTTTGTTACATAGGAAATCAATACATAGAACTTGGCACTAATTTCTTTCTCATGTGGATGATCAAAAAACACACAATTTTCCACAAATCTGTCAAATTGATCAAATTCGTAATTAACCATGCGAGTATCAGATTTGAGTTTTGGTCTCTTAAAACCAATGATATTGTCAAGAACCATATTGGTATAGTCAAGGCCTGATCTCAGATTTGAAGAGTGATTCTGAATAAAGTCTAAAAGCTCACTTAGTTTACAAATTTTCTTCAATGCATCAACGTGGGCTCTGTTCACAAGATGCATTAAGTCCAGGGTTGGCACTAGTGGGCCCAGCCCGAAAAAACCCACCCGGTTTTTTTTTTTTAAAAAAACCACTTGAAAAAACCCACTATTTTACCCACTTGTGGGTTTTTTCATGAAACTTAAGAAGTGCATATGCAATTATTTTTAAAAATTGTTATATAGGCGCCTATAATGATTTTACATGCAAAGCAAGCAAACATGAGTCAACAAATAGACCTACAGGTATAACTCTTTGGGTGAGGTAGCAGGTTATAGAGTGTAGACATCAGCCAATCAGGGTGTTATACATCCTGATTCTTCAGTCAACTGCATCTTCAAGGAATTTTCTACTTCTTCATGGATTGTATTTAAAAGTGGACCAGACAAATTTCGACGGGAAGGTGGAGTGTAGCCTGGTCTTAGAGTCTCTATCATTTCAATAAAATACTTAGACTCTGCACATAGAAATCGAATATTATTTGCATAAAAGAATTTGGCTATTTTGTTATCAATGACATTTTTCTGCAAAGTTGTTGTCATGCCAAAATCGCTTACTTTCTTTTGAATTTTTCTTTTTTTCATCTGTAATTGTGTCTGGTGGTGAGGATGAGTCTGGATCATCTGAGAGGTCTATGTCATGGCAGTATGAAGATGATGTACTGGCAGTATTGTCAGTCTTGTTTCTTGATTCCATGTGTTTCAAACATTTCATTAAATGCATTTTTATTCGCTCTATTTTATTACTTATTTCATTATTGCAATGTTTGCATCTAACTTTACTAGTCCCATCAATAATATTGACTTCACTCCATTCATGCCCTGATTTTCTTCCTGATCCAAAGGTCTTTGGCATTATTTAATGCAGTTATAACTTCAAACTAGTGATGGGACGATTAATCGGAATCGAGAATCGGAAGAATCGAGCATTTTTCAGGAATCAGAATCAGAATCGAGAGAATTGTACCATGATTTCCGATTCTTAAAACGATTCTTTAACTTTTAATTGAACCAGTTTTGCAATGTAAACTTTAAAATTTAAATGAAAGAGGATAACAAATTTTATTTTTATTGTAGCTATACATTAAAACGTATATCCATGATGTGTAATCAAGAAGATTAAAATGAATTGTTACAACTTACAGTTGATTTTTATTTTTAAACCAATCTATTATAATTTATATTACCATACTCATAATGTAAATAGTTAATCTTACCAGAGTAAAATATGACAATTTCCAGAAAAACAAGTATAGAATTATATTTAAAAATATTGAGAATCGGAATCGAAATCGTTAAAAATTTTGGTATCGTCCCATCACTACTTCAAACAGACTAATTCTGTAGGCTAGCAGTAAAGATAAATATGCTGTTGCCAGTTTGTTTTATTTAACTGTGAAATAAAAGAAAAAATATTCAGTAATATGAATTAAATAGATATAACTAGCTGAATTAAGTTCCCTTTGGGAGCTGTAATTCATCTACTTCCAGCAGAAGACACAGGGGCCTGTCTTCCATAGGAAGTATAGCCTAACAAATAGGATAATTTACCACACCAAATTTAGTTCAAATTGGTCCATGTTTTCCAAATTTTGTTGTGAAGCTCAATCTGAGAAAATAATAACTTTTTATGCTTAATTGCCTGGAAGGCAACCTTTTTGCTAAAAACAAGACAAATGTTATATTAATAGTGTACGGTACAGTACAGTATTATTATAAAAATAAGAATAGGTAGGTCTAATATGAACTACCATATATGATATTAAAGCCAGCAGATGACAAAAAAATGGACATATGAGAAAACCCAATTTTACCCGGGTTTTAGGTGGAAAACCCCGAAAAACCCACCTGGGGTGGGCTTTTTCAAAAAAGTGGGTTTTTTTGCCAACCCTGATTAAGTCCCATCGAAATTTGAAATTTTCTCCAAACAACTTTTTCATTTCGTTTTTAAATGGCTCGTTGTCCTTACAAAAAGCCCCATCTCCAACCATTCCAGATACCTTGGATTTAATTGCTTCTTCAGATAGTTTCAAGTGATTAGGAGACTTCAACACATCAAAAATTCCATTGGCCAAATAAACTCCTGATTTGCTGCGTACTAAATTTATCCCAGCAAGTTTTACAGTCTTATCTTCTTCACTCATAACTAATACAACTAGCATGCTTAATCCCAAAATTGTTCCAATGTCAGCTGTTATTGTTACTGAAGTTTGTTCTAAGAACCACTTTACAGTTTGTTCTTTAAGTTGATTATCTAATAGCTCACAAATTGTCTCGCACGCACGTGTGCTATGATTCAAATTTCCAACCTCACAACCTGACCTATGTAATACAGCTAGAAGTACTGGATATAGAGCCCATGCAGTGTTTGTTTTCATTATGTAGTATAAGATGTTGCCACATAAGTCTTCTATGCGTTTAGTAGTGTTCTGAGATGATGTTTTCATCACTTCATAAACAGCAGCTCTTTGATGATGCTGAAGTTTAATTAAATGTCTCTTCAGGTGGGTTTTCAGATTTCTAAACCATCTCTCTTGATTTTCTCCTTGTTTGCATACATAGGTTAAATCTTTAACATTGAAGTAACCTTTTATGTTAGAATGTTTGCCTGAAGCACATGCTTTGGGGTCTGTGCAAGCTATGCAATATAATGTAAACATTTTATCATCAGAAGCATCATCAATATCTTCTTGATTATCATCATCATCTTCATCCTCAACAGCTATATCTACATCAGGCATATTAGTGTCACTATTTGCAATGTTTTCCATTATATCACTTGGTACTGAAAATGAATCATCAGCATGTCCTAGATCCTTCTTTTCCACCAATTTGAATGTAGATTTGATCAAATCATTGTTCAGGATTTCTTGTATTGATTTACACTTGCTTAAATGGGATATGGAAATGTCAAATTTGTTGCTTTTTGCTTTATTAGATTTGGATGCAACACTTGAACTTGAAGGCATATTTTGACTCTTCTCTTTATTAACCACAACAGCTTGGTGAGTTTCTTTTGTTAGGCGCAAAATTGCATTCAATGTCTTCTGGATTTGGGAATTTTCAAATTCCTCTAAAGCAGTTTTGTTAGTCTGATGCGCAGATTCCTCACTTACCTTTTGTTTCTTAGGTGGAGGAGAAGCACTTTCTTCAGTCTGTGAAACATCTAGTGAAAAAGTTTCATTTTCTAGATTAGCAGTTGATGAAGTTGGTTCATTTTTCTGAGGTCTAGCACTAGCACATTTTGTGAACAAACTAAATGACTGCTTTGCCGTATCTCTTTGCTGCACTTCATCCTGGTATTTCTTTACTGCAATATCTAAGCTGTGGGCCCAAACTCTGGGACCGATGGGACCTCTTGTATTGTAACAAATATTTTTTTTGGAATTAAAATGTTCCTCCCAGTTTTGCTTCTTTGAATATTTGTTCTTGCATTGACCACAAAAGTAACCCCTTTTAACACCCTCACTTTTCTCTCCAACTTCATCAATATTAGGATCCATTATTGATTATTGACTACCTGAAAAAATACAAAATAAGTAAAAGTTAGTAAATATAGTATGGTAAAAGTGAGTAAAAGTAAGTAAATATAGTACAATGAAAGTAAGTAAAAGTAAGTGCTTCAAACTTAGTAAAAGTAAGTTTAAACTTAACTAAACTTTTCAATTCTAGAGTCATGGTGGATTACTTAAAACCGCACAAGTAATTATCTGGCCAATTTATCAAACCTGGCCGAGATCAATGGAACATAGTCCAATCCTGATAATTTTATATTAAAAAAATATACGTTTTAATAAAATTTTAATTATCAAAACATTGAAGCTTAACAAAAAATAAAAATAATTGTTAAATATGGAATTACCAACTAAACTTAAAATAACTAAATTTGTAATTTAAAAAAATTGGTTTGTACAAGAACGTATACGCAAAAAAATTGCATAACGTCTAGCTGATGAACAAAACCCAAACCCAAATTTACTTTTTCTCATGGTCAAATTTACTGGAGCAATGCTCCCAAGATCCCAGGAATCTGGAGTCATGACCCTGCCAACTCTCACCGCACGTTGGATGAGAGTGACCGCCTTTTAGGCACGGGGACTGGGTGTGGGTGTATCCCCTGCATGACATCTATTGACGGTGGGACCGAGTGTACCCGAGATTCGCCTTTCCCTTGTTGGAGTCGATGGTAGCTGGATGCTCGCGGGGTAATTTTTTTTTTTTTTTTGGATACTCCTATCTCCTCTCTAGCCCCTATTATTTCTTTAGGGGATGATCCTGTCCAGACTAGTTCTCCCTTGCGGAGTACTCTTTTTTTTTTCTCCACATGAACACCGACGAACCCGTCGGTGTTGGAAGCTCGTTTCCGTGGCCTCAATATTCCCGTACCTCTCGACTTTTTTATTATTAAACCGACCACTTCTCGTTCTTTGCTT
Source organism: Bathynomus jamesi (assembly GCA_023014485.1). Lineage (NCBI taxonomy): Eukaryota > Metazoa > Arthropoda > Malacostraca > Isopoda > Cirolanidae > Bathynomus > Bathynomus jamesi. The sequence continues at coordinate 1,845,692 of JAJOZX010000047.1, read as the reverse complement.
ACCCACTGTGTTGCGGTCTTTCGCAGTATTGCGGCTTCTGCCTACATATCGGGAGGATATTTCAGAGCTCGGTGATTGGTCCTTACTCGTCAAATCTCGATCTCCGGAACAGAGTGGTGCTCTGTCTGCGATTGTCCGGTGTCTTGCGCCCTCGACTCGAGGATGAACTTTTACCAGGGTACGATCTATGCCCCTCAGCTCTTAGAAGTCTCGGAGGAGGACCTCCGCTCATGTTTTGCAGTGGAAGGTGTCTTCTGTACATCGATTTACGAAGCGAGTTAATGGCTGTCTTTAGCCCACTCTGCGTCTGAGCTTGACTTTTGACCAGATGTCGCCTCCAGCACATGTCTGGTATGCTTGGCTTCGTTTTGATGTACGGCCTTACGTCCCTCCACCTACCCGTTGTTTCAATTGCCAGGCATTCAAGCATACCGGTTCCCGTTGTCGCCGGTCTACTCGTGTCTGCGTCCATTGCGGCCAGGATTTTCATGGTGTGCCATGTTCTAACTCCCCTTCTTGTATTAACTGTGGTGGTAACCATCCTGCTTCCTCATCATCGTGTATACTTTGAGTTTGAATTTGAAGTTTTTACTCTCAAGACCAAGGAGCGCATGACTTTCCCTGAGGCTCGAGCTCAGGTTCGCGCTCGTTTTGTGCGAGAACACGTCACATTCGCGGACATTCTTCGTATTTCTCGTTCGCAACCTGACAGTTTACGAAAACCCTCTTCTACCTCGTCCCTTCCCTCAGTTCCTTCTTCGCTTACTCCGGCCCAGCTCCGCGCTCCACAGCGTCGGTCTCAGCAGTCTCGTGTGTTTCTCCTCGACCTTCCTTGGCCCGAACGCCTCCGCGCCGCATTCTCTCTCCAAGGACGTCTGTGGGGCTGCCTTCTTGTGGGGACCCTCCTGCTGGTCGGAGAGGTGTTAAGCGAAGAGTCGAGGAGACCTCCCCTGGTTCTCCAGTTTCTCACCACCGCCACCGTCGCTCGGATCTGGTTCTCTCTCCGCTCTCTTCCCCTGCCACTATGAGTGGTACCCTTACAGACCCTGTCCCGAGGTCCTCCTTCATCCCTCTGTCCCGGGCCGGTGACTACTACTACTACGGGCCAGAACCCTGTATGTACTATGGGTCCTGGTGGCTCGGTTCCCTTTTCACAGGTAGGCGTCGTCAGTCTCTCACCAAAGTCGTCTGTACCTGTTTCTCGCCCTTCGAACTTCCGCCAGTTGGAGAGGCAACTTGCGGTGTTGGACTCCCTCCTGTCAGCCTTATCCGCCCGCTCTCGCTCCTTGTTTGATCTCCTTATGCCCCCAACGTATTTTTGCTCTCCGCCAACCGTTTCTTTTGGCTCCGCTCCTCTTAGTTCCGACAATGCCTCTGTCCCTGCTCCTTTAGGAGTACGCCGCGGTCGCTTTCGGACTTGCAGGAGAACCGTCGTATCTGCTCCATTGTTTCTAGTCGGTAGTTATTTCCCTTTTACCTTTTATATTTTACTTTTAACTTTTTCCTTTTCATATTTAAAGTTTACCTCTTCGTATTTGACCCTTCTCTTTTACATTTCTCTTATTTTTTATACTCTTAACTTTTATCCTTTTACACTTTTAAACTTTCGCCTTTTATATATACATTATAATGGCTTATTTTAATTCTATCCTTCACTGGAACTGTCGGGGCATTTTTGCCAACTATGGTCGTCTTTTCCTCCTTTTACAAACGTACCAACCTGCCTGTGTTTGTCTCCAAGAAACAATTTTCGGTTCTCGATCTATGCCTCCTCCTACTGGCTACATCTTTACAAACCCCCTGCCCGCTCACGATCCTCGAGGTGGTTGCCATCCTCGTACATAGATCAGTCCCTTGTCGCCCACTCACACTTCGATCTACATTGCAGGTGGTTGCTGTCCGGCTTTCTTTGTCTCGGCAGTATACCCGTTCCGTTTACCTCCCTCCACACGCCCCCGTCTCCCGAGAGGAGCTAGAAGTTGTTGATCAACTCCCTAGACCTTTCTTACATTTAGGTGATTTTAATAGTCATATCCCAGTGTGGGCTAATGTCCGGGACACTTTCATGGCTGGCTCCTTGATCTCCCTGATGTTATCCCACTCCCTCCATTGTCTCACCTCAGGTGCACCTACTTATCTCGTTCACACTGATACTTTCTCTTGCATTGATCTCTCCTTTTGTTCCACCGATGTTCTAGATTTTTCCTGGCAAGTTCTGGGGGATGACTAGGGGTGTAACTATTTTCCGGTGCGGCTCTTTCTTATTGTTCCCGGAATTAATCTGCCACCTTCCTCCCGTTGGCTTTTTTCTAGAGCCGACTGGGAGTCCGATCGTAGCCTTACGTACAGCACACGATTTTTCGTCGGTGGACGGGTGTTTAGATTTTCTGGGTTCGAGAATCTTGAATGCGGCTGAGAAGACAATTCCCAGCAGACAACGCTCCTCTCATTTGACCCGAGTACCTTGGTGGTCTCAGAAGTTTGCGGAGGCTGTTCGGATTAAGAAGACTGCTACTCGTCGATTTTACCGCCATAAATCTCCGCATTGCCATGCAAAGAGCTCGTGCAGTGGCTCGTCGAGTCCTTAAACAAGCCCGGAGGGACTCCTGGCAAGAATACGTCTCCGGGATTACATCTTCGACCCCGATTGCTACGGTCTGGAACCGGGTCCGTCGCATCTCCCGAAAGTTCACTCCCTCTCGTTCTCCAGTCCTCCATGTCGATGGTAGGGACATTTTTTATTCGAAAGTAGCGAATGCTCTGGCTACTTCGTTTGCCGCAGCTTCAAATGTCGCTGGATACGCTCCGACTTTCCAATTACGGAAAGAAGCAATGGGGAGAGGATCTCCACTTCGACTGCCCGAACAATGAACCCTATAACTGATTGTTGACGATGCACGAACTTCAATCTGCCCTATCCTCCCAGAGAAACTCAGCGCCTGGCCCGGATGGTATCCATTACAAAATACTACAGTTTATGCATAATTCGGCTCTTTACTTTTTACTTACTGTTTTTAACCAAATTTGGATTGAGGGTGTGTTTCCCTCTCAATGGCAGGAGGCCATAGTTATTCCCATCCCGAAGCCTGACAAGGACGCCTCCCCTCCTCAAAACTTTCGCCCAATAGTATTGACCAGCTGTATCTGTAAGTTACTGGAGAAGATTGTCGCTTCCCGACTCTCCTTTATTTTAGAGTGGAGGACTCCTTCCGCCATCTTAGTCTGGTTTCCGTCAAATCCGCAGCATTCTAGACCCTCTTCTTCTCAGTCACAATCTCCAAACTGTGTTTTCCCGTAAACAGATCACTGTGGCTGTCTTTTTCGACATCCACAAAGCCTACGACACAACATGGAGGTATGTCCTCCGACGTCTCCATTCTATGGATTTTATGGGCTCTCTCTCTCTCTTTTTATTTCTAATTTTTTAAGGAACCGAACGTTTCGAGTCCGATTTAACCACACAAAAGGAAGGAGTCCCGCAGGGATCTGTCCTCAGTGTTCTTTGTTTCTCTCTGGTTATGAACTCTGTTGTCTATTTTCTACCAAATTCCATAAAGTGTTCTCTCTACGCAGATGATCTTGCCATTTACTGCGCAGGCAGTTCTCTTCGAATGGCCGCAAGGCAGGTGCAGCTTGCAGTTAATGCCGTCGAAAGATGGGCAGCGTCTGTGGGTTTCCGTCTTTCCCCAACCAAGACTGTGTGTATGTCGTTTCATAGACGTAGGACTACTACTGTTCCCCCCTTCTCGCTTTTTGAGCCAGTAATCCCATTCTGGTAAGAGACACTTAAATTTTTAGGCCTCACTTTCGACTTCCGTCTTACTTGGTTTCCTCATTTGAGGAATTTGAGACTCTCCACCCGGTGTACCCTCACACTTTTAGACCATCTCTCCCATATGTCTTGGGGCGCTGATAGGCGTACACTCTTCTGCCTGTACACCTCTTTAGTTCAATCGAGTATTGACTATAGCTGTGAGGTCTACCGCTCCGCTTCTGTCTCTCGATTGACAATCCTGGACCCTCTTCATAATTGGGGCCTCCGCCTGGCTACCGGAGCCTTTCGCTCTTCACCGGCGGCTAGTCTCCAGGCGGTGTGTGACTCCTCCCCTTCGGTACCGTCGTGCATACCTTCAAATAAATTATTACTGTGCTCATAGATTCCTTCCTCTCTTTGTACTACCCTCGATACAACTCTTCCTCTAGATGACTCTTGGCACCTCACTTCAACTGTCCATGCCTTCCTTTCCCCATTATGCTCTTCCTCCACCTCAGATCCTCCCAGTCTCGTTTCAGGTCCTCTCTCCGTGGACCCTTCATCCGATCTCCCACTGCAAAGATTCGTGTCCCTTTCATAAAAAGTCCACCCCTAGTGCTGTCCTGTTGTCCTTGTCCCGTGAACACCTCGCTTGTCATTCTTCCTCCACTCATATCTATACAGATGGCGGGTTTGCTATCTCCCTTGTAAGACTGTTCGGAGTATTCACCTCCCCCATGACACTTCCATTTACTCAACGGAGCTCTTTGCTATTTTGGAAGCTCTAACCCAAATTGGTGCTCTTCCTCCAAGTTCGTTTGTAAGTTTTTTGGATTCCCGCAGTGCTCTGATGTCCTTAGAATCCTATGACCCTAAACACACTTTGGTCCGAAGGATATAACAATTAGTCCATTTTCTCTCTGCTTATTCCGCGTGGCATATCTCTCTCTGTTGGATCCCCTCTCATGTGGGTATTGCCGATAACGAGGAGTTGGACCTTTTGGCCAGGCGAGCTTGCTCTCTTCCTATTACCCCAAAATCTTTGCCCTTCTCAGATTTCATTCCTTCCCTCCGCCGCCATTTCAGGTTGCTGTGGTAGCGCGACTGGGATGGCGTCGGCGTAAACAAACTCCACCGTCTCAAGCCTGTTCTTCGTCATTGGTCTTCTTATCATAAATCCCGGCATAAGGAAGTTTTGTTGGCTCGTCTGAGAATTGGTCACACCCGTTTGACCCATGGCCACCTTATGTCTAGAAATATATCTGAGTCTTGCTCGCAGTGTCATGTTCCTCTCGCTGTTGAGCATGTTTCATTTTTACTTTCTTTATTTCACCTTCCGTTCGCAGTGCTTCCCGGAGTTATATTCCCATCCGGCCCCAATGCGTCTTCGGTCCATTCTTGCAGAGGGTGCCACTTTCTCTGTCGGCCCCATATTCGATTTCCTTCGACTGTCACGGCTCCTCTCCCGCCTTTAACTTAGTCTCGCCGTGATATGAACCTGTTTAGGTTCGAAACCGCGGTCAATTCCATAAGAAAAGGGGAAAAAAAAAAATTATATATATATATATAACGTCTGCAAGGGGATGGAGAACTTAAAATACACAAAATTAAATTCGGTTAGAGAAATGTTTGCAAAATTGAGAAAAAAAAAACCACTTGGCAAGATTCGCTATGAACCGTAATAAAAATGTTTAAAAATTACCAATAAGTAACTTTTTATGGTTTTCAAACACTTCGTTTCTTGGCAAATCCTCTGAAACTACATTTCGGTAATATCGTAAATCTTTCCGTTAAAATTGTTTAACTTTCGTAACAGTATATATGTCACGTGACTGAAGTATGTTTTATGCGGGATCCGGACCAGTTACGGGTCGCTACATCGTCTGAGTGAGAAGGACCGTTCCCCATCCAACTACTGAAGAGACCCAACGTCGCTTAACCTCGATGATTTAACGGAAAAGTGTTGGGACGTGGCCATAACTTAACCCGTTCCTGAAACCACGCCACGCGGACTAGAGTCCTCCCCGTAACTCCAAGTTCCACCTTGCATCACCTTTTTTCCTTTCCATTTTAACAAATTTTACGTTTCCTCCTTAACCTTTTCACTGAATGGGTACGCAATTATGTAGCTGAAATATAAACCATATTGATTATGTAACCACGTATAAAGGCAAATTTCCTTTTTACCATACGTCATAATTCGTGAGCGAAAAGGTTAAAAATAAAAAAAATTATAAATTTTAACTTTAATAAATAAAATTATTTTTGCTTAAATTTAATTCATAATAGTTTCATAATGTACAATTTATTTTATGAATTCAATTTTGGGAGTTATAAAATTTTGTAAAATGCTAAACAAAATAATTAATTGATAAAAGATTGTTTATTAATAATTTTATAGGCAATTTCGATAGTTTAACCCGAAATTCAAATTTGAAACTATCATTGTAAATGTTATTGTAAAGGGTGATCCAGAGAAATGGGACCCAAAAGAAACCCCTGTAACTCTTAAAGTATAAGTCCTTTTATAAAATCATACGCATCACTCGAAAGAGGATAGTTACAAGTTTGTACAGGATTGTATAGGTTTTAACAATACAAGACAAGATAAGATACAAAACAAACTAACCCTTCAAGATGACTGCATGGACTGTGGAACAGCTGCGTTTCATAACTGAGCAATATTATGAGCATGGAAGAAGTGTAGTTTCAGCTCAAAGATCTTTCAAGACAAATTTTCAGATGTCAAAATCACCTTCTAAGAAAGTAATCCGTCGGTGTGTCAGAAATTTTTCCCTAACTGGCAGCATTGGAAAAAGAAAACCAACTGGAAGAGTGCGCACAGCAAGGATAGACGAGATCATTAACAGAACTCATCAAATTGTACAGGATAATCCTAACATAAGCATCAGACGTGCTTCTCAGCTGTTAGGAGTTGGATATGGAACAACACACCGTATATGAGAATAAAAACCCACTCTAATAGACAGAGTTTATTTCCACGACAGTTTCGACGCCCACTGGCATCCTCCTCGGGTGGATACAGAAACACAAATGAAACAAAACAAGAGGGAAAAACAGTTCAGGGATCGACCGTTAAGAAATTCGCACCTAGGTTGGATTCCATTCTCTCGAGACAGGAGGGGCATTTTCATTAAGTACATTCGCACTGTCGTGGAAATAAACTCTGTCTATTAGAGTGGGTTTCTATTCTCATATTTTGACCTTCACGTAAAAAAGTGAAGTTTTTTGCATTTAACACACCGTATATTCAAGCAAAATTTAATGCTCTTTCCATATAAAATTCAAACAGTGCAACAACTAAACGATGGAGATTTCGCACGAAGACGACAATTCTGTCAATGGATCCAACAGAAGGTAAATGATACCACCAATTTTCTAGCAACTTTGATTATGTCAGACGAAGCCCATTTTCACTTGAATGGAACTGTAAACAAACAAAATTGTCGTTTCTGGGCAACAGAAAATCCATTGAATATTACCGAAGTCCCGTTGCATAGTCAACGTGTAACTGTTTGGTGTGGTCTTACTGCATCTCAGATCATAGGGCCGTACTTTTTCGAGGATTCCACCGGAAACACGATCACTGTAAATGGTGATCGCTACGAAAAAATGTTGACCGATTTCCTTATTCCTAAATTAAGAGATCTTTGTCTAGAAAACCACTGGTTCCAACAAGACGGAGCTACCTGCCATACCACGAGGAACTGCATGGCAGTTTTGCGTCAAACGTTTCCAGGCGAGTTAATCTCAAGATTTGGAGACGTTGAATGGCCCGCAAGGTCTCCGGATTTTTCTCCCTTAGATTATTATCTCTGGGGATATTTAAAGAGTAGGGTCTACAGAAATAACCCAACGACCTTGCAAGAATTGAAGGCCGCCATCACAAATGAGATACAGGCCATACCACCGCACACTCTTGCAAAAGTGATGCAGAACTTACAAGCGAGAACACTGGAATGCTTGGCAACTAATGGAGCACATTTGAAAGGAGTCATTTTTAAAAAATAAATATTTCATAATAAACTTGTAACTCTACTCTTTCGAATGATATATAGTTTTTATGAAAGGAATTAAATATTAAGAATATTTTGCTTTTTTTGGGGGGTCCCATTTATCTGGATCACCCAGTATAATAATGAGGGAATCTACAAAATCATCCTTGAAACCACACTTAATTAAAATTCAAAATTTAACACAAATTGATTAAATGTATTTTTCAAAGTTACATATATGTAGACACACTGAATAATATGAAATCGGAAATAATAATAATAGTCATGACAGAAGGAGAGAAGAGTGCAATCGCACTAAATGGCAAAATAGTTGTACAATATTGTGAAATGGGAACGGGACAGAGATGATAAAAAGAATCATTTACCTTAACTCGCCTCTACTCGGTGTTAATGTTTCTTTAAAGAAATATTTAAAAGCTTAAAGATCTATATTTGTAATTTCGTGGTATTCCACTTATAAGGCCATTGTTAAACCTTTTCTATATTAATCGTAAATATATGCCAGTAAAATATACGGGGTGAGCGAAAAGTCCCTGTGCACCCGCGAGAAGTATAGTGAACTTGTACTCGCACTGGGTTGGAAGTGGACAGGTGCACAGGGACTTTTCGCTCACCCTGTACTTACAAATGTACTACGTGACTTAACAACAAAATTCAGATAAGCGGTTATACCTAAATAACATCTACATCAGTTGTGAGAATTTTGTAATCTTTTATACATTAAAAAAAATATATGTATATATATATATATATTCACCATCCTAACTTCATACACAAAAAAAAAGAAGTCAACTTTGGCTTACAGCATCCAGTTTAAAAATATATATATTTTTTGGAATATTTCCTAATCTAAGACCCAATAAATCTCTGCAGACAGAGCAAATACATTCCCCAAATGAAATACCTAATCTAAATTAGTTTCTAAATTATACCATGTCTTCCAATTCTATATTTGTTACCAGGCTGTTAAAACAAAACTAGATTTAACTAGTTTCAAGAAATGGAACGACTACGTAACTAGTATACAGCATGAGTTCAAACGCCTCTAAAGCATCGTGACTGATGAACAAAAATATTACATCTAAACTTATCTACAAAAATAATGCAGATGGACACTTCAAGGCTGACAAACTAATAAGCGCCTGATTATATGCACAAAATATTATACACAGTACTTGAAAATATAAATATATACATGAAAATATATATATATATATATAACTTTTCATATACAGTATGCGGGATTGGGCTTAAACTAAGAAATGTGTCCAAGATGAAGCAACGCTAACAAGACCTTAAGTGATGATACAATTCTTTTAAAAGGAACACTATAAATAATTGAATTTAATAAGGAAAATAAAGTACTTTTAAATAGAAAGTGCAATCAACCCGACGAAGAAAGGTTGACTTTTGGTTAATTATTTCATCTCTTTTCATTACCGAGTTAGAGTAGGACTGGCATTGTGGAATAATAACGGATATTTTTCAACTACGACGGGTGGCCAAAAGAAACTTAAACTACCCTTTTAGTAGCAAAGTTAACCGAGGGTTTTTTTTCCGAGAAGGGGTCGGGGGGAGCAGAAAATAAATGACAATTAACCGTTCTACTTTTGCGTGGACTTCGAGATTAAACTACTACTACTTCCACTAAAACCCGATTACCATTCTTCTTTACGATTACAAAACCGACAATAATTTGAAAACTAATTCAATGAACATAGAAAGAGTCCTCCTTCTGATTTAGGTTAAAGCTATTCCGGGTCTTATGCCGAAGGACGAGGTTTTCAGCGTTATTAAAGATAAACCTCGCGCCTAAAGGGAAGGTGAAAAGATTAGGTAGATGGGTCTCCCTACTTTCAAGAGAAGTAAATAAGAGTTTGGCCATTAAATTTGACATCAACGCCATCCTTTTGGAAAAAAAGTGAAATAGGAAACCATTAGTAAAAAAATAAAATCTACATTACTTAATATTATAGAACGGACATAGAATAAATCTTTACCATTTTACAAAAGCCGAACTAACTCAAGATTATTTACAGTAATTAATGTTTTACTTAATTTTCTTTAAAGTCAAATTTCGTACAATATCCGGTGATTGTCCTTTTAGAAACCAAACGCAGACAACTCAATGGTAAGTAATTTGGCGAGCGGACGAACACTGCATAAATAAAATTTACTACGAGTAAGTAACATGGAAGAAATGAACTTTCGCGTCGTTAGCTACCTTCCTCAGCTCCTCAGTGCCTCTAATCGGTGCCTCATTTCTTCCATGTCTTCTTCCGGTTCCTCCTCCGGTTCCAGTGCCACGGCACCTTCAGGTTCAGTAGGCAGACTGTCATTTACCATGGCAGGCGTCTTGCCCAACTGACCAGCGGTTATCTCCCAGAGAATCTTTAAAAGTAAAGAACATTTTCAATCCCATAAAAACATTTCGTATCATTCCCATTTTCTGACTTTCAACGCTTATGAAAAAATGACAATGTATTCGTACGAAATGGAAGCAAAATAAGAAGTTTTAGGCAGTATAGTTAATACATAAAGTGGAGACTAAAATGCAACTGGTCACCTTTGGTCTTTTAAATCTTGCGACCCGTTTTTCAACAGAGAAAGAAATAACTTAAAAAAGAATAATGTCTCGCGCGTTCCTATTACAAATATTTAAAAAATGAGAAACGCACTAGTGGCAAAGAGGGTAATCAGTATGCCAACGTTCTCACATCCAGAAATGTGTAGCTAAATTAACTTACGAAACTATTCCTATGAAGTCCTTACATCCTTAATGACAGAACTGTTTTCGACTTAACATCAACACTTCGAGTCGATGATGTTTTAGGGACCTCCTTCCTAACGACAAAAGTCACGCAACGGAGGAAACCTACGGCTTTACGTGGGATCCGAACCACGCTACATCATCCGAACATAGAGGAAGGTCACCCATCCAACTACTTTCCAGACCCGGTGTCGCTTAACTTCGCTGAATCGACAGGAAGCCGTGTTGGGACGTGGCTACGATGAGGCCCTTAACATTTCTCGAACTCTCAGTAATGTTCTCAATAATCCTTTCAACCGAGTTAATCTCCCTTACCTTATCGACCTCTTTGTCAGTCTCTTCTTCGAGTTCCTCCGGTTCAAGGGTATCTAAAGTGTCTTCCATCATTTCCTCTATGATGCCCGCTTTCATCATCTCTCTGGACATATCTTGCATTGTCCTGCTTATGTCGGGTAATCTTATGAGTTCCTGCATTGCTTTCATAACCTCCATTGATTTTTGAAGTGATCCAGAAATACGTACCGTAGCTAAATATAAAGACCATAATGGCATTAACTGATATTAAAATTTTGTTCTCTGTACCCATAGACGGATACCACCATCGAAATAAAGTGTTTAAAATAAAAACATTCTTGTTCTCACCACATCATAGTTAAATAGTTAACATCCAAATGTCCTATATACCCAGGAAGTTGGGGTTTCGGGACCCGAGTCAGGAGTACCTTAGCCAAAGTCAATTAAGAAGGGGTGGCCGGTTCGCCACCTCGTCGCGACGTAAGATACTGAAAAGACAACAGCCCAGCTCTGGGCAGCACTGGGGTTCTTACCCACGACTCAGAGGAGTCTCAGGACTGCCGAGCGGCACCCTAACTGATCGAGCCACGGGACGCTCACCACATCATAGAAAATATATATATTTACATAATAATTATGTACCATACCATTATTATGGCACGATTTCGGAAAAAAAATTTGTCTATACAGTAAATCCTTATTTGCTTATACACGGAAAAATAAATGCGAACAATTATTTGTCGAACGCGGAAAATTTGATTATACACGGTCCGCCAAACACGCTCTAATACAGTGGTACTGTACGCGTGCCAATGCGCGCTCTAGTGTTTTCTCTTACACTCTCCAACACTCGCGCATCTCCCTCCCTCTCGCGTCAGCCCTCGCATCACCCTTTGTCTCAGTCCCACTACCACGTTAAGTTCAGTGGTATTGGATTGTTTTTGTCGTATTTTGCCTTTGTTTTGCTATTACCCTTAGACAGCAGTATGGCACCAAAACGTAAAGCATCTGCAAATGATAGTGAAGAGAAGAAAAGTCGTAAGGTTATGACATTAGCCGAAAAAATAAAGATTCTAGATAAATTGCGTAGTGGTATGAGCATAACATCACTTGGCTGCGAGTATCACGTGAATGAGTATCATACACACCATCTGAAAGTGAAGAAAAGATGCATGCTATTTTCAGTTAATATATTTTTATTTATCATATGTAAATATCATTATGTTTATGATTTTATTATGTTCTTATTTCATCTATAATAATAATAATAAAAGGACGTGTGTGTGTGTGTCCCAGCCATAACTCCAAAATGGAAGCAGTTACAAACATGAAACTTCACACACATATTGATTAGGTCCCCAGGTTGTGCACCTGGGTGTTAATAAATTAAATAATTAAAATTACTGGGCCCGAAGGCCCCAGCACCGCGATTAAACTACAGAAAAAAATGCAGCCATGAAAATTTTGAGCTTCACATTGTCAAGATTTCTGAATCTTAAAATTTTCATGACTAATTTGGTCAATAAAACTACAAAAAAGAACAGTCATGAAAATCTTGAGCGTCACATATAACTAAAATTAATATAGTATATATATTAGGTCTGGAGGTTGTGCACCTGGGGTTAGTAAATTAAATAATTTTAAAAAATTAAATGTCATCATCAAGATCATTGCGTCATTATATATATATATATATGGGCTACGTAGTGGCCGATGTCGTAACACCGCTTCTCGGAGATCAGCGAAGTTAAGCGACATTGGGTCTGGGTAGTAGTTGGATGGGAGACCGTCCTCTGCGCCCAGATTATGTAGCGACCCGTGGTTCGGATCCCACGTAAAACTGTAGGTCCCCTCCGTCATATGACCTCAGATGTTGCGAAGGAGGTTAAACAACCCAATTAAAAAATATATATATATATATATATATATGAAAATTATTTCACGAAAGTAACATGTGAAAAATATTTATGATGAATAAAACCACGAAGGAAAGGAAACACAGAATGGTGCTCAAGCGCTTTTGTCTAATGTTCCTGAGGATGTCATTAGACGAAAGTGCTTGAGCACCATTCTGTGTTTCCTTTCCTTCGTGGTTTTATTCATCATATATATATATATATATATATATATATATATATATATATATATATATATATATATATATATATATATATATACTAGCGGAGTGACCCGGCGTTGCCGGGGTGGATGTTGAATGCTATAAGCTAACGAAAATATCACGACTTAACCTAACCAATCATCAAAGGCGTACAACTAACCTACCTGGGTATTCAACTAATCTAATCGGGCATTCAGTTGACCTAATCAGGCATATTCTCTCTCTGTGTGTGTGTCTGTCATTTAACATTCACCCTGGCATATATATATATATATGAAATTATTTCACGAAAATAACACGTGAAAAATATTTATGATGAATAAAACCACGAAGGAAAGGAAACAGAATGGTGCTCAAGCGCTTTTGTCTAATGTTCCTGAGGATGTCATTAGACAAAAGCGCTTGAGCACCATTCTGTGTTTCCTTTCCTTCGTGGTTTTATTCATCATATATATATATATATATATATATATATATATATATATATATATATATATATATATATATATATACTAGAGGAGTGACCCGGCGTTGCCAGGGTGGATGTTGAACGCTATAAGCTAACAAAAATATCACGACTTAACCTAACCAATCATCAAAGGCGTACAACTAACCTACCTGGGTATGTGAAGCTCAAGATTTTCATGACTGTTCTTTTCTATAGTTTTATTGACCAAATTAGTCATAAAAATCTTAAGATTCAGAAATCTTGACAGACACAATGTGAAGCTCAAAATTTTCATGGCTGCATTTTTTTCAGTAGTTTAATCGCGGTGCTGGGGCCTTCGGGCCCAGTAATTTTAATTATTTAATTTATTAGCACCGAGGTGCACAACCTGGGGACCTAATCAATATGTGTGTGAAGTTTCATGCTTGTAACTGCTTCCATTTTGGAGTTATGGCTGAGACACACACACACACACTTTTATTATAAGTATAGATATATCGAAACCTATGGTAAAAGTATTGAATACCCAGTTAGGTTCATTGAATACCCGGTTGACCTAACTGGGTATTCAATAATTTTACCATAGGTTTCAATATAGCTATACTTATAATAAAAGGACGTGTGTGTGTGTGTGTGTGTGTGTGTGTGTTCCAGCCATAACTCCAAAATGGAAGCAGTTACAAACATGAAACTGTACGCCCTTGATGATTGGTTAGGTTAGGTCCTGAAGTTGTGCACCTGGGTGTTAAATAATTTTTAAAAATTAAAGGATGTCATCAAGATCATTACACATATATATATATCGAAACCTATGGTAAAATTATTGAATACCCGGTTAGGTTCATTGAATGCCAGGTTAGGTTAATTGTACGCCCTTGATGATTCGTTAGGTTGTCATAATATTTTTGTTAGCTTTAACAAAAATATCATGACTTAACCTAACCAATCATCAAGGGCGTACAATTAACCTAACCAGGCATTCAACTAACCTACCTAGGCATTCAATTAATCTAATCTAATCAGGCATTCAGTTGACCTAACTGGGCATTTAATTAACCTAACGAGTCATTTAATTAACCTAATCAGGCATATATATATATACACAGTGTATATATATATGAGCACCATTCTGTGTTTCCTTTCCTTCGTGGTTTTATTCATCATATATATATACTGTACATATAGCATTCAACATCCACCCTGGCAACGCAACATTGCTCTGCTAGTATACAATATAGGGAGGGAAATTCATTTATGTGTGAATAAAAAAATTTATGTATCTAAGTATTAATGGGAGAAATTACGCGCTGTGTTCATGTATTCCCATTTATCCGATAAGGTATTAAGTTTATCCAACGCAGATTTACCTAACATGTCATTCTCGAGGAACCTAACTCCCATGTTGGATGAGGGTTTACTATAAATATAAAGTTCCTAAAATGATAAAAAATTACTAATTGGTAATAATTTTTTTTTTTTAATATTTTACTCATTTTTGATGACTAGCAAAATTTCTGAAATAAAACCCAGTCCTTTACTAATTAGTAATTTTAGGTTTCTCGGCAAACTTTTCCAAAAGTGTATCATACCATTATTCCTGTACAATCAATTATTATTATGGTTGGGAATCTGAATAATGGAAGGACATTGTTATAATTTCAGTCTCTTACCTAACTGGGTTTTCATTTGGCACTGGACAGAATTGAGGTGGGCCTTGCTGGTGTAAATGCGTGATATTGCCTTATGGGATCTGACCACCTCTCTTGCCAAGGTTCGACACACATCATGATCTCCCTTCTTTGCTGCTTCTTTTAAAGTTTTCTTAACCTTTTCCTCTTCCCTCTGTACAGCTAAAAGAAAATTAACATGAATAAATGGAAGAGTAATGAAAAGTTAAAATATGATTAACCTTTTGCACAATATGGATGATATTCAGTAGTGTGCCCATTACTTTCTATAAGTAATGGCATTACCACTACCTTTACAGTGATAAAAAAGTATCATTATTAACGCTTCAGTTACTTCTATGAAAAATTAACATGTTACCGTTACTTTTAAAAAGATTAAAGAGTACAAAAGCTTTAATAATACCAAATTATATATGCCAAAAAATAAAAAAAAATGGCCTGTCAAAAAAAAACTGATTTTGCAGATTTTTTAGGAGTGTATCATTCAATTTCAGGAACACAAGTTTTTCAAAATTGGCATCTGATAGTCCTCATTTGGGTGGAAGGATATCTTTGCCAACAGAAAACCCTCATTTAATGGCTGCACTGGATGTTGCCAGATGATTTAGAAACCTGTTAATCAATTTGAAAAAGAGCTGGCATAAAATTAAGAGCTAATAAATGACACTAGTCAAATGACCAGTTTGAAAGTAATGAGTGACAAGTAACAGTTGAAATCGCTCTAAAAAGTAGTGCCATTACTAGTTTCATTAGTACATCATCTCAAAAGTAACGCATTACCACTACAGCTACTAAAAAAGTAACGCTGTTACTCCCAACACTAATGATATTGTTGTTATAATTAATTATTATGTTAATAATAAAAAATAAAAGTGCAGTGATATGTAAATTAAAAGTTAATTTAATTCCTTCCTCTACAGTTGGTAAGTTACAGTGGGGCTTACCTCAATAACCTTTCTTAGTTATTCAAAAGTTAAACTTAAACTAGCCCATACTGGGGGGAGTGGGCATATTGATTTGCAATAATAATACACCTATATGGGTCCTCTCCAGAAAATTACTCCATTTCCAGATATAAAATACATACAGTTTGGGAGAAAGGGTTTGCCTACAAACAAAATTTCTAAAAAGTATAAAAAGCTACTAATATTCTGCTTTTCTCTAAGTTTTATTCCATTTGGTGACTAATAAAATTTAAAACCAAGACCCAGTCAATACTAATGAGTAATATTTTTTTATGATTTTTTTAAAATTATATTTCTAAGGGAAATTTTTTCTGAAACTATATTAAAACTACTTTTTCAATAAGTAAAGATTATATACAGTACAGAGATATCAATAATGCGTAACTCTGCCAAACCCATCTCAAAAGCAGTAAACAATTTGCAAATATTTTAGTAGAAACTGCATTTATCATCTTAACTCAGTCAAATATAACAAACTTATAAATAAACAGAAAGATTAATGAAACTGGATTAGTAATAAGCATTCAACCCAACAAAGAACACAAATCTTGAGGCATAATTCGCCACTTGATGGGGCAAAAATAGCTTTCAACAGGGTTGGATACAATGAATAATTATAATTGTATTTTTAATTAATTGATCCTAATTTCCATTAATTGTAATTGTAACTGATTCAAAATAAAATAAAGGTAATTGCAATTGATTTTTGAGCTATAACTGATGTAATTGATCAATTAATGTCAATTGTTAAAAATTATACCCCAAGACCTGGCAGTCATACGTCATCCAATGAAAATAAACCTTTGATAGTTTATTTAGTTATACTTAGATATAGATATATAGTTTTATAGATACATATTTATTTTAGATATATATTTAGATATATAGAATAGATAGTTATATTTGTGTAATTGTAATTGATTCAGACAAAATTAATTGTAATTGTAATTGATCTTGAAATTGTGAAGTACAATACGAACTGTAATTAATTTGAAGGGGGAAAAAAAAAAAAAAAAAAATTGTAATCGTTTCCATTTTGTGTAATTGAATCCAACCCTGGCTTTTAAGCTACTTTTTTTTCTTTCTTTTTAGATAAACATGGATTTCAGCAGTTTGAATATGAGCAGGTTCTGTTGTGACCCATTTAAAAAACACAAGAGTGGAATTGAGTTTGGAATCAAGGTAAACACACTTTAATCTACCAAGTCTCTTGTTTATAGGTTTCTAACCTAAGTTTTCATTTCAACCATACCAAAACTTTTAAGCAATTGAAATTATTTAATTTCAAGAATGAACAAGATATCATAATTAGAATGGCTGGTTATATTTTATAATACTTTTATTATAATAATAATGAGTAACTCTTTTAATAATATTTATCAGCATGGTGTGAAAATTTTCTTTTATTTTAACAAAATAAATAATTGTGAAATTGGACTACTATATTTATTTTATTCAGCCCTTAAAATTTAGACTTTACTGGGCTCTTAATTAAAGATAAAACAAATCTTAATATTATATAAATCCAACCATCCTCTTATCTTCCTTACCTCTAATTTGTCTATCCAGTTGATATCCTTCTTTTCTAAGTTTGCGACACCATTCATTTACCTGTGAAAAAAAAACATTAAATTAAATTCATCAGATTCTATCTTTTCAATTAAATCATTGCATGCATTTATTCTGGTTTTGTAATCTTCCTCTAAAAGTTGCTGAAGCACCTGCACTTTGTAAGTTTTACAATGCAATTCTTTTTGAAGGATTCTATGAAGAGAGGTGTGTGATATGTTCAATTGAGCCTCTCCTCTCCTAATTGACTTATTAGGGCTTCTGGTAAATGCATCACGAACTGCATTCACTCTTTCAAGAGATTTTCTCGGCCTTCCAGGATATTTCCCTTTCAGTAAAGTTCCAGTTCTCTCAAATTGATCAACCCATCTTCGTATGCTGCATCTTTCAGGTGGTGGCTTGTTCATTTCACGTTGAAAGCGTCTTTGAGCAGCAACAATTGAACCACTTTCACGCACAAATGCAACAATTTTTGCCTTCTCTCTAGTTGTCATCATTTTATTCACTTTCAAAAACAAGGTAATGAGCAGAGATGAAACTTATAATGTACTATAAAATAGCAATAGCCTATATTAGGCCTTAATTAAAAATGACGCACCCTATGGGACATAGACTACATGCTTAATAGTCTTAAATTGCAATATTTTTAGTACAGTGCAGTACAACAATAGCTCTGCAAATCTATGTATGTATTGTACATATTAGCTTCATCTTAGAAATTTTTGTACTTAATTACACATTTCATATGAAAATCCTTAATTACAAATTTTTTACATATTAAATGTAAAAAACTGTTAAGAAAAGTTAAAACCTCCTTAATCACAGGCTTTTTTAATTTTTATAATACCTGTAAAAATAAAATGGCAAATATTATTTGTTTTTGGTATATTCATTTTGGGAGATAGTGTATGTATATATAAAAAAAATTTAGGCTCTAAAACTGCACTAGGGGTAGGCCTGGCTAAACTCCAGAGACTGATACATGGCCTGATGGCTTGTAACTAGGCCTAATTTAGATATTATGCAAGCTGCTTATGTTTAAATTTTTAAATATCTAGTAGGGTGTAGGCTATATACTGTAGTTACTTAAATTTGCTGGCTTATGTAATCTTTTGACAGATTAAAAAATATTATGTACATGGGTCATTCCATGTCAGTTCAACAGCAAAAAAAACCGTGACCATCACCGATGTTTTTGAAAATTGGCACACTTATAGATCTCGGTGAGAAAAACAGAATGGCACTTGTTTCAATACTCTAGGTCATATGGTTCTGGAGATATGGCCCTTCGAATTTTGTAAAAAAAAGTCAATTTCCAAGGTCATACCATATTTCAACATGAAATATCTCGGCTCCTATTGCACTTACAGAGACCATTTAAACACTATTTTAAAGCTTTTAAGCAGATCTACAACTTTGAAACGTTTCTATTCATATTTTACCTCAGTGGTAAAAAAAAAAAAGTTGATCTTATTTTTGACCTTTGACCTTGTGTAGGTCATTTGATGTCACAACCAATTTTTTTCTCCTTTCACCCAATTTTGGGTACACATGTCTACCTTAACCTAAAACAAGATTTTCAGTGTTGATTAAGTTCATATAGACGCTACAGTCATTTCAGTTGACCAAGTACCTTTTTCCACCAAACTTTGGAATTGTTTGAGCTAGAGTGTTGAGAAAAATACCATTAGATTTTTCTTACTGAGATATATAATGTCTGCTAATTTTCAAAAAAATTGGTAATTATCTAACCTAACTTAACCCAGTTATTTGGTCAAATAAGTATCTGGCCCTATTATAAAATTTTTTTTTTTGTATATTTCAGAGAATTATATAATATAGGTAATTTAAATTACATAATTAATTAATTTATATGGACATTCAAAAGTGTGAAGAACTTCGAACCTGCTATCCAGTTTAAAGGTAAAGCTATGTACGTATATAAGTACCTTATACTAGGCTATAGGTACTAGAGTTAGATGAGTTTTAATAGAATTACTTAACTTTGTGTATTTATTCATTGTGTACAACAGTATGTACCCATGTGAAAATAAGCTTATTTAAACCTTGGAGCAAGGATTTTTTTTGCATCTGTATTTATTCCAATCTGTAAATCAAACTGCACATTTTTCTTGTTGTAGACCTCTGAAACAAGATCAGTAGGTCCCAAATTTTATTTGTGCCATCTAAGCAAAAATAGCTTTCAACAGGGTTGGATACAATGAATAATTATAATTGTTTTTGATTAATTGATCCTAATTTCCATTAATTGTAATTGATTCAAAATAAAATAAAATAAAAGGTAATTGATTTTTGAGCTATAACTGATGTAATTGATCAATTAATGTCAATTGTTAAAAATTATACCCCAAGACCTGGCAGTCATACATCATCCAATGAAAATAAACCTTTGATAATTTATTTAGTTATACTTAGATATAGATATATAGTTTTATAGATACATATTTATTTTAGATATATATTTAGATACATAGAATAGATAGTTATATTTATGTAATTGTAACTGATTCAGACAAAATTAATTGTAATTGCAATTGATCTTGAAATTGTGAAGTACAATACAAACTGTAATTAATTTGGTGACCAATTTCAGCCAAGTGGGATCTTTGTACCAAGTTTCAAAGAGCCAGTCTCCATGAAACTTAATAGTATTTAACATATACTCATATTATTATTAATATATACAGGGTTTCCCATAAGTCCTGTCTCATAGGAAAATTTATTTTAAATTAAATTTACAAAAGTAATAAATTAGAACTAAAACAAATGTTTAAATTGACATCTCATTTTTGGGGCCTTTTTTTGTTACGGGTAGAATAACACGCAATGGCTAATATGGAAATGAACACAACATGCAGTAAAGACCCAACTATCCAAATTCCAAACAACTGAAGTTTGCTCTAAATTCCCCAATTGGATAAAACCCAAACATTGGAATGTTTTATCAGTTGCCTGCTTGGCATTGGTGGTATTGCGATCACTTTTACTTTTTTGGAGCAGTGAAGACCACATTCGCAAAACTTCACATTTCCCCCCCTAATATTTGCCTATAATTAATCCTGAAAATGGTCTTTTCATTATTTTTACCAAAATGGATGACTGCATTTTTGAGCATTGAATTCCCTCTGTCATTTACTAGCCCAAGCAACTAATCTATCTTTTTGCAGTTTATAAGAATTTTCTATATTTGTAACTGAGGCAACTACTTTTGTATCATCCGCAAATTTTAAAATCTCTAAATCATTTAGATATGAAATAAAGAGCAATGGACCTAAAACTGATCCCTGTGGTAGCTACCCCACTTTTTACTTTCTGCCATCCAGATTCATAACCATTTAAAATTACTCTCTGTTCTAACTTCTCCATCTTCTATCCATTTTTCTACACAATTTATAACTAACCCCAACATCCTGTGAGCTTTAATTTATATAGAAGTCTCCTATGCGTAACCTTGTCAAATGCTTTACTAAAATCCAAATATATATAACATCTACATCATTTCCATTATTTACCTTATCAGTTAAAAACTCTGAAAAGTCTGAGAGATTAGATAAACAAGACCTTCCTGATCTAAATCCATGTTGGGAACTTGAAATAAGATTAAAATTTTCTGAATGATTTTGAATATTATTCTTTATACTTTTTTCCAGTATTTTTCCTACCAATGATGTTAAACCTACAGGCCTATAATTTCCTACTTCCTTCTTACTACACTTTTTGTAAATGGGTACATTTGCTTTTTTCCACTCATCTGGTACCTCCGCATAATTAATAGACCTAGCATACAAAATGGTTAGTGCTTCAGATAAGTTTTCCTCCCCTTCTCTGAGAATCCTAGCATATATATATATATACTAGTGATGGGACGATACCAAAATTTTTAATGATTCCGATTCCGATACCACTAAAAAGTCTCGATTCCGATTCCGATTCTCAATATTTTTAAATATAATTCTATACTTGTTTTTCTGGAAATTGTCATATTTTACTCTGGTAAGATTAACTATTTACATTATGAGTATGGTAATATAAATTATAATAGATTGGTTTAAAAATAAAAATCAACTGTAAGTTGTAACAATTCATTTTAATCTTCTTGATTACACATCATGGATATACATGTTTTAATGTATAGCTACAATACAATAAAAATAAAATTTGTTATCCTCTTTCATTTAAATTTTAAAGTTTACATTGCAAAACTGGTTCAATTAAAAGTTAAAGAATCGTTTTAAGAATCGGAAATCATGGTACAATTCTCTCGATTCCGATTCCTGAAAAATGCTCGATTCTTCCAATTCTCGATTCCAATTAATCGTCCCATCACTAATATATACACTGTATATCATCAGGTCTAGCAGCTTTATTTGACTTCAATGTATGAATGACTTGTCTAACATCATCCTTCCTTATATGGAATATGATCAAGAATGCCTGAATTTACAGAATCTGAAGAGTTAAAATCAGTTATATTTCAATTTTCTTCAGTAAAAATGGAACTAAAATAATCATTAAAAATACTAACAATATACCGATCTTTTTCAAACATCTTACCATCATGTTCTATTGAGCCAATCTTATCATACTTTTTGTTATTATATTTATAAAAACAAGAATTTCTTTGGATTTTCATTGCTATTTCTAGCTAGATTTATTTCACTATGCCTTTTGGGTACTTTTCCATTATATCCCCACAATTTTAATAAGCCCCAAATGTCAATTACCTTTGACAATTGGTTAGGTTTAGTCATGATACTTTCATTGTTTTGTATATAATACCATATATAAATATATTGATGATTGGGTACTACTTACCTTTCCGGGTGCTGACAATGACCCAACCTTACCTTTCCAGGTCCCAAATCAAAAACTGTAAATTAACTTCAGCAACATATATTTATATAGGGATCTTGTGGGTTATAACCCATCATTTTTGACAATTAAAACTAAGGAAAATATCATGACTTAACCTAACCCATCATCAACAGGGGTGTAGCCGAGGGGCATGACTCCAGATTCCTGGGATCTTGGGAGCATTGCTCCAGTAAATTTGACCATGAGAAAAAGTAAATTTGGGTTTGGGTTTTGTTCATCCGCTAGACGTTATGCAATTTTTTTGCGTATACGTTCTTGTACAAACCAATTTTTTTAAATTACAAATTTAGTTATTTTAAGTTTAGTTGGTAATTCCATATTTAACAATTATTTTTATTTTTTGTTAAGCTTCAATGTTTTGATAATTAAAATTTTATTAAAACGTATATTTTTTTAATATAAAATTATCAGGATTGGACTATGTTCCATTGATCTCGGCCAGGTTTGATAAATTGGCCAGATAATTACTTGTGCGGTTTTAAGTAATCCACCATGACTCTAGAATTGAAAAGTTTAGTTAAGTTTAAACTTACTTTTACTTACCTACTTTTACTTACTCTTCCTTACTTTTACTAAGTTTAAAGCACTTACTTTTACTTACTTTCATTGTACTATATTTACTTACTTTTACCATACTATATTTACTAACTTTTACTTATTTTGTATTTTTTCAGGTAGTCAATAATCAATAATGGATCCTAATATTGAAGAAGTTGGAGAGAAAAGTGAGGGTGTTAAAAAGGGGTTACTTTTGTGGTCAATGCAAGAACAAATATTCAAAGAAGCAAAACTGGGAGGAACATTTTAATTCCAAAAAAAATATTTGTTACAATACAAGAGGTCCCAGAGTTTGGGCCCACAGCTTAGATATTGCAGTAAAGAAATACCAGGATGAAGTGCAGCAAAGAGATACGGCAAAGCAGTCATTTAGTTTGTTCACAAAATGTGCTAGTGCTAGACCTCAGAAAAATTAACCAACTTCATCAACTGCTAATCTAGAAAATGAAACTTTGTCACTAGATGTTTCACAGACTGAAGAAAGTGCTTCTCCTCCACCTAAGAAACAAAAGGTAAGTGAGGAATCTGTGCATCAGACTAACAAAACTGCTTTAGAGGAATTTGAAAATTCCCAAATCCAGAAGACATTGAATGCAATTTTGCGCCTAACTAAAGAAACTCACCAAGCTGTTGTGGTTAATAAAGAGGAGTCAAAATATGCCTTCAAGTTCAAGTGTTGCATCCAAATCTAATAAAGCAAAAAGCAACAAATTTGACATTTCCATAGCCCATTTAAGCAAGTGTAAATCAATACAAGAAATCCTGAACAATGATTTGATCAAATCTACATTCAAATTGGTGGAAAAGAAGGATCTAGGGCATGCTGATGATTCATTTCAGTACCAAGTGATATAATGGAAAACATTGCAAATAGTGACACTAATATGCCTGATGTAGATATAGCTGTTGAGGATGAAGATGATGATAATCAAGAAGATATTGATGATGCTTCTGATGATAAAATGTTTAGGTGAGTTATAAACTGTACATTATTGTATTATTATGTTTAGCTAAAACAATTTGTAATTGGTATGTCGTCAATTCAAGAGTTTACTATCATTAACCTATCTAGTGGTGTAAGGGAAAAAAAAGTAAATTCAGAGCTGTGCTCCAGTAAATTTTTTCAAATCTGGAGTCATGCCGAGGGTAACATAGTATAACGGCATTATACTTCCTAAAATTTCAGTGAAGTAACATTATACCAGTGTTGGGCACTAAAGCATTAATCCGATAACAGTTAATTAACGAAGTTAACTTTTTTTAACGGACTATTAACGGAAGTTAATTTCCACTTATCGTTATCGGACCAGTTAACTTCCGATAACTCAATATTTAGTCTGTTAAAGTCCATTAACACGTTAACTGCGAGGAGTAATTCACGGAAGATCACCGCTCCGCGAATGAATTCAAACCACCATAACTTCAGTCTGCCAATTGCATCCTCTGCCGCAGTGGAATGGCTCCTCTCTCTCGGCAAGGACATCCTGAGGCCCAAGAGGTCAAGACTGGCAGTTGGGCCTAACTTTGAGAAGTTGGTCTTTCTGAAGGGCAACCAGCACATTGTGTCATAGTCTTTAATAAATGTGCCTAAAATTTAATTTTACCTTTCAGTTCCCGTCATAATAATTCTCTGGTAAATTAAAATTTAGTTAATGGTTAGTGGTTACAAGGGTTTCAAAACATGTAATCAGTACATTTTTTATTAAAAATAAAAAAAAGTTATTAAACAAAAAAGTTGCAAAACTTGATAAAAATACAGTTAAATACCTATTTATTGTTGGATTTTGCATAAACAAACATTTTCTATGGGTTTTAAAGCTTTTTTCCTTGATTTTTTTAAATGTTAGTAAAGAAATAGTTATCGTTAATGGATTATCGTTAACTTCCATTAACTTTGTAGTAAAATTATCAGATTATCGTTATCGGAGTTAAAAATTGGGGTTAACGGATTATCGTTATCGAAGTTAACTTTTTGGTTAATGGTGCCCACCACTGCATTATACTACCTACTGTAGTAGCCATAGCTGAATGCTGAGCACTTACAGACTTTTATCCAGCACTTATTCCCACTAGTTTTCCGCTCCACTTCAGTGGAGAGTACCAAGACAACATATTTTGGAAGGTTGGTACCTCACTCATTATAATGATACATGTTCCAGACAAGTTTCAAAGAAGGAAGCAGACATTAGTTCTGTGTGGAACCTATTGTAGACTATATGTAACTGTAGTATCTACTATATCACTATGAAACTGCATTGTACTGTATACATATGACTGATATGAGTGTCTATGAGTGGGTCATTCTCTGTCAGATCAACCAGTGCCTAACACCCTCATCTCTCAGATTTTGCTGAAATTTGGTTTATAGGGAGTTTGTGGGCCCTGAATCCATTTCTGAAATTATAAGGTCAATCCGACCAACGGTTCAAGAGATATGACCTCGGGAAATTTGAGGTCACTTGTGAGGTCACTAACATTTGGCGACCCATAACTTGGGTAATAATGGTCACAATTATATAAAAGTATATATATTTAGAATCAGAAAACGACAAGGAATCCAAATATGCAAGTTTTGGAACTCTAGGTTGAAAAATAAAAAAGTTACACTGTAACCAAAATTTGAGGTCATGATTTGACCTCTGGGGTATCAAATGAGAATTTTTTTTTTAAATGTAAAAAATGAAGGCATAGGCATTGGCTATTAGAATCAGCAAAAAAAAGTTTGTTTATGTTAGTATTTTTCATGTAACTAACATATAAGTGAACACCATATTCATAAGTTGTGCGTCAATTCTACCTATTTTTTCACACTTAAGCTCATAATTTGACCTATAGAAATTAAAATTACATTTTTTATAGATATAAAAACAAAGGCAAAAAATGTAAAATTGTATTTCACTGCTAATCTACACTGGCAATAATAGTTATAATAGTGAAAGGGGAAGACCTACTTAGAGGATTCATGTGCTAGCCTAATACAATTTTTGCATGCTCGATGCTCTCATCAATTTCTTTTTATGGAAAAATGTATTGAATTCTGCTGCCTCCTCTTAGGGTAGGACAACTCATTACAGTTAATATATGATGTCCTGGCACTGCACATGAATCCTTGTTTGATGGATAATAATATGCACTTGATCCTGATGACCCAGAGGGATGTAGAAAGTTCACAGTGAAATCATCAAACTCTTCACAATATTCCTCCACAATTCCATACCAAACTTGCATGTCATAAATGCAGCCAACATACTCTCCTGGTTTGACACATTTTAGGTTACCAAGCATTGCAGGTTCATTAGTAAAATGACTTTTCCTTATTCTTTTCTTTTCTCCAATGCCACTTGAAATGGGATACACCATCAGTTCTTCCTTGTTTAGGGGAACAAATCTATTATATTTCTGAGTTCCAGGAATAGCCCTACTATCCTTGAATCGATGTTCCAACCGTTCTTCTGCATCTTTCAAATCAGCTGTAGTTACAAAGAAAAAATTTATCTTCTTGCTCAAGTTTTCTTCACAAAACTGAAACATGTGTTCTGGTGTAAGAATTTGCCTCTCTGTAGTTCTCTGCAAACTGGCACGAGCAGTAGCTCTTTTCACTGTTCCTCCAATCCCATCACATGCATTTTTGCCATGGGATGTAGCAAAGAAGTGCCATTCACAAGACAGACCAAAATCCTCTTCATGGTAACAGAGATTTGTGAAGTTGTATCTGTTCTTATATTGGCCATCACATCCATCTGAGAAATAGTGCACCTTCTTCAATTGTGGGCATCTGAATTTAACATATGTCATAAGCTTCAATATGAATGAGTAAACCATTATAGTGTTGTGTTTTAGTGATGCAGATAAGAAACAGACACTAAAATGGCTAAGTTCCTGGTCTGCAGATGATCTATAATAGATGACAAAAGGGTGAACTGTACACTGTGAATTGTCCCAGTGAAACCCTTGGGCAGCATCCTGGACAATGAAAGAATAATTCTCAGAGAAATCACCTACTATAACTACCTCACTCTGAGGTGGTAGTGTTTCTTTCAACTGCTTGAAGTACTGTGATTGTTGCTGAGCAACAAAGTGATGACGAACCATGCGGGATATTTTCATGCTTAGGGATGATAAGTATTCATGAAGTGGCTCCACCTTATCAACCATTGTACAACGGTCAACAGTCACCCATTGCTTGTAAGATATTTCATTTGGAGCTGATTTCACACTGTCAAGTAACTCAAGGACACCCTCTTCTCTTGGGCAATCATTGCAAAGTTGCATCATGCAAGTCTCTCTTTCTGTACTGCAGACACTGTAATCCATAAGATCCTTGTATGAAAGACCTCTTTCTCCCAATGCAGCCAGCTGCAATTTTGGATTTTGATGGTATGTGCAGACACAGACAGAATGAGTCCCACCACTACCGGCAAGCACACAATATGATGGCCGTAATTTTGCAAATGTGGAAAATCCTATTTTGGGATTCTTTTCATCATTTTTATATAGTTCAAACATCTCTCTTAAATTCCCGAGGACCAATCGTTTTTGCACCTTCATTGCACCTTCAGCACTGATAACTTTCACGCAATCCTTTTGGCCAGGACACATACGACTAACCTCTTCTGACTCATAGAATCTTCTAACTATATCTTTGTGTTCTTCAGATATCACTTTTCCTTTGCTCATTAGTGGAATCTTTGGAAGGATTCCATGTTCTGATTTAAGTGAACAGCTTCTTTTCACCATGTACTGTATGTTGTAGTTTGAAAGAAACTAGCTGTTTTTTCAATTGTGTATGGTGAGAGTGTCAATATTTGTAGTTTGTGATGGTGACATTTGCTCTCCAGGAATGACTGTTTCAATTCATTCATTAATTTGTCTAGATGTTTTTCAGATTTAGTTTCAGGTTTTGAAGTATCACTTACCTCCTCGGTAATTTGAACACCATAACTGAGTTCTAGCCTCTCCTTCAGGTGTTTCTGAGCAGATGATAGCTTACCACGAGCCTTGCGCTTTTTCTGGCTTAATGACAGCCCTTCTGAAAAGAACAGAAAAAAAGGTTTCACACACCTGAATATTAGTAATTAAATATTAATTATAGTACCTTAAATGCTATATAATTGGCTATATAGTAGATCAAACAGACCTTGTAGTAAAGTATAAGTTATTATATTAATTTATTACTTACTTTTTTTAACTGGTGTTTGGTCCAGAAATGCTAGAACTGGTTCAACTGAAGTTGAAGGATTTTCCTTTATCAAGCAATCACTGTCATTGTTCAGATCTTGAATTGAAGAGATGTTACTCAAGCCACTGATAGTAGATGATTCATTTGAATCCTGCTCAGACTCGTTGTTTTCAGTGGTACTAAGTATAGTGGGGTTTTTCATTATCAGTGTCCAGCAGTTCACACACAACAATGAGTCTTTTTTCACTCTTCCAGCACATTTTTCAACAAGTACATCAGTCACTTTTCTAAGATTGATTGTTATGCGTTTCTTGTGTTTTTGAATAGGGTCCTGGCAGTATTTCAAGTGCCGAACCATTGTATTTTGATCTGTAAAGATATAGGATTTACAATTAGGTAATATATATTTTTTAGAAAATATATAGCTATACACACTTAATATTTTAGGCCTTGATAGTCTCTGAGGCTCATTAAAACACCATACCCACCAGCCACCCACAGTGCTGGCTGGAACTGTACTAACCTGTAGACAAGGAATTTTGCAACTATCTGTGTTGATTCTGCACTTAGACAAGTAGCAACATGTTTCAACAGGTTTGTTTAGGCTACATGTGAGCTTAGTCTTCCCCTTTCACTATTATAACTATTATTGCCAGTGTAGATTAGCAGTGAAATACAATTTTTATTAAATTCTTGGAGCTTGAGGTCAAATTGATAGCTAAGATATAAAAATTCCTTGAAATGACAAGCAATTTATAAATATGGTGTTCACTTATAAGTTAGTTACATGAAAAGTACCAACATAAACAAACTTTTTATGATTGTTTCTATTAGTCAAGAACTCTGACTTTGTTTTTTATATCTATAAAAAATGTAATTTTAATTTCTATAGGTCAAATTATGAGCTTAAGTGTGAAAAAATAGGTAGAATTGACGCACAACTTATGAATATGGTGTTCACTTATATGTTAGTTACATGAAAAATACTAACATAAACAAACTTTTTTTTGCTGATTCTAATAGCCAATGCCTATGCCTTCATTTTTTACATTTAAAAAAAAAATTCTCATTTGATACCCCAGAGGTCAAATCGTGACCTCAAATTTTGGTTACAGTGTAACTTTTTTATTTTTCAACCTAGAGTTCTAAAACTTGCATATTTGGATTCCTTGTCGTTTTCTGATTCTAAATATATATACTTTTATATAATTATGACAATTATTACCCAAGTTATGGCTCACCAAATGTTAGTAACCTCGCGAGTGACCTCAAATTGCCCGAGGTCATATCTCTTGAACCGTTGGTCGGATTGACCTTATAATTTCAGAAATGGATTCAGGGCTCACAAACTCCCTATAAACCAAATTTCAGCAAAATATGAGAGATGAGGGTGTTAATTTCAATTTTTTTTGGTTGATCTGACAGAGAATGACCCGAGTGTCTATGTCTGTGTGTGTGTGTGTGTGTGTGTTTCAAATTAAAAGTAACTAGAGCATGTACTGTATTTGTAGTTTTATTTACTAAATATATATTTTTTATTTTCAAATTAACTTTTACTATTTTTATACAGTAACTGTTCTATGAAACACTCTATTAAAGTTTTGCCTGTAGCGTTACCCTTCCTAAAATTTTAGGACTACACCACTGATCATCAAGACATATAGTTGACTTAACCCTCTAATGCCAACTGGGTCAAATACGTATCATTTTAAATACACGCATTTAGACTTAACCCTACAAAAATGTTCAGCATTAACAGGTTAACTGGGCATTCAGTTAACCTCCTCCTACTTCTACTAGTAGGCTAATTGAATGCCTGGTTAGGTCAAATGTATGCCTTGATGATTGGTTAGGTTAAGTCATGATATTTTCATCAATTTTAATTGTTTTCAAAAATGATGGGTTATAACCAAAGCTGGGCACTTGCGGTATTTTTTGCGGTACTGCGGTACTACCGCACTACCAAACCGGTACCGCATAACGCAGTACCGCAAAAAATGCGGTAGCGGTACTGCTGTACTTTCAGCGATCCTTTGCGGTACTGCGTTATGCGGTACCGGTTTGGTAGTGCGGTAGTACCGCAGTACCGCAAAAAATACCGCAAGTGCCCAGCTTTGGTTATAACCCACAAGGTCCAAAAGAAGTTAGAATGAATGGCTTCATTCACTGAATATGTATTACTCACAATTGTAGGTTTGCATTAAATATATGTTGGGACCCAGAAAGGTTATTTTAGTTGGAATATGTATTAGGACCTGGAAAGGTAAGTGGTACTGATGATTGGTTAGGTTAAGTCATATTTTCATTACTTTTAATGAAAATACCATGACTAAACCTAACCAATCATCAAGGACAATTGGCATTGGGGCCTTTAGTCTTCAGGTGCTTTCCATTTTACCCTGGCAATTTTAATATTTTTATTTCATTACTCTTGTCATGTCCATAATAAATTTCTAAAACTATATTAATAAGCATTGTATTCATATAGTAAAAACTTACCATTTGCAGGGGTATAATGGAAAAGTACCGCCTTTTGCTCTTCCTAATCAAACTATTTAGCTTATTTCTAAACTGCCTATAATTATCCAAGTCCAAAATATAGTAAATGTTAAGTTTAGAGGCATAAATTAAACTCAAAAAACTTTAGGGGTGTAAATTATGACACTAATTAAAGCATCACAACTTAACCTAACCAATCATCAAGGGTATACAGTTGACCTAACCTGGCATTATATAATTTTCCCATAGATTTAATGAAAATACCACAACTTAACCTTACCAACTGGTTAGGTTAATTGAATGCCTGGTTAGGTCAACTGTACACCCCTGATGATTGGTTAGATTAAGTTGTGATATTTTCGTTAGTTTTAACAAAAATATTCTGTCAAAATTGTTACTAACTGAAAAAAGAAATTGGGGTGCTATAAAGGAAAAGATCCAAAACTACTGATCATCCCTACATTTTATTTGCCTTATTTGTAGCCTTGATTTTACACATCTAAAATGAAAGACTGCACTGTAATTTTCATAAAGTGGGACATTTATCAAAATTACTACTTGTAAGCAATATGACTTTTAGGGACTTTTGTGCTGTAAAGCAATTAATAACCATTTTGTATGTTCTAAACAAAAAGTAATTGTTTAAAACAGGGGTGTTCAAACCTGTATACACAGGCACATTTGTGTCCACAAATCCATTTTGGTGTGCCCATGAGTAGCCCCCACATAAGGTTTTAGAGACCAGTTAATAGAAAGAATATTGCAATTAAAACCAGATAATATTTTTGGTTTTATGTATTTTAGGTATTTTTTATCATATTTTTTATGTGCCTGCCTGTGCACCAGCATTTGGAAAATGTGCCCACCTGCGAAAAAGTTTGAGCACCCTTGGTTTAAAACAATTAGACAGCTGTTATAGATGATAATAATTTGCACCCCTAAACTTTTTTGAGCTTAATTTATGCCTCTAAACTTAAAATCTACCCCAAAATACTATATCACTGCCTTTAAATTCCCTGAATGCCTTTTTTTATTTTTAATCATTTTAGCTATTTCCCTATTCCACCACAAAGGTCTCCTAATCTTGTTATTCCTAACACTTCTGAAAGGAATTGTACATCCTCTAAAATTTCTTTGAATCTAGACCACATCTCAATAGCATTTTTATTGGCAAATTCATTATCCCACTTTACTGAGCCTAATAGCTCCCTAAATTTACTGTAGTCACCCTTTGAGAAACAAGGGACTAAATGGTCACTATTCCCAGTATGTGTATACTTTGGCATTGGAAATTATTTATATGTTT
This sequence comes from Bathynomus jamesi, assembly GCA_023014485.1. Taxonomy (NCBI): domain Eukaryota; kingdom Metazoa; phylum Arthropoda; class Malacostraca; order Isopoda; family Cirolanidae; genus Bathynomus; species Bathynomus jamesi. The sequence continues at coordinate 1,813,610 of JAJOZX010000047.1, read as the reverse complement.
AATATCAACAAAAAATATGTAAGCCTGAATATAACAGGCCCGTGGTAAAAAAATAAACTAAACGTCTTTTATTGTAACACGCATAGTATTAGAAATAAATTAAATGAATTTAAGGCGATAATTTATTCCAGCAACTACGATATAGTTGTTATCACTGAAACTTGGTTAAGTACCGTGACTCGGGACTTGTTGGGGGAACTTGATATACCAGGTTTTAAACTCTTTACTAATGATAGGTTACATAGGTTTGGTGGCGGCGTTTTGCTGTACATTCTTAATTCCCTTAGGGCTATTGAGGTTAAGTTAGATTTTCCAGCAGCAATTAATGCGATATGTGTTGAAGTTAGGGTGCGTAGTACTAGTTTTAATTTTGTTGTTGTTTATAGACCTCCCAAGCTCCCATTCAACCCCTCGATACAGATACTAGATTTTACTCACTTCTTGGTAATTTTCTTGACAATCGGAATAGTATAATTGTCAGACTTTAACTGCCCTAATGTTAATTACGAGAATTTTACTGGTAATAAGGAGGGTTTGAGATTGAGTTTATGGAAGATAACTTTTTACAACAGATAGTTACCAAACCAACGCGCAGTGACAATCAGGGCTGTGGAGTCGGAAGCAATTTTGGTGGTGCTGGAGTAGGAGTCGGTAAAAATGTACCAACTCCGACCTCAATATAAATTTTAATAAAATATGTTTTTGTGTGTGATATCACTGGCAGCTATGGTGGTTAAACCACTTAAATAATAAACACAATGTTTTCCATTTCAGACACTAATGCCATTAATTAATTTTTTCTTTTCAGATAATATTTTTTTTTTAATGCTTATTTAATTTCGAGTTCTTTCTAAATTTCATAAGTTTTTAACTTTCAAGTCTAAAACCCCTTTCACAATGGCAAAGACACTTCCAACAAAGTCTGCAGTTTTTTAATATTTTACAATAACCACAGATGGGAAACATTTCGTGTGTCAGTGTATGATAGAAGATGATGATGATGATGAAAAATTATGTGAAGCAAAAATCAGTGGTTTTACTGGCTCTGATAAAAATGCACCAACCAGAGCATCAAATTTGAAAAGACATTTGCAGCATTTCCATCCCAAAATTTTAGAAGTTGTCATTGAGAAAGATAGTAATAAAAACCTTCCAACTACTTCAAAGTTAACAAAAGATCAGAAATCTACTGAACGACAAGCACCACTTACAAGATTCTTTACTACAGACAAAGTTACCGTAACAATGACCACAGATGATGATGCTTCATGTGGTGGTGATGAAATGCCTCTTGTGTAATTATCATCATAGCAGATTTAGAATTAATATACCTTCGGAGTCGGAGTCGGATAGACAAAAAATTGAGGAGTCAGAGTCGGTTTTTTATGTGCCGACTCCACAGCCCTGGTGACAATATTTTAGATTTGGTGATGACGAATGGCGAGAATATAGTCAAAGGTTTAGAAGTAGGCAAGAGTTTAGGATGTAGTGATCATCAAATTCTTAGGTTTAAGTTATCGCTAGAAAACACTAAGGATAGTAACGTAATAGAAGTCCCTGATTTTCGTAGGGCTAATTTTGATAGTTTTGTGGATAGGATGAGAGTAGTGGACTGGGATAACTTATTTATGGGTAATGACACAAATTTGCATTGGGTGACATTTAAAGAAAGTTTTAGGAATATTGAAAGGGAGTTTATTCCTCATAGGCCCAAGCGCACTAGAAATCATGGTAGGCCCAAGTGGTGGACTAGGGAAATAGGTGAGTTCATAAATGAGCGTAATAGAGCGTATAGACTTAATAAGCGCAATGGCATGGCAGCTAACTTTAATAGATATATCGAGCTTAGATGTCAGGTTAAAAGATCAGTTAGGAATGCCAAGCGTAATTTAGAGATACTTATAATTGCGGAGAGTAAACATAATCCAAAAAAGTTTTTTGAATATGTCAATAATTATAAGCCGATAAAAGATAACATAGGCCCTCTAGTAGATGTTAATGGCGCTTTGGCTTCTGACACTCAGGCAATGGCAGGTATTTTCAATAATTTTTTTGCGACAGTTTTTACTGTAGAAGGCGTAAATAATGTCCCTGACGTGGATGATATCATTCCATTTAATAGAGAGACTATTTTGGATGAAATAACTGTTTATGAGGGTGAGATTGCGCATTATATCGATAGGCTAAAAGTTAGCAAGGCTCCAGGCCCTGACACTTTTTATCCCAGACATTTGAACGATTTGAAAGACGTTATCGTAGGCCCCTTAACAAAGATTTTTAATCAGTCACTCAAAATGGGGATTATTCCTGAAGACTTCAAATTAGCTAACATCATGCCCATTTTCAAAAAAGGCAACCGCATGTACCTAGTAATTATAGGCCCATTAGCTTAACGTCAATTGTAGGTAAACTTTTGGAATCTGTAGTTAGGGATCATATCATCGATCATTTAGAAAGTAGAGATTTGATTAATAGTAGCCAGCATGGGTTTCGACGCCATAGATCTTGTTTAACTAATTTGTTAGAATTTTATAACAAAATAGTGTGCAAATACAATAGGCATAGAGTGGCTGACGTTATTTATTTAGATTTTAAAAAGGCATTCGATACAGTTCCGCATAGGAGATTAATTGTGAAGGTCAAAGCGCATGGTATACGCGGTCAGGTAGCTAACTGGTTAGAAGAATGGCTTTGTGCTAGGAGGCAGAGGGTGGTAGTTAATGGTAGTGAATTGGGGTGGTTGGATGTAGGTAGTGGTGTCCCACAGGGTTCAGTGTTAGGCCCATTGCTATTCGTAATTTACATTAATGACATAGATGTAGGATTGACTTGTAACATGTCAAAATTCGCGGACGATACTAAAATAGGCGGTAAGGTTGTTAACAAGGATGATGTAAATAGGATTATGGAGTGGACAGATAAGTGGGAGATGCAATTTAATATAGACAAATATAAATTTTTGCATGTAGGTTCTCGTAACAATAATTACACGTACACGATGGATGATAGGGAGTTGGTGAGCATTGACGAGGAAGTAGATTTAGGCGTACGCGTATCTAAGGATTTAAAGGTTAGGAACCAGTGCCTGAAGTCTTGCGCAAAAGCTAATAGGATGTTAGGCTTCATAGCGTGTAATTTTGAGTTTAAATCAAAGGATATTATATTGCCCCTTTACAAGTCCCTAGTCAGGCCTCATTTAGAATATGCCATTCAGTTTTGGTGCCCATATTTACATGAGGATATTGATAGGTTAGAAAGGGTTCAGCATTGTACCACGAAACTAATTCCATCATTACACAACAAGCCTTATGAAGATAGGATTAAAGAGTTAGACCTGTATTCGCTCAAAACTAGGAGATTAAGGGGGGAGCTTATTGAAGTTTTCAAAATCATTAATAACATCGATAATGTAAATTTTGACAAACTGTTCACTTTCAATAATAGCAATACTCATAATAATGGAATTTAAGTTGCATGGCAGATGTTTCATTACTAATATCACTAAAAACTTCTTTACATTTAAAGTAATTGGTAAATGGAATAATCTTCCCGCGCCCATCATGAACTCTACTAGCATTAATGTGTTTAAAAACTGTCTAGATAGACATTTTAAAAATATTAATGTTTAAAATAAAAAAACAATTGGCAACAGGAGCTCTGTGGGTGGTAATCGGGGATGAGTCTGTTGACATCTAATGCCAGCTTGTGACACGCCAGCAAAAAAAAAAAAAAAAAAAAATATTAGACTAACAAACTTAGTTGTAGCTTGTTGAGTAAATTAACCCACTTTTTGTTATTCTTTATACTTATTTTTCTTCTCTTTATTGCATGTCTATATGGTATGATAGTGTTTGAGTTAAGAATGTGTTGTAATGCATTCTTATTTTACTTCTATTCATCTTTCACGCCTTTCCAGCCTAGTGGGCTGCATCCTCTACCTCCTTATGGAGTGGAGGATCAGTCTGCAACAGTTGGAAGAATGTATTACTTTGAGTTAAGAATGTGTTGTTCTTGAGTTGAGAATGTATTGCATGGTTTGTAAGCATTCTTATTTTACTTCTTTTCATCTTTCACCCCTTTCTGGCAGAGTGGGCTCAACCTCCCTATGGAGTAGAGGACCATTCTGCAATCTTTCCTATCCTCTCTGACTTGTCAGCAGTGGCTGGCAGATGATGATGGCGAGTCTTTTTTCTCTTTTTCTGAATGAATGTTAACCCACGAGTGATAGGTGTTGCTAATTACTTAACCCCTTATTCTCTTCTCTTAACCCCCTACCGTTTCCTTTCTCTCGGGCTAACCTTAGAGTGGATCTTAGGGTCTTTGTTAGCCTTAGCTTCTGTAGATCATATGACCTTAGATGTTGCAAAGGAGGTTAAACAACCCTAATAAATTACATTAATTAATTACTCTATTTTATATCTAAATGATTTAGAGAAAGGAGTAGGTTATAAACTGCAAAATGATCTTGATAGATTAATTGCTTGGGCTAGTAAATGGCAGATGGAATTCAGTGTCAAAAATGTAAAGTCACGCATTTTGGTAGAAATAATGAAAACTTTAGTTACAAGATACAAGGGAACTGGTTGGAGGATATTAGACGAGAAAGGGTTGGTTAGGTTAGGTTGCTTTAATTAGTCAATTATTTTTTTCTGCATTATTTGGTGATAATTTTTTGTTTTTTCTGCTACTTTTTCATGCTTTGTGCAGTGGTACTTGTCTATCCAAAATACCTTAAAACTTGTGTTTTTTCATAATTCCACAACTACTGACAATATCTACTACACAACATTAAAAAAACCATGCAGGAAAAAAAAATTATCACCAAACTCAGCAATGCCCAGTCAGGTCAACTGAACGCCCAGTCAGGTCAACTGAACGCCCAGTCAGGTCAACTGAACGCCCAGTCAGGTCAACTGAACGCCCAGTCAGGTCAACTGAACGCCCAGTCAGGTCAACTGAACGCCCAGTCAGGTCAACTGAACGCCCAGTCAGGTCAACTGAACGCCCAGTCAGGTCAACTGAACGCCCAGTCAGGTCAACTGAACGCCCAGTCAGGTCAACTGAACGCCCAGTCAGGTCAACTGAACGCCCAGTCAGGTCAACTGAACGCCCAGTCAGGTCAACTGAACGCCCAGTCAGGTCAACTGAATGCCCAGTCAGGTCAACTGAATGCCCAGTCAGGTCAACTGAACGCCCAGTCAGGTCAACTGAACGCCCAGTCAGGTCAACTGAACACCCTTGATGATTGGTTAAGTTGTAATATTTTCATTAGTTTAAACAAAAATGATGAGCAAACTTTTCTGGTTAATTTTGAAGTGTTTTGCATGTTTCCTGTGGTACGGTAATGCATCATTTACGAGATCTCGTAACATGAACATATCCTATATGTTTATGTTATGATATCTCAAAAACTATGCATTTGCACAGGAAACCAATGGCAGATTCGTACAAAGCACAGTAATTATGCCACAAATGACATGGCCTGATATTAAAATCAAAAATACATTTTTCTAGTGTATTTTGGTGTGCTCTGTTCATGTTACAAGATCTTATAAACAACGCATTACCACAGGAAACGTGCAAAACACCTCAAAAAATTAACCAGAAAAGTTTGCTCTCGTTATTTTCATTTAAACTAAAGAAAATATCATGACTTAACCTAACCAATCATCAAGGGTGTACAGCTGACCTAACTTGGCATTCAATTAACCTAACCAGGCATTCAATTAATTGATAAAAACATCCAATGCTTTGTCCTCATCTAGGGCACATAATGAATCAAAGTCGAAACCACATGAACAGCATGTCAGAATTCTATCACAAACACCACCAAACTGAATCCAATTAGAAAAAAAAAAAGCCAGAACAGAAATCAACAAACTAATTAAGTCACAGAGTAACATGATGTCATACCACCCCTGACTACAAATACTTATTATTATTATTATTTTCTACAATAGTTTGCACAAAAAATGAGTGACAAATTTGAATAAAGCAACTAAAACCACCTCATAAAAAGTCATTTTGATTTACAGGTCCAGCCCATGTCATTTAAAACATATTAACCCAAAGCACCTCAAAATTAACCAGAAAAGTTTGGCTAAAATCCTCTATATTTTTTTGGTACCGTATTTCTTTACTATTACACCAGTTTCTGGTAAAAAGTTTTAAAAGCTGGTTTTCAATGTTTTTCAATGTGCTGAATTAAAAAATGATACTCATTTCCATCACAAATGATTTGGGTGCTGGTTCAGTGTGCGGTCTACCTACGATTCGGCAGTCTACCTTTTAATTATAGCTTCTTATCTTGTTTACTAATTGTTTGTTTACATCCCATTGTCAATCGCCCTTGATGATTGGTTAGGTTTAGTCATGATATTTTCGTTAGTTTTAACGAAAATATCATGATTAAACCTAACCAATCGTAGGTAGACCGCACACTTAACCAGCACCATGATTTGTTAAAGAGTTAGGGGTTAGGTTAGGGTGTGGTATTTCTTTACTATTACACCAGTCTGCAGTAGAAAGTCCGGTGTAATAGTAAATATTTACCATTTTTTTTTAGGTTGGGTTAGGTTTTGAAGCATTTCCCTTACTAGAGACTGTCTAAATCGCATTCCTAATGAAGAAACAAAGCTACTGACGTATAATTTATGAAAATCAGAGAGATGGGAGCTTAAGTAGATTATTAACCAAAATAATAGCTTGTTTTATTAGGCTTATTAACAAAAAATTTGCAAATAGCTGATTTCAAATACAAGTACAAACATTATACAAGTAAATAAATAAATAAATAAATAAATAAATAAATAAATAATAAAATAAATAAAATAAATAAATAAATAATAATAAATAAATAAAATAAATAAATAAAAGTAAATAATAAATAATAAATAATAAACAATAAACTTAAACCTTTGCAAAATATTTTAATATCTACGAATACCTACAAAAAAATGGACTCACTGGTGACTGTTCTCAACACTAAAACCAGTATGCAAGTTAACATGGCAGAGGAAGAAAAAAAACAGAAACCCATGCATAAAATGCATTAGACTGCAACCTACATGCATTAAGATATGATGAATGCAGACTATGGATACACTACAGTTGTAGTGAACTACCTATTTATTTCCTACTCATCCTTCAAAATTCAAAAAGAAAATTTTCATGCTTTAGATGTGCTCGTCAAATTTGCGATGACTATGATAGGCAATTTGAAGAGCTTGAATTAGAACTGGCAGGTGAGTTACAGGAGGAGGAAATTATCATTGCAAATGCAGAGCTTGCTGAAAAAGTGAGAAACCCTCAGGATGAGACCCTAGAGAGGGAAACTGTGAGCAAAAAGGGCACCAAAAGAGACAAAACAAGAACAGGAAATAGACTTAGACTAAGACCTTCAACAAAGTGAACCCAACTGTACACAGTCACAAAAAAGCCAAAAGTGAAACCAAGAGGCCAGTATGCAAGTATTACAGGAGGGGCTTGTGTAAATATGGACTTAAGGGAAGAGAATGCCCATTTGTTCACCCACCACTCTGCAAAAAATTTATACACGATGGGAATGGCATTTCTGGATGTAGATCCAATGCAAGATGTCCCTATCTTTATCCTCAAATTTGCCAGAGCTCATGGTGGGAAAGAAGTTGTTTTAAAGAGAACTGCAATCTGGCCCACCTGAAGGGAACAATCTGATTGCAACCACATCAAACTCAATGGAGAGAATACCAGGATAGCGAGCCTGCTATCCATCAGCACTATTTGGCCCAAGGGATGCGAGAAAACCCAAGACCAAATACCATTCCTGCACCCAGATCTTATGCTGATGTAGCAGGTCCAGGTAAGCCCACCGGTGAAAATAGTACAGCAGGTCATGACTCCAGATTTGAAAAAATTTACTGGAGCACAGCTCTGAATTTACTTTTTTTCCCCTTACACCACTAGATAGGTTAATGATAGTAAACTCTTGAATTGACGACATACCAATTACAAATTGTTTTAGCTAAACATAATAATACAATAATGTACAGTTTATAACTCACCTTAAGTTTATTTATTCATTGCAGCAGCAACAGTGGACGATGTTAGACCTTGCATGTAGGCATTTGTTGTGAATTTACCGCCATGTATGCTTGGCCACTGATCAATGGCTTTCTGTATGATCATTACAGCAGATCTAGTGCCTGGAGCTGGACCCTCCTTCACAATTCTGCACAGCTTAGTCAAATGAGATGGCTTAATGGATCCTTTGTGTTCAACAATGTAACCAAGAATGGAGAATGTCCCTTCAGCTGGTGCTTCACTCCAGGCAGTTGATCCATCTTTATCAAAATGCTTTAATCTCTCTGTGATTCCTTTCCACAGCTGTTCTATATATTCTGTCAGCCAATTTATCACTGAGTCTTTTGTAAAACTACTTTCAGATATGGTTCTGGATGGTCTAGCAACTTCAGCAACCTGGTAGTAATCAGAACGTTTCTTGATGTATTTGTAAACTTCATTTAGGATGTAATCCTCAGCTGTTAGTTCCTTTTGCTGCCCTGTGGTATTGTGCTTAAATTCAGAAACTACATCATTTGCATTTCCTCCATTAGCCAATTTGGAAATTGTTTCCATCACTCTTAACATAACAGTTTTCCCTCCTTCTTTATAAAATATATTTTCTACAAATTCTGCACTAACTGTGGTTTTTTGAGCTACTTGCAACATAATCTTTGTTACATAGGAAATCAATACATAGAACTTGGCACTAATTTCTTTCTCTTGTGGATGATCAAAAAACATACAATTTTCCACAAATCTGTCAAATTGATCAAATTCGTAATTAACCATGCGAGTATCAGATTTGAGTTTCGGTCTCTTAAAACCAATGATATTGTCAAGAACCATATTGGTATAGTCAAGGCCTGATCTCAGATTTGAAGAGTGATTCTGAATAAAGTCTAAAAGCTCACTTAGTTTACAAATTTTCTTCAATGCATCAACGTGGGCTCTGTTCACAAGATGCATTAAGTCCCATCGAAATTTGAAATTTTCTCCAAACAACTTTTTCATTTCGTTTTTAAATGGCTCGTTGTCCTTACAAAAAGCCCCATCTCCAACCATTCCAGATACCTTGGATTTAATTGCTTCTTCAGATAGTTTCAAGTGATTAGGAGACTTCAACACATCAAAAATTTCATTGGCCAAATAAACTCCTGACTTGCTGCGTACTAAATTTATCCCAGCAAGTTTTACAGTCTTATCTTCTTCACTCATAACTAATACAACTAGCATGCTTAATCCCAAAATTGTTCCAATGTCAGCTGTTATTGTTACTGAAGTTTGTTCTAAGAACCACTTTACAGTTTGTTCTTTAAGTTGATTATCTAATAGCTCACAAATTGTCTCGCACGCATGTGTGCTATGATTCAAATTTCCAACCTCACAACCTGACCTATGTAATACAGCTAGAAGTACTGGATATAGAGCCCATGCAGTGTTTGTTTTCATTATGTAGCATAAGATGTTGCCACATAAGTCTTCTATGCATTTAGTAGTGTTCCGAGAAGATGTTTTCATCACTTCATAAACAGCAGCTCTTTGATGATGCTGAAGTTTAATTAAATGTTTCTTCAAGTGGGTTTTCAGATTTCTAAACCATCTCTCTTAATTTTCTCCTTGTTTGCATACATAGGTTAAATCTTTAACATTGAAGTAACCTTTTATGTTAGAATGTTTGTCTGAAGCACATGCTTTGGGGTCTGTGCAAGCTATGCAATATAATGTAAACATTTTATCATCAGAAGCATCATCAATATCTTCTTGATTATCATCATCTTCATCCTCAACAGCTATATCTACATCAGGCATATTAGTGTCACTATTTGCAATGTTTTCCATTATATCACTTGGTACTGAAAATGAATCATCAGCATGCCCTAGATCCTTCTTTTCCACCAATTTGAATGTAGATTTGATCAAATCATTGTTCAGGATTTCTTGTATTGATTTACACTTGCTTAAATGGGATATGGAAATGTCAAATTTGTTGCTTTTTGCTTTATTAGATTTGGATGCAACACTTGAACTTGAAGGCATATTTTGACTCTTCTCTTTATTAACCACAACAGCTTGGTGAGTTTCTTTTGTTAGGCGCAAAATTGCATTCAATGTCTTCTGGATTTGGGAATTTTCAAATTCCTCTAAAGCAGTTTTGTTAGTCTGATGCGCAGATTCCTCACTTACCTTTTGTTTCTTAGGTGGAGGAGAAGCACTTTCTTCAGTCTGTGAAACATCTAGTGAAAAAGTTTCATTTTCTAGATTAGCAGTTGATGAAGTTGGTTCATTTTTCTGAGGTCTAACACTAGCACATTTTGTGAACAAACTAAATGACTGCTTTGCCGTATCTCTTTGCTGCACTTCATCCTGGTATTTCTTTACTGCAATATCTAAGCTGTGGGCCCAAACTCTGGGACCTCTTGTATTGTAACAAATATTTTTTTGGAATTAAAATGTTCCTCCCAGTTTTGCTTTTTGAATATTTGTTCTTGCATTGACCACAAAAGTAACCCCTTTTAACACCCTCACTTTTCTCTCCAACTTCATCAATATTAGGATCCATTATTGATTATTGACTACCTGAAAAAATACAAAATAAGTAAAAGTTAGTAAATATAGTATGGTAAAAGTGAGTAAAAGTAAGTAAATATAGTACAATGAAAGTAAGTAAAAGTAAGTGCTTTAAACTTAGTAAAAGTAAGGAAGAGTAAGTAAAAGTAGGTAAGTTAAAGTAAGTAAACGTAAGTTTAAACTTAACTAAACTTTTCAATTCTAGAGTCATGGTGGATTACTTAAAACCGCACAAGTAATTATCTGGCCAATTTATCAAACCTGGCCGAGATCAATGGAACATAGTCCAATCCTGATAATTTTATATTAAAAAAATATACGTTTTAATAAAATTTTAATTATCAAAACATTGAAGCTTAACAAAAAATAAAAATAATTGTTAAATATGGAATTACCAACTAAACTTAAAATAACTAAATTTGTAATTTAAAAAAATTGGTTTGTACAAGAACGTATACGCAAAAAAATTGCATAACGTCTAGCGGATGAACAAAACCCAAAACCAAATTTACTTTTTCTCATGGTCAAATTTACTGGAGCAATGCTCCCAAGATCCCAGGAATCTGGAGTCATGCAGCAGGTAACCATGAAACCCCATTGGGGTTTTAGCACCTCATGAAACAAATACAAGACATTCAAAGCTCACTTGGGCTCCTCATACGAAAGCAAACAAGAACCCCAGCAGGAACCCTACAAATGCCCTATATGTGGGAGATGAAACAAATGGCTCCACAAATGTACCAATAATTTACTTAAACATCCAGGGCCTTTACCCAAACTCAAACCAAAGTACCTTACCTAAAGACCCTAGTGAAAAACACTAATAGCACAGTTATAGCCCTCACAGAAACACACCTGAACCCCATGATCATGAGTAGTGAAATTGCAATCAAAGGGTACACCACCCATAGATGTGACAGAGAAGACCATCTAAATGGTGGTGTCCTGATGTACATCCCTGAAAACATTCAAAGTGAACTGCTCACAGCATACTCAAATGGAGCCTGTGAACTCCTAATCATCATGCTCAGTATAAATAAAGAAGACATAATACTAGTGAATATCTATATCCCCCAGATAGCTCCCATCTAGAGCTCACTGAAGTCCTGGAAAAAATCAGGCAATGCCCAACTATTGTAGACTCAACAAGAGACTTAATCATTACAGGAGACTTTAATCTCCCAAACTGCACCTGGAACCAATATGGTGGTATGAAATCAGGGACAAAAAGGTCCAAATCAAAACACCTGAATGAGTTTATGGAAAAACTGCTCCTAGTACATGTTCACTGCCCAACTAGAAAAAATAATATCCTAAATTTAGTACTGACAAATAATGTAACTACAATTGACCACATTGTTATAACACCAACTATACACTCCAACCACAATGTCATGCATATATTCACAAACTTGTCTCTCCACAAATGTAAGCAAGACCCATGCCAAATGGACTTGCCATACTCTGACCTAAACCTGCACAAGTCAGACTGGACATCAATAAATAACTGTCTGGGAGAAATAAACTAGGAAGATGAATTAGAAAACCTAGAACCAGAAGAATGCTGGAGTAGAATACAATACCTGCTATCATCAGCATTATACAAGCTCTCTCAAAAAAACATTAATTTACATTCATTAAGGCAGTGAAACTCGTTTTCTTTTCAGATATGCAAGTTACCCATAAAATTTGAAGCTAAAGTAAGTAAAGAAAACTAATTTTGAAAACTAATCTTCCTCATGCAAGATTGTTGGTAAAAGTTAGAGCCCATGGTATAAGAGGACATATAGCTGATTGGATAGAAGAATGGCTGAGAAATAGAAAACAGAGTTCATCTAAATGGAAATAAGTCTACCTGGAGACCTGTATTGAGCGGAGTCCCACAGGGGTCTGTTCTGGGACCTCTGCTTTTTGTTGTCTATATAAATGATCTAGAGAAGGGCCTATCATGTAAAACCTCAAAATTTGCTGATGATACAAAATTAGGCCATAATGTTAAGTCAGTAGCAGGAGCAATGACAATACAAAAAGACTTAGAGTAACAGCCTGGGCAGATAAGTGGGAGATGAAATTTAATGTTGATAAGTGCAAGGTTATGCATATTGGACCAAAAAATCCAGAATTTGAATACAATATGAATGGAATTTGGATTAAAAATGATGATAAAGAGAAAGACTTGGGTGTGTCACTGTGACAAATGAACTTAAACCCTCAAATCACTGTATGGTAATCAGAAATAAAGCAAATGCTAGACTCAATCTCATGCACACACACATTAAATACAAATCACTCAATATTATAAAGCAACTATACATTTCATATGTGAGACCCCTCCTCGAATACTGCATTCAATTTAATAGTCCCTATTTGATACAAGATATTGAAAAACTGGAAAAAGTACAGAAACGAGTAACAAGAATGATCCCATCTCTAAGACAATTGACATATAAGGAGAGACTGGCGTATCTAAGCATGTTCTCATTAAAAAGGTGGTGGTTAAGGGGTGATATGATAGAGGTGTATAAAATGATAAAAGGGTTGGATAAGATAGATTTTGAGTCTCTTTTCATTAAAGATCACAATAATCAGACTAGAGGTCATAGTCAGGGGTGGGGTCAAATACAATTGCCCAAATACAAATATAGATACAAATACACTATTTTTTTTACGGACAAATTCAAATACAGATACAAATATTCGAATTTATAAATCCCCAAATACAAATATAAATATAAAGCTTCAAATACAAATAAAATGCAAATACAATTTTTACTGTATTTGCAAATTTCGTACCAATTTCATCCTAAATATAAACGGATAATATTTACTTGACTTCGGCTACCCCTCAAGTAAGACAATACTGGTATACCTAGTACTTATTGTATAAAACTTAACATTGCAATACTTTGGCTCTTATCAAAGTAGACTTCATTTTCACACCAAGGCAAGAAAAGTAACAAATTCCTCTTGTTTATTAGAGAAAATTATTTCACACTTGATATTTCTGCACTTTTGCATAATTAAAGAAAATAAATTCATATTTCTCAGTTTGATTTTTACTGTTCATATCAATTTGTAGTTATATGCACAGTTATATTACATTAGTGTATTTGACTGTATTTGAAGCAAATACGGCAAATAAAAGGCTCAAATACAAATTCAAATATAAATATGCAGCTTTTTAAATTCTCAAATACAAATACAAATGCAAATATCCATTTTTGTGTATTTGTAAATACAAATACAAATACGTATTTGACCCCATCCCTGGTCATAGTATGAAATTATTTAAGCCAAGATGTAGAACAAATTTAAGAAAACATAGTTTTACAAACAGAGTAATTAAGTTTTGAAACAGTCTGACAAGAGAAGTGGTGACTTCAGATACGCTTGATTCTTTCAAAAGAAGGTTGGATAGTTTGATGTCTGCAAGGGACATCTGGTGATGGTGTTTAAGCCCATTTTTATTGCATGAATGGTACTAGTTTATTTCATATATATTATGTGCATTTGGGTGATAGATCCCACAGCTGAACACAGGTGTTGTGGGATATAGGGAGGCAGCATCTTGGGTTAGGGGATACTCTCTGTCCTTACACACCCTATTTAAAGAGATTCCTCTGCCGAGCTATGCCCCCCATAGTACTGTGAGGTATTGAAAAACTCATGATCTTCACTTGCCCCACAAACACCTTTAAATGGGAGACCCAAAATGGGTGCACACACATTTCTACATTACTGTACAGTCTTTACAGCCACACCAACACTTTTCCTCTTAAGTATATATATTGTAATGTATATGGATGTAAATTATGACGTGGTCCGCATTTGATATGGACTGTGACTTATTTTTGGTTGGCATGGTACTGGTATTGATGGGTACCATAATGAAATTGACTGGATCTTTGGATCTGATATATTTGCATATCAGTTATAAATATAGTGTGTAACATATTTGTGGATAATAGCCTATTATGACTTTGATCCTCTGGATCCAGAGATTCTATCTTTAGTTTTAAATTGATAATTAATTAGTTTTAAATTGATACTTAATTAGTTTTGTAAAAATTGGTTATTGCCAATATACAGGCAGTTTTTACATCGTGGAGCCACCTCGATGGGCTGAAGTGGCCCCTAGTGTACCCACTATAAAAATTTCTTATGTTCTTATGTTCTTGTTAAGAGGCCTCCAAGACTAAACTTCTCTCTACTTTTTTTTTCTTCCAACTTCAGACCATTACTTTGGTCTTATATAATTATTTTAGGAGAATTTAATAAACATAATATTAAAGTATATTTCTTTCTCATTAAAATGATGCATAATAATATACTATATCTAGCAAGAACAATCCGATCATTGCATAAAAAAAATTGAAAGCGTATGCAATTCTCAGAATTTGCAACATTTATGCAACGTTTGCATAATTCGTGATGAGTTAAATAATTTCATACTATGACCTCTAGTCTGATTATTATGATCTTTAATGAAAAGAGACTCAAAATCTATCTTAT
This sequence comes from Bathynomus jamesi, assembly GCA_023014485.1. Classification (NCBI taxonomy): domain Eukaryota; kingdom Metazoa; phylum Arthropoda; class Malacostraca; order Isopoda; family Cirolanidae; genus Bathynomus; species Bathynomus jamesi. Next base: position 1,798,487 of record JAJOZX010000047.1, on the reverse strand, counting down.
CCAACCCTTTTATCATTTTATACACCTCTATCATATCACCCCTTAACCACCACCTTTTTAATGAGAACATGCCTAGATACGCCAATCTTTCCTTATATGTCAATTGTCTTAGAGATAGGATCATTCTTGTTACTCATTTCTATACTTTTTCCAGTTTTTCAATATCTTCTCAAATAGGGACTATTAAATTGAATGCAGTATTCGAGGAGGGGTCTCACATATGAAATGTATAGTTGCTTTATAATATTGGGTGATTTGTACTCAATGTCTCTCTGCACGAGATTGAGTCTAGCATTTGCTTTATTTCTGATTACCATACAGTGATTTGAGGGTTTAAGTTCATTTGTCACAGTGACACGCAAGTCTTTCTCTTTATCATCATTTTTAATCCAAATTCCATTCATATTGTATTCAAATTCTGGATTTTTTGGCCCAATATGCATAACCTTGCACTTATCAACATTAAATTTCATCTCCCACTTATCTGCCCAGGCTGTTACTCTATCTTTTTGTATTGTCATTGCTCCTGCTACTGACTGACTTAACATTATGGCCTAATTTTGTATCATCAGCAAATTTTGAGGTTTTACACGATAGGCCCTTCTCTAGATCATTTATATAGACAACAAAAAGCAGAGGTCCCAGAACAGACCCCTGTGGGACTCCGCTCAATACGGGTCTCCAAGTAGACTTATTTCCATTTAGATGAACTCTGTTTTCTATTTCTCAGTCATTCTTCTATCCAATCAGCTATATGACCTCTTATACCATGGGCTCTAACTTTTACCAACAATCTTGCATTAGGAACAGTATCAATCTTTAGTTTTTGATCATTCATCTGACTTGGACAACCTCAACAGGCCAGTGACCTCATGCTTTCCAAATGTAATATAGGTCTAATGCAACTAATAGCTACTCGCCAGGCTTGGAGTAGCCAGTCTAGCTAAGCTAACTTAGGCCCTTACTTAAGCAATCTCAGTATTCATCTAAATATTACTTCCAAACTGAGATTTAAACCAAAACTAATACGAAAGCCTCACGTTTGTATAAATATGAAATAAATAAATTGATCTTACTTGATCTTTAGGACTTTTTGAGGAAGTTTTAGAGAAAAGTCCCATTTTTTACCATTGTTTACTCTCTCTTATTTTTTTTTCTCTTTTCAAAGGATAGTTTTTGTCACAGTCCACGTGTATATACAGTGTTCGACTTCCTGCATTTTCAACCTGCGCGGGAGTCTGTCTGAGTCAGCGAACGCATAGGTCTCCCGTTTTCTTTTTTACGTCATTGCTTATATATCATACCCATAGCCACGTTGAAGCGCTTAACGGTTATTTTGGATCAGTGAGGAACAGGGCCGGATTAAGGGTTTTGTAGGCCAAGGCTGGACTGCGTGGATTTCAACAAATCTTTCCAATATATCGGTATTAGAAAAAGTACTCGACAAATATAGCTGTTTTATTAAATGAGACTACATATTTTTCATTTGTATTTGAGTATAATTAGGCTGACCATACGTACCGTTTTGTATGGGTTCTGTCACTGAAGAATAATTGTAAGCTCAATATGTTTATGTACTTACTTTTTCATGAATACAGAATATTACATAACCCCCGTCCCTTTTTTGCCATCCCAATGTCCCGTTTTTGTCTCAAGGAAATATGGTCAGCCTAAGTATAATATAGATAATTTTAAGAGATTAAATACGATAGGCCTACATAAAAAATATATTTTGCACACAGTAAAGTAAATTGTAAAGCAAACAAACATAAATTATATAAATTGTAAAGCTTCTTGTTCGTTGTTTGCTTGCTGTTGTGGCTCACCTGACTGTACATCTGATTGCTGTTGACGTTGTTCCGGAATATCTGAATTTGACGATGTGGATGACGACGGCGAAAAACTTTAATAACGATCCACTCAGCTTTTCATCTTCCTGTTATCTTTTCAAGCGCTTCTCTCTCTTCAATACCACTTAAATGGTGTCGAACATAACCGTCCGACATTATGCACTGATAATATTGCAATTATATGTCTATGATATTTGATTTATGCATAAAATTGTAAAAAATTCTGTAAAAGCAAAATACACATCACTCGAAAGAGAAATAACAACATATAAACATAAATTTATTATTTTATATGATAAAAAATAATAAATTTAAGCTCCCAAGGTCTACTCTACAGTCTACACAAATAAAGTGGAAAACAACTAAACAAACACCTCTACTTCAAAATCAGATGACAACTACCAGAAAATCTGCTAGTGTTGTTGAAAAAAAAAAAAAATTTTTGGAGGCCAAGGCTTTCAGCCTTTTAGCCTTCGGGTTAATCCGGCACTTACGAGGAAATTGAATTTCAAAGGAAATCTGAGGAAATTGACAGAAATAGGATTTTAGTTTTACTGTATCTGTCTCGTACAAATTATATTATTAATTATTATTAATGTAATAATAAATAATTATAATTATAATTAATAAAATTATATATAAAATAATTAATAATTTATTATTATTATTAATTATTAAGTACAAAAATTCGATTTTACCTACTAGAGCCGTACAAATCCAGCGCTCTTTAGCTCTTTTTAGGCAAAAGTCTAGCGCTCCTGAAAGTTTCAGTTGGCAACTCTACAATGCAGGCACAGACATGTGCACACATGTCACACGTCAATTGGGAAAACGTAATGGGAATCTCCAACGCAAAACTAATGTGGGAATCGTTTGAAACAGTATTTAGGACTATAAATGAGGAATGTGTACCGTACAAAATTAAGCGTGCGAAAGTAAACAACAAGCCCTTGTGGTTTACTTCTAGAGTAGGAGACATTATAAAGAGTAGAGATAGGGCTTATAGGCTACATAAGTGCGATAAAGACAATTTGTGGTTACGAAACAATTACATATCTCTAAGGCGTGGAGCGAAAAGTGTAATAAAAAAGTCCAAGCGCGAATTTGAAATCTCCATAGCTCGTGACGGTAAAGAAAACCCCAAGCGATTCTTTCAATACGTCAACAATAGAAATCCAGTAAAAAGTGTCTTGGGGCCGTTGAAAAATGTTAACGGAGAGCTAGTTTCTGAAAACAAGGAAATGGCCAGTGGCGTGGTGACCATATGGGCCAAACGGGTTTGGCCCGACCAGCGACGATTAGTCAAAGGGCGCCATAACAGAGGTTCAGAGGGCGCGGCACCAGGGGCCAGATTTTAGAATTTTTAAAATTTTAAAATTATAAAACCAACAATAATAGTAATATGACTGCTACATATTACTAAAATTAGTAATACAAATTTTTAATCATAATCTTTCGCTATGATTTAAAATTTGGGGGACCTATCACCATTCATAAAGTAAAACAATTTTCAAATCCATTTTTCAAAAAACACAACTTTCTATTTTAGAAAATTCATAAAAAAAAATTGGAGACTATGAATTTCTTCAAAATTGCACAGAACACAAAGGAAGACTTTACAGTGTACAACATAGAAACCCCAAATTATTACAAATTTTTGAAGCGGGGGAGGAGAGTTATGCCCAAATTTATACCAAAATTGTATGGAAATATTTAAAGTCAAATTTTAAAAAAAAAAATATATATATATATATATATATATATTCAATGTCAGTAATTAAAATTTGATTTTCATGCTGTGTCAAAAATGCATACTACAGTCTTGCTTGAGTCACAAATTTGATTTTTTTTAACCCTTGGCTATATTTATTTATTTTTAAATTAATAAAATAAATGTTGCCTATATTTATTTTATTAATAAATGTATTTTATAAGAAAATATAACTACATTCGATTTTACAGATAAAATTTCAGCATCAAATATTTTACTTCTTGTTTTTGGTATTATAAACTGTCAAAAACCAAAATAAATTAATTGGTTGAAATATAGAATCTAATCCATATGCAATGCATAAAAAAGAGAAATAAAAAATCTGGTGCTCAAAACAGAACTGCTAAGAAACAGCGCACACAGGAAGAAGACTCTCAGGCAAGGAATGCAGGCATTTTTAAATATAACTGAGCCTAGTCAAGTAACACCTGCCACTGAAACACTGTCAGCTGTTACTGTAGCTGAAACACTCAATTCTAGTCAAGTTGTTGAAACAAGCACATCTTTAACTGAAGCTGAAACATTGCAGTCTAGTCCTAGTGATGACTCTGATGAGATAGATCACATCACTGTTACCAAAAAACTTCAGTCTGGTCAATTTGCTGAGTCAGCCACATCTGTCAATGTCACTGAAAATAGCAAGTAATTGTAAGCACAAAAGTTTCTAAAAATCAATTTATAAAATTCTAATGAATAACAGTCTCTTGTTATTTTTTCCTTAACTATAAAATATGTACAGGGTGGGCCGTAAGTTTCCATACATAGGAAAATTTAAATACGTGCGTCGGTATTTGGATCAGCAGTTTCCGGATGCTTGGATTGGTCGGCGTGGTCCTGTGGAGTGGCCTCCCAGATCCCCAGATCTCACCCCCCTTGATTTCTATCTTTGGGGGCACTTGAAGGCCATGGTGTATCAGGAAAAGATACGAGACATAAATCATCTAAAGGAACGTATCACCAACGCCATTACAAGCATAACGTCAACTGTGCTAATGCGTGTTCATCAACAGTGGGGAACACGTATTGAAATGTGTTTTCAAAACAATGGCAACCATGTAGAGCATATTATATAAATAAAAATGGTTGTCCATAAAAAAATGTTTATTTTTCCTATGTATGGAAACTTACGGCCCACCCTGTATATTAACCATTCAAACTCTGATGATGATGGTGATGACAAAGAAAAACAACATGCAGTACATGCACCGAGTTGTGTACCTAATCAACCAGAGTCGATCAAGTCTAGTCAAGAAGCTGTTGATACAACAGAGAATCTATTTTCAAATCTGACAAAATTGATCCTACAGCACTAATAAATTCTAAGCACAGGTGATTTTATTTTTATCTTTCACTAATATTAAAATGTAATTCCTAAAAATTATAATGTGCATAAATAAAGGTTATTTTTGCTATTTAAGTTCTACCTATCTTAGCCATAAAATAATAAAGGCAATTTATTTTTTTCTCAATCTCAGGTATAGTGCTGATGTAAAACAACACGTGCTGAGCTGTGGATCTAAACAACCAGATGATAAGTCCCTTTCAAAAAGAGGAAATGTCATTGGTGGTCGCAAACGTCATTGTTCACATGATGTTTTTTACAACACCAACAAGCTAGTTCGCCATTGGTTGTCCTATTCTGAGACAAAAGATGCGCTGTTTTGTATCACATGTATACGGTTTACTGATAACAGTCTGGGAGGAGAAAATCAATGGTCTAAACAAGGAAATTAATTTACAAATGGTGGTTTTTCTGATTGGAAGCACCACTGGGAAGGAGTAAGGAAACATGAAACTTCAAATAGTCATAGAATGGCTGTTGTTGCCAGATTGATGTTTCTGAGACAGAGTTCAATCTCCAATGCATTGTTGAAGCAAAGTGAGTCTGAGGAGAATTTGAGAAAAGCTGCAGTTATAAAGAACAGGACGTTTGTGCATAGGGTTGTCAACGCTATACGTTACCTTGGTATACAATCTTTGGCATTCAGAGGTCATAGAGAATCATTGGATTCAGATGAGAACATAGGAAATTTTTTGGAATTGCTTGATTTTCTTGCTGTGTATAATTCAAGTACTAGAGAGCAGATAGAAAAGGTTCTTCATCAATAGCAGGAAACTGAGAATCAGAGCCGTGGTTCCAAGCTAACTTTTTTGAGTAATGATACTCAAAGGAAGATCATTTATATAATTGGAGAAGAAATAACAATCGAAATTGTAAAGAAAATAAAAAAAGCTGTTGCATGGTCCATCATTGTTGACACATCTCCTGATGCATTACATCCCCCAAGAACACGTTAGTATTTGTGTTCGTGTTGCTGTGGATGGTGATGTTTGTGAGCATTTGCTGTGCCTACAACTTGGTTCACATACTACATCAGAAATGCTTCTGAGTTTGGTAAAGTCTGCTTTTTCTGACCGTAATGTTGAATGTTATGAGACTCTTGTTGACCAGTTATATGATGGTGCTGCGAACATGAGTGGGTGCTATGGCGGATTACAGGCGCTAATCAGACGCGATATCGGTGAGCAAGTTATTGTTTACTGCAATGCACACATCCTCAATTTGGTACTTTCAGCTGTTACTCTTTTTGGAACACTGGAGACATTATATGTTATGTTTACACAATCTAATCGCATACATTCACTTTTTGAAGATACACAAAAGGAATCAGGTTTGGAAGTTAAAACATTGAAGAGACTGAACACAGTACGCTGGACGGCTCGTGAATTTTCTCTAGATGTATTCATATCTAGATACACATCGATATGTGAAACCTTGAATGAGATCACCACATCTCAAGAGTTTAGTCAGAAACAGCGTTCGGAAGCAGCTGGTCTACTTCACATTGCTCACAGTCGAGCATATCTGGCAACAGCTTGCCTGTTTCATAAAATATTCATGATAACAGGCCCACTCAGTCGTTATCTACAGACAGTCAATGTGGATGCTGTCAGAGCACTTGATATGGTCTCAGCTTCGATGCAGCAGCTACAGAAGATTCGCGATGACCCAGCTACTGTTATTGCTGCTGTCGAAGAAATCGACGATAAAGCACAGTGGCCAGTCATACGTGCACGTAAAAAGAAGAGACAGATCAATGAGAATGATACTGAAATCACTGAAAATAGTCAAGCAAAATGGACACGTGAAGCATTTTATACTGTTCTAGACAAAATTAATTCGGCAATGAAAGATCGACTTTCTGCAAATCGAAGTGTACTAAAATCAACACAAAAATTTTGTCCAACAAATTTCTCTAATATTGGTGCTCAAATTTCTACATTGGAGAATGAGATCGACGAATTTTGCAGTAATTACAGCATCAATAATCATGAATGTGCCTTGGAGCTCTATAGCTTCAGTTCCGTATTCTCTTTATTATCGAACACGAAAACGATTTACAGCGCCTACACTGTACTCAATCATGATACGGGTCTTACTGAAGCCTATCCAACTCTTCCAAAGACATATGGCATATTAGTGGCAATTTCCGCTACATCAGCAACGGCTGAGAGATCCTTTTCAGCATTGAAGCGAATCAAAACGCGCATAAGGAATTCCATATCGCAGGAGATGCTGCTGGGTACAATGCTGATGTCAGTCGAACGAAATAGAGCGAAGAAACTAGACACAGACCGGCTAATTGTTCGATTTGGTCAATCATCTAAATTTCTCTCGAAAGCCCTAATTATGCAATAGAGACGTTAAGTATTTATTTTCACATACATGACACACATGTGCTGTGCTTTCTATTGTTTTAAAACGTATTGTGCTTTCTATTGTTGTAAGAAGTTTGTAATAATAATAATATTTTCATACAAACAATCTGTATTTCTATAAATTTATTAACCAAAAAAATCTAACAGTTTGGTCCTGTTTATAACGTTCAAAACGAAAAATGTAAACAAATACGTCTCAGTCTCAAAACGGTAAAAAAATGCTAAAATTAAAAATTTCGAATCATTTCGAGAGGGCGCCAAAATGCTCTCTGGCCCTACCAGCGATGAGAGTCCCACCACGCCACTGGAAATGGCTACCTTGCTAAACGAATTTTTTACGTCAGTTTTTACTACAGAAGATGTAACGAATATCCCTACGGTCATAGACATTATACCTTTTGATAATGGTAATATTTGAATAATATTGTGGTTAGTGAAAGGGAGGTAATGCGCTATATTGATAAAATGAAAATGCGTAAATCATCTGGGCCGGATTCCATATATCCCATACAACTGAAAGAATTAAAAGAAAGCATTGTTGTGCCACTAACAAAGATTTTTAATGAGTCTATTTCTGAGGGGTGCGTACCAGATAATTTCAAGTTAGCAAATGTAATACCTATCTTTAAGAAAGGCGATAAAGGTGCGGCGGGAAATTATAGGCCAATCAGTTTAACGTCTGTTGTAGGTAAGCTACTGGAATCAATAATTAGGGATGGTATAGTCGAACACTTAGAATTGTATAACTTGGCTAGAAATACGCAGCACGGTTTTAGGCGAAACAAATCTTGCTTAACTAATCTTTTAGAATTTTTTCAAAGCGTGGTTGAAGTTTACGATAGGCATCGGGCGGTAGATGTAGTGTATTTAGATTTTCAAAAGGCTTTTGATACCGTACCGCATAAAAGACTCATTGAAAAAACTAAGGCTCATGGAATCAGGGGTGTAGTAATAAATTGGATAGAAGAGTGGTTGCGAGGTAGGAAACAGAGGGTGGTCGTTGATGGAGCGGAGTCGTCTTGGGCTAATGTAGCGAGCGGTGTTCCTCAGGGTTCTGTATTGGGCCCCTTACTTTTTCTTATATATAAATATATATTAACGATTTAGATGTCGGCCTAGTCAGTACAGTTTCAAAGTTTACGGATAACACGAAGCTGGGTGGTAGGGCGATTAATGACGAAGATAGAAGTAAAATCCAGGAAGATCTGAATAAAATCGTTGATTGGTCAGTCACATAGCAAATGAGATTTAACGTCGACAAATGCAAAACTTTACATATAGGTTCGCGTAATGGTAGTTTTGCGTATAGTATGTCAAGAAAGGAGTTAGCAAGCGGAGAGCAGGAAAAAGATTTAGGAGTTATAGTCACTGATGATTTAAAAGTAGCGAAACAAAGTACAGCAGCGGTCAATAAAGCGAACAAAGTGCTAGGTTTTATAGCTCGGAATTTTGAGTACAAATCGCGCGATATTATTGTTCCTCTTTATAAATCATTAGTTAGACCCCATTTGGAGTACGCGATCCAATTTTGGAATCCGCATATGCGAAAAGATAGACAAAATCGAAAGAGTTCAAAGACGAGCAACTAAGATGATTCCGTCGCTTAGGTCGAAGTCGTACTGTTAAAAAAAAGTTGATGTGTAGAAATAACCACATATATTTCCAAGTAAAATATAAACAAAACAAATATTTACCACAAAATAAATTTAGAATAAAAAATAATAACCCTTGTTTCTAACCAACCAACTAGTGAAGTTGGGTTTCCCTAATTAACAAAAGGAAGAAAGAAAAAAAGGCTTTTTTGAGACTGAAAAACTCAGCTCTTTGTTAAAGACTATTCGGGGTTTATCTTTGGGAAAGAAAATATAGACCACAAAAAACAGATAATATATAAATTCTGGAAAATACGATATCAAATGGTTAGAGCACAGCACAGAGGATGAAGACATCAGGAGGCGCCGTCGAAAAGGCTTAGGCCTCCGACATTTCATCGTATCGTATTGTATCGTAAACATGGAAAAATTTTAACTGCTGAATCAAGTGGGCTAGTTTTTTTATAAAAAATTGGTGTAGTTCCCCAACTAACCGGGCAACTTAAAGTCAACCTTTAAATCTCAATATTAACCACTCCAATTAAACTAAAAACTAAAACCCTGTTTAACTAAATAGTGGCCTATCAGAACTAGGTGTAAGTAGCTTAATCAAAATACTTAACTAAAGTAAGAGATTGAAACTAGGTACCTAGAAGAAACTCGAACCGGGCTACAACAGCCCTAACTAAATAATTAAATGGCTGGAATAGCCCCTATTAAAACTTAAGGGCAATATAGCCCTAACCTAACTTAAGTAAAAACCTTCAAAACATTAAACCTTTAAAATCAAAAACTTTAGGGCAATACAGCCCTAGCCTAACTTAAACTGCAAAACCTAGGTCTGGGAAATAGCCCCTATGAATAAATAACTTAGCAGTGTGCTAAATAGTGACTTAACAAATAAAAATTAAAATCTGGAAACTAAATGAAACTTATGGACTAGTTAGAAACAGAAAGGGCAACGTTCAACTGGCAACTTCATTTGTGGTAAGTCTAAAGTAATTTTAATGAATTTAGTTTGACCATAGTTAGTAATCTGGCTGCCGACCAAATTTTAACCTTAAAACCATTGCAACCTACAGTGAAAAAGTCTGTAGCTATGTTGACAGTGTCTAAATGGGCCATTATTATTTCTATAATTACTGTGCCTATTTAAAGTAAACTTAGCCTAAATATTGCACCTAAATAAAAGTAATCTCTCTCAAAAAATATTTTTTCAATAATTTTTCAATATGGCACCCCCAGGTGGGCAGTCGAGAAGTTGGTTACCCTTTTTTGTTTTATTTCTGATAAAATAGTTTTAAATCCAGTGAATTAAATTTTTTACATAGTCTGAAAATTTAATTATAGATATCATTGATAATATAATTTATAATATTAAACCTAAAAAATGGATAATGAAACTGAAGCCACTCCAGAAAAAAGTATGGAGACAGTGTCATCATGGTTGGGAAGTGATGTGGAAGCGCTTGAAACTAGTAAATTGGTAAAAAAGAGGGGAGCAATCAGAGCCTCAGCTACTAAACTTTTAGCTACAATCAAAGAAAAATTGGATGATTGGACTGAGGAACAAAAAAATTCATATGCTCGGCTTTTGTCCTCACAACTGGACAAGTTACAAAATTTAGATGAAGAAATCCTTAATGTGTTTGTTTGCTCCGAAGGCTTCTCAGAGGCTAAACAAGAGAAACTAGATGAAAAAAACATTTATTACCAAATTGAAATACATCAGATGGTACAATCATTAACAACTAAAAAAGAAAACAATGCCGAAGCCAAACCTAAACCAAGAATAGGTACTAAAATTCCTGAGCTTCAAATATTACCATTTGATGGAAATCCCTCTAAATTTCAAAACTTTAAGACCTCATTCAGAAACATTTATGATAACATAGGTCTTTCTGAACAAGAGAAATTTGCCTACCTAAAACAACATTTGAGTGGAAACCCTGCCATTCAAATAAACTGCATGCAAGAGAGTAAAACATCTTATGAAGAAGCATGGCAGCAGTTGGAGAGCTGTTATGCAACACCAAGCCAAATTAAATTCTCCATAATAAAATCACTTTTAACCAAATCCAAAATAACCAAAGATTTTAAATCACTTCATGACTTTCAAGCAGATATGCACTCTACCATAAATTTAATGCAAACTCAAAAATTAGAATTAGAAGATATACTCTTGTATGTATATTATAATAAGCTAAGTAAAGAAACTCAGGAATTTTTAAGAACTTGTGGTTTTAAACTCTATGACCACTTTGATAAATTTAAAGAAGCCATTGCCGAAGCTACCAAAACCTTAGCTAATGTTAGTTTTAATCTTGAACAAAGTGAATTAACCACCTTAATCCCTAAACAAAAAAGAAACTTCTCTCCGGAACCAGCCAGAAAACCATGGCATTCTGGACAAACTACAGCTACTCTGGCAGTTTCTACCCACAGACAATCCTCAAGAAGAGCTCAACATACTGACCAGAGAGAACTTTACTGCAAATGCAAATTGTGTAAGAAAAACACACACAGAATCTCAAAATGTGATTCTTTCCCTGAAAATTGGGATAAACTGAAAAAACTTGCTAAATTAAATTATTGTACTAAATGCACCTCATCTAAACACCAAGCCAAAGAATGCCCCATTTCTCTCTTACCCTGTTCATTTTGTAGGTTTTCTAACCATTTATCCTTCCTTTGTACTAAACAAAAAGGAAAACCAGAGGAAGATAAGAAACCCAAAACCAGTACTGAAGTAGCTATCCAAAAAGAAAACTCAAAACAAGGGGAACAAGTTACTAACTTTTTAATTTTAAAAAACACTGACGAAGAAGTGGTATTACTTCCTTCCATGCAGATGAGAATGAGAAACTCAGAAAAATCGATTAAATGCTGAGCACCTTTGGATAATTGTAGTCAAGCCAACTACATTACCAAATACATTACCAATTATGAAGTAGCTATAATTAAATTGGAGGATTCTAGAAACCCTGGAAACTACCAAGAAATAGAAGCCATCATAATTGATGATATTAATATTAAATATGAAGTTCAGGGATTATTGAAACTTATTTAAAATCCTTAAATTATCAACTTGCAGATCACTTTGAAGCTGATGAAGTTGCTGACTTCAGGGTAATTTTTAGGGCTGCAACCCACAAACTTTTTGCTCTCAGCACTCATCAGATTCATACTGCCTCTTGTTATAAATCTCCCTATGGAATACTTTTATTGGGTTTCCCTTCAGATTATTACCCTGAAAAAGAAAAAGAACCAATAAGAGATCAGATCAGCTTCTGTATTACCAACCCTCTACTTACTAGCACAACTTCTAATGAAGATTTAAATAAATTGAACACCAGATTGCACAATTTAGCAAACTAGAAAACTTGGGTATTTCTGGGGATGAACCATTTTCAAACAAAGAAAAAGATCTAATTGCAAACTTTGAAAAGGAAGTTAAAATAGAAGATGAAAGATTGTCTGTTAAGGTACCATGGAATGACCAAAAAGAAAAACTTCACCAAACTTTAACTATGCTATTAGCAGGTTAAAGTCCACTTGCAAAAAATTAAAAAAAGATAACTTAATGCAACCTTATTCAGACATCCTTAAACAACAATTCCAGGAAGGAATAATAGAAGAAGTAGCCCTAACAGAAAGCCTAAAATAAGAAGGAAATTTTTTACCTCATTTTCCAGTAGTTCGCCCTGGAGTACAAACAACTAAAGTTAGGATTGTAGTAGATCCCTCGGGTAAAAGCAAACCAGAAGAAATAACAGTAAATGATGCTACTGAGGACTGCCCTTCCCTCCTACTTCATTTAGCAAAATTGTGTATCAAATTAAGGCATGGTAAATATTTGATGATTGGAGACATTCAAAAAGCATTTTTACAAGTTAAATATCAAACAGAATTTGACTGCAACACCCACAAAATTCTGTGGTTAAAATATACCCAATTGGCTCCAAATGACGATAACCTGATCTGCTATAAATATAAGAGTTACCTTTGGCAACAAAAGCATCCATTTTTACTACAACAATCTCTCCAACATATTTTTAATGAACCACAAAACCAAGTGGCGAACTACCTAGCTAACCGGTTTTACATGGACAATGCTCTAATTAATGCCAACAATCTCTCATAACACAAAGACCTTTACAATTATAGTGTAAACACCTTAATTTAATCAATTATAATTTGAAGATATATGAATGGGCTTCCAATCACTCAGAACTTCAAGGACTATTTGAAAAACATGACATAGCCTCCTCAGAAGATAAAGAAAACATAAAACTATTAGGATATGGTTGGAACACAAATGTTGATACACTCATCTAAAAACTGTAAACTTGAACTTAGAAGCCAAAACTAAAAGATAAATACTAAGTTCTGTGCAATCATTGTTTGATCCAATTGGATTTGTTGCACCCTTAATGTTTAAATTAAAACTCCTCATGCAGAAGGTAGTATCGACCAAAAAAGATTGGGATGAATATCTGGAACCAGAAATGCTGGGTGAATGGAAAAAACTTTGCAAAGAAATAAACAAAGTGGAATTTCTGAATTTTCCTAGACAAGCTTTTGAAAATTCCAAACCTATCATGGAAAATCTTCAACTCCACATCTTTTGTGATGCCAGCCAAGAAGGGTGTGCAGTGAGTTGCTATCTAGTTGGAAATGGAAAATCCGAACTATTTACGCTAAATCAAGAGTCAACCCCAAATCAAAAAATTGGACCATTTGTAATTTGGAATTGATGGCAATCTGCCTAGGAACCAAAGTCCTAGAATACCTTAAAGAAACCTACCTAGAAGAAAACTCAGAAAACCAAAAGTTCTTCAAAACAATAATTTGGACACTCACAGGTGGCTTTAAATTGGATTGCTCAAAAATCTCTAAAAATGAAATCCATCTTTGTAAAAAACAGAGTGAAAGACATTCAGGAAGCAACAAGAAACTTAAACCATCATCTGGAATTCAGACATGTAGCAAGAGAAGACAACCCAGCAGACCTACTCATCAGAACAATATCTTTCAAGAAATTTCAAAACTTCTTCCCTTTTACCAACATGGTCCCACAGTTTTGAGAAATGAAACTGAATGGCCAACCAACTTAATTTTTAACACCCACCAAGAAACCTTACAGACAACAATAAATGTGTCTCAAACAACTTGTAAAGAAATAAATGAAAAAACTCCCTTGTTAAACCTGGAAAAATTCTCGAACAGGAAAAAACTGGTCAGAATCACTGCCTATGTTCTACGGGTCATAGAAAACTTAAAGTACTTCCGCACTCACAAATATAACCTAACAATGGAAGAACAAATTGCTGTTTTGGAGAAAAATCATACAACTTACAAAACTAAGGCCACAAACTACTGGATAAAACTGGTTCAGCAACAACATTTCTCAAAAGAATAAGAAATAATTAACAAACTAAATAAAGGAGAAAAAATTGAGGACCTAACAAAGCTGCAAAAGAATCTAAAACTCTTCATTGACAAAGAAGGGTTAGTCAGAACAATGGGGAGATATAAATATAAATATACAACCAACCTTAACTCTTCTGCTAAGTATCCTGTACTACTACCTGAGAATTCTCATTTAACAACGTTAATCATAACTGAATGTCATACAAAAGCCAGTCATGCAACCTTAGCTACCACATGCAATTTCCTCAGACAGGAATTCTGGATCCCCAAAATAAGGCAAGTAGTTAAAAAGGTTCTGAAACAATGTCTGTTTTGCCAAAAATACTTTGCCATGGCTTATGAAGTTCCTACTACTGGACCATTAGTAACAGAACGTTTAAGCTATGAAAAACCCTTTGAAAAACTGCCGCTACTCAACCCCGACCACAAAGACAAGCTGCAGTTAGATTTCGGGAAGAACTGCAAAGAAAAATACAGAGTGGATCTTTGTGAAGACCACAAATTGAAAATTGTGAATGACTTAAATAGCTATAACTTAGGATTAACGTTCTACAGAAAAGACGCTTTCATTTTCATATTTCACTTAAAAGGAACTTTTCTGTAGAGCAAGTCATTTTCCTTCATCATCATGGTGGTGGGACAAAAAAAAATTTTGCCAAGAATATAATTCTAGGTAAATTTTTTCCCCTTCGGGGAAATGTTAAAAAAAAGTTGATGTGTAGAAATAACCACATATATTTCCAAATAAAATATAAACAAAACAAATATTTACCACAAAATAAATTTAGAATAAAAAATAATAACCCTTGTTTCTAACCAACCAACTAATGAAGTTGGGTTTCCCTAATTAACAAAAAGAAGAAAGAAAAAAAAGGTTTTTTTGAGCCTGAAAAACTCAGCTCTTTGTTAAAGACTATTGGGGGGTTTATCTTTGGGAAGGAAAATATAGACCACAAAAAACAGATAATATATAAATTCTGGAAAATACGATATCAAATGGTTAGAGCACAGCACAGAGGATGAAGACATTAGGAGGCGCCGTTGAAAAGGTTTAGGCCTCCGACATTTCATCGTATCATATATATCGTAAACATGGAAAAATTTTGACTGCTGAATCAAGTGGGCTACTTTTTTTATAAAAAATTCTTGTAGTTCCCCAACTAACCGGGCAACTTAAAGTCAACCTTTAAATCTCAATATTAACCACTCCAATTAAACTAAAAACTAAAACCCTGTTCAACTAAATAGTGGCCTATCAGAACTAGGTGTAAGTAGCTTAATCAAAATACTTAACTAAAGTAAGAGATTGAAACTAGGTACCTAGAAGAAACTCGAACCGGGCTACAACAGCCCTAACTAAATAATTAAATGGCTGGAATAGCCCCTATTAAAACTTAAGGGCAATATAGCCCTAACCTAACTTAAGTAAAAACCTTCAAAACATTAAACCTTTAAAATCAAAAACTTTAGGGCAATACAGCCCTAGCCTAACTTAAACTGCAAAACCTAGGTCTGGGAAATAGCCCCTATGAATAAATAACTTAGCAGTGTGCTAAATAGTGACTTAACAAATAAAAATTAAAATCTGGAAACTAAATGAAACTTATGGACTAGTTAGAAGCAGAAAGGGTAACGTTCAACTGGCAACTTCATTTGTGGTAAGTCTAAAGTAATTTTAATGAATTTAGTTTGACCATAGTTAGTAATCTGGCTGCCGACCAAATTTTAACCTTAAAACCACTGCAACCGACAGTGAAAAACCTGTAGCTATGTTGACAGTGTCTAAATGAGCCATTATTATTTCTATAATTACTGTGCCTATTTAAAGTAAACTTAGCCTTAATATTGCACCTAAATAAAAATAATCTCTCTCAAAAAATAATTTTCCAATAATTTTTCAATACGTACGAGAATAGGCTTAAGGAGTTAAAACTGACTAAACTCGAGACTAGGAGTCTAAGGGGTGATCTAATCCAGGTTTTCAAAATTATGAATGGGTTCGATAACGTAGATAGAGATAGCTTTTTCGAAATATCTCAATATAATAGGACTAGAAATAACAGGTGTAAGTTGACAAGTAAAAGGTTTGAGACAGCAGTTGCCAAAAACCTTTTTACGCATAGAATAATAAATAGGTGGAATAGTTTGCCGGTAGAAGTAATGAGTAGCACGTCTATAAACATGTTTAAAAATCGATTAGACGCATATGTTGATAGATTGGGCATAGTTTAAGGTAGTAAAATTAAGGCTTTGTGGTTCGGAACCCACGTAAAATTGTAGGTCCCCTCGGACCCCTCCGCCACCACGGAGGACATGCACAATACACATTTACGAACACAGTTAGGTAGACCAGCCATGAGTGGATCCTAGGGTCTTTGTTGGCCTGACACATTATAACAAGCATATATATATATATATATTATATATATATATATATATGAGAAATAATATATATATATATATATATATATATATATATATATATATATATATATATATATATATATATATATATATATATATATATATATATATATATATATATATATATATGAGAAATAATGAACTAACCGACGATCCAAAAGAAATATCTGATACATTGAGAGCTCAATCTGAATCAGTTTTCAGTACCCCAAAAACTGACAAAGCGATACCTGACATAAATGCATTCTTTGAAGAAGAATTGCAAGGAGAGTATATAACAGACTGATTTTACACCAGAAGATGTAGCGAGAGCTATAGGACAAATGAAACCACATTCAGCTGCAGTTCCGGACAATTGGAACGCATTATTGATTAAAAACTAAAAATGAAATAGCTACACCTTTATACTGGATATGGAGAAGATCCCTAGACACTGGGGAAATACCGAATCTTGAAAAGAGCAAACATTGTCCCTATATATAAAGGAGGGGACAGATCTCAAGCAAAGAATTATAGACCAGTGTCATTGACGTCCCACCTCACCAAAGTATTTGAAAGAATAGTTAGAGAGAAAATTTATGACTTCCTGGAAACACTGGAAAGATTCAACGAAAATCAGCATGGATTCCGATCAGGTAAATCATGCTTATCACAACTAATAGAACACTACAACAATATCCTAGATGCAGGGCCGGATTAACCATTAAGCAAAATAAGCCCGTGCTTAGGGCATCAAGGGAAGGGGGGCACCACAGAAATTTTCCATTGTCGGATTTACCATGGATTTATTATACTATTATAATCGCGGCTTATAGCCTATAAGCTGTTGAAAACTGAATTATATATATTCATATATAGTATTTATTTTTTTTCATTGTTTGAATTTGTAGTGAACAACAACCCTTTTGAGAGAATAAATATATTTCGTTGTAATCACACACTTTACGCTTTGCGTTATTATTTTGTTTATATCAAATCTTTGAGCGCCATATTAAAAATACATATAGATTAAATATTTTCGTGTGCTATAGGAAGTTATTCTGAACGTGTGATTTGTGCATATAATATTAAATATATATTTTACATAATCATTTGGTATTGTTTTACAGAAAGATTTAGGTTTATAGAATTGTAATATAAATTAATATTAAAATAAAAGAAACTATAAACTCTCTATATTGCTGTTGTATCAAGTGATGTTTATCACGGCCATTATAATAATAAGATATACTGACCTAAGTTAATTAGCGTTGAAGAAGTTTATCTGTTGCTCTCTCTTCTTCTCTAGGGTAAGTCTATGAAGTGTACTTTATTTGTATATATAACAATATTTTATCATACACGTATCTTTATTTTATAATTTATTTATCTATTGTCATAACAGTATAAAAGAATTTAGATTGTAATAACCAGAGTGAATAATTTGTAATGTATATATAACATCAAACGTAGTTAGGACAATTTAGGCCCTAAGCAAATGTTCATATTTCCTATAATTAAATATTGTGTTTTAAATAAATAAATAAATGTAAATATAAAATGTGGCTCGTTAATAGTGAAATGTTAATATTGATATTTTTATAGATTGCGTATTATTAATTCTAATGTTAAGTATTTTTATTTTATAGGTTTCGGTTCCTTCTTTCGGTTCCTTCTTTTGGTTCCTTCTTTCGATTTGATTTGTATTCAACATTTCGAGTTGATATTTCGGTTGAGTTATATTTAATTGCCACTTATATTTAAATTGCCACTTTGGTTGTGTACGGTTCCCATTTTGTCTTTCTGAGAATAAAAGAACAAAGCCAAGATTGTGATATGTGTAACTGTGTTGATTGCCACATAATATACAAATAAAATATTCTTTTTATTTCTGTATTTTACAGACCCCAAGAACCAAGATGAAACGTGTTCAGTTAAGTGGTGCACAAAAGCGAAAACTATCAAAAGAGAAACAAGAGAAGACTTTGGATTTAGAGTCCAAGACTGCAAAGCTGACTGATTTCTTCACACAAGTTCCACGACCACAACGTCAACATGATATACCGATTCTGAATCAAAACCAATCTCCGTCATCAGAAGTGGACACAAATACCACTTTGATCACTTCAAAATCAAAATATGATGACGTTGGAATCACCGAGGTGTCACAAGCAGGTTCATCTACCACATGTCTCACTACTGATCTCACTTTGCCTGTAAATTCTCTTGATACCTCTACTGCAAATGTTGATTCAAGTTGCTTTACAAGACATTCTGGGGTTGAAATAATTGCTGAAAATGAAAGTTTAGTGGACCATGGTGATGGTGGTGAAATGAATCAGTCTGCAGAAGATGAAGTAAATATAGCAAAAGATCCAGGGTTGTGGCTTGATTTCTCTGCTGATGATGTGGCTTATTGGATTGCTTGTGGACCCAGTGACTGTCAACACCACAATGGGCCATTTGACAAGTCTTACCGGCATTTCAGTAGTGGCAAACCAGCAAGATACTGTTCACAAAAACTTTTCGTTGGGACAAAAGCCAATGGTGAGAAATACAAGAGAGAGTGGTTATTGTATTCACCATCAACAGGATCAGTTTACTGTTATGTTTGTAAACTGTTTGCTCCTAAAAATGTCTCACATTTTGTTATAAGAGAAGGGTTCAGTGACTGGCGAAATACTATTGTAATTGATCATCATGAAAAAAGCACTACTCACCGAGACTCTATGCTAACATACTTAACTCGCAGACAAGGTGCGGGGTTGGGACAACAGTTGGAAAAACAAATTCAGGAAGAGTGTGATTACTGGGAACATGTCTTGAGGCGTGTCATAGCTGTTATTTGTACGTTAGCTGAACGTGGCTTGTCTTTTCGAGGAACAGAAGAAAGATTTGGATCATTGCAGAATGGGAATTTTTTAGGGCTGCTTGAGCTCATAAGCCGGTTTGATCCATTTTTAGCAGGTCACATTTTGAAATATGGAAATTCTGGCAAAGGAAATCCTTCTTACCTGTCCAAAACCACCTGTGAGGAACTCATTCAACTAATGGCTCAAAAGGTCCACGCACTCATTGTTGACGAAGTAAAATCTTCTGGTTATTTTAGTTTGTCAGTTGATTCAACACCAGATCTATCACATATCGATCAGTTAAGTGTTGTACTTAGGTACTTAAAAGATGGACAGCCTATTGAACGCTTTTTAACCTTTCTGAAAATGAAAAGCCATACTGGTGAGGAAATGGCAAATCAGGTGTTGCAGTACTTACGTGAAGTTTGTAAGCTAAACTTTTCAAAATGTAGGGGTCAATCTTACGACAACGCTGCCAACATGTCTGGGCGTTATAAGGGGATGCAGCAAAAAATTTTAGAAACAAACAAGTTTGCTATATATGTGCCCTGTGCAGCCCATTCACTAAATCTGGTAGGCCGAAGTGCTGTTGACTGCTGTCAAGAGGCGGTTAATTTCTTCTCTACAGTGCAGTTGCTCTATACCTTTTTTTTAGCCTCAACCAGCAGGTGGGAAATTCTTAAAGGTTGTATTGGAAATGAAAGTGTCTTAAAATCCCTCTCTGATACCAGATGGGAGGCACATGCTATGGCAACAGCAGCAATTTTGAAATCTTTCCTTAAAATTTTAGAAGCGTTAGAATGTATAGCTGAAGACCAGTCACAAAAGGGAGACACTAGAAGAGAAGCAAATAATATTGCAAATAAGATGCAAGAGCTAGAATTCGTTTTTATGTTGAATTTTTGGGATGAGATTTTGCAAAATTTTCATAGAGTAAGCAAAGTTCTACAGAATAAGGATGTGAACTTAAAAACATGTGCAGATCTGTATGGATCATTAGCTGACCAACTGTGCACTTCACGAGATGAATTTGAAAGATATGAAGCAGCTACAAAGGAAATGCTACCAGATGTTGATTACAAGGCAGCTCAAACTCGCAAACGTATCAGAAAGAAGGTACCCAATGACGGAGATGCACCAGAAGTATATCTGAATGCCAGAGATAAATTTCTTATCACCACCTTTTACACAATTGTTGACAAACTTGAAACTGAGATGAGAAGAAGAGGAGAGATATACAAAGAAATAGCAGAGAGATTTTCTTTTCTAAGTGATGTGCCACATAATGTCACCACTTCATCATCTACTGAAATTGAAAGGTATTCTCAGGGTTGTAAAAAGATGATTGATGCTTACCCAGAGGACTTGAACACTAATTTCTCTGCTGAGCTTCAGCAGTTTCACTCATATGTGTGCCATAAGTTCAGTGCAAAAAAAAATGTAAAAACAAGATTCAGTCATGCTGAACTTTATAAAATAATTGTAGAAGACAATATTGAGTGTGCCTTCCCAAATGTAGAAATTGCCTTTCGTATATTTTTAACATTAATGGTCACAAATTGCTCAGCTGAGCGTTCATTTTCTCAGTTGAAGTATATTAAAAATACCAACAGAACAACTATGCAACAAGGCAGGCTGGATGCCTTATCTCTACTAAGTATAGAAGCAGATGTGTTACGTAAGATTAGTTTTGAGGATCTGATCAAAGACTTTGCAATTAAAAAAAGTAGGAGAAAACTTTTCAAATATAAATGAAGTGGAAGTATACAAAAATAAACATTATTTTCCATCTTACTGTAAGTTTTGTTTCATTTCAAAAAATAAAATTTTATTTTATGGTTTATTTTTGTTTATATTTTGAGTTACATATATATGGGGCACCAAAATCTTTTAAGTGCTTAGGGCCTCTAAAGGTCTTAATCCGGCCCTGCCTAGATGCATTGGAAGGCAATGACAACTACGATGTTATATACACAGATTTTGCTAAAGCTTTCGACAAATGTGACCATGGTATAATAGCACATAAAATTAAATAGGATTGTATACAAAGTTTTGTCCGATAAATAAAATTTATTCAATAAAACCAAACATAATTAATCTTCAGTGGTAGAAAGATGTTCAAAGTAATCGCCTTTATTTGCAATACATTTTTGCCATCTTCCTGGCAATTTCCTGATGCCATGTGCAAAGATTGTCCGTGGTTTAGCGGTAATCCAGGCATCTAGAACAGCGTGAATTTCTTCCGCAGATGAGAACTTCCTACCACGAATTGAAGATTTAAGTGGGGAGAAAAGGTAAAAATCAGACGGTGCGAGGTCTGGTGAATATGGGGATGTGGCAATACTGTAAAACCGAGATCGCGCAGTTTCTGAACAGTTTTAGCAGCTGTATGAGGCTTCGCGTTATCATGGAGGTAGTGAAGATGGTGGTATCCCCCATTAACTAGTCGCCGACGTTTTTGCTGAATTGCTACCTTCAAGCGATCTAAATGCTGACAGTAAATATCAGCATTTATTGTTTGTCCACGTGGCAATACCTCCAAAAGGAGAACACCCTTGCAGTCCCAGTATACCGAGAGCAGATGTTTACGAATGGTCAACGTCCGTTGAACTTCCACATTTGGGATATCACCATCTCCTCTCCAACTCATATGGTGATAGCTGCCATCATTGTCCCAATAGATCCAAACTTCGTCCATTGTAATTAATTGTCCCAAGAAATCATTTGCAGCATATTTCTCCAACAACTCTAAACATATTCGTTCACGGTTTGCCTTTTGTTCAACAGTTAAATAATGTGGAATCCATCGATTAGATAAATAACGTTTCCCCATCTGAATAAGATGCTGCTGAATTGTTCTGTGACAAACTCCCAGTTCTAATGCAATACTCCTAGTCGTAGCATACTTCTCTGTATCCAGAAAGTTTTGTATACCTGTGTTCAAATCCAGTGATGGTCGACCACAACGTGGTTTATCATCGACATTGAAATTGTTTTCCTTGAATTGAGCCACCCACCGACGACATGTACGTTCATTTGTTGTTTCGCACCAAGTGTCGAATTTATCTCTGCTGCTATGATTGCAGGTGACATTCCACGTTTCCAGAAGAAATAAATCAGCTTACGTACGTCTCTTCGTTCAAATTCCATGCTTAAAAATAAGCAATAAATGATAAATGCAGCGAGAAATGAATGAAGAGAAAAATGATGATGGCTGACGGTTGGGTAGGCTAGGCGCTATGTAGCGCCTAGCCTACGCATAGCCTACGCATAGTGTTCGAAGCACGAGAATTATATATTAAATAAATCAACCGAATTTCAGTAGCCATAGACCTCATAATTACAAGAATATCAGCGTTTATTCATCGGACAAAACTTTGTATACAATGTATATGGGAATAACAGGCAAAGTGGAAAAATGGATCTACAACTTCCTCAGAGAACGTTTGCAGGTCGTCAAAATTCAAGGTGTATCATCATCAGAATCGGAAGTACGCAGCTCAGTACCACAAGGGACAGTACTGGCCCCATTCCTGTTCATTATCATGCTAACAGACATAGACAGCGGAGTAAACAGCAATAGTATAGTAACATCCTTTGCAGACGATACAAAGATCAGCAGAAAAATCAGCGATGTACATGACGTGGAGGCCTTGCAGAGGGACACGAACAAAATATACAAATGGTCAGAAGACAACATCATTTAACACTGAGAAATTTCACCTCCTGAGATATGGTAGAAAAGAAGAACTTAAACTGACTGCATATTATGCTCCAGATAGACAGGAAATTCAGAGTAGCACGAAAGCGATCGATCTCGGGATAATAATGACAGATGATGCGAAGTTCGAAACAAAATCAGATAGCGATAAATAAAGCAAAAAGAATCGCCGGACAGGTACTAAGAACGTTCACGAGAAGGGACAGGACAGTAATGATTCTCCTGCTAAAAACACTGATTAAACTAAAACTTGAATATTGCTCAGTTTTAACGTCCCTGTATAAAGAGGAAGAAACTAATAAACTAGAAGAAACGCAAAGGCATTTCACAGCCAAGATTGATGGCTGCAAAGAACTCAACTACTGGGAAAGACTACGTAAACTAAATCTGTACTCCCTGGTAAGAAGAAGAGAGAGGTACACCATAATCTACATATGGAAAATGATCGAAAAACTGGTACCAAACCTAAAACTAAACCCAATTACCATTCAAACAACACTGGAAAATAGGAAAGGCAGAATGTGTAGTGTTCCCAAATTAAAGGCCCGACAAGGGGCCTCCTCAACTCTGAAGGAAAATAGCTTGGTTGTCAGGGGGCCAAGACTTTTCAACCAGCTTCCAAAGGACCTCAGAAACGTAACGGGGGTCAAATTTGAAGTCTTCAAGAGAAGACTGGATGCCTGGCTCAGGATGGTACCAGATGAGCTGGGCGTGCCTGGCTATGTACGGTGGAGAGCGCAAGAAAGCAACTCGCTCCTCCACCAAGCCAGATCTAAAGGCGGGGCCACCAGCTTGACCTCCGTGTGAAGAGAGACCAACGCACGAAACAACATAAGGTTCATAAGGGTGTTTATAAAGTCCTTATCTATTTCGTTGAATTAACGGTTTTTATTTATTTTTGTTGCAGAACCCCATGAAAATGAATGTACAAGAACCGGTGATGGTGGTGACACTTCGGAATAAAGGAAAGAAATGATAAAGAAATTAGAGAGAGGTTTGAAAGAACATTTCACAAGCCAGGTCCAACAGACAAGATAATTCCTGATTTGCTTAATATATTTAAAAGAACGGGATCTGTTCATGATGAGTCAAGATCTGGACGTCGAAGTGTCTCTGACCATGCTGTAAATGCGGTACGTAATGTTATCGATGAACATCCAAGCATGTCAATTCGCACCACATCACGTAGACTCGGGATACTCAAATCAACTGTCCACAAAATTTTTAAATCGATGCTGAAGAAGAGAAGTTATCACATTCAGGTGCTTCATGACTTACATGAAGAGGGTTATCCAAAGCGAAGTGCAATGTGTGCCGATCTTGTTGAACACATTCAGAATGAAAATTTAATGGACCATATTCTCTTCGGTGATGAAGCAACTTTCCACACATGTGGAAAGGTTAATCGCCATAACTGCCGCATATGGGCTAATGAAAAGCCAGTTGATTTCTATCAATGGGAACGAGATTCTCCTAAAGTTACTGTCTGGTTGGGTATGACCAAATCTAAGATTTATGGGCCCTTTTTCTTTGCTGAAGCTACAGTTACGGGGCTTATTTATCTGGACATGCTTCAGCAATTCCTGGAACCCCAGCTTCATTCAGATGACGTTTTAAACACCGTCGTCTTTCAACAAGATGGGGCACCTTGTCATTACGCAAACATTGTTCGGGAGTACCTAAATGAACGATTTCCAAATCGATGGATCGGACGTGGAGGCAACAGGCCCTGGGCGGCTCGATCTCCTGACCTAACGCCCTTGGATTTCTTTGCATGGGGCTTTATCAAATCAAACGAGGGTTACAGATCTGCAAGATTTACGTGCTCGTATCGTAACAACCAACTGATAGCCCATGAGCTGCCGATGTTCTCTGTCAAGTTTTCCGGTCCTAGGTCACAATTACTCGGTCCGAAGGCCCCAGCACTGCGATAAAACTACAGAAAAGAACGCAGCCGTGAAAATCTTGAGCTTCACACATACTGTGACATATACTGCTACCCGCCCGGGGGTAATGGGGAGAAGGTTGGGGGTAATGGGGAGAGGGGTGGGGGTAACTGCATTTTTTTACTTTTGTGTGTGGGGGTAATGGGGGAGTGGGATGGGGGTAATGGCGTATATAGCAGTATATGTCACAGTGCCACCCGCCCGGAGGGCCAAGTTGTACAACGGTCGCGAGCGATAGCGAGCTACCGCTTGTGCCTTCTAAGTTCTATTATATTGTTATTGAATTTTACCGTTTTTGCTACGTTTTCACTGAAATAGATAGGAACTTTATAAACACCATATATATATATATATATATATATATATATATACAGGGCGTCCCAAAAAATGTATACACACTTTAACAGCTGATAGCTCAATTGAGTTTCTTTCTTTCCAAGTTAAACCCATTAGAATTAATAATGGCAGTCAGGACTAAGCTTTGAACAAAGGAAATTAATTCTAAAATGCTACTGGAAGTGTGAAAACGCAGTTGAAGTGCAAAGACAGTTTAGGAGGGAGTTTCAAACAGATCCACCAACGCGACTTACCATCACTCGAATTAGAGATAAGTTTGAAGCCGATGGAACTGTTCAGAATGTCCACAAGAAGCGTTCCGGAAGACCACGGACATCGACAAGCCCCACAAAGCAAGAAAGAGTACTGGAAACGTATCACCAAAGTCCAAGAAAATCTGTGCGGCAAGCGAGTCGTGAGGTAGGAATTTCAGAATCGTCTGTCCAAGCATTTTGAAGCGCTGTCAATGGAAAAGTTACATTCCAAGATTAGTCCATGCTATTAATGAAGATGATGATGATGATCCGGACCGAAGAGTGGAGTATTGCGAGTGGTACTTGGCACGATGTGATGTGGATTGGACGAAGGGGTTTCGTAGAATACCCTCCGCGTTCACCAGACCTCACACCACTAGACTTTTTTTTATGGGGATACTTAAAAGACAAAGTCTACGCTATAAAACCTGCAACAGTCGCTGAATTGAGAGCAGCCATTGAACGAGAATGCACACAAATACCAAACGAAATGTTTCGCGATGTTTGCGATTCCATTGCTTCGCGTTATCAGCAGTGCCTGGACCAGAACGGACGTCAGTTTGAAAACAGGTGTTGACAAAACAATTAAATAATGTCTGTAGATTCTATTACATTTTGAAAATGAAATGTATTTTAATAAACACTGCCTTTATAATTATTTAAAGTGTGTATACATTTTTTGGACGCCCTGTATATATATATATATATGATAAAAAGAACCACGAAGGAAAGGAAACAGAATAGTGCTCAAGCGCTTTCGTCTAATGACATCCTCAGGACAAAGCGCTTGAGCACCATTCTGTTTCCTTTCCTTCGTGGTTCTTTCATCATAAATATTTTTCCACGTGTTACTTTCGTGAAATAATTTTCATATATATATATATATATATTTATTTATTTATTTATTTATATATTTATTTATATATAGTGTCCTACGTGTTGGCTCACTACTGTATAATAAATAAATAAAACTGAGAAGAAATGTTGAGGGTCACCAGTCTGGGCATTCAGCCCAAACAAACAATATTTAATAAAGGAGACAGAAATGACTAGTTTTTGTTTACTGTAATTAGAAAATAGATGAATTATATTATTTGTTCACAGTGATTAACAATTATCTACAGTAATTATACTATATTACAATGACTGATTATTAGCAATAAGAAATGGTTTACACAGTATAAGAGTTAAGTGAATAGAATAACGACAAGAACACTAATTTAGGTAATGAGATATACGGTATTAAACACACAGTAATAAGTAATTGAGCCAATCATAAGTGAAGTAATGAAAGTACGGTATTGGAACAGTAAACGGATTAGGCTTAAACTGCATTCGTAACGGGAGAGTTAAATTGAACGGTATTGAGAACGCTTTGAAGAGGGCCTACCCGATTAGGCAGAGTTTGTAGACATTTAAGCGTTGAATACGAATGGTCTATCACGACGTAACAAAACACTGAAGGCCGAGTGCCGGTGCCCTAGGAGAGGCTTACAGAACTGCTATGTTGAAGTAGATAACTCTGAAGACTAAAGGACCTACGTGAGGATGTGTGTTGAGGACCCGTTGAAAGAGATTTGTTGAAAGGACACCGATCGAATTGTGGTGAAAGATGAGTGAGGCTAGGGCCAGAGTCGGGTAGCCAGATCCAGCAGCATGATGGTAAGATTTCTCTCATTTTCAATGCTATCATTTGTTTTTCATCCATTTTTCCTCTATTAAATGTTTTTGTCATAATATAACGAAAGTAAATATAAATAATAGTTTATTTTATAAAGAAAAGTGATTTTAGGTGAGGGTTTGGGTACGCAACCTCCACTTATTAGTTTCTATCCCCTCTGAATAATTGGGTGCCCCTCCCCCCCCTGTAAACATCATGCTGCCGCCGGACCTGCTACTCACTGATATTTATAAGTGCAGGCATTGGATCACTTTAACATATTGCTTCCCAAAGTATTCGGGAAGCAATATGTTAAAGTGATCCCTCCTGGGAAGCAATATGTTAAAGTGATTAACACTGGGAAGCAATATGTTAAAAAGAGAAAGGTTGGTTGGTTAGAAAGAGGTTGGTAGTCTAGGCTAGGCTAACTAACGAAAATATCACGACCTAACCTAACCAATCGTCAAGGGCGTACAGTTGACCTAACGACTGGTTAGGTTAGGTCGTGATATTTTCGTTAGTTGGCCTAACCTTCTTCTTCTGCAGCTTAAATCCCATTTCTATATGGGGTCGCTGTTCTTGATGAATCTCCTCCATTCTCTTCTGTCACACACCATGTCCTCGTCCAAGTTTTTCTCCCGGATATCTGCCGCCACGCAATCCCTCCACCTCGTCTTCGGTCTACCTCTTCTTCTCCGTCCCGGCACCTTCATTTCCAGCACCCTACGTCCCACGTAATCCTCCTCTCTTCTCATCATGTACCCATACCATCTCAGTCTGGCTTCTTGGACTTTTCTTGACGCCTCTACTACTTTCACCGTTCCTCTAATGCGTTCGTTTCTGATTCGATCCCTTCTAGTTACACCGCACATTCATCGCAACATTTTCATTTCAGCCACATCCATCTTTCTGTCACTAATCTTCTTCATTGGCACCGTCTCCATTCCGTACAACATGGCTTGCCTAACCACTGTTTTGAAGACCTTCCCTTTCAGCTTCACCTGCATCCTACGATCATAGAGAACTCCCGACACCTCTCTCCAGCTCTTCCATCCCGACTGTATCCTACGATTCACCTTTCCCTCTGCTCCCCCCCCTGCCTCGATTGTTGATCCCAAGTATTTAAAACGATCTACCCATTTGATCAGTTCACCGTTTAACATCACTCCTCCTCCTTCATTCGGTTGTACATTACATCTCAGATATTCAGTCTTCTTCCGACTAACTTTCATACCTCTACTTTCCAATGCCTCCCCCCAATTTTGTAGCTGTTGTTCTACCTCCTGTCTTGTCTCTGCGCACAGCATTACATCATCGGCATACATCATGCACCAAGGAGCAACCCCTCTAACATCCTCAGTCAACATATCCAACACCACGTTGAATAAGAATGGACTCAGTGCTGACCCCTGATGCAGACCAACCCCCAACTCCAAAACTCTCCGTCACACCAACACTACACTTCACTTTCGTCGTAACCCCTCTATACACTTCCTGAATCAATCTGACATACTTCTCTGGGACCATCTTCTCCCTCAGGCATCTCCAAACCTCTTGTCTCGGTGTCCTATCATACGCCTTCTCTAAGTCTATGAAAACCATGTGCAATGCCTTCTGTCCTTCCTTGTACCTTTCCTCCAACTGTCGTAATGCAAAAATAGCATCAGACGTACTTCGTCCGGGCATAAAACAGAATTGCTCTGTCGACACGCCTGCCTCCTCCCTCAGCCTTAAGTCCACAATTCGCTCCCACACCTTCATGGTGTGCGATATCAGCTTGAGACCCCTATAATTTGAGCATTCCTGTATATCCCCTTTCTCTTTGAATATGGGTACTATGATACTGGCACGCCATTCCTCCGGGACCACCTCTTGGTCGCAGAGCTTTTCCATAAGATCATGCAGGAGATCCACTCCTTCATCGCCAAGTGCCTACCATACCTCTGCCGGTATCTCATCAGGACCTGTTGCTTTACCACTCTTCATTTTATCCAACGCCTTCTTCACTTCCGCTCTTTCCACCTTCCTCGTTATTGCCATATTCGGTAGTCCATCCTCATGGACCAACCTAGGGCTTTCCTCATTTAATAGTTCCTCAAAATATTCCTTCCATCTAACCGGTACATCTTTCTTTCTCCGCAGTACTGTCCCATCCTCGCTTTTAACCTGTTTCACTTGAGTAAAATCCTTTGTGGCTTTATTCTTGCTTTTAGCCAACCTGAATATTTCCTTTTGCCCCTCTCGAGTTTCTAATTTCTCATACAGATCACGACATGCATGGGCTTTTGCCAGTGCCACCGCCTTTTTTGCCTGTTTCTTTGCGTTCTTATATACTTCCTTCCGCTCACCCGACCTAGTTTCCTCCCACAGTTTCTTTGCTTGTTTCTTACATTGTAGGGACTCTTGGATGTCATCATTATACCACCATCCTTCATCTTTCCACACTCTACCGGATGTTTCACCTAATACAGCCTTTCCTACGGTTCGTATTACATTTGCATTATGTTGCCTTATAAGGCTTACTAAAGAAGCCTGGGGGCCCTGATCTTCAGGTGATCCAAATATTTTACATTCACAAAAAATGGCAAAGCATAATAAGTTAAGTTGTCCATAAATTTACATTTTCTCGACTAGCTAATCTCTAAATATTATAAACTATTGTAATGTAACTGTAATTGGTTGTGTGATGTCTATTTTCGGGAAGCAATATGTTAAAGTGATATACACTGGGAAGCAATATGTTAAAGAGAGGTTTCTGGGAAGCATTATGTTAAAGTGATCCCAGGCATTTTTATAAGAATAATCCCCGAAATTATATGTATATATTGACTATGCTTATATCAGACTGTTTATAAGAAGATCCGAAACTCCGACCACTTTGCCTTTTTTTTTTTTTGTCTGGTATCTAGTGTGTGGAAGGAAAACTAAATAATTATCCCAGAAAAAACGTCAACTAATTATTTTCAATTATATGGAAAGTTATATTGTCCGGATTTCATTTTATTTGGACGTTATGTATATTTACATTTCATTTGGAAAACATGAGGCCAAAATTAGTAGACAAAATTAGGAGCTATTTCAGACCGACGTTAACCCACTCCGCCTACATGAACCACACTGGACAGCCACTTCGTCAATGAAATTTGCATTTTGTATATCTCACTGCAGAGGGCGCTGCGGGTTAATTTTTGTATGAACATTTCTCAGTGAAATTAAATTTGATGATAGACTCCCTACCCTAGTTGGCTTTGATCTCATTCTATCCGCTATTTGGAGCGCGAGGTGGTGAATAGCTATTATTCATTTGGTCGAATAACGTGATAAATAATGAAAATAGTGTCACTTTCGTATCTTTATATATATATATATATATATATATATATATATATATATATTAGTTTTGCTTGTACTTAGAGCATAGTCTAATATAATTTAACGAGTCACCTCATGTCTCATGAGTTCTATTTTTTTCATAAAAATTCATGGTAAAATTAGTTCGTAGCACTTCTCCCCTTCCATGTGTATATTCCATATTGCAAAACAGTCGGAATCTCATTCATAAGGTTTCATCAGTGGCGGTCCTAGCTTACATGACGCCCTGGGCGAACCTCACCTTCAGCGCCCCCCCCCCTGTTCGCCAACACACGCACATTCGAATCCCCCCAAAATAAAGGACAGACATAACTCTTTCACAAAATAACTTTTTATTGGACTAATTGTTGGAACTTCAGAACCAAAACAAAGACTCAAATTTCTGAATTTTACAAATCCTTCATCACGTAAATAGAATAACTCACTTAAGAGAATGTAATTATGATACTATGAACAGGAAAAATACAAATTAAATTGCATAACTGCCATAAATAAACTAGAGAATCAAATTTCTAAATTGTACAAATGCTCTATCACATAAATAGAATAAGACACTTAAGAGAGGGTAATTATTATGCTACACTTTGAACAAGAAACAAAATAAATTGCACCACAGCACAACTGCCATCTAAAGCCTGACTCTTCTTACCTTCCTTGATGCAAAGTCATTGATCTTTTATTATTTATTTTATTTTATTTTTTATTTTTTTTTATTTCTTTATTTATTTATTCTTATTTTTATTTTTATTTTTTTTGCAGGCGCTCATGCCGCCCCTCCACAAATGCCGCCCTGTGCGGCTGCCCATATTGCCCATATGAGGAACCGCCACTGGGTTTCATCATAATCAAGTTATAGACTAATGGAATTACCAAGTCTTTTAATAAAAGTTCATTTCATTCACAAATGTTCGTACAAAAATTAATTCGCAGTGCTCTCACATGCGAGCAGTCCAAACTACAAATTTTATTTCAACGTCAAATCTACAATTTACAGCGGACAAAAGAAAACATGACAACGAAGAAAACTGATTTTTATATGCATTTCAGGATAAACTGTTCAATAATTATATATATATATATATATATATATATATATATATATATATATATATATATATATATATATATATATATATATATATATATATATATATATATATATATATATATATATATACATACTCGAAGGCAAAAATGCCTTATATAATTCTTTGGTAAATGAATAATTCACTACAACATCAAACGTCAGTACCTGAAATGAAACCTTTTATTACAGATCTTAAATAGGGTCCCTGTCCATGTATGGATGGATTGTCAAGTACAGTGAAATATTACACGCTACAAAAATGTTTTCTAAATTGCACGAAAAAGATATATTAATTGTCACATAATCTTCGTTGTTTCTTATATTATGTCAGAATTATGTTTCTAATATACTGTATATATTGCTTTTTTTATGAAATTATAAATAAAAGTATAAATTCTGTAATTTATTTACATATATTTATATTTGTACAGTAGACAAGCAGCCTTAATTGTTTTCAAATTTCAACCGTTTAAATTATATAGTCTAATTAATGCGTACCTACATCTTATCGTCCATACTCGCATTATAACTCGTAAATAATTTCATACAAAATATTTTGTACAGAAATTTGAAGCTAGTGAGATCTTCGCATTTATTTCAAGATCACTAATCACTTGGATTTTGAGTGCAGCTTCACAAATTTGGCCTCACTGGTTCACAAATAATGCAAAATAATAAATAAGTACAAATCATATGCAGAGTATTTAAAATCTGAGGGTTTCATTAGCTTAAATTAAATATACTCTTCTTCTTCTTCTTCCTCAGCATAATTAATCCCATTTTTATATGGGGTCGCTGTTTAAGGTGAGTCGCCTCCATCTTGGTTTTTGACTCATCTCATTTGGTTGTGGCGTGGGTTTTTACGGCCGGATGCCCTTCCTGACACCAACCCTCCCCCTTTATCCGGGTTTGGGACCGTCCGGAGAATAAGCTGACTATCCTTGCCTCCGGTTGCTGTTGAGACATTAGGAGGAGTCTCGTAATACCTTCCAAAAATCTACTTTTGGAAATAATCTCTGGAGTCATGAACTTAATTTCCATATGGATAAAAGTTGTTGAAAATAGGCTATTTATTGTCTATGTTCTTTTTATAGTTTATATCAGGGTAAAAGTTGTTGTTTCGATATCTGTTTTTGTCGTTGATTAAATTATTTGAGATCTAATAGGCATTTCGTTTCTGTTTGTTTCGACGTTTTCTTGTGTTTTAAATTTTCATGTAGTGAATCAGTAAAATAAAGGTGCATAATATCTTCGATCTTCTGAATTGCTAAACCCTTGTTTGCACGTTATGTTTCTCAGATAATCGGAAGCCTTAAATTAAATATACTCTCACTGGCTTAAAATTTTCTGTTCAAAATTTTTGTCCGAAATTATTTGCATGTTAAATAAATAATGAGCGTTGACTGACTCGATCAGTGTTGCCATTTCTACATATTTATCTGTGCATCTACAGATTTTGTGCTTTGTTTCAGCCTTTTCAGATTTTTCCCCAAAAATGGGCGAAATCTACAGATTTCTAAAATTTATGATTTTTTTTTATGCTTCTTTTCAGATTTTCCTTCAAAATGGGCAAAATTTGCCGATTTCTAAGATTGAGCTTTTTTTTTACTAATCACTACGGACTACACTGGATATTACAGTAATATTACTGAGTTTCTCCATGAGAACCAACAAATTATTTTCGTGCGCCACCTGTCAGTAGAGAGTGGCAACATAACATAAACACGCCACACTCAGCTGACTGTGCGTCGGTTCTTACTAAGTCATCAACAAAACACACTGCTAAAGAAAGCAAAGGGTGGAATCTACAGAACAGATAAATAGCCCTGTTGTTGTTAATGATAATGTTCATTCCATAATCAATGTTCCCTCTAATTTTTTTTAGTCCGTGTGCGCAAGAAATTTTCGTTGTGCATACATTTAGATTCATGGTGAAAAATGTTGCAAACTTTTCTGAGCGCTATTATCTTCAAAATGAAATATATATAAATATTATTTCCATAAGGTGATCCTTGATCATTACGGTACTATTAAATGGATATTAAAAACTGTTTACATATTATATATTCTTAAAAAAGAAAACATTTTATCCATTCTAAAAATATGAATAAAATAAAAAATAGTAAAATAAATTCAACAAAATGAAGAAATAAAATAAAAATAACATTAATTGAAAATTACTATTTTAGTTATCATTTCTCAAAACAATTTTTAGCATTTAGCATTTAAAATAGACTATCATGATTAATACATGATTTTATCCATTCACAAAATAGAATAAACTAAAAATAATTTTATTTTTTATGAAGTATGAGATAATTACTATTCGTTTTTATGCAAAAAATAAGAAGAGAAGGTTTATATTCAATGCGTTAATGTATAAAAGAAAAAACTGCAAATACATACTGTAGAGTAAAAAAAAATCCGTATTGCGTAATTGCGCGGCGTCGGCGAAGTCGGGCGGAAGGGGTTAATACTTAAAAGAGCGACTATAGAGTATGTTGATGCAAATGGTCAGACCTTGTGTGACGGTATAGTTTTGAAATTACTTCATTTACTGTCGTGACTCATGGTACACTTGAGCCTGTGCGCATTTTATTTTGCTGTGTGCGCGGGTTTCACAACGCGTGTGCGCGCGCACACGCGCGCACCTTAGAAGGAACATTGTCCATAATTCCAGTACAGCACAAAATTATGTATTTTATTGAATTCCTTTTTCCATTTTGTATATATGCATCCTTATTTTGTTGCTGTATACTTCTTTCTATTTGCTGCTTTTTGTCTAGATCATTCTTAAACTGGCCTATAGACGTAGCTTGAATAGTATTCTGGTTTAAAATATTCAGTTTATCTACCTTTCATTCACTAAATTTTGTGTTTAATTGACCATTTTTGTTATTCTGTTTGGAATTATGAATATTATTGTATATGTTACTTACAAAAATAAACTTTAAAATCAAATGGTAGTTTACAGATTTTGTCTACAGATATTTTTATTGAAACTACAGATTTCTAAAGATATTTTGACACCAATCTTTAGATTTTCATTATTTTGAATGGCAACGCTGGGTCACTCGATATCGGTAGGTCTTGGCAAGACTACTAATAACGTAAACAGTGACAGGGGCGAATCCAGAAATTTTTCAAGGGGGGTTCATTGCTGCCGTTGGTAATCATAGAGCGGAAATATAATCCATGAACAAGATTTACTCACATCTATATAGTTCAAACTTCAAGCTCTGTATCTCTTTTCACAAATACATAATTTGTTTATTACCAAAGCAAGTGAGTTACAGAATTGAAAAAAAGGGTTACGCTATTGCTCGATCTAAATTGTGGTATGTAAAGTTCTTAAAAAGTTATTATAATCATCGGGCATTTAATGCACTATGTGAAATAGGCAAGCCTAGTTTCTAATGATTATATAAATCATTAATTACTCTCGAGTATAATATCTTGTTCTCCTGTCCCCATTATTTAATTATAAGGTGGTAGTGGTGGGGGTATTCACGGACACCCAATGAACCCCTTGGATCCGCCTGAGTTGACACCTTTAAACATATTCTCATAATAGCGAGTAACCTCATTCAAACGACAAATACAACACGTTATTATAATGTGCAGAAACTGAGAAATTGAACATAGTCTAATATAATTACCAAGTCTTCTCATTTCATTTCATGAACTGTCATACTAAAATGAAATCAACAACTTACAATTATTACTTACAGCCGAGAAAAGAAACCGTGAAAATAAAGCAAACTAATTTTGATGCGCATTTCAAGGCAAAGTGTTCGTTAAATATACAAGTATAACCTCGTTAACCTCGTTGATGTTCCGTGTGTTGGTCTCTCTTCACACGAAGGTCAAGCTGGTGGCCCCCGTCTCTAGTTGCTCTCTCGCTCTCCACCGCACATAGCCAGGTACACCCGGCTCATCTGGTACCGTCCTGAGCCAGGTATCTAGTTTTCTCTTGAAGACTTCAACTTTGACCCCTGTGACGTTCCTGAGGTCTTTTAGAAGCTGGTTAAAAAGTCTTGGCCCCCTGACAACCAAGCTATTTTCCTTCAGTGTTGAAGAGGTCCCTTGTCGGGCCTTTAATTTGGGAACACTACACATTCTGCCTTTCCAATTTTCCAGTGTTGTTTGAATGGTAATTGGATTTAGTTTGAGGTTTGGTACCAGTTTTTCGATCATTTTCCGTATGTAAATTATGGTATACCGTATACCTCTCCTCTTCTTCTTTCCAGGTAGTACAGATTTAGTTTATGTAGTCTTTCCCAGTAGTTGAGGTTTTTGCAGCCATCAATCTTGGCTGTGAAATGTCTCTGCGTTTCTTCTAGTTTATTAGTTTCTTCCTATTTATATGGGGATGTCAAAACTGACTGCGACTCTTTTTGCTTTATTTATCGGTATCTGATTTTGTGTTTCGAATTTCGCATCATCGGTAATTATTACCCCCCAGATCGATCGCTTTCGTGCTTCTCTGAATTTCCTGTCTATCTGGAGCATAATATGCAGTCTGTTTAAGTTCGTCTTTTCTACCATATCTCAGGAGTTGAAATTTCTCGATGTTAAATGTCATATTGTTGTCTTCTGACAATTTGTATATTTTGTTCGTGTCCCTCTGCAAGGCCTCCACTTCATTTGCATCGCTGATTTTTCTGCTGATCTTTGTATCGTCCGCAAAGGATGTTACTATACTGTTGCTGTTTACTCCACTGTGTATGTCTGTTAGCATGATAATGAACAGGAGTGGAGCCAGTACTGTACTTTGTAGTACTGAGCTGTGTACGTCTGATTCTGATGATGATACACCTTGAATTTTGACGACCTGTAGACGTTCTCTGAGGAAGTTGTAGATCCATTTTCCCACTTTGCTTGTTATTCCCATATGTTTCATTTTATGTGCTATTATACCATAATCACATTTGTCGAAAGCTTTAGCAAAATCCTCGTATATGACATCATAGTTTTCATTGCCTTCAAGTGCATCTAGGATATTGTTATAATGCTCTATAAGTTGGGATAGGCATAATCTTCCTGATCGAAATCCGTGCTGATTTTCGTTGAATTTTTCCAGTGTCTCCAAGAAGTCATAGATTTCGTTTGACTATTCTTTCAAATATTTTGGTGAGGTGGGACGTCATTGACACTGGTCTATAGTTATTTGTCGAGATATATCCCCGACTTTATATATAGAGACAACGTTTGCTCTTTTCAAGATGCTCGATATTTCCCCAGTGTGTAGGGATCTTCTCCATATCCAGTATAAAGGTGTAGCTATTTCATTTTTACAGTTTTTAATCAATAGTGCGTTCCATTTGTCCGGACCTGCAGCTGAATGTGATTTCATTTGACCTACGTATAACTCCCTCTACATCTGGGGTAAAATCAAAGTCTGTTATACATTCTCCTTGCAATTTCTCTTCGAAGAATGCATCTATGTCAGATTGTCAGGTATCGCTTTGTCACTTTTTGGGGTACTGAAGTCTGATTCATACTAGGCTCTCAATGTTTCAGATATTTCTTTTAGATCGTCTGTTAGTTCATTATTTCCTTTCCTTAAGGGCCCGATAGTAGCGCGCGTTTTTGTTTTCCTTTTCGCATAGCTGTAGAAGTAGTTTGGATTTGCTTTTATTGCTTCTACCACTTTTTCCTCTGCCCTCTCTGTATGGCCCTTTATCAGAGTTTGTATTTCCCTATCGATACTCTCCAGTTTTTCTTGTATTACTTTCATGGCATTGTTGTCTCCACTATATATATATATATATATATATATATATATATATATATATATATATAACACACGATGAATTTCACAATTAAACACGTAAAATGAATGAATGATGCAAATCAAATCCACAAAGAAAAAGAAAAATGATTCCAAGGCCTTTCATGTATTCAGAAGTATTCCCTGACGAGGTGTACTTCTGAATACACGAAAGGCCTTGGAATATTTTTTCTTTTTCTTGTGGTTTGCATCATATATATATATATATATATATATATATATATATATATATATACACAGGACACAAACACAACTAGCACAAATAGGACAAGACAAGAGGGCAGTCAAGAAAACGGTGTGAAACTGTGCCCCAATAAGGAGCAAAAAACACACCCAAGAGTAAATATGGGGAAGGAATTATATGCAGGTATTATATAAAAGATAATTGCAGATTTAAAAGTGGACAATGTATATATGAACATCCCCCAATGTGCAATTTCTTCTATAATACTAGTCATTGTAAATTTGGAGACGGATGTAAATTCTACCACCCAGACATCTGTAGGACTTACGCAAAATATGGAACCTGCAAATTCGGGAAAAAATGCTACTATCAACATCTCCCGACGGACTCAAAGAACAAAGGAAAAAGTTTAAATGAGAATAGGAATAAAAACAATAGAAACAACAATAGGAACACAATAAGCGAACAAGAAAACTTTTTCAACATCGCGGACACGTTACGGATGCTAAATGTCATTCACATGCAGTTGACACAGCTGGAAACCCCCGAGCCAAACCGCTACCGGGCAAGAAGGTACCAGTACAAGTAGGTGGAAACGGATCTCTCTCGGAGGATCATAGGGCAACGAATCAAGCGATAGCGAAGGAAAACGAACTTGAAATGCGCAAGGGGCAACGAAAAACAGAGAACATAAAAATTGTCCTGGCTAATATTCAAGGAATAAGACCAAACCAATCACTCAATAAGGTTTCGTACTTGAAAGGATTTATGGACGAAACAAGGGCGGACATCGCATGCCTCACAGAAACTCATCTTAAAGATTGCCAAGGAAATTGTGAAAACTGCGAACATTGTATTGATAAGAAAGAGATAAATATAGAGGGCTTCAACTTACTAAGAGCGGATAGAACGACGAGACGTAAAGGTGCTGTGCTATATATGTACAGGAAGGTCATATGACAGAGACGATAATAAGTAAATCAAACAGCTATGTGAAACTCCTAGCAGTGAAAATAGAAAACTGAACATGATAGTAATAGTCATCTATAGACCTCCAAGCACCCCAACCGAAAAATTCTCGGAGGCCATTGATGACACCAGAAAGCTAATAAAGGCCATAAACCCTCCATCCCCCAATATAATGATCTGCAGAGACTTTAACTTCCCATTTATAAAATACAAAAAGGTGGATAGGAATATATATATTCACCAGGACAAGGGGGGTACAAGAGAAGACCAGGAGCAAGCAAAAATGTTGAGGGCTCTCACAAATGAGTTTATGCTGACACAGGAGATAACAGAAAATACCAAAAAAAATAACTGCCTGGATCTGGTATTCACGAATAACACGAATTGCTGATATAAAAATAACCCCAACCATTATCTCAGACCACAACTTAATCGAGATATCAACAAATATGACGACAACATTAAAAGACAATACACATATTGAGGAAAGAAGTAAATTCGGGGCCTTTAACTTAAACTCCAAGACTATAAATTGGGAAGCAATCAGATCGCACATGGCCCAAATAGAATGGAGAACAATTTTCGAGAATAAAACAACTGAAGAAATGCTAACAACCTTGGAAGCAAAAACGCTGAGAATTTTAGAAAAATATGCTCTGAAATCACAGCCAAAAGGAAAGAGGAGCTGGCTAGAGAGGCAAAAGAGAAGACTTTTCCGCAAAAGAAAGAGAGTGGAGGCGAAGGTAGGCAATTGCGGAGATAATGACAGGAAAGCACTGAAAATATTAAAAACAAGATTGCGCAATGCTATATCTGATGAAAATTTGGAATCGTACATGATGATGGCTATGGAGAAAGTATTGGTGGATGAATTGGATATGGATTCCACAACCGATCGGTTGGCTAGTTCTTCCAACGAAATGAGGAGGCTACTCCAGTGACAGAATCAATGAATATATCGTGAATAATGAATATTTGATTTATAGATTTTAACTTTACAACATGGAAGTTTATAAGTTTAAATCTAAATATTAGCATTAAACTTATAATAAAATAATTCATAAATTTGTGTTTTATCAAAAATTATTTCTATATTCTAAAAACAGTTTTACCGAAGTAAAAAGCATTTCGTGGGGCCCTATGACAATACCTCGCCGTGATGTTTTATGAGCCATTCCGCCACTGGATTCATCCATCTATCAGCCAGATCTAAATCCTACTGAGTATTTGTGGAAACAACTAAATAATGGCATCTCAAAAGTGAAGCCAACGAGCTTGCAGGACCTAATTGTCACTTCAAAATGGCAAACAGTTCATATGGAAAGGCAAATGGGATCTGATTGATTCGATGACTTCGAGATGTGAAATCCTCAGCCGTGCTCGAGACAGTCACACTAAATTTTGAATACTGGTTTGTCTTTGTAAATTGTAAATCATTTGCTGTAATTAATGTATATTGTGTCTCGTATTCGATATCGTAAGTTTTGTCTAAATTGCATGAGACCAGAAATTTGTAATCTTTGTTTTTATCAACCTTCTGTGGATCCAGAATTATGATTGTTAACACACACACTCACACACACACACACACACATATATATATATATATATATATATATATATATATATATATATTAAATATAATGCAAACCCACAAGGAAAAAGAAAAAATTATTCCAAGTCCTCTCGTGGATTCAGCAGTGCACCTCGTCAGGGCCTTGGAATAAGTTTTTCTTTTTCCTTGTGGATTTGCATCATTCATTCATTTCACGTTTTTAAGTGTGAATTTCCTCCCATATATATATATATATATATAATATATATATATATATGGACGTAAACAGGGAGGGACTACGGGGGCTTCAGTTCCCCCCGACAGAAATAAAATCATAGGTTTGATATTTCTACGCATATTTTGAAATTGTAAGTAAATTATAGGTAAGTACGCCATGCCAAGTACCTTCAGCACATGTTTAATTATTGTAATACATTTAGGAATGTGTTTTTATCATACTTATTTAAACACTTATATATATATATATATATTAGCCCCTCCCGAAAAGAAATTCTGGCTACCATCGAGTAAAAAAGTTAATACAACATAGGTGCTGTTTCCAACCGTTGCGGAGCTACGGACGTTTTAAGCTGTGCAAACAACAAATCCTTACTTATGTGTAATTCGATAGATGGTAGCACTGGTAGTAGTTTCGATTAACGAAGTTACCACTACTAATCCTCAGTTTTTTCTTTCAGTTGGTTCTGATCTGTGGTACGAGACGATGTGTTGCGCTAAGGTGAACAATCAAAATGAATCAACAGTTCACACCCGCGAATACGCTGATATCCATTTCATTTATGTATTCTGTGATGGTAACAGCAGAGCGGCAGTTTAGGAATATCGAAGACGTTTTCCGAACCGCCAAATACCGAACAGGCAAGTGTTTAGTGACACACACCAGAGACTAAGGGAAACAGGGACAACTGTTTCACGTAACGAAATACATGTAGCACGACCGCCCGTTGCTGTGGAGGAGTGTATACTGGACCTAGTACAACGTAGCCCAACTACCAGTGTTCGAAGGATTTCTAGACGAATTGGTGAATCCGCATCGCTTGTATGGCGAACCATACATGATGAGGGTTTGTATCCCTATCATTTACAACGTGTGCAAGCTCTTCAACCAAATGATTACGATAAACGTGTTCAATTTTGCCAGTGGATGGTTATGCATCGCCAAATTTTTAATCGCATACTGTTTAGTGATGAAGCACAATTCATTTGGAATGGAATTAACAATAGACGAAATTCCCACGTGTGGTCCACCGATAATCCCCACGGTATCGTTGAAGAAAACTTTTAACATCGATTCTCGATGAATGTTTGGTGCGGTGTAATTGGAGATCAGCTGAATGGACCGTTCGTTTTGGAACAATGATTAACTGCTGATATTTATCTGAACTTCCTGACGAACGAATTGCCGCTTTTGATGGAGGACGTGCCCTTGGAGACAAGGGGCAGGATGTTCTTTCAGCACGATGGGGCACCACCACATTTTGGTCGTCATGTTACGGATTACTTGAATTAGCGGTATGGGAATCGTTGGATTGGTCGTGCTGGTTCAATATCGTGGCCCCCGAGATCTCTGGATCTAACCCCGTTAGATTTCTTTTTATGGGGCCTTATGAAAGAAATGGTCTAAAAGACCAAAGTACAAACGAGAGAGGAACTCTCGCGTCGGATTATGGATACCGCTGCTTACATACGAGAACACTCCGAAATGATTCAATGGGCAGTGGACTCTTGTTTGGAACGAGCATTGAAAACCGAGGCGGACATTTTGAACATTTAGAAGGTGTATCTCATAAAATGTAGCAATAAATACATCAGATTAATACTCTCGTTTATTTTTTTCTGTGCACTTTAAAACGTCCGTAGCTCCGCAAGGGTTGGAAATAGCACCTATGTTGTATTAACCTTTTTATTCGATATCACCCCCCAAAGTATGGCAGACCGTTGTGAAACACCCTTTGTATATATACAGTGTGTATATATATATATATATATATATATGAAAAGAAGGATCAACACAACGGCAAACATTTTCATTTATTTGTACATCAGACGTTTCGACAAATCTTTTGTCATCATCAGTGAGTTAAGTCTTAAAACCTTAAAACAAAATTGAAAAGTGAAAGTTACATCAATACAAATTTTCATTTTGCTTTAAGGTTTTAATTTTAATGGTCTTAATATTGTATTGATGTAACTTTCACTTTTCAATTTTGTTTTAAGGTTTTAAGACTTAACTCACTGATGATGACAAAAGATTTGTCGAAACGTCTGATGTACAAATAAATGAAAATGTTTGCCGTTGTGTTGATCCTTCTTTTCATCTGTAAGCTCCGGTTCCCTAAGGAGAAGTCAATAGCTTTGATATATATATATATATATATATATATATATATATATATTCCTTCCTTAACTATTAAAAAAAACCACCTGCATTTTCTTTCATTTCCTTTAAAAATCCTTTCAAAATATAAAAAATATGAAGACAGTGTTACACAATCTTCAAAGGCAGTAGTATGACTGCAAAATGTTCGAGTGCATATGCAATTACAATGTTGATCAATTGTTGCAAGGTGCCAGCCCCCTTCCCCCCCCTGTGGGTGGGGAGTAATGGGAAAGGGG
Organism: Bathynomus jamesi; assembly: GCA_023014485.1. Taxonomy (NCBI): domain Eukaryota; kingdom Metazoa; phylum Arthropoda; class Malacostraca; order Isopoda; family Cirolanidae; genus Bathynomus; species Bathynomus jamesi. The sequence continues at coordinate 1,755,351 of JAJOZX010000047.1, read as the reverse complement.
GTGGTGGCAATGGGGGAGAGGAGTTATGCAACAAGGGGAGTGGGGGTTAGCCCCAAGTTGCATAAAGGGGGTGAGGGGGGTTTTCGGGGGAGAGGGAGAATGACCTCCCCCAAAGGGGTAAATCTAACGCGCCCTCGCGGTAGGCGAGTTTGCGAAGCACAAGCCCCGCCCGTAGGGCAGGAAGCCGAAGGTTCTGCTTGTATATATATATATATATATATATATATTATATATATATATGCACTAAAATCACAAAATAACACGTGATCTTATTAATAAGCAAACAACCACAGGGAAAAGGAAACACGAAGTCCGAGCGCTTTCGTGATATATTCACATTATCAAGGAGAAACAAAAAATTGTTGAACATATATATATATATATATATATATATATATATATATATATTATATTATATATAAAACCTTTCCTTTCAACCTTTCAAATGTTCCGTGCGATGATTCCTCATTTCACGAAGGTCAAGTTTGTCGCCCCTCCTCTCGAGTTGGCCTGGTGAAGCAGTGAGTTGGCTTCTTGTACTCTCCGCCTCATATAGCCGCTAGCTAGTACGCCTGGCTCATCGGGGATTGTTCTGAGCCAGGCGTCTAATCTTCCTTTGAAGATGTCCACCGCAACACCACTCGTGTTCCTTAGGTCTTTGGGCAGCTGATTAAACAGTCTTGGTCAGCTCACAACAAATCTATTTTCTTTCAGTGTTAAGGATGTTCCCTGTCTAGCCTTTAATTTGGGAACACGACACAGTCTTCCTTTTGTACTTTCCACCGTTGTTTGGGGAGTTACAGGGTTCAGAGTAAGATTAGGGACTAGTTTCTTCATTATTTTCCAAATGTAAATAATGGTGTATCTCTTTCTTCTCCTTTCCAGTAATTTAGTTCTTTGCACCCATTGATCTTGGCTGTGAAGCTTCTCTGAATCCCTTCTAGTTGTCTAATGTCTTCTTTTTTATATGGGCATGTTAGGACCGAGCAGTATTCCAATTTGGGAGTAGTGGAACTAATACTGTTGGTTAGTAGAGCTATCTGACATTGTCAGTTAGCATGATTATGAAGAGTAGTGGAGTTAATACTGTTCCTTGTGGTACTGAGCTGAGGATTTCTGATTCTGATGAAAATATTCCTTGTACTGTAACGACTTGCCACCGCTCACTAAGGAAATTATATATCTATTTCCCTACTTTTCCTGTTAGTCCCATCTATTTTAGTTTATGCATTATGATTCCATGGTCACACTTGTCGAACGCTTTGGCAAAGTCTGTGTATATTACACCATAGTTTTCATTACTTTCAAATGCAGCAATAATGTTGTTGTAGTGTTCCATTAGTTGTGACAGGCATGATCTGCCTGACCGAAACCCATGTTGGTTATCATATAATTTTTTTTGAGTTTCCAAAAAGTCATAGATTTTCTGTCTAACTATTCTTTCAAATATTTTAGTGAGATGAGATGTAAGCGACACTGGCCTATCGTTTTTGGTCTCGGATCGATCTCCTCCTTTATATATTGGGACTACAGTATGTTCGCGCTTTTCAGGATGCCCGTTATTTCTCCCGTGTCTAGTGATCGTCTCTATATCCAATATAAGGGCTCAGTGATTGCATTCTTGCAGTTTTCGATCAGTGTGGCATTCCATTTATCCGGTCCTGCCTCTGTGTGTGCTTTTAGTTTCCATATAGCTTGTGTAATATCATCTGTCGTAAAGTCGAAGTCCGTCATACTTTCCCCTTGTAGTTCTTCTTCAAAAAACGCGTTTCTATCGCATATTAGTTTGTCAGTTTTTGGGATACTGAAAGATGATTCGTACTGAGCTCTTAATATTTCAAATACTTCTGTTAGATCATCAGATAAAGCACTGTCTTCGTTTTTCGACTTCTTTTTTGCAAAATTATAGAAGTATTTGAGTTAACCTTTATCGCTTCTATAGCGTCGTCGTCTTTTTTTCTGTATGCTTCTCAATTAGTTCCTGTATGACACCATCGATACTCTGTAGTTTATCATTTAATATTTTTCCGATGTTGTTATCTTTACAGTTACTTAATTTTGCAGTCACTCTTTTTTTCTTTCGGAACAATGACCTCTTTTGTCTCTCCCTTTGTTGTATTTTTGGGACATGTCTTTCCACAATTTCCAGCGTCTTCTCCTCTAAGGTCATTAGCATCTCTTCCGTTGTCTTGGCCTCGAAGATGGTTTTCCAATCTATTACTTCCATGCTGGATGGAACACCTTCCCAGTTTATAGGTTTGGAGTGAAAATTAAAAATTTCGAATTTGCTTCTTTCTGTTGTTTGTGTTCTTTCCTTTCCTGTTGCTTTTATATTGGTTGTTATTTCAATAATGTTGTGATCCGATATTATAGTTGAGGATATTTCTACATTATCAAATAGGTTGCTGTTGCTTGTGAATACCAAATCTAGCCGGTTGTTTTTCTTGTGTTTTCTGTTATTTCTTGTGTTTACATAAATTCATCAGCTAGAGCTAGTAGCATTTTTACCTGCTCCTGGTCTTCCCGTGTGCCCCCTTGTCCTGGTGTGTACATATATTTTTTCCTATCCTTTTATATTTCATGTAGGTTCCCTCCGCCACCACGGAGGACATGCACAATACACAATTACGGACACAGTTAGGTAGACCAGCCATGAGTGAATCCTAGGGTCTTTGTTGGTCTGAAACATTATAACATTAAAATCAAATCACCACAGAAATATATATATATATATATATATATATATGAAAATTATTTCACGAAAGTAACACGTGAAAAATATTTATGATGAATAAAACCACGAAGGAAAGGAAACACAAAATGGTGCTCAAGCGCTTTCGTCTAATGACAT